>OX419738.1:7842500-9092500 GCA_948477245.1 Thumatha senex | reverse complement strand
ACGTTGAAAATACGATTTGTTACTCTTACTTTGTAATGAATGACTATCAGTGACTTATGATGTGTAAGATGTTTAGGGACAAATAAAAGACTCATATCATCGTTTTATGGGCGTTTGTAATGTTAAGTTTATTTTGGAATCCTGTTACGACACTGACATATGGTAGTTCATAGGCAGATTCAGACATACGTGTTTTGTAAATTTAAACTTGTTAAGCAACTTTTGAAGCTGACTGTACTTACTTTAGTGGATCGATACCATTTGTCATAATTAGATATTCTTTGTTTACGATCACGATCTTTTGAACGTGGCCGTGGTCAAAAGGCCTTACGAATTACAATGACTATCTCCACTCTAACGTCCCAGTTTGACAGTAACATAATTTCCCTAATTATGTTACTGTCAAAACAACCTTTGACCTATTGAAGAAAATTCGAGATACCTGGGGAACCACCGAGTGCCACCTCAGTGGTATAAAAAAAATGATTTCATAACACACCTTTCATAACTCTTTTTTGGTAGTGTAGAGTCTACACTATCAAAAAGTTACAAAACCTCACTACCAAAAACACTTTCAAATAAATTCCAACTGACCATAGCATCGTTCTCAACAATACACAAATAAAATGGCTAATGATGGAGGTCAAGTTGGTCAGCTACTACATAGTTTGTTACACCAATACATTAGTGACCTTTGCGATAGAGACTAGGTCAATTTATTCATTCAATCTCCATGTCACAGTCAAGAGAAAAAATTGGTAAAAACCAAAAGATTTAAATCAATGTATTTGATTATGTAACCATTATAAAAATATTACGGACTCAAAATGCACACATAAGGATACCCATACCCAAGAAAAACAAGGAAGCTCCACATTCATAAACCTGTGACCGACCAGCTTTGAATACTCTCATAGCATTGGGCATATATGGTACTATGTAATATATCTATATATATATATATATATGCATCACAGTTGCATGTGTATATAGTGATGCTTTTGTTTTTGGTATTTTTTGTAGTCTTAATTTACTCATTAGTACCTACGCAACTTTCACTATGGCTGGTCGTCGGATGTGTCCACTTTGTGGCATTTACATTTGCGAGCGTTTCCGTGCTTCGGAAGGCACGTTAAGCCGTTGGTCCCGGTTGCCAGTAAAATGGCAGTCGTTAAGCCTGGTTGAAGGCCTTATAGGCGGCTTAAAACATTTCAACAGCAGGTAATCACAACCTGCGTCTGATTATTTCAACACGGCAATGGGCTCACTACCTATTACGTGGGACAGGAATCCACACGGTGAAAAGTGGGCATATAATAAGCCTCTGCCACCCTTTCGGGAATAAGGCGTGATGGATATTTATATTTATTTTTATTTATTAGTACCTAAATAATGTAATATGGAAAATATAGATATATACAAACAAAATGTAGTGTAGAGAAGTTTTCCCGTTTCCGTTTCCCCTAGGAACTTGATCCTAGGTTAAAAAGTAGCCTATGTGTTATTCTGAAGTGGAAGCTATATTATTGTACTAACTAACTAACTATCTTCACGCTGTATCCCTGACGGGGTAGTCAGAGAGGACAGATCGCCAGGCTTCGCGATCCATGCATACTTCTTTCGCTTCTTCGAGATTCATCAATCGCTTCATACACGCACGTCTGGGTATCCGAGTACTTTTGACCTTTCCGTTTTTGAGCAATCTGCTCACGTGGTCTTCATATGTAAGTCTCGGCCTACCCTGACTCCTTCTACCCTCTACTTTTGAACAATATATATTCTTCGTCAATCGTTCCTCACTCATTCGTTGGACGTGTCCAAACCAACGGAGCACGCCCTTTTCCAGCTTAACGCTGACACTTTCATTCAAACCTGCCAAATTGCGTATGACTTCGTTACGTATTCGGCCAGCCAAGGTAACGCCGCACAACTTTCGAAGTGATCGCATCTCCACAGCATTCAATTTACTTTCATGCATCTGCTGACATACCCAGGTTTCACTACCGTAAAGCAAAGTTGGCACTAGCACTGCGTTATGAATCGCCAGTCGTGCTTCTTTTACGATGCTTTGTCGCTTTACTAACTGAGACAAAGCACCGTTAACTTTGTTTCCGGCAGCTACTCGCCGTTCCACATCCGAATCACATCTTCCATCCGCGCTAAACATACTTCCTAAATACACAATTTCATTCACTTGCTCTAGACGTTCCTGGTTTACCCTAATCTCGCATTTAGTTCTTACGTCACCTCTTTCAAATACTAGAACCTTAGTTTTACTTGCATTCAAGCGGAGACCCTTACTTTCACACCCCTCTTTCATATTAGTGACTAATGCCTGAAGGTCGGCTTCTGATGAGGCCATGAGCACCGCATCATCAGCGTACAGCAGACAGTTTACTGTAAAGTCACCCAAATTCACACCCATATTAAAATCTTTCAACTTCTGCAGGCAACTGTCCAGATACACTAAGAACAGCCAGGCGGACATGACACATCCCTGTTTGACGCCTGTACAGACATCAAAAAGAGGTGACACATCCCCTACTACTCGCACGCAAGCCTTACAGTCCCTATAAAGCGACTGTATTGCCCGCAGTAGCGAGCCGTCCACACCATATCCTGGCAGCAAGTCCCACAGCGTTTCTCTCACAACGTTATCAAATGCTTTCTCTAGATCCACAAAAGCGCAGAAAACCTTCTGGCTAAGAGCCAGAAACTTTTCCGCGATCATGCGGAGAGAAAACACTTGATCCATGCAACCTCTTCCACGTCGGAATCCGCATTGAGCCTCCCATAAATACCTTTCAAACTTTTCTTGCATTCGTGCCGTTATAACCTTTGCATACACCTTACTAGCTAAGCTGACCAAGCTGATCGCCCTGTAGCTGGAGCAGTTTAGGCGCGAGCCTTTCCCTTTGTAAATAGGTACTACAACTGCTACTCGCCAGTCATCTGGGACCTCACCCGTCCGCCAGCACAAGTTGCATAACAGACATAGTGTGTCCCAGACACGCGACCCACCGTACTTGATCATCTCAGCAGTGACTCTGTCTTTTCCCGCAGCCTTACCACATTTCATACTTCTTATCGCTTGTTCTATTTCTTTCATACTAATGACTTCAATGACATCGGGATCCGGAGCATCGAAGTGAGCTCCCCTTCCCGATGTGGCATCTCTGTCTTTTCTTGCATACATCTTTCCATAATATTCACTCCATCTCTGCAGGACGTCACTTTGGTCTGTTAGGACGTCATTGTTAACACTAAGCACTTTATTCATACTGCAGATTGCCGAACAACTCCGGGTCTTGCCTACCTCTTTCCAGAAGAGCTTGGCATTATCCCGGAAATTGGACGACAACCTTTCATCCGCTTTCATTCTGCACCTTTCACGAGCTTCTTCTATAAGTGCCTTCGTGTTAACTTTCTGCAGCTTGTATCTCTCTTTCATATTAAAATCATTCCGCGAGGCTAAGTAGTCTAGCCATGCTTTCTTCTTCATTCGAACTGCTTCTTTCACTTCCTCATTCCACCATGCATCACGCTTATTACTACTGCCTCTTTTCGTTTCTCCACACACTTCCACAGCGGCATTTATCATACTGTCCCTAAGGTTCTGCCATACACTTTCCACATTCTCACTGCTTACATTGACGTCGCCAAGCTTTTCGGCTACCCTTTCATTATATTTATCCCTAATGGATGCATCCTGCAGCTTCCAGCTTTTGATGCTATAAGTCGGCCCAGGTTCAGGACACTCGGTACGATGACGCCAACCCGCGAACAGACCCCTAATCCTAGTTATGACTAGGTAGTGGTCTGATCCCAGCTCAGCGCCTCGATAAACCCTCGTGACCATCACCTGTTTACGGAGCCGACTATCCATTAGGAATAGATCTATCATGCTTCTCTTTGACTTACATCTCCTCGTATACATATGAATTTGTTTGTGGTTGAACATTGTGTTCGCCACAAACAAATCCTTCTCCTTACAAAATGCCAGTATTAGCTTGCCAGCGTCGTTCACCCTTTTATCCCCATACTTCCCGAGTACCGACTCAAAACCATTGCGAGCGGTACCCACCCATCCATTCAAGTCTCCACATACTATAAGTCTTTCATTTCCTTCTATCACATTTAGAGCTTCTCTCATACTCTCCCAGAAGTCCTCTAGCTCACTCGCGTTCGACGAAGATACTGGCGCGTAAGCAGCTACCAGGAAAATCTTCGTCAAACCAAGTTTTACACGGATCCAGAGGATTCTAGGACCTACCAGTTTGTACTCATACATACCGGAGGCCAATCGCGAGGACAGCAAAATTCCAACCCCCCGACTGCCATGCTCGCTCTCTGGTACTCCAGACCAAAGCGCGAGCATCCCACCCGGGAACTCCAAGACTTCGCTGCCCTTGCGCTTGGTCTCTGTCAAGCACACTGCATCTAACTTTCTCTCATTCATAACATCCATCAACTCATTCATCTTATCTGTCATTCCTCCCCTAACATTCCACGCAGCTACCCTGCACTCCATCCTCCACTTGCCGCCGTGTCGGGCCGCGCGTGTAGGGTGGCGGTCCCCTACGCCGATCTGGCTCACACTTTTCGCACCAGCGGGGACGAACTGGTGCGCGTCGCCTCGGGGGCACGCCCTAGCAGTAATCGCCCTGGTGGCACTCGTGTTGGAGTAGAATTGCAGCCGTAGCTGGCAGGGATGGCGACGTGCACGCTTCTACTCTTCATCCCCAATATTATTGTAAAGTTTTATAAAAATCCATTCAGTAGTTTTTGCGTGAAAGAGTAGTAAACCTACATCCATACACTATTACAAATTATCACGTTTATAATACTATGATTTCTGTAAACCGTAGACTTCGGAGTAATTTTTTTTTAACATTTCTAAAAAATGTAACGTTTCTTGTTTTTTGTTTTGAGCGCTCTTGCCAACCACTACGGGAACATTGCCCCTCCTCTGCCTCTATTTCCCCCCCGATTGAAATACCCCCTCGCTTAAAGTTGTTGGCTACATCAAGGATTGTCCATGCCAAGCTGCATGCAAATCCGATGAAAAATGCGACCTGTAGACTGAATGGACGGACGTACGGACGGTTGGACATCAATAGCATTTTCCCGTACCAGTTGAGTTAAATAATTTATATAATATTATAATTTTCAAAAGTGATGTTCTTTATAGCTACTAAACTTTTGTACTTACATACTAATTTCAAGGTAGCTAATATGACAAGTGACTGCGCAACTCGCAACTTGGTTTGTCGCTCGACTCCATAAGATCCGAAACTAGCAGTAACTAATAGGCTTCATTAAAACTGCGAGGCATCCGTCGAACTCTCATGCAATCGTCACGATAAATATGCTCTAGAATTTAGCATTTCAGTTTAGAAATAGGCTGATGTCCAAAATATTCAAAATAATTTACCTCGAATGCCACTTAATTAACGTATAAGGCTCAATCCTTTTTTTTGTATTTTACGCCTAATATGAATTAAATTTTTTATTATAGTGAAAAAGGTTACCCTCCGTCTTGAACCGAGCTGTCATATTATTTGCTTTAAACAATTATCCATGAATTTAAATGCGAAAGTTCTTAAACTGTCTGAAAAATATTATAACTGTAACAAGCATTTATTTCGATTTCATGTGGCGAAATTGCTGTAAACTTTCTTATCAAACAATGGCATCAAATCAAAGTAGGGGTAGACCTTTGAGCTTTGCTTCAAATATTCATTCAAATTATGGCAATATTTGGCTATATTGTAATTGTTTGTGGCTTGCTATGTCAATCTGTCAATCAATTCACTTTCAAAGTTCTATGATCTACATTGGTTTTAGGATGTGGTTATGTAGTAGTAACTCAAAGCATTTTTAAAGTGATAGTCGAGCAGGGTGCCCAGGTGGGGCGAAGGTAACGCCTGTAACCACGCTCCAGATTCTGGTTGCGACACAGCCCGCAGTCTAGCCTTATCGGCTCCCGTTGCCGCCTCCAACAACTGCTCCAGAAGTCGCTTCACCCCTACATCATCCCACGCTCGCTGAAGGTGCCCCGATTCAGGGATCGAAGCACCCATATTGAGGGCCGACCAAGCTGACACGGCATCCGACACAAAAGGCAAGCTCCCCTCGTCACCATCATAATTGAGTACAGTAGTAACAAGGTTTGCAACCCCATGCGCAGACGCCAGAAAAGCCGGCAGGCCCACATCAAGCGCACAACGAATCCCGAGACCACCACATCGGATTGGCAAAGCAGCTTGACTCCACTGAGTCTCATTAAGAGCGACATTCAGGACTGACTCCACCACCATTTTCAGTTCTGCGTCGAAAGAAGAAGTTTCCTCGGGACACAGCCAAGTTGGAGTGGTTCTCAATAAATAATTGACCTTTGGAAGAGCGAGGCACATGCGTAATAAGATAATCGCAAAGTGAGCAGAAATACTTTTCAGACGTTCGTGAGCGGTAATGAGAAGCTGTTTTTTAGTAGTGATGGCCTCAGGAACTGCAGATAGAAATATTGGTGATCCTAAAAGGCTGAAGTCGAAAGAAGAAAGTTCCCTGAGGCCAGGAAGGATAATATATATACAGATAATATATAATATATAATAATAATATATATAGATAATATATATACTGATATGTATACAGCTGCCTCTGTGGCTGTCTATCCGACTGCTACGCCAGAGGTCGTGGGTTCGATTCCCACCCAGGATAAAACTTTGTGTGACGAGCACGATGGTTTATTCTGTGTCTGGGTGTTATTTATCTATAATATGTATGTATTTACTAATATATAGTATGTTATCAGTTATCTGGTTACCATAGTACAAGCTCTGCTTATTTTGGAATCAGATAGCTTTGTGTGAGTTGTCTCAACGATATATTATTATTATGTCTCTTCTTTTCTCGGGTACCTTCTTTTTTTTTCTTGAAGATAACGGGCTTTTGGTAGGCTTACATGGAGACATAGGTCCAACACGCAGACGCCCTTTGAGAATTTTAATCTAATAGGTAATGGGACCGCAGATAGTCCACGCCCGCCTTATGTAGAAGAACAGTAATGGATCACCTCCAATGGGAGTTAAACTATTATGAAATGTGCTAACTATGAAATGGGCTATTGGGTTGGATGTTAAATGGATTGGGTGATTTAAGCTATTGATGAAAACGGCGTCTGCCTTTTTAATATATTATTATTAAACTACTGGCAGACGGTGACTCTCTAACTCACTAGATGGGCCCCCTATACAATCACCGTAGGCATGATAAGCCTGTAAGGCGACAATGGGCAACACCGGTGTGAGCGGCTTGGGGTGTCGAGCGGCGCCGGTATCGCCCTCGCGGGACTGTCTCGGAGCGGGCTTCCCCGTAGTTATGCCCTTGAAAATGACACTTCCACCCCCGAGCATATAGCTCTGGCTCCCTCTCTCTGACCGGCCAATTAAGGCAAGCCAGAGTTGAGATTTGCTGCACTCCCGGGAGTAGCACTCTCACTGCTATCCCGTTAGGCCATTAAATCCTAACCGGTGCAAAAGGGCAACAAAACTGAGGAATCGGGACCGATGTGTAGCCACGCACATTCAGCTCGCCACAAGCTGCTCTGCGGATGTGAGCTTTTGAATAACTTTCTGATACATTTTTTGTTGATATCAGAAAGTGGATGACTCAAAAAGCGAATCTACTATTTACCTACCTACCTACCAGAATCTACCCTCATAGGGTTGCGGTAATCCTATAAAAGATAACGACTGTCCTCGAGGGTTATTTTTATTATTATTATATAGCTCGTCTTGATCTGTGCGAGCTTTGTACAGTCGTACCATATATATACACTTGAAGTATATCTGTGATATACACGTTAAGCGAACGATCGGCCGAGCTCGGTGAAGCTCGTGTGAGCTTGGGTGTTAGGTTTAATTTTCGTTACGGAATTTCTTGATTCGGTCGCCGCGCTCAAAGCCCCCAATAAAAGCTATGCAATAGCCTAAAAAAAACAGTAATAATATGTCATCAATTTTAAGTTCTTAGATAGGTCAAGTTATACTTTTCACCTAAAGAAAAAGAATATTATTTTTTTGAATTGGTTGTTCTCGAATACTATTGACAATCTAGCTTTTTGTCAATATGGTGGGACATGGTTGGGAGGGTACCGAGAAGTGTATGCGTGATCGATGGGATGGACGCTTGCGCAAATACTACAGTCGCGTGCGATCACTGACGCCCATGTCGCTAGAATATAATTCTGATGGGTGGTTTATCATCTATGATTTATCACCTGCTAGACATTTCCATGTAATACTTGAACATGCGTGTAAACTTCCACCCTCTTATTAAAAAGGGGATAGAGGATATGAATTCGCATGCCCTTCAGGTATTATGGGCTCATATAGAGAGTGTATGAACCTGATTTTCCGTATGAAAGATTCGATGGAACATTTGCAATTTTTTTTAAAGTTGCAAACATTCACCATCACTTGCTCAATGTATGATGCCTAATTAAGAATAATTTTCTTTCTGATATCCCAATTGAACTTTTAACCAATAGAAATTAAGAATCATCCTTCCATCCAAGCAACTGAAAAAATGTTAAGATAAGTTAACATTTTTTCAGTTGCTTCCAAAACTACCAACATATTTAGAGATTTGGGTCTGGTCTGGAGATGAAGATTTATGTACGATTAAAAATTGTGTGAAAGAAAAAACAATAAGGATACAGAGGCGCACTATTGTTTCTCGTAAGATATCTGTCGATAGCGTTAAGACAAAAGTATTAAGAAGATCACCGAGGCATTAGACAGTCTCGGTGGCGCAGTGGTAGTTTATGCGACTGCCCTGCTGAGGTCCCGGGTTCGATACCCGGGTCGGAACAAATATTTATGTGATCCACAAATATTGATTTCGGAGTTTGGGTGTTTCCTATGTATAATATGTATGTATTTAGAAATAGGTATGTATATCAGTTGTCCATGATCCAATAGTACAAGCTAATAGCTTAGTTTGGGCTAGATGGCGCTGTGTAAAAAGTGTCCCACTATATTTATTTTCATAATTTATTAGTGTCTTTGGTATTAGATATCGGGAATGGAAATCATCTTATCAAACATGATTAGAAAATTACTAGCAAAATTTTGTGGGAATTTTATCATATCTGTTTTCTCAGCAAACACACGTAAAATTTTCACATGTTTCACATTTAATGACATCGAGACTCCTTCCATTTTGCATACTTATATAGTCATACTTAGGGCGTCTAGGCGTGAGAGCGGGCAAGTGACGGACGTCACGACGAGCGAGCGTGTGCGCTCTGCCTAACCTACATACGATACGTGATATAATTATGAGAGACTGGGAAGTGATCCTTGGTGAAATAGATAAATTATTTGATAAAATGACTGAAGTACGACAGAAAGAACCATTCGAGTTCACTGCTTACCAATCCATAAGATCCTTTAAGTGCAAGCAAAACAATTGATATCTAAAAAAACTAAAACTAACTAACTATCTTCACGCCGTATCCCTGACGGGGTAGTCAGAGTAATTGGTATCTAACTTTGTAAAACTGAAGATTGAGCATTATATCGTTCAGGGGGCCGAGTCTACTATTGACAAGCCGTTAAATAGAACCAGAATCGCCGTTTTTAGCTGTCAAAGGTTAGTAGATTTTCAAAAATGCAACGATTAGCGGCCACTGGCGCGGTAGGTGATAATAGCAATCTATCGGCCGACGGATAGAAGTCTATTGGAGTACGATTGTAATAGTAGACCACGAACAACTGTCAAAATTGTACCGGTGGATTTCTATTGAGTGACGATTACGATTCTTTTCTGACACGATTGAAATAGTAGACTTGGCCCCCAGGACGGTAAAATGTGGGCGAATAGTATGCCTTCGTGTGACGAGTTAGAGTGAGGAGGATGAGAGATCCTTGTAGGTACTGGTGCGTAGATATACTATACTAGGTGACCCCACGGCTTCGCCCATGAAATACATTGCACTCCCGTCGCACCTATTTAATCCCGTCACTTATAAATTCTACTATAAAGTATAAATATTTGCCGGATTTGTCAACATTTGTGATTACTCATCCGCTCTCCAGGGTTGTAGCGATGATATATAGCCTATAAGCCTATCTCGATAAATGGGTTACCCAACACAAGTAGAATTTTTCAAATCGTAACAGTTAAACAGTATATTATTTATAAATGTCGACAAAACGAGAAAAAAATTATGCATTATTGTAGAATTTACAAGTGACGGGATTAAATAGGTGCGACGGGAATTCAAAATATGTCACGGGAGAAGCCATCTAGTTATAAATATTTGGTTTGAAATGCCAACTAAATATTGAGTGGCATTTCAAACTGCAGCAATAAATTAGGTAGTTCCCCGTTCTCCGTGAGAGCGTCCATTGGTCCGGCACGACGCTGCGATGCTCACACACGACTTATGCACCGATTGCTTTGTTGTGCCATCTTACTATCGTGAATTTATCGTCCTACTGTCTCTTTGAACCATTAACTGAGAATGATGTTCGTTTAATATGAAACAATTAGCTATTAGTCGCACTTGAAGCGCTCGTGGCCCCGCGGTCTCAGTGTTCTGTAAACGATCACTGAGTTACGCAACTTTCACTGTGGCTGGTCCTCGGATGGGTGACCACTTTGTAGCATTTACATTTCGGAAGGCACGTTAAGCTGTTGGTCCCGGTTGCCAGTAAAATGGCAGCCTGGTTGAAGGCCTTATGGGCGGCTTGAAAAATTTCAAAAGCAGGTAGCCACAACTTGCGTCTGTCTATTTCAACACGGCAATGGCTCACCACCTATTACGTGGGACAGGAATACAAATGGTGTAAAGTAAGCATATAATATGCCTCTGCCACCCGTTCTGGGATAAGGCGTAATGGATAAATAGGACGTTTTGAATTCTTTCATGATACTCATTCGAAGTGCTCAAGATCATCGGACAACCTGAGACTAAAAATGCTGCCACATTCCACTACATTCTTAGGAAAATCCTATACTGTCTTGGCCGTACGATTGTGGAATACCATTAGATATACGTCGCGCGAAGTCACTCGCTATCTTTAAGGACATGGTTTAAAACCACTTTCTGTCCTGTAACTAAGTACTAACTTTACTTGTAGTATTTCTTTTCTTTTACTTCTTTATTGTGTGCAACTTAACTATTATCCTCGCTATCATACTAATCTGTAGTTATATATTATGTAAGTACGCCATCAACTACCTCTTTCTTTGTTTTCCTGATCTCTTTCCATAACATGGTCGTCTGGAAGAGATCGCTTTTAGCGATAAGACCGCCTATTGTACTCTCACTTGTAAAGTCCTGTAAATACTGTATGTAATGGTGTGCATTAAAGAATTATTTATCTATCTATCTATAAATAAATAATTAAATATTATGTGAATATTTTGGATTAATGAAATCAAACATAGCTCATATAAGACCCATAATATATTATTACCGTGGTGCTTCCCTTTTTCTATAGGATTTTACACCTAGTTGCTTTCCAGGTCTCCCGCTTAGCAAAGGAGGGAAGAGGTATTACATTATTTTTTCAACTTACTCAAATTATCTTCTGAATAATTTCGTTGCGGGTTCCAAGACATTCTAACTTCTCCTGGGACTTCACCGAGATCGCGCTCAGTAACGTTTTGTTTTTGGTCATTGCTGTTTGATCTTGGTTTGCAGGAGCCACAGCAATGGGAATGCGAGTGCGATTAGCTTAATATTAAAACAATATATTATATTATTTTTACTAGTTTTTTTTATTATTTTATATCTTATATTTTTTCCCAATACAATATTTTGGGCGTTGGTTACTCAAATCGTCTGTAGTAATTATTATAAGCGTATAAGTAAACAGTGACGCCTCCAGACACACTTGTTTTATATGAAATACAACCTGAGCCCCGCTGCTTTGCCCGTGACATACTTCGAACCCCATTGCATTGCATTTTAATACTTTCGTTCATTCATTTTACAATACTGTATGAAAATTTGCCCGATTTGTTGACATTTATAATAACTGTTCCGCTCTCCTTGGTAGTAGCGTGATGATATATAGCCTATAGCCTTTCTCGATAAATTGGCTATCAAATATTTATTTATCTAATTCGAATCAGCGATTTCCGAGATTAACCAAACAAGCTCTTCAGTTTTATATGTTAGTATGAATATAGAGACAGAGTTAGGCGTCTCTAGTACGGCGAGACTGATATTGATTCCTTGCTTTGTGATTCGTAAGCATATTTTGTAGTTTGTAGAATCAACTGTGTTCCTCAGTATAACTATCGATGCCAATTTGCAGTCCATACCTTAACCTAGAAGCTGTCTTTTCTATGTGTGGGCCCCACACATAGAAAAGACAGCTTCTAGGTTAAGGTAGGCTGCATACGCTGTAAAAAAGATCAGGACTCTAACAGATGTGGATACGGCTAGAATGGTTTCTTCTTTTTCTTCTTTCTCTCAATCTTACGGTATTCTCCTTTGGGGGAGTGCTGCAGATTTAAATATTAATTTTGTTCTACAAAAGCGGGCTGTACGCGCTATTTATAATTTGGGCCCCAGAGTTTCTCTCCGAGAAAAGTTCAAAGAAGTAAATATTCTAACCGTACCATCACAATACATTTTTGCCAATCTTATGTATGTCCAGAAAAATCTATCACAATTTTCTAAACTCTGTGATAAACATAATATAAACACTAGAAATAAAAATAATTTTTCAGTCCACCTAAGTCAAATACATAAGATTGGCGATTCTTTCCGGGGTAACTGTATACGCTTTTACAACAAGCTTCCCTGTGACCTGAGAAATTTACCATTAAATAAATTTAAAAAGTTAATTAAATACAAGCTTATTGAAAAAGGTTATTACTCCGTTAAAGACTATTTGCAGGACAGGGACGCCTGGAAATGATCTGCTGGCAAAGTGAAATAACATTAAATTGTAAATAGGCCATCAAAAAAAAGCCTTCCTAAGTTTCTCCCCGGTTCTTCTCAGGTGGGCCGGGCCGCGTACCGAGCCGGTGGTCGCTTAAAATATTTTAAATAGTGTATGACAGAAGCGCTCGTGGCCTCGCGGTCTCAGTGTTCTGTAAACGATCACTGAGTTACGTAACTATCACTATGGCTGGTCCTCGGATGGGTGACCACTTTGTGGCATTTACATTTGCGAGCGTTTCCGTGCTTCGGAAGGCACGTTAAGCCGTTGGTCCCGGTTGCCAGTAAAATGGCAGTCGTTAAGCCCGGTTGAAGGCCTTATGGGCGGCTTGAAAATTTCAACAGCAGGTAGCCACAACCTGCGTCTGTCTATTTTTCAACACGGCAATGGGCTCACCACCTATTACGTGGGACAGGAATCCATACGGTGAAAAGTGGGCATATAATATGCCTCTGCCACCCCTTCGGGGATAAGGCGTGATGGATATTTATTTATTTATTTTTATTACATTTTGTAAGCGCCGTTAAAATGGGTTAAATTGGGCCGTTAAATTGGGTTCTACCTTCCCGCGCCTTACCCCTCGCTCTCCGAAAGATTGACCCGACTGAATGGCTTCGGGCAACTGCAGTATTACATCACCGTTAAATTTAAATAAATTAATAAATATTGTAAGACACTTTTTACCTAGCACACAAGCGCAAACACCCAAACTCCGAAACCAACATTTGTGGGTCACATAAATATATATTCCGACCCGGAAATCGAACCCAGGACCTCAGCGTGGCAGACACATACACTACTGCGCCACCGAGGCATTTCGCATGTACTATATTTAGTAAACTTCAAAGCCGAGTGTGGTAATGTGTTTTCCAAATTGTATCATAAATCCACAATCAAAAGCTATCTAATAACTGAGCGATTTACGCAAAGGGTTGTCCCAATGCAATCGCGCCGTCGAACAGTGCGCCATAAACGCACGCGCGTTTACGAGCGTTTTCGCTTTCGCGCCATTTGCAATAAATCACCAATGCCACTGAGTGGGCGACGTGGTCTCTACATGTTACACCGAAACATGGTCATATGACTGGATGTTGTAGACACGCGGTTTTATTTCTATTTTTAAAAGCGTTTGTCATCAGTCTCCACTCGATATTAATGCAGAAATTTGAAAGGATTATTTAATTTTGCATCCACCACGTTGCAATATAGCTAAAAAGTCGAGAGAAGAGTAAATTTTTAAAAGTCAAAATTATAAGTACTGCGAAAATCATTGATTAATATCTGTATAGTCATACAAAGTCTGTCCATATGAAAAATAAGGAGCTCTCTCTATCTCTGATAATTGATGTTAACATGAAGTCCCGGTTGCTATGTTGTAAAAGTCTTGACCACCTCTTGTGGCAATTTGCCTCTCGTGCGGAAATTTGCGCGGGTGTTATGCAGCCTAAAACCACACGTTCCCAACTTATTTGTCTAATGCCGGGCGCCCTGGGTGATTCTTCAAGATGTCCCAGTGTCTGTCGCCTGCGCCGAAATCTCATCAATTATCACATTTGCTGGTGTTATTAGGTTGTACCTCTACTACAAGTTGCCAATTTACTAACAAACCTATTTTTTACTTAAATTAACTTAACTTAATTTAGATATATATAAAATATAAACCCTATATTTATACATATAAAAGTCAACTGTGACTGTTAATCCGTTAAGTAGGCGTCTATTAAGAAATAATTTTCCACACACTGCCACAACTGGGTAAATCTGAGTGACATAGGATTGAATAAAATAATGTTCTTGTCTCAGAGTAAATATTCACCCTGCAACGATAATCACGTGTTGCAACTACGAGTACATATCGTTGCATACAACGTTCCCACCGCAGCGTTTCTCCGACCGTCTGAGTATGTACTAACGGGACAAATTTCACTCCGGCGCCGTCGAAGCTCTTGCGATTCCTCATTTTACTGTCAATTCATGTAAACGTCTCAATTTAGCCCCTTCGATTGGCACTAGTCAATGTGTTATGGGTTGGGCCTGCAGTGCAAATAACTTGTTATAAACACAGTTTAAAAATTGAACGATGGAATGCTTGGCATTCGGGAAGTTTCTCTTTATTTGTTTTGTAATGTTTTATTAGTTTACGGAAGGTCTTTTAGTCGGCCTGAAAATTTCAACAGCAGGTAGCCACAACCTGCGTCTGTCTAATTCATCACGGCAATGGGCTTACCACCTATTACGTGGAACAAGAATGCACACGGTTAAATGTGGGCGTATAATAAGCCTCTGTCACCCCTTCGGGATAAGGCGTGATTAATAAACAACAACTTATATTACCTCCTCTGTAAAATAGAGATACATTAAATTTTGTTTAAATTTTTATAGGAAATTTACTTTTGAGGTTATTCCAAGCGAAAGTCTTTTATAACATAACTAAAAACATAACCAAAAACGGAAATGTCATAGTCGGATACCCAAACGTGCATGTATAAAGCGATTAATGAATCTGATAGAAGCGAAAGAAGTATGCAATTATGCATGGATCGTGAAGCCTGGTGATCTATCCTCTCTGACTACCCTGTCAGAGATACAGCGTGAAGATAGTTTTTTTTTTAATTACCAAAGGATAACTAGTCGTAGTACTGTTTTTTTTTAATGGGTACATGTAATAAATGAGAAATTTTCCTAATAGCGCCATCTAGCCCAATTTAAGTTAACATAACCTTGTGCTATGGAATCTAGAACTGATAAATATACTTATATATTTCTAAATACATACATATGTATATAGAAATATATATATTTATTTCTTAAATATATATTTCTAAATATATATTTCTATATACATACAAAACATCCAAACTCTGAAACAAACTTTTGTTATTCACACCAATATTTAGTCCTACCCAGGATTCGATCCCGAGACCTCAGTTCGTAACTCGTATCACTTAAACCAACGAGGCAGTCGGAAACATTGACTATTTTTTTACTTCATAGTGAAAAACTGGATGCAGACTGGACGTAATGCTTAGATGACTTGGCTACAACCAGCCAAGAACCTAAACATTGTAAAGCTAAACCGAAAACAACCAAATAAAACCTAACAATAGTAGTAAATTAGAGTTCCTCAAGCCAATTTGCAGTATAAGGAACCCTTTACACTCTATAAGGGGTTATCAAAGCGTCGTATGTTTTCATTAGGTTTGTGCTGACCTTTAAGGCAGTTTCTGTGGGATTCTAGTCATATTGCAAGCTAATTTGACTGCACATAAGTTATTTATAAAAGGTTTGCTGCTCTTTGGATTCAGGGGCAACGAATACGATTATTATGTTTTGTAACAAAAAACATAAGTATTTTTTCAATTTTTGTAAATTTTAAAGTGCATTTTAATGTAAATAACTGTAATTATGTAACAAATACGCCTTTATCACCGTAGTGGTGGCAAAAGCGCCTATATTTCACTGTTTGCATTTTTGTCCCACGTAACAGTGGAACACAAATTTAATCGTGTCGCAATAGAACCGAAATCGTTGCCCAATAGAAAGCCTGCACCGGTATAATTTTGACAGTTTTTCGTAGTCTACTATTACAATCGTACTCCTATAGACTTCTATAGGTCGGCCGATAGAAATCTATTAACACGTATCTCGCCAGTGGCCGCATTTTTAATAGTCTGCAAGTATTTTGACAGCTAAAAGTAGCTATACTAGTTCTATTCTACAGCTTGCCAATAATGGACTCGGCCCCCAGGTGGTAAGCTCATTGCCTTTTTAAAATGGACAAGCGCAGGTAGTTGCGAGCTGCTGTTGAAAATTTTCAAGCCGTCCATAGGGACTTCAACTTGGCATAACGACTGCTATGTTACTGGCAACCGAAACCAACGTATTTGTGAAAAAAAATCCAAATATATTATATTAAAATGTGATTACTTATCTAAAGGTCTGTATGTATCTATCTTTGGTTATCGTCCACTTAAACATTACCAATTTCCACATACAGTAAACTTTATCAGCCGATCACTTATTAATTGTGACGGATTGCCGGACAGACTGATTGGGGATTAGTGTGGACTTACCGCTTGACGGCCCGGCTTTATTGAATTTATTTTGTTGACCGTGTCAAAATAAAAAAATATCTTCTTTTTATCATCATACCTACAACATATACTATGACGCCTTTATTTTGTAGAGGGTAGGTGAATCGTCAATATTCACACTTTGATTGTTGTTTTCTTGGACCTTCGTAATAGCGGGCAAGCTATCTATATCCGCTATACATAGAGAACAGATCGTAATTTTTGGCAATACTTGTACTGTTCCACAACATTCTCTTTAAAAACCTAACTGTTTTCTCCTCGCGGCATTCTCAAGGTGCACGATGCGACCACTGGATCTAATAGGTATTCAGACCTAGAAGGCCTTTTTTGCTTCTTAGATTGCAGATTCATAAATTCGTTCATAAAATGCACGCTTAGGTATCCAAGTAGATTTGACATTTCCGTTTTGAGCAATCTGCTCACGTGGTGTTCGTAAGTTATTCTTGGTCTATTCTGACTCTTTCTATACCCTCTACTTTCGCACAATATAGGTATATACTCTTTGCCCGTCGTTTTCCACTTATTCGCTAGCCGTGTTCAAAGCAACAGAACACGTCATTTCCTACTTGAGGCTGTTATCCAAATTTGCCATATTACGTATCACGTCGTTACTTATTCGGTCGGTCAACGTTACGCCGCACAATTCTTGAAGTGGTGAGCACTTCTTACACTTCACTCATTTCATCTTAAAAATGCAACAAATACTTACGTTTTAGTCACATTTATTTAGGATACTTTTCATTATACCAACTTCTTACAATAGAATAATACCAATAAATCACAAATCGGCCCTCCCAGCAACAAGACCCAGCTACAACACTCAACAACACTATGATAGAAAGAATTAAATTCATCAATGTGAAACAATCCTTATACCTGATGATATACCGAGGGGCATAACAATATGAATGCCCAGGGGCCTTAAGCTGGAGAGGAACGTAATATGCACGTAGTACCACTTACATTAATTTGTAAGGAAATTAATAAATTATGTTGGTTTGCTGAAGGTGTTTATTTTACTTTGTTTTTTTGTTTGTTTTTTGTTTTGTAAATTTACTTTGTTTACGGCAATAGGCTACTACTTATTCCGCGGAACTAAACACAACTGGTGAATAATGGACGAACAGTATACCTCTGCCTACCTTTTGGGAAAAAGTGCGTGTCTATAATAAATATAGGGGTTTAGAGAACAAAAAACACATTATGGTTTTAAAAAATCATAATCGTGTTTTTTTAATATATAAGTATCTTACCAAGGAAATCAACCTATTGTGGCTACCTCAGTGCCTCGGTGGCGCGGTGGTAGTGTATGCGACTGCCGCGCATGACGTCCCAGGTTAATTTCCGGGTCGGAACAAATATTTGTGTGATCCACAAATGTAGGTTTCGGAGTTTGGGTGTTTCCTGTCCATCATCATATCATCCTCAACATCAGTTGTCTAGATCCCATAGTACAAGTTTATAGCTTAGTTTGGGCTAGATGGCGCTGTGTAAAAAGTGTCCCACAATATTTGTATTTACATTTGTGGTCCACTACAGGGCGTTGGCTTCTTTCAATTCTTATTTGTAAGGGCTTTTTTGATAGTACCTATACGAGTAGAGGGTTTTGTTTTTGGTTTTATATCTTCGCAATAATCTCCTCCGTTAGTCATGCTATATTGGATCCCAAAAATCTTTATAGGCACCAAAACCTTTCTACGTAAAGAATCAGTTTGGATAGGATTTTGTAATTGTAAATATTTTTACATAGTATAATTTCAATACCTACTTTTTTTTTCGACTATTTCCTTTTACTTATGTTTTCATTGAATACCAAAATTCAAGTAGAATGTGTTTTATGTAAAATATATAATATTTTCCAATAAGAAGTCTCACTATAGGATATTTTTGAAGTGAAACTTCTTTATCGATGTATGAGAGAAATTTTAAAGCTGTATAAAAATGTCGTAAAGATGTTTCACTTCTTACCTGTGTACTCTGGTACACATACATATTTTTCATATCATTGAGTTAACAGACAAGAATACGACCCACCTGATAGAAAGCGATCACCGTAATCTATGGACGTTTGCAAAACTAGAGGTGCAGCGCAGCACTCGCGCTGCCAATACTGCCGAAAACTTTGTGAAAATTTAATAGCAGAACATCAGTCACCTCCAAACATGTTATAACGCTCGAATGGTAATAAATTGTAATACAATGGTAATTCATATAATTTCCACTAAGCTTGAATTCATAGTCCAGATCACTATTTGGCGGACTTGCATGAAAATGTACATAGTTTCTTTGTGTCAATTACGTGTAAGTATATTTATTTTATACCACTTACGGAGCAGCAACCACGTGAAGAAAGTGACACGACAACCATGGACGTTTGCAATACCAGAGTTGATACACACTCATTGCAAATCCTGTCAAAAGGTTAGTGCCCTTGCGGAGAACTCCATACTGTAAACAAATGGGAAAACCGTGGCAGGAGTGAGGTAATATTTGGGTGAATTTAAAAATAAACAGCAATATAAAATCGTTACAGTGTTCTGTTAACGATCTCTGCGTTGCAACATTCACTATAGGTGGTCCTTGGATGGGTGACCACTATTTGGAATTTACATTTGCGAGTGTTTCCGTGCTTCGGAAGGCACGTTAAGCCGTTGGTCCCGGTTGCCAGTAAAAAAAAGGAGTCGTTAAGCCTGGTTGAAGGCTTGAAAAATTTCAACAGCAGGTTGCCATTCCCTGTCCATTTCAACACGGCAATGGGCTCACCACCAGTTACTTGGGACAAAAATGCATACGGTGAAATGTGGGCGTACAGTTTGCCTCTGCCTACCCCCTTCGGGGATAAAGAAGGCGTGACAATATGTATGTATGTATAAAACCATTATCCACTAAACAATTTTGTCCTATAATGCATGGAGGTCATATCCTTACATTTGCTTGCATAACGTGATAAATGATACGCGTTAAAATATGATAGGCAGGACGACGGGCAGCGTCGCACAACAATTGCTATCAATAGGGTAATTGGCAACCGACCGCGCGCCAATGGTCACACCATTACGTAGGTACACTGCGGGCCACATTTTAGTTACCACCTTAGCTGTAATTCATTAAAACAAGCTTATATTGCTTATATTACTTTGGGCTAGACGGCAGTGAGTAAAAAAGAAAGTTCAAAAATATGTTTTTATTTTATTCTTCGTTTTTGTTTTATTCTCTAGTAGGTAGGCCGCGAGTAAGAGGGAACTTGCACATTTCTTGCTCTGTGTTTATTTCAAAATAGAATTTCAACAAGTTTTAGTAAAATTCCATATTAAAAGGAAAAATTAGACTCTATGTTTTATAAAAACCAACGCGAGGCGTTTTATGCATAATTTAGGCATTTATAATACCTACATCACTTCTGTTAGGTAGTGTGTATTAAAAAAAGTGTATTTATTGCAGAGTATTGGATATTAATTTCAATGTGACACCTAATTAGACATGAAATAAAAATATTAACATACAGGTAAACTGGCAGCAAAATTAATGTAACTTCACATATACATATTAGTATGTTATCTCTGGTAACTTATATTCTAATTAGAATCTGGTTATTTTCTGAGTCTGAATTAAATAATATGAAAGGTTTTGCACTTCAAGCTACAACGGCAACCTGGTGATCGACGGGATTTTCTGTTACTAATTGTGCAATTGCTTTCAAACAAAACCTTTGATAGATTTTACGTCATTCCTAATTTTAATGTTTTAATATAATTAAAGAAAATTATTTATACTGTTGATTGATGGCGCTTTGTGGAACTTGCTACACATATTTAATAACACCACTTGTACTGTGGAACAGTACAAGTGGTGGTATTTAATATAATTAAAGAAAAAACATCTAAAATTTCTTGACATTCTGGCATGGTTTTTAAAATAGGTATATTACTTATTTGTTTTACCAAATCATTAATTCTATAAAAAATCTACAGTAATGCATCCAAACTTTGGTCCGCAAGTGGAACATGGACGCGGACACGCGGAGTGATCAGGATGTCCCGTCGGAACGTATCGGGTGACGACAACCTGTAATAGTGTCATGCAGTGCACTCATACACGTCGTTACTGAGGACACTAGAAGTGCTAAAGAATCTAGATCTGGGGGCCGAGTCTACTATTGACAAGCCGTAGAATAAAACCAGAATAGCTGTTTTTAGCTGTCAAAATGTTAGTAGACTATCAAAAATGCACCGACCGAAAGGCCGACCGATAGAATCTATTGGAGTACGATTGTAATAGTAGACTACGAAAAACTGACCAAATTGTACCGGTGTTACTAATACATCCATACTGTATGTATGTATGTATTAGTAACACCTACCGTATGTATGTATTGTCACGCCTTAATCCCCGAAGGGGTAGGCAGAGGCATATTAAACGCCCACATTTCACCGTTTCACATTGCCGTGTTGAAATGGAAAGGCGCAGGCTGCGGTGACCTGCTGTTGAAGTTTTTTAAGCCGCCCATAAGGCCTTCAGCTTGGCTTAACGACTGCCATTTTATTGGCAACCGGGACCAACGGCTTAACGTGCCTTCCGAAGCACGAAACTGGGGTGGGTTTAAAGGGGCCGAATAAATTTAATAAAATGAAATGTGTCTATTTTAGGTGTTAAAATTTGGAAGAAATTTTGAATCCGTTGTTGCCCTTTTAAGTGAGGTGGTTACAAAAAGAATAAAAGGTCTTATGTGCTAGACACTAATTAGCACGATCAATTAAAGTCCTGATAGTCTCGAACTACTAATGTTGGTATTACTAATGTTCTGTTTATAATGTACCTGCCATTAAAGAAACGCTTGTAGCCCCTTTTTTTCTTTTCGACTTTCGGCTGGTCTTCAGATGACCACTTTGTGGTATTTGCATTTTCGATCGTTTCCGCTCTTTAGAAGGCACATTAATAATATCTAGTTATAAGTTAAGTCACCCTGCGACATCTTTCCGAGGAGTTACCCGGAGTTCCCGGCGTTAGATAGGTAGGGACCGTATGGTTTTAGTCGATTCGAGTCCGGCATGGCATTCGTGGGGATTTCTTCACGACAAAAAAACGAATTTGTTGCAATTAATAATGAGCAATCGTAGTATTGTCTGCCAGGGTTGGCTTCTTTCAAATTCTAGCAGTATATTTAATTATTTGACATTAGATTCACGATTTCATACATTCTGAAAAACAAATTTGCAAAAACCTATTCAGTCGTTAGACTGCTTTGCCATCTATATCTATACTAACAATTAAGCTGTTTCTTGATTTGTTTATTTAGTTGACTAATCTGGAGGGCAAATAGGCCAGCTAACTAATCACAGAAACTACTGGTTCGAATTGGACATTTCTTTTTGTGTTGGATATTCCATTCGTCATGAAGGCTATAGGCTGTATATCATAACGCTTCTACCCTGGAGAGCGGGGTAGTTCCTATAAATGTTGTCAAATCGGGCAAATCATTTCATTTATACTTCATTTATACTTATTCTGTGTTTATAAATTGTTGTAAAATTTATAAATAACGGTATAAAATAGGTGCGACGGGAGTTCAAAGTATGTTTAAGGTGATACTCCTGGGCTAAGCTTAGTTAGTATATTTTAAAACTTTCAAATGATCTCTTGATTTAAGGCTTATCAGAAGTGAAACCTTTGCAGACTTAATATTACACAGTATGCATCTTGTCAATGTAGTCTATTGTGACAGCTTATGCCACCCCATTACACTGAGAGATTTAATTGTACTATTTCCGACCTTCAAAACATTTGCTAATATCTCATAGATATCGGTCAAGGCGTCCGTTCATATGAACTGTAATGAGTTAATACGTCCCACGCCCCTTATTGTTCTTACTCTGTCTGTCCGATCCTCGCGTCTACATTTTAATATGAATATATCTCGTACCAAACATAACCCTACCGACATTGAAATACCTGCTAAGCTAATTTAGTGCTTATTGTAATATGCCATAGAGATTATGCAGGTAATGTTTGCTTGTGTGCTAGGGTTGTCTAAAGGTACAAATGGGCTCATTGTCAGACCTGCAAATTTGCATGAAGTATGAAAGTTGAGGCGTTATTAAGACGCAGTAGATGATTTGTAAAATGTTTCTAATGAATTAGTCATGGTTTATTAACACAATATTTCAAAACAAAGGATGTAAAAGTATTACCTTTAAGTTAAAAACTTATAAACGCAAACTATCTACACTGATATAATGCTCCACGTGAGCAGATTGCTCAAAAACGGAAAGGTCAAAAGTACTCGGATACCCAGACGTGCGTGTATGAAGCGATTGATGAATCTTGAAGAAGCGAAAGAAGTATTCATGGACTGCGAAGCCTGGCGATCTGTCCTCTCTGACTACCCTGTCAGGGATACAGCGTAAAGATAGTATAAATTATCATAACATGTACTATTTTTAACAAGTATACATTATTCTTAATCAATTTGACATTAATAAAAAGAAAACATGCAAATTTAGAGTCACTAATCTACTCTGTAACCTTGGCTAAGGTATTTCGTTAGGTAAAATGTATTTTCGTTAGTCAGCAGGAAAAGCTATGGTGGTATCGCCTATCAAATATAGAAAGGCCCATAACTAGAGTTTAACAAACTCAAAGCACAAACAGTCTCACAAAATCCACACCTAGAAACTATTTCTACTAAGGCATACAGCCTTTACATTAAACCGTAGCATTATAAACATCCAATTAGGTATCCTCCATCTGCAATAGTCCATTCATTATAACAAAGAAGCATAGATGTTGCCAATAAATAAATTCGCGTCCGTCCGCCCACTGACGCTTGCAACACTACTATTAAATTTTGATAGACCTTAGTATGAATGACTCATTGATGCGCTTGGCCAAACTTAGACGGTTTTGATTATTCAGGGCTATTGAAATGTTTTGTTGCATTTAAATAAGCTTAATTGTTTAATCAACTTCGAGTTATTGAATATGGAAATTAATATTGATAAAATAGACAGCTTAGTAAAGGTTTACTGTGGGAAACTGGTTAATCATTTTTGGTTTATGGCTGTGCGAAATACTACAAGCGAATTTAAATTTAATAACCATCTCAAATGCGTAGGTGATCAGGTTCATGTCAAATTTACTAAGTGTGTGAAAGAAAAGCTTTGCATTTTGTAAAGTCTGTTAATAAAAAATAAAGAATTATGAAAATCAAATACTATATTTATTTTTTATTTTTTTTAGCTCGCCACGCCGCCCGCCTGATGGAAAGCCAAAGCGACATCTAGCGAATGGAAAGCCACTGTCGCAGTCCAAAACAGGACTAATAACAGTGGCTCTCAAGTTGGCGGCCCAATGATGTGCCTCTTCACGCTCCGCTTGAAGAACCCGGGATTATAAGAGGGGGGAAACACGTGCGCTGGCAAAGCATTCCAAATTTTTATTGTGCGATAGAAAAACGATCTTTTAAACCGCTCAGTTCTGGCGAAAATTCTTTCCACTGTATGCAAGTGGCACCTCTGCCCGGCACGCGTTGTTCGAGATCGAAAAGGAGAGGGTGGGATTAGGTTGAACAGCTGTTTAGAACACTCGCCGTGGTATATACGGTAAAACGCAGCCAGTAAAGCTATCATTCTACGCTGCGCCAGCGGTTCAAGGGTTCTTGTTACCTCAGGACAATCTATTATACCAATAGTACGTCTCTGCATAGCGTCTAGTGCGTCAAACAGGTACCTAGCGGAATCATCCCAAAGGTGAGGGCAGTTCAACGCATGGACGAATCTGCGTAAGGTACAGAAGACATCTCTGGTGCGGTGTTAAAAACCGCCTCACCTTATTTAATATTCCGAGCATCCGCGAGGCCAGCCCAATACAACTCTCAATATACGTTTTATGATTGAGCTCTCGACGGACGTCTATGCCGAGAATATCTAGATTGTCTTTCATTGGTATTGAAGCGTTCTGAAGAGAGGGTAGAGTGGGATTTTTTAGCGGTAAACGCACATGCCTGTGTTTTGCGAGCATTGAAATCGACCAGGTTTTCAGAACCCCATTGAGATGAGCGGTTAAGGTCCCGGTCGAGATCAGCCACAAGTTGTCGTCTCTCTCCCTCGATGTCGGTTCGCCACGCCGCTGGACGGGCAGAATAACTCCTATGTAAAGTGCTATCATCTGCATAGCAATGAATGGTCCCGAGGGCCAGCATATCATTGATATGCAGAAGAAAGAGAGTTGGCGACAACACAGACCTCTGTGGTACTCCGACATTAACCTGCAAAAAGCACGAAGCGTGGCCATCACTGAGGACCCGTATACGTCGCCCCTGCAGGAAGCTGGCCATCCAGCTGCACATATATTTTCTATGGCACCTAATTCTTATGCTTGTACTAATTTTATCGGGACAACTAGTTATAATTATTATTTTTGGGACCATGTACAACAATAAAAACAATAACGAAATAAAATAATCACAAATAAAAATGAAGTTAATATCTGTATGCAGTTTAAATAAAGGTAAACCACACTCTATCAAGTTATGCTTTTTTACATAATTAGAACATACATAATTATTTCAAACTCACAGTTCTGATTCAGATGTGGGCTAGGTACTAAGGATGCACTTTTTAGGTATCAGATTATCATTCAAAGATGCTGGGATATGATTCAGAGTGTTTACGTATGCTTCATCGATTATGATATAGCATTTGATACAGTGCAGCATATGAAATTGATGAGCATTTTGAGAACAATAGGCCTTGACAGTAAGGATATAAGGATTGTGGGGACTTATATTGGAACCAAAAGGCAAATGTTCGAGTGGAATCTGAACCGTCAACAGTACAGAACGGACAGGGCTATATACTAGAAAAAAAGAAAGAAAAACATTTTATTAAACACACATAAATTAGCCAGTACACTTCTACTTAGCTTGAAATCATAAAAATAATAAGAGAGATGAAAACAGTAGAACCTCACTAGTTTCATAGCAGAATGTGTGCTTAAAAGGCTGCAGTTCAGCTAATGCTACTGATATAATATCCGTAGCGCTGATCTTCCACTGCCGCCAGAGATACCGGGTAGCTAAACAGCAGGTAACAAAATTCCGTAAATCCATTTACAGTTTGCCATTCTATGCATAGGATGTTAAAAAATAAAATAAAATCAAAATAAAATGTCAAACAATAACTAATACTATCACCCTTGCTCTTTAACATTTACTCTGAAAACATATTTCATGAGGCTCTTCATAACTTGGACATAGGTATCGTTATCAATGGGAAAGTGGTTAATAACATACGTTACGCAGATGACACGGTTTTGATCGCTCCTACTTTAGAAGACCTCCAGTTAATGTTAAATATAGTTCAGTCTGCAAGTGCTGCTTATGGTCTAAACATTACCAGCAACAAAACAAAGTTTATGGTTGTATCGAAAAATCCTCCAACTATCATCATGCTGCCATAATTTGTAATGGCAGAAGCTTGGGAAGAGTAAGAAAATACAAGTATCTCGGTTGCTTTGTTAATGATGACAGTGATAATGGTCTGGAAATCAGGTGCCGCATTGAACAAGCTCGGAATGATTTTTACAAAGTCACTGCTTTGCAATAGAAGTATGAATATTTGTCTTCGTACCCGTCTAGCGCGCTGCTACGTGTTCTCCGTTCTTCTGTACGGCGATGAAGCGTGGACACTCACTGTAGGCTTGCGTAAAAAAGTGGAAGCTTTTGAGATGTGGGTGTACAGAAGAATGTTAAGGATATCTTGGAGAGACAAAATAAGTAACGAAGAAGTGCTACAAAGAGTACGCAAGAAGGCGGAAGTATTGCAAGCAATCAAAACTAGAAAGTTGGTGTATACAAACATACATACATATTGTCACGCCTTTATCCCCGAAGGGGTAGGCAAAGGCATATTTAACGTCCACGTTGCACAGTTTTTCTGTCCTACAAAACAGGTGGTGAGCCCATTGCCGTGTTGAAATGGACGCAGGCTGCATCGACCTGCTGTTGAATTTTTTTAATCCGCCTTTAGGGCCTAGAGTATCTCGGACACATAATGAGAAATCATAAGTACGAGTAAGAGTTGCTCGCGATAATTCAAGGCAAGGTCTAAGGAAAACGCAGTGTTGGTAAAAGAAGAACAACCTGGCTCAAGAACTTACGTCAATGGTACAACAAAAGTACCCGTTCACTTTTTCGAGCTCCTGTGTCGAAGGTGCAAATCGCCAGGAATGATCGCCGACCTACGATAGAAGATGGCACACGAAGAAGAAGAAGACATAAATAGAATTATATGGTATAAAAAATCACTACTACCTAGTAAGAAATTACTACTACTATTTATGATTTTTGGGTTCACGTCAGGGCAAATACACCAAAATAAATTTAAAAATGTTATAATATCTTTTATTTAGTTTTCAAGTAGTTCAGCACTATTTTAAGAGATGGCAGTAGTGTTTAGTTCAGCTCAAATAATCTTTGCCTTAATTAAAATAAAACTAAATGTATGAAATTTACTCTACCAAATATAAAACAAGTTGCGGCCAATGTTCAACTGAATGGACAAGTGTTAGAGTTTGTAGAATCAACTGTGTTCCTCGGTATAACTATTGATGCCAATTTGCAGTGGGGCCCACACATTGAAAAGACAGCCTCTAGGTTAAGTTCGGCTGCATACGCTGTAAAAAAGATCAGGACTCTAACAGATGTGGATACGGCTAGAATGGTTTACCTCAGCTATTTTCATAGTATTATGTCTTACGGTATTCTCCTTTGGGGGAGTGCTGCAGATTTAAATATTATTTTTGTTCTACAAAAGCGGGCTGTACGCGCTATTTATAATTTGGGCCCCAGAGTTTCTCACCGAGAAAAATTCAAAGAAGTAAATATTCTAACCGTACCATCACAATACATTTTTGCCAATCTTATGTATGTCCAGAAAAATCTATCACAATTTTCTAAACTCTGTGATAAACATAATATAAACACTAGAAATAAAAATATTTTTTCAGTCCACCTAAGTCGACTACATAAGATTGGCGATTCTTTCCAGGGTAACTGTATACGCTTTTACAACAAGCTTCCCTGTGACCTGAGAAATTTAACATTAAATAAATTTAAAAAGTTAATTAAATACAAGCTTTGTGAAAAAGGTTATTACTCCGTTAAAGACTATTTGCAGGACAGGGACGCCTGGAAATGATCTGCTGGCAAAGTGAAATAATATTAAATTGTAAATAGACCATCAAAAAAAAAAGCCTTTCTAAGTTTCTTGCCGGTTCTTCTCAGGTGGGCCGCGTTCCGAACCGGTGGTCGCTTTAAATATTTTAAATAGTGTATGACATTTTGTAAGCGCCGTTAAAATGGTCTATGCAAAATAAAGATATTTTTATTTTATTTTATTTAGTGCCATTTAATTTGACGTTCAAATGTTTTGAAATAAATGACACACAGAGTACTATAATAATAATTCGGTTCCAATCGGCTAACCACTTCTATCTGAACTAGTTTCTATAGGTTGCTTTAGCTCTTGCTGCTATGACATAGTTGCCATAGGATTTTTTTTCAAATTCATGAAAGTAATTACAATATGTGCTCATCAATTACAACAAACATCGCTAATACATCTGTCAACAACTTGATATATCATACAAAAAAATCACAAATAACGGTACTCGATCAATTCAATAAAACGCATAAAAAGTGGACATCACATCTGCGTGTGCGCATTGCGTTCCATATTCAAACAATTCTGTGTTTTTTTTCTACCAACAATGGTAACTTGAACACCGCGAGATCGTATGACAAAGATTTTTTTTATTCTCAGTCTTTTTACATAAGTAATATTCAAATATTATATTAATAACAGTGTAGTCTATATAACGGTAATTACCAGTTGCAATTTAGTTTCTACTGCGGGTTCCAGAGTTATATTTTGACTTATCCAGACGTGGCTAGGTACTGTTTCAATAATATACTGCTAACACTTCAATTCAATTACAAGTGTATATATCCAATCATTTTGGAAGGGTTTTTAATATATATTTGCAGAAAGAAGAGACGATGACCAGTGATTAAAGGCCGCTATCCCGGCGCAGACATATGCCTTTTCACGCTTCTCTTTGATTACTCAGGATTGTAAAAGGAGGAAAACACGTGCGGTTCCAATACTTTGACTAGAGGTTGTTTAAAGTTTTTCTTTTCTTTGCCATGACCTCCTTTGCAAGTGCACAATTTGTAAATGAGGTTGGCTTTTTTCCAAGATATCGGTAGAACCCCATTGCCTCTTGTTTCCATAAACGAGTACTTCTAACCCGGACCTTCGTCAACCCACAATTATGATCTCGCCATAGATTTACATAAGTACGTCGCGTCCTTTTTTCCCAATGCATTAGCACTATTTATAAATTACTAGTTGAGGCTCCGCACGCGTGGTGAAGTTTTCCGATTCCCGTTACCCACAGGAACTTGTTCCTGTTATAAAAAGTACCTATGTGTTATTCTGATGTGTAAGCTATATTATTGTAAAGTTTCATCAAAATCCATTCAGTAGATTTTACATGAAAGAATAAAAAACATCCATATTCTTACAAACTTTCGAGTTTATAATATTAGTAAGATATGTTTCTTCATCAGCCAGAATTTTTACTTTATGCGTTAAAACACTCATGATCGTGGAAGAAGTCAGAAGTATTATATCAGGATCAGTACATGACCTACCTTAATGGGGAAAGAAGCGTGATGACTGACTGTATGATGTATACTCTTAAATTACCATAAACTACAAAATAGAGTCATGGTTATATGACGCTTGTTATTTCTGCTCCGTAACATCCAGAAACATTCAACGAATCATGCGGGTTTAACAAGAATTGATCAACATCAGGTGAATCTAAGTGACCTCTGGCTAACAGTGTACCTACATATAGTGTGTTATCTTTAGTGGCCTTACGCCGCGTGCATACAAATGCGAGGACCCCGCATACGGTTTTCAACACGGAATGTTCGGCCAAATTGTTTTGTCTGTACGTTTTACATGTTTTTCTAGAACATGTAAAATGAAAAACTTATCTATTAGTTACGTAGAGTTAGGTTAGGAGTTAGGTTTCCAACGGAGGGTCCAAAATTCAAAGATAAAAAAAGAAAATTATGAAACCAAATCATTAATTTGTATAAATAGTTAATAGTACAGCTATATAAATAATGTCCGCTCCAGGCAAACATGGAACTCTGCCAGCTTTGAGAGAAGTATGAAAAGCAAAATCAATCTGAGGGCCGGTATCGGAGCTCTGTGCCCGAAGTCTACTATTTCAATAGTGTATCAATAGAGTGTCAATGGACTGACAATGGCGCAGTTTTGCTCTTTTCGTAGTCCGCTAACTATTTAAGACCAATGGCTTCTCGCTGACTTGTCATTATCCTGCCACTCAAACAAATCTGTATTCTACTAATCAATGACGTCTTGGTGTCTTTCCAATAGTTTGTCAAACGGTAGTCTACTAATTATTTGACATTAGTTTCAATGACCTCACGATGGCTTCGGGAATGATTATTTGTCATTATGCTGCCATTGAACCACCATTAAGCAGACACTGCTATTATACGAGTTGTTGATAGTATATTTATCTCATATTTAGTTAATAATTATTTAAAAACGAAAATATTACCTACACTTATTAATGTTAGGCAAAGATAATCGACGAAAATGCGAGAAAATAATGTTTCAATACCTACTTCCCGAATAGAGATAGTTGTAAAGAGAGTAACGTTCGTCACAATATTTAGACTCAGTAAAAAATTCGCAGATTAAATATTCCATGATTACAATTTAAGTTATGGAATTTCATTTTTGTATTAGGTACAAGTTAAATAAACATAAAAAAATATTGTGGGGCACTTTTCACACAGCGCCATCTAGCCCAAAGTTAGCTAATATTAGCTTGTGTTCTGGGATCTAGATAACTGATAAACATATTTATATATTTCGAAATACATACATATTATATTAGGCGTTTCCTATATTATTATATATAGGAAACGCCCAAACTCCGAAACACACATTTGTGGATAACACAAATATTTGTTCCGACCCAGGAATCGAACCGGAAGAGGTCCCTCTTGCGTAGCAGTCGGATACACTCCCACCGCGCCACAGAGGCAGTCAAATTACAACTTAACTTAACACTTCTCTTGTATTTTAGCTTGTCTGATATATTCCTGTTATTTAATGCAGCAGGGTCTCCAAACTCTAGTGGGTCAAAAACCAGTACAAGGGCTATGTTGTGAGACATGGCATGTCAATTGAGTGGCGATGGAATGACCATGGCTTGTTCTTTAACGTAAATTAGTAGAATTGAGGCCCTGTTGTCTACGAAAGCGGCCCCCTTAATCACGGATCGTCGTCTCTGCTGTCCATCACGTGGCCGGCGCCATTTTGACGTACTATATAAAAAAAGTACAAAGTGTGTTGGTTTAAAGGATTCATAGTTGCTCTATATATCTCTTAGAATCTGCTCGACTGAAGTTTAAAGTTGACTTGGACCTCGAAAATGTTTGGAAACAATTTTAAGTTATAGATGTATTGGCTAAATGAATAAATGTTTGTCCTTTCTTTTATTTTTTTTTAATTATTTACTTTTCCTTTTTAAATTGTGTTGTTAAATATAATATTATGATTACCAAAATATAAGGTGAGAAAAGATAAAGTTATAAATTGTCCATAGATTTTTAAAGTAATGCCGTATAAATCAGTATTATTAAAATAAAATATAGAAAGTCATATCATAGTATAAAAAATGCAGATGTTATAGCTACCGTGAGAACCGTGACCATAATAATTTGCAAATGTAACTATGCATATTATTTCATCCTGTGTCCTCGTCTTAAAAAAACCGTTCGTGGGGCAATGTTTTTTGTACTGCACCCCTCATTTTTTTTACTTATTCAAATCGCAAGTTACCGTACCCCCTAAGTTTTTTAAACCAAACAAAGACGTTCATTCTTTGACCAAGTAATTTATTTTTTTAACGGTCCAAGGATAGCCTTGGGTCATAGGTGAGCTTATGATAGTTCTCATGGTTATTTTTTAAAGCTTCTTTTATCATTTTGCACATCTGCTGCGTGTCTTGTTCCTAAAAAGATGGTGCATTCGCGTGAGAAATTGATGATTTTCGCATAGGCACAATAATGCAGTGATCTGAGATTAATTTGTATTGTTCTGATACTTTTTTTAATATCCAGTTTACTTTGATACAGTATATACCGACCGTAATATGAGTCAATGGTGTTAATACAGGTATAATATTGAAGGTTTTGAGATCGATATTTTAAATATTAAAGTATTAAAATTACACGCATAGACTTAATGCCAATTGGTTCTAGATAAAGGCGGAGACGAGAAAAAATACCACCTTAAGGGTAGGTAACCCAAGTAAAAAAATATATTTTAATATTTTGACGATGTAGCTAATATTGTAACTTTATCCACCACATCCGTAGCGCGCAAAGCGCTCGTGATCCCGCTGACTTAGTGTTCGAATTGTTCTTATTGACGAGCCGAAGTATAGAATCAGAATCGCCGTCTACTAATCGCTGTCTACTAATCGCTGTCTACTAATCGCTGTCTACTAATAGCTGTCTACTAATCGCTGTCTACTAATCGCTGTCTACTAATCGCTGTCTACTAATCGCTGTCTACTAATCGCTGTCTACTAATCGCTGTCTATTGTCAAATCGTAGTCTACTACTTCAATCTTACTTCAATAGATTTCTATTGGTCGGCCGATAGAATTCTACAAACACGTACAGCGCCAGTGGCCGCTGGTCAGTTACATTTTTGATTGTCTACTAACATTTTGACAGCTAAAAACAGCGACTCTGGTTCTATTCTACGGTTTGTCAATAGTAGACTCGGCCCCCTGAACACTGAGTTAGCGGGACCACGGGCGCTTTGCTCCCTGTAAACTATCACTGCGTTTAGCAACTTTCGCTATGACGGGCCTTCGGATGGCTCCTGGTCCCGGTTGCTTGTAACATGGTAGTTGTTAAACCAAGTTGAAGGACTATCCAAGGCTTGAAAAATTTTTCAGCAAACCGCCACTACGTGTCAAGCCTTTCCATACCAATACGGCACTCACATACTCATAACTAGAGTAGATGTAACATTTGATGTAACTTTTATCTTTAGCTGTGTCTGGAACAATGATCCTTGTAATCTGGAGTTGTCGTTGTCGGCTGCGCTACAGTTTATACTTTTGCAGCTGTCATTGTACCAATTTTTTATTTCTGTATCTGATATTTTAACGTTCCTAATAAAGATTATTATTATTAATGGGCTCACCATCTGTTACGTGGAACAAAAATGCTTACGGTGAAATGTGAGCAATTGCCTCTACCTACCCCTTTGGGGATAAAGATGTAACTATATGTATCCAAACCAAATAATATATCAGTGGTGCTAAGAAGAGACTGAGGTAAGCTGCGGAAAGAGAGTCTGACATAGCGGTACCTATGTTTTGTATGAAAATGATCAACTGACATCCCTTACCAAAGTAAGTACCATCATCGCTGCAGAATTACAGTATTTATTATAGGAAATTGGTAGCTTTTTTATTTTTTTATACGTGTGTAAATCCTCATGGATGCTATGCCGGATTAAAACCACACGGTGAACTTCCATCTGCACAGTGCCAGTCCCGGGTGAGCCCTCGGAAGCATAGCCACAGTGCTTGTGACAGACTATCCGCCACCACAGCCTTATCTTCAGGGGGTCGCTTTGCTTCTTTGGAGAGTTCGGGTGTTATCCTGCTTCTTTGGGAGAGGGTTCGGGTGCCATCCCACTTCGTTGAGGGGAGTTAAGGGCGTGCGTGTAGTGAATCTCGGGAGGGAGAATTCTCTCCCTGGAAATTGGTAGATACCTATAGAAAAAGCAGTACTGGTATTCGTTAGAGGAATTAGGTTCAAAAATGTAATCTATGAAACATTTTATCAAAAAGTCTTGTAACCTAAATAATAGAACGAGGAAACACGTCCTCACCCCCCGCCTCCCGGTGAACGACTAAAACAAAAACGCATTGTCCCATGACGTCACGGCGATAACTCATTTACCACTACCCGCATGCCGATGAAAGAGGACAATATGAGGACAATCGATAATGCTAAACGCGAACACGTGTGCTGCGGACTGTGAGCAAGCCCTTTGTTTTTGTTTTAACTTGGATTACATGTTAACGGTGTTAGCTATATCGTAGTAGATAGAGTATGTAAAAGTATTGTTTCACTAAAAAAACATCTATAATTTTAATGTCATGAATTCTGAAATCTTTTTCCAAAACGCTCCATCCTCCTTCTCTGCTCTATATAACTGTTCCAACCATACAATCTACAGAAATCTATAATTACAGTTTAATTTTTCGTGAACTTGTCTATTTTGAACGTAAAAATAGACTTTTCCCAAACGTCTCTAGTAGTAGTAGTAGTTTGATGTTGCAAACGTCCATAGGCTACGGTGATCACTTTCCATCAGGTGGACCGTATGCTTGTCTGTCACTTCAGTGATATCCACTTCAGGGCCATCGAGATTGTCTTCTTTGTTTTACTTCAACTTTTTATAGATTGTAAAGATCCTCAGGGCAGAAGTAACCTCACCTGCTAGCAGTACATCTGCTGACTAAACGACGAGGCAATGACACATGCTTTAGGAGTTGTGGGGTCAGACGGCTGTCACTACTAATGCCGAAAATCCAAAACCCTACCCTAAACGATATCTGCTCCAAGCAGCCAGACAAAAGTGGAGCCCGACTTTAAAACAAACAGGGTTTAGAAATTACTGGGAAGAAGACGACTTTAATTCACTACCTAACTATCTTCACGCTGTATCCCCGACGGGGTAGTCAGAGAGGACAGATTGCTAAGCTTCGTGATCCATGCATACTTCTTTCGCTTCTTGCAGATTCATTAATCGCTTCATACATCCACGTCTGGGTAACCGAGTACTTTTGACTTTTCCGTTAACTCTTTATTCACATGAATATAGTATGTAGGTATAGGTACTCGTACACATGCAAATTTACATGATACTAAGGATCTATGGCTAGACTGCAGACAGACGAACGGACATGGTCAAAGTATTCTTATTTAATACTTATACTTATTTAATAATTCTATTTTAATTTCTTATTTAATACGGAATTCTGAAATGAAGTCATGCTATAATATAAAATCCACGCACCCAGAATTCCTTAAAATATTAGATCGGCAAGCAATGGTCGGTATTTCGGATGGAACAATATTTTTTGTTTTTATAAAAAAATAATCTGGTCTAAGTTTATATATTCTCTTTAAAACCAATCCCGGACAAGTAGACAGCTGACGTAAATAGCTCAAGGCTTGAAACGTTTCGTCAAACTGTTTGATAAGTTCTTCCTAAAAAACGTCCTACCCATCCAACAATAGACCAGTCCAAGCGTTACACATGTCTAAAGAATAGCCATGAACTATCCCAAAGGATTAAACATCCCTTTCTACAACGTCTACTGCATTTTTTTGTATATTTTTTTTGTTGACAACACCTGGTCGCCGATTTTTTGGCAATGTCATGTTCCACAGATAAAGTCAGCGGATGATAGATAAAAAATGGACCGCGAACCTTCGAAAGGAGTCGGTATATCGGGGTATTTCCAAAGGGTGCGAATTTTTTAAATTGAATTTGATAAGTCTTTGAAAAGGTCCGAACAATAATGGGATGTGATTTGTGGGGTTAAAGATAAGATAGTGTATTGTTATGAATTGAAACGGCGAATAGGGTTTGATTTAAGAATTATTATTAAAATTTAATAGATAATAATGTAATAGAATGCTGTTTGTGTCGATAAGTTTATCCTATAATGATTGGGTACGGTGAGACGAACTGAGAGTGATCAAGGTACGTACATTTCACAATCATTTGGAAAAGAAGTCAAATATTTCAAGGCTCGTGGCCCCGCGGTCTCAGTGTTCTGTAAACGATCACTGAGTTACGCAACTTTCACTATGGCTGGTCCTCGGATGGGTGACCACTTTGTGGCATTTACATTTGCGAGCGTTTCCGTGCTTCGGAAGGCACGTTAAGCCGTTGGTCCCGGTTGCCAGTAAAATGGCAGTCGTTAAACCTGGTTGAAGGCCTTATGGGCGGCTTGAAAAAAATCAACAGCAGGTACCCACAACCTGCGTCTGTACATTTCAACACGGCAATGGGCTCACCACCTATTACGTGGTACAGGAATCCACACGGTGAAAAGTGGGCATATTATATGCCTCTGCCACCCCTTCGGGGATAAGGCCTGATGGATATTTATTTATTTATATTATTATATTTTGCAGTTTGCAAAGAAGTGGTAGAGATTTAAGCAATTATTCCGTAGCTAATGGTAAGCAATTGCATTAAAAACGATCTTCTCGTTTCTGTTAAGGTATACCGCATATGCATATGTACATTGCGAAGTGCATAAAGTACCTTCATAAATACAAGTCATAAACACAGCAGGGTCACAAAGTACGGCAATCCAGTACAGTCAGCCTCAGAAATATATTATCACATTCCAAAGGTACAGAATAGATTTGTGAACGAAAATTTGCAGGTTTGTTCTTAATTATTGTGCACTATTTAAGAATAATCTATACTATACTAATATTACAATATACTAAATACGGCAATGGGCTCACCACGTGGGACTAAAATGCATACGGTGAAATGTGGGCGTTTAATATGCCTCTGCCTACCCCTTCGGGGATAGAGGCGTGACAATATGTATGCATGTATGTATAATAATATTATAAAGCTGAAGAGTTTGTTTGTTTAGTTGAACGCGCTAATCCCAGGAACTACTTGGTCGGATTTGAAAAAATATTTTTGTGTTAGATACTCCATTTATCGAGGAAGGCTATATATTATTACGCTACTACATTGGGGAGCAGAGCAGTAGTCATAAATGTCGACAAATCGGGCAAAATTTTATGCATCATTGTAGAATTTATAAGCGACGGGATTAAATAGGTGCGACGGGAGGTCGAAATATTCCACGGGCGAAGCTGTGGGGGTCATCTAGTATATACTTATTTTAAATATCTAGTATCGGACATCATAATATCCTACCCCTTCGGGGATAGAGGCGTGACAATATGTATGCATGTATGTATAATAATATTATAAAGCTGAAGAGTTTGTTTGTTTAGTTGAACGCGCTAATCCCAGGAACTACTTGGTCGGATTTGAAAAAATATTTTTGTGTTAGATACTCCATTTATCGAGGAAGGCTATATATTATTACGCTACTACATTGGGGAGCAGAGCAGTAGTCATAAATGTCGACAAATCGGGCAAAATTTTATGCATCATTGTAGAATTTATAAGCGACGGGATTAAATAGGTGCGACGGGAGGTCGAAATATTCCACGGGCGAAGCTGTGGGGGTCATCTAGTATATACTTATTTTAAATATCTAGTATCGGACATCATAATATCCTACCCCTTCGGGGATAGAGGCGTGACAATATGTATGCATGTATGTATAATAATATTATAAAGCTGAAGAGTTTGTTTGTTTAGTTGAACGCGCTAATCCCAGGAACTACTTGGTCGGATTTGAAAAAATATTTTTGTGTTAGATACTCCATTTATCGAGGAAGGCTATATATTATTACGCTACTACATTGGGGAGCAGAGCAGTAGTCATAAATGTCGACAAATCGGGCAAAATTTTATGCATCATTGTAGAATTTATAAGCGACGGGATTAAATAGGTGCGACGGGAGGTCGAAATATTCCACGGGCGAAGCTGTGGGGGTCATCTAGTATATACTTATTTTAAATATCTAGTATCGGACATCATAATATCCTACCCCTTCGGGGATAGAGGCGTGACAATATGTATGCATGTATGTATAATAATATTATAAAGCTGAAGAGTTTGTTTGTTTAGTTGAACGCGCTAATCCCAGGAACTACTTGGTCGGATTTGAAAAAATATTTTTGTGTTAGATACTCCATTTATCGAGGAAGGCTATATATTATTACGCTACTACATTGGGGAGCAGAGCAGTAGTCATAAATGTCGACAAATCGGGCAAAATTTTATGCATCATTGTAGAATTTATAAGCGACGGGATTAAATAGGTGCGACGGGAGGTCGAAATATTCCACGGGCGAAGCTGTGGGGGTCATCTAGTATATACTTATTTTAAATATCTAGTATCGGACATCTTAATATCCTACCCCTTCGGGGATAGAGGCGTGACAATATGTATGCATGTATGTATAATAATATTATAAAGCTGAAGAGTTTGTTTGTTTAGTTGAACGCGCTAATCCCAGGAACTACTTGGTCGGATTTGAAAAAATATTTTTGTGTTAGATACTCCATTTATCGAGGAAGGCTATATATTATTACGCTACTACATTGGGGAGCAGAGCAGTAGTCATAAATGTCGACAAATCGGGCAAAATTTTATGCATCATTGTAGAATTTATAAGCGACGGGATTAAATAGGTGCGACGGGAGGTCGAAATATTCCACGGGCGAAGCTGTGGGGGTCATCTAGTATATACTTATTTTAAATATCTAGTATCGGACATCATAATACATCAAATCCTGTATACTTTAGATCTGTACATAATATTCTGATAAGCCAAGGTACTTATTCTCGTTTATTTCATTTGTCGATTTTAGCAGATATTTCGGATCAACATTGGGTACTTCTATAATTTATTTTACGCACCTAATGCAGCGTGAAGTACATGATTGACTCACTATTTGCCGATACTATCAGAGACGTGGGCTGCCCTTCGACACAACAAAACCATTTAAGAGATGAGATATCGACAGTATCGGCCTAAACCTTAGATAGGTGGTAATATCATTCAGCCTACAAACCATCTGTTGAATTACTTGAAACGGTGGTGACTCATGAATCATGATAGTCTCTTGAACACTTGGAGTAATTGTCTAAGCATACAAGTAAAACCTTTACAACATGATTTTGTAGTTAGCGTAATTCAGGTAAATTTTACGTAACACAAATTAAAACCTCCTTTAGTAATGAATGCCCGTAGACACCACCCCATCGCAGGCAACTGATTTTGTCCGAATTGTTCCACACGATATTCCTTCGAGTTTACGTACTTATAAATAAATATCCATCACGCCTTATCCCCGAAGGGGTGGCAGAGGCATATTATATGCCCACTTTTCACCGTGTGGATTTCTGTCCCACGTAATAGGTGGTGAGCCCATTGCCGTGTTGAAATAGACAGACGCAGGTTGTGGCTACCTGCTGTTGAAATTTTTCATGCCGCCCATAAGGCATTCAACCAGGCTTAACGACTGCCATTTTACTGGCAACCGGGACCAACGGCTTAACGTGCCTTCCGAAGCACGGAAACGCTCGCAAATGTAAATGCCACAAAGTGGTCACCCATCCGAGAACCAGCCATAGTGAAAGTTGCGTAACTCAGTGATCGTTTACAGAACACTGAGACCGCGGGGCCACGAGCGCTTCTTGACATGTTCTCGAAAGAATATTAAACACTCGAAAGTGAAGTAGTAAGTAGTATTTTTAAGAATACTTTTTAGCCTATCCAGGATTAGGATAAAGATTTGAAGAAGTATATAAAACACATATTGAAACGTACAGACTTGGCCCTTATTCCTTAAGATCTTATTAATGAGAATCTTGTCAAACTTTTATGAAATTCGAAGAGATTGCAACTGTTCCTCCGGAGTTGTCAGTGGTCACTGTAATAGAAATGGAGTCAGAGTAATGGAAATATGGAATTTGCCTTATTGTTGAGTTAAAAACACCTACAGTAAATCTTAAAAAATAGTATAAATTTGACAATGGTTCCCAAAGTTTCAGTCTTAACGAGACACATTACAATTAAACCCTTTTCACAGATGCCCCTATCGTGTCAAATATAAATCTCTTTCCTATCGCCTGCGCAAGCTAAGCAGATGCAAAAACTAACGGTCTTCACCAAGACATAAATTATTTAAATTTGACTTGTAATACTGCACGTATGACACAGGATATGCATAAAAGGGTTAAAAAAAATCCTGGGGTGAGATTTTTTATTCAAAATGAGGGGTCGCCATCGTGACTTGTTTGGGCAGCGTTGGCTACGGGTATTGATGTAACGAACTATTGAATATTTAAATTCGCACGATGATTATGTATTTTGTGACAGTCATTTTGAATGTTTGGGTGTACAGTTCCAAGTTTTCTTACGTGTATGCAGGCACAAATGTGTATGAGGTCTGGGAACTAAAGAGTCAAAAGACCCAATCATAAAGTTCCCTCTAAATCTTTTTCATCGCACGACAAAGTTGATACAGTTATTTTGTAGTTGTTAATATGTTAAATCAAAGACGCCGATGGTAACTGCCGGGAACAAAAGATCCAAAGACGAAGCGAGGTATACTACTCCAAAGTCGCTTACTCAACGGTTTTAGCCCCTTACCGACATAACCACTCCTCATTCCCATTTACCTTCCTCTTATTTGTTCCAATTATTTTCTATCTTCCTTCTCTCAGGGGCTGTAGAGAGGTAACGAGGGTCTTGGAGACCAGCCTCTTTTTCCACGAACTGCGAGTATTTTGGTGCCGTTGCAGGATTCGTAAGGAATACAGAGGCTAATGGGAGACAAGGTGTGAGAATTGAAATGCCCTTTTATCCACCCCCAGAAATATACGCCGTAAATATGAGGCCGTGATAAGTAAGCTTTTTTTATCTGATGTGGGCTTGATCTTGTAAACATATCCTGTGTTGAAAATCAAGTCCACTGCAACAAACAGCCTACATCTGATAGACAATTTGATGATCTCAATACTGCCAAGGATAACATAGCGGTGCGCACAAAAGAACAATAAGAATAATTTTAATATCGATAAACAGTACAAGTCAATCGACACTTAGTTCGTTGAAAGTGAAAGGGATGCTCCATTGTTCGTCTGATTGTCGTTCAACTAAAGATCGTGTCATTCTCAGTGCTGTGATGAAATGTATATCGATGAAGTTACGTCGGTACGCCCTAGCGATGCTAAATGTGAGATGGACTCTTTGTGGTTTGATGGTAGTTCGAAGCTTTCAAGTTATTTAGCAATAGTTACGTGAAAGTGTATCACAACGTTACATTCGTAACATTACGTGGTTTTCATTGTTTGAATGTTGAAGGATTTAGAGCAGGATGGCCAAGGAAAAGATGAATGGATTAGAGTGATATGAATTTGAAGCGCTCGTGGCCCCGCGGTATCAGTGTTCGGTAAACGATCACTGAGGTACGCAACTTTCACTATGGCTGGTCATCGGATGGGTGACCACTTTTGGCATTTACATTTGCGAGCGTTTCCGTGCTTCGGAAGGCACGCTAAGCCATTGGTCCCGGTTGCCAGTAAAATGGCAGTCGTTAAGCCTGGTTGAAAGCCTTATAGGCGGCTTAAAAAATTTCAACAGCAGGTAGCCACAACCTGCGTCTGTCTATTTCAACACGGCAATGGGCTCACCACCTATTACGTGGGACAGGAATCCACACGGTGAAAAGTGGGCATATAATATGCCTCTGCCACCTCTTCGGGGATAAGGCGTGATGGACATTTATATATTTATTTTTATATGAATATGAAAGGAGTGAATGATTAAATGACAAATGGAATTCTTTTCTCTTCTATTGGTCATAGTACCGATTTCGTGGTAGGTACAAAAGTAACTACCACGAAAGCGTTGATCGAAGTATATAGTTTTACCAAAGCTTTTATATTCTGGAGAGGAAAAAAATGATAAACTTTTATATATATGCATTTTTTAATTTTAGAATCTCCACGGGCTTTATTCCAATAGCGTTTTTATCCCTTCATTTAATCTATATTTAATACCTGTTTACAGTATACGCTAATGTACTTCTCTCTAATTACTCTTATCTCATCTGTGTCTTGGTTCAAGATCTCTGTCATCTGTCCCTAGCGATAGAATTTAGAACGGAAATGAGATTCTGCCTATTTGTCTTGATATAAGTAATATTTAAAATAGCAAACTGATTAACTTATAAAATGTTGTTAATCTAAAACATAACCTTTATCCACAAAAAATAACGTCAAAAACCCGATTAGCACTGTATATTGTTAGAAATTACAACGTAAAGGCTATAAATCTACTTTAAAACAAAATTAACCGCTTGTCCCAAAGCCCAGTTAGCCTTACAATAACACACACTGTTTTTTTCCCATTGTTTTACACACCCCTTCTAATTTTTTTTCGATTTCATTCACAGTAGCTCACCCCGATTTGTTTTTCTGACACTTTTTATATACATTGGCCGTATTTTTGTCATCTAGTTTATATTAAATTACCGTTTTTATAACGTAATGAATATGCGGGTTACCATTAAAATTATTATGCATATGCAAACTAACGAAAATGAGCGACCATTATCGCTGAGATTTTTTAAACAACGGCTGTATTTGTTATTTTTTTTATGGGATATGAAGCGTATTAGTACAACTGAAAGTATATTTTTTTACGTTTAAATTCGTTGTACGGTTAAAATTTTGACTCAAAGACCGTATTCCAGAACGTTTCTCAATACTCAATCGATGCTTGAAAGTAGATTTTATAAGGCTAAAACTAGCCTCAAGTGTTGATTGAGGATTGAGAAACGTTCTAGAATACGGACCTTATAGTATGGCCAAAATCAGTGTTTATAGGAAAATATAGATACTCACGATAACTATCTCTATACTCAAGCAAACGTGATCAACATAGCTAGAATTATAGCCTGAGTGGTAAATCTTAACAATCGTTTTTATATGTATAGGGTAATGTATTAGGAACCAATTATATTAATAAGTTAAATTATTTATTTTAATAATATTTAAATAGATGTGATAATTGTAATATAATCAGGATGTCGTCTCTCAAAGTTAGGTTCTAAATACAATTAAACACAAATATTTATTAAATTTTAGTTTTTTTAGTTCTCTACTCTATGGGTTGTGTTATGGCTGGTTTAATTTCAGTGTGTCGAGATTTAAACAGGATGCTGATGAATTTATTAAAATTCAATGTAGCCAAATCAAAGGCACTCATACGTGAAATCAACAAAGGCGATCACGGATGTATCTACCCACAGATCTGTCCCTCAATAGGTCTGCGTGAGAAAACTTAAAAAACTCGCTCGCACATAAAAAATGCACTTACACAATTATCAAAAACCCTTGAAGATGTCCCTTGCACAATGCAATATAACGCACCTTGGCTCTGCCAAAGATAGTCTCTTAAAAAATGTGCATATGTTTTTATAAACACCGCGGCACTCTCAGGATGTAAAAAAAAGTCGTAGGGAGCGAGCTTTCTTGAATGGTGCTTACGGTAGAGATTTGTGCAGTAGTACTCAAACTTATCACCCTCAGTTTTGAGCATCAATAGAATAAATTAAGCACCGTTTCTACGTAAAAATAATTGTATATAATAAATATTGCACATCAATAAAAGTAAAAAAATAAATATGTTCATAGATGTTACGAAGATTAGAGACATTAAAATAGATTAATTGTAAATCTAAATAATACTAAATATAAGAAAAATAAATATTGTTGGGACAACTTACACTAAGCAGAGCTTCTACCATGGTAACCAAATAACTGATAAACATACTTTTATTTTTCTAAATACATACCATTCACCACAGAAATACACCATCGTGTTCATCACACAAAGTTTTATCCTGGGTGGGAATTGAACCTACGACCTCTTGCGTAGCAGTCGGATACACTCCCACCGCGCCACAGAGGCAGTCAATACTATTTTTAACTTTAATGTCACGAATAAAGGTGATAAAATATAGACCTTATTTTTTGATACCTATAATATAAAATCTATTTAAAAACAATATTCTCAAATACACAATGTCTTGATTTTAAAAACGATTATTTTACATTTTTTTTAATTGTAAGATAGTCTTCTCATGTTGAGAAACACTGTCTATGATTTTTATTTGATTCGATGGTTTTCGATGAAATTTCTCTCACTGAGAAGCGTGTTTCGAAATTTTTTAAGCGGAAGCAAACAGTACCTATCGAGCTTCCGCTAGTTTTTTTTAATTGGTTTAATAGACTGTTAGGCTTATTAAAATTATAGTTTTTAGACTCCACTAATGATTTCCATGGAGAACTTTTTGAAATGGCTATCACATCATGATGTTTAATATTGATGATTAATTAGAACATAGTTTTGTTTGAAACTGTTTTAAGAGCGTATTCCACGAAAATACTGATTGAATCTTTAATAATGGTAAGTTATTTTGTGCTCGTCAAAATGGCGTGGTCTGTCTGATTGAAAGCAACGGTGAGAGGCGACGTCAGACTCAAGTAAAGCACCAGAAAATGTGCTCACCATGTCTATTCAATAAGAGAACGAATGGTTCGTATACAGGAATAGTTGTATAAGGGCGCCCAAAAGTGGCGTATCCTGTAAGAGACTTTTGAACAGATCAGTAATGAGAATTGGAACATGAATTGAGGCAATGGCAGCGCGCAGCACTGCAAGCACACTACTGAAATAAGTATGTGTTACAAAGTGTTATTTATTACATTTTCATATGAGGTCATGAAACGCAGTGTATAAAATACTCTGCTTATTTGTTACTTCTTTTGATTCTTTGCTATGTTCCAAATTCCTCACTATGTCTAGAATGCTTCACTGTTCACTTTGGATTGAGAATGTCCTCGCTCGCCGTCAAAATACTTAAACAGTTACTACAAAAGTGTAAAGGTTTTATTTATACAGCATGAAAATTTACAATTAAAAATAAACAATTTATATACAAGTGGTCTCGCCGTATAAGCCTTACCTATCATACTCTGTTCTTCTTTTTCTCTTGTTTTTCTCACACAGTCTGGTTCAACCCGTTCATTAAATAGGTCTCGATATTTGCTCGTTTGCTTTTTTAATAAGATAAGGATAATACCTGATTGATAAAATGTTACTAGGTATAGCCAATTCTAATCACCATATGAGAAGTCAAGTTCTTTGAAAGAATAAAGATGTTACCAGTATTATTGTCAAGTTCAAGTATATTTTATACTTTTTTACTCACCGATTTCTTTATCGGTGGACCCATTTTGATATTCATTTTCGTTTCGGTAAATAATATAAATACATGCATTGAAAATTTGGCCTACATCTTAAAAAAATTATAAGCTTTAATTTTTTAAGAATATTTGGCCAAAACAACGTCCTTACAATTTTATTATTACCTAGGTACTATTGAGAAAATGGGTCTGTTTGTTTGTGCTTCTTTACACGTTTACGACATTTTTTAAACGAAATTCATTCTCAAAAGTAAATACGTCAATAATATAACTAGTCCTTTCCTTCTACTATCTAATTAGGTCGCTAGCTTCTTACAACATTCCAAAGTTGATATTGTAAATCTTTCACATAAATATCCGTCTATAAACTTTCTTGTATGTCACCTCTCATATTTACACTTACACCATTTCCTGCCCCATACTTTTTTAAGATTGTTCCCACAACCATCTTTCTGTTTTTTAATACTTCTTTTTTTTAAATGTAGATTAGAAGTAACGGTAAAGCTCCCCTAAGGATAGTTTAATTTATTTCGTTGGCTGTACAAAAGGAGATGCGGTCTCTTTTTGTTTGTGATGTCACGGTGTCCGTAAAAATGCGAAAAAAGATTTGCGAATTACGGTATACGGATGTACAGTTAGATAAAGTTGAGATTTCGTTTGTTGATTTTCAATAGGATCAATCAATATTATGTCCTAATTTTGGAATTGAATGTAAGTATGAGTTAGATAAAACTAGGAGTTTTCGTTAACGAGTTTTCAGACTATCTGATGTAGAATCGCGAATTAGCGCAAATACTAAATATTTATTTTATTTGAGAATTTTCTTTTCAATTCAATGATTTTTAATTCTTTAAAAGTACATAACTTGTATTAAATAATTGACGATACGACGATACAGATTGAATTATATATAATATACTAGTTGACGCCCGCGGCTCCGCAAGCGTGGTAATGTTTTCCCGTTCCCGTTTCCCACTGGAACTTATTCCCGGAATAAAAAGTAGCCTATGTGTTATTCTGATGTGTCAGCTATATTATTGTAAAGTTTCATCAAAATCCATTCAGTAGATTTGGCGTGAAAGAGTAACAAACATCCATCCATACTTACAATCTTTCGCGTTTGTATATTTTTATCTACTTTATTTAGAACAATAAATGGAAAGGAATATAATTAGCAAAACTACACGATTTTTTATATTATTTAATAATTTTCTGAGATGAGCAGAATGCTGAGAGTGGTAAACGTAAGATTCCATATACATTCGTGGTTAAAAAAATGATTATGCAACGGCAAGATATAAATAACAATGTAATTATTTTTTGTGACAACCGTATTACGAGACGTTGTTTTTACAAACAATGAAACTTTATAAAAAGTTGCAAAATCAAACCCCAAAGGGTTCTTCAAATTAAACCATCATTAGATATTTTCTAGAAAAAACTACTAACGTGAGAAAATTAAAAATGTATTTTTTTCTTGCAAGAACTGGTTGCATACAATATGACGACCGTTGACGGCAATTTGCATATATTTTTTTTAAATTTCGAATACAAACTTTTTTATTTCTGCCTATAGAGATTGGCAGCATATAATTATAATAAAAAAGCTTGCTGCCACCTTTGTTAGGGGCCATTATCTGTGGGTCAGGTAAAGTGCATAAGTGTCGAATACAACAATGTGCTCCGGATTTCCTCTGTATAATACGAACGCAGACCTTCGTCTCACGTGCAGATTCTGAATAAAACTTCGATAGTTTTCCATGGGCGTGATTGATTTTGGAGATAGTCCTTATTTTTTTAAAACACTCATTCGCCGGATGTAATGATATCGATTTGTTCCGGCAATTGAATTTAATATATGAACGCTTTAATTATTAGATGGTGATGTTTGATTTTTTTTAATGAATATTTGCCTATAAATCGTGATAAGTACATAATTTTATTAAATCGTAAATTAATTATACACATAAATCAATGAAACAATATTAATATTAAAGGACATGTATTAATTATTTGTATAAAAAGTTCAACAAAGCATTCATAAATTGCTGAGATTATGCAAGAGCACGGTTCTGCGTCCTGTTCCTGACTCTGCTATAAATTTCATTTAGTTGCAAGGTGGTCTGACAAATTTGCGGTCGACGACTACTAACTGGCACTTTTACAAATACAAAAAAATCAGAAAAAAAAACTTGAATCACACTAAACTAAAGTTTCAGTAAGTCAAGGAAATACAACGGAGCTATTGTTATCTGTGGTTAGTCGATTATTGCGGGGGTGCGGACCTTATAAATTTGTAGATAATCTGCCGCTTTGAAAAAGGAACGTCCCGGCGGGGTACAGTCCGACAGCTATGTGACAAAAAAGGTTTGGGACTATTCGAATGGACATTGTTATTTTGTTTGCTGGACCCGAGACGTTGTAATTTCTCTGTAATTGTTTTCAAATAACAGATAGTTTGTTGTTTTATTTTGACTGTTACGACAATGAAACAGTAGTGGACCTTTTAACAAGATTTGTGGACTTATTGACAGCTTTACTTTGACTTTCTTTTAGTGTAGTGTTTTGAAGTTTGTTTTGTTTATTTTTTGTTTGTTTACCTATTTATGTGATTATCGCTGTTGTTCTGCAGTTTTTCGATAATATCCTGCTTACTTTGCTGTTAATTTGCTGTGGAAATTTTGAAAATGAGGTGTGTTTTGAAATTCTTAAAGTTTGACATGTTATAATTTATAAATCGGATCTAAATCGCGAAAAACTTAGGCTTTGAGGTAAATAGGTTAGGCATATAGTGCGCTTCGAAATATATTTATATGGAATTGTTATATCGGTAGATTCATATATTGACAGTATGAATAAAACGAAATATTATTAGTTATTTTATTCGAGCAAAGATTATAGGGAAAAATTATATAAATTCACTAGAACTCAAACTTTTTGTTATATTTTAAATATTATACTTTTCATATGAAAATATTCTTATATTTATTTGTAATTCGATATTGTGACTGCTAATCAATATTAACCCTATTAATACGCGAATCTGTACATATGTTACATTTTTTTCACAAGACCTACACTCGCACCATCAAAGTCAAGATTACATCAGTATTTTTTAGATCCAAGGTATATAAATTAAATTTAGAAATGTTCATTCCCACTTTTCACTGAAAAACAAATATAGTTTGAACCTGTGGTGTATATACATGTCTACTCTGTAAACCACAGAATATAATTAGGTCCAACACTATAAGTCCCGTAACATCGATGACCGAATATCCATCATTCATTTCTGTGGTCATTTCCACCGCACACACAGTCATTTTTCCAGCGATATATTAGGGGAGCCGTTACGGTCTGTGGTTGGTTTCCCTTCGTGAGAACGCTATCGTGCACTATGGTTTCATAGTAATTGATGTCAAGCGTCTGCTGATTGTGTGGTGGGCCGGTTGATGAAGTCCGCGATTATCTGTTTGTTTGATAGTTTCTTACAAGGAAATGGAAAAGACAATATCTCTTAAGCGCTCAAATACGTGTATATTTTTATGTGAATATTAAACTCGGGTCGTAACATAATAACAGGTTGCAGCTTATGGTTTTACATTTGACTCGAATAGTCTGCTTTTATTTGACGACATAAATATACTAGGTGCACTTGCCGTCCCCGGTAAGTCTAAATGGAGCTATGCGTTTTGCTGGTTTTCAAGTTCTTTTGTCGATGTCTATTTTGATGATAATGATGGTATGTCCGACTTTATTTTTTTAAAACCATCTATTTAACAAAATTTGATCATGTAACTGAATGGCAACTTGCTCGAGTGGCTTCCAATTCGCCTTCGACGGAATACTCATATCCTTTCTGTGCTTTACAATATACTATTCAATCCATATTCCCCAACATATCTCAAAGAACGATTCATGTTCCTAAATGACACACATACAAGATCCTTGAGGTCGTCTGAATCTTTGGAATTGGCAGTACCTACTCATTCAACTAGCTTTTACGATAAATCGTTCACCGTACAGGCTGTGCGGTTATAGAATGCACTGCCTATACCAATTAGACGGGCCCAGTCTCTGGTTGTATTTAAGCGTATGGTAAAGGATCATTACTTGACTCAGTAGTGTTTGTATGTTTGCATGTATGTATGTATGTTTATATGTATAAATATATATATATGTATGTATCTATGTTTGTATGTATTTATGTATGTATTTATTGTATGATTATATGTTTTGTATTTATTTTATTATGTAGCTTCATATACACCAAATCTACCCATCTTTTGTACAACTATTATCATTTTCTTTCCATCTCAAGGTTGTCTGGAAGAAATTACTTTTAAGCGATAAGGCCGCCCTTTGTACAATATCTTGCAAATATCTTTGTAATATAGATTTAATTTGGTGTACAAATAAAGTTGTATTCTATTCTATTCTATGGCTAGATGTTGTATTATTTGTCAAATTTGATCAAAAAGTGTTGAGTGGTTTGGGAAGAGTACGAGGACAAAGCGAAAATCCGAAAATCCGGAAGAATAGAGCTACGCTAAATTTTATATAATTCTCACGGATGTCATGCCCAACTAGAAGTGTACGAGTATATGTCTAGTGCCAGATACTATGGTTAAATCCGCGGAAAGATATCCCAGTGTCCCCGACAGACTTTGTATAACACCGCAGCCTCGTTTCATGATTCCGTTCTTTGCTTTTTTGGGGCGTTGATTCATGTGTTATCCTGCTTCTTGCTACAATTTTAGTTCTGCTTCTGTAATGATGGTGAACGCAAACTAGTCTAATAAAATAATATTATCTGTGGTAGTGACAGCAGACCCTTTAGTCTCAGAACTCACGAGAGACCATTTATAGAATATTGGACAAATAAGAATATGTGTGTGTATACCAAAGTATCAAGGTAAGAAGTGAAACTTCTTTACGACTTTTTTCTTACAGATAAAAAATATTCTCTCATACGTCAATAAAGAAGTTTCATTTCAAAAAGGTCTCATGAATACGGTAGTAATGGGTACTTTTTGTTAAAACTACCTAAGCAGAGGGTTTTTGTTTACATCTAGATGACCAAGTTCGATCCTGAACTACACTATCCTACACAAGAAATTTAGCATAGCTGAAGGATTAACATGAAGGAGTCAGATATGTATACGGTCCACATGAGCAACAGTGTGCTACACTCTGAATGCTAACAAATCTTTTCAAGACCCCTTTAGAATAATAAATAATAATAAATAAATATTGTGGGACACTTTTCACACAGCGCCATCTAGCCCAAAGTAAGCTAATATTAGCTTGTGTTATGGGATCTAGATAACTGATAAACATACTTATATATTTCTAAATACATACATATTATAGATAAATAACACCCAGACACAGAATAAACCATCGTGCTCATCACACAAAGTTTTATCCTGGGTGGGAATCGAACCCACGACCTCTTGCGTAGCAGTCGGATGCACTCCCACCGCGCCACAGAGGCAGTCATAATCTGAGAAAGAAGAAACCAGTACTGTAGCTGTAAACAAATAAAAATCCTTTAGAGAATTAATGTTTTTCAATATTTGACGTATACATTCCAACCGTCTAAAAAACCGCAATATTAAAAGCATAGATACATCTGGGAACCTAACCGCAGATAGAACGCAGCAACTAATATGATAGTACGAGTACTATCCTCTATCCGTTACGTTGTTTATTTGTATGATTGCCTCTCAACCGCGTTCGATGAGAGGGAATTACCCGGTAACAAAAGTAAATCCCGTAAATTTAAAAAAGTTGGTTCTAGGTTTCTTTTTTTAAAAAGACCACAGATCTTCTTTTTTGTTTTCTTCTACAGAAAATCGATATTCATGAATTTCTTTATTTGTAATTATTTGTTAAATCGATAATCTCTGACACCATATATTGTATATGGTGTCAGAGATTATCGATTTAGAAAAAAATGTTGACAAAATGGATGATGAGGATTTGTTTACAAACCAGAGCACAGAATCAAAGCGGGCACATGGCTTCTAAAATTAACAGTCTGGGTGCAACTTAGACTTTTGCTAATATGAGAAAGATAGAAACAAAATATAATAGGTGCGTATTTCATGTGTAATCATTTCATTATAATTATTGTTTAATAAATGCTTGAACAAACCAAGTCATGCAGCTAGTGTGTGGTCCACGTGACGTAGTGGGCTAATATTTGTACGAGAGATACTGTTGGAAAATACAGGGACACTGTGATAGGCGAAGCGATTTTATTAAAACTAATATATATACAACAGAAAAAGAAAATTAAAAGTGCGAAAAGGTCATGTCTGCTAAAGTTGTTAGTAACTCGGAAAAAAATTAGTGAGGAATGTCAAAATTTGTTACGAGATTCTGGTAAAGATGTGACGGAGATACGGAAATACACCAGTTACTACGCGAACACATCCGATGAATAACGGCTTATATGAAAGAGAACTAAAATTTACCCGGAACAGACTCTGTAGGCCTATTGAGTTTTAGAATGAAGCGGATTTACTAGAAATGGTATGGAGTCGAGATATGTTCCCGTGTATGTAAAGTCTCTAAGAATAACTCCCATTAGGCACCCTGGATTTCCTATCTCGAGCCGAGTTGTCTCATTTAAAAGGAGTGAGTAACATACAGGCGTATACTTGAACTGAAACTAAGAGCATTACAAATGAATAGTGTTGTCTGTTTCTCGTTTCTTTTTTTTAATAGTAATAACAATCGAAATTCCTAATAAAATAAAATTATTTTCTGAGCATGTGATATTGTTCATTCATCTTTGCGCTACCGCTTATCACCATATTACATCCCTATAATGAGACACATTTATAGCCCGGCTTTCCATCACCGCAATGCCCTCGGACGGTCACCATATACTTAACTAAATAACGCAATGATACCACTAATTACATAGTCCGATGTCACTGATAACGCGCTTTGTATATCAAATCTTACACTTGTTTTAGTTGAATGTGGTAAATTGAGGAATGTTTCGTGAGCGTTGTGCGGTATAAATACATATTCATTTATCTAATTATAGATTTAAATTCAGGTTACATTGAATTTTATAGTTGCTTGCCTTGAGTTCCTTGAGAGAAATCGCTCAGTTCTGTAGTGTTCTGTAAACAACCACTGCGTAAAGCAACTGTCGCTATAACTGGTTACGGATGGGAAACGGCCTGTGGTATTTCCATTTACAAGCCTTTCCGTGCTTCGTAAGGTACTTTAAGTTGAAATCCTTATGTGCGTCTTGAAAAAGTTCAATTGCAGGTAGCCACAACCTGCGTTGGTCTTGTCCTGGGGGTCACCATATTACGTAGGACAGGAATGCACACGATGAATAATAGGTGTATAATATGCCTTTGTCGACTCTTCGGGGATAAGGTGTAATTGACTACCTAAATTATAAAGCTTGCTTTGAGTTGCAGATTTAGAGAATTGGGACATTATTTTGCAAGCATCTACGTAAGAAACTGAGTCGATGAGTCAATTAATAAATTCGGGAGCTTGTAGAGATTGGGACTGAAATGTCTTGGTGTTCAATTGCCACTTCTTACAAATTCTCAGTAACGATCGACTACCAATATACCTTTATGTTAGAATGACCTCCCCGCAGTACATAACGCAGTGCTAGTGCCAACGTTACTTTACAGTAGCGAAATTTGCTGATATACCCATCAGCAGATGCGTGAAAGTAAGTTGAATGCTGAGGAGATGCGATCACTTCGAAAAGTATGCGGCTTAACTTTGGCCGTCCGAAGTGATACGCAATATGGCAGGTTTAAATGAAAGTGTCAGCGTTAAGCTGGAAAATAGTGTGCTCCGTTAGTTTAGACACGTCCAATGAATGAGTGAGGAACTATTGTCGAAGAATAAGAAATTAGAAAGGAGTCAGGGTCGGCCAAGACGTACATATGAGACTAAGTGAAAACAGAAAAATCAAAAGTACTCGGATACCCAAACGTGCATGAAGCGATTGATAAATCTGCAATAAGCGGAAGAAGTATGCATGGATCTCGAAGCCTAGCGATCTGTCCACTCTGACTACCCCGTCAGGGATACAGCGTTGAGATAGTTTGTTAGTTAGTTACCATCCGGCAATTCAGTATAATTATAGAAGCAACAACGATTGGTGACTTTTAATTAGACGATGATTATTCAATATGCGATAACGTTGAGTGTATAGCGTTAAACACATACATATTATACGTCTGGAGTGACAACTCAGTGATAATAAAATATTATATCTGTGGTAATTACTATAAGAATCTCGAGCTAGGCCCGAACTAGGCGCGGAAATTTCGTGGATGCAGACGCTTGCAAATGGATGACAAACTAGGTGCACTTGCCGTCCCCGGTAAGTCTAAATAGAGCGAAGTATATTGCCGTTTATCGAGTTATTTTATATTCGACGTCTATTTTTCTTTCGGTGATTATTCCTCCATGTTATGTCCGATTTTCAATTTTATTTTTTCTAAATCATCTATGGCTGTGTCGTATTAGGGGTCAAATTTGATCAAAAGGGTTGAGTAATTTTGGAGGAGTTTGAGGACAAAGCCAAAATCCGATTCGGGGAAGAATGATATATGCAATAACATGACTGTATGGACCGTCTTCTTGGTCTACCAAAGATAAAGATGAAGTCAATTACAAAAAAGAAACTGGAGCTACTATGAACTCGAAACCTATACCATAATTAAACATCTTATCCTATAAGAAAAGATGCTTAATTATGGTGGTTATCCGGTACACCAGCTAGTTACATCAACACTAAGTTTGGAAGTTGTAAAGGCTCTTGGTACAGTATCAAAATTAGTGTAGAAGGACCATTATCTACCATTTCGTGGTTTCACAAACGCAGTTTCATCATAATGGCTGCATCTTACTCGGTTTAGTTTTAATTTCAATTTACTTTACTATGTCCAGACACGACTCATAGTAAACCGGTGATATACTGAAATAAAATTTTATAATAGCTGATGTTTTCATACTAATATTATAGAGAGACGTTTGTGATGTTGTGAGTTTGTAGGATGGGAAGTTTTGGGTATACTGAACCGATTTTGAAAATTCGTTTACTATTACTGAGGTATATTTAAGGTTGCGAAAAAGCTTATGGCTTGCTACTCGTAGTTTACCTCAACAAAAATAAACCATAGCATATGGACAATATTGACTGCCTCAGTAGCGCGGTTCGATTCTCACCCAGGATAAAACTTTGTGTGATGAGTACGATGGTTTATTCTTTGTCTGGTTTTTATTTATCTATAATATGTATGTAGTTTATCAGTTATCTGGTTACCATAGTACAAGCGCTGCTTAGTTTGGAATCAGATGGCGTTGTGTGAGTTGTCCCAACGATATTTATTTATTTTGTTTACTATTATGTGGTAAGTAACCTGCTCATGGTTTCCACCACCAAACCACATTTACTATCTCTGACTCTTAGAATATTTGCTTGATATTCAACTACACTACATCTTTAACTCAAGAACCTGTTAAATTGCATTAAAATCTTTCTGTTTCAGCACGGCAACTATTTACGTGGGACAGGGATACGCGTGAAGGGTGAGCGTGTAATATCCTACCACCCTTTCGGGGTTAGGGCGTGATTGATAAAAACTTTTTATAAGAAAAATATCTTCAATGTGACTGCACCTTTAGAAGTTAATATCGCAAGTTAGGATGGACGCAATTAGCTTGCGGTTAGACTTGCAACATTTTCAAATTATCCAACAGACTAATCTAACGTCCCTTGCATTACATCATATTTTATTTTTTTATTAGTTTTTCTTTAAATCCTGCTAATATCCTCCTGACTGCCTCTGTGGCGCAGTAGGAGTGCATTCGACTGCTACGCAAGAGGTCATGGGTTCGATACCCACCCAGCATAAAACTTTGTGTGATGAGCACGATGGTTTATTCTGTGTCTGGGTGTTTTTTTTCTATAATATGTATGTATTTAGAAATATATAAGTATGTTTATCAGTTATCTGTTTACCATAGTACAAGCTGTGCTTAGTGTGGAATTAGAAGGCGTTGTGTGAGTTGTCCAAAAAAAAAATCATTATGATAAACGCGAAAGTTTGTAAGTATGGATGGACGTTTGTTAGTCTTTCACGCAAAATCTACGAAAAGAATTTTCATGAAACTTCACAATATTATAGCTTACACATTAGAATAACATATAGGCTACATTTTATCCCGAGAACAAGTTCCTGTAGGAGATAGGAACGGGAAAACTTCACCACGCGTGCGAAGCCGCGTGTGCCAACTAGTTGTTTATAATTATTATTATCAACTAATGATATTGATGTAGGATGTCGCCTTTAAAAATGAATTTAGAATCATTATTATCACAGCCTCGATGGCGTTCGAAGGACTTCTATGTTTTTAAAGACATAATATTTAACCCGCGGAGATGAGATGGCTGATATATGATCTCACGTGTATGTATTTAGAAATAAAAAAAAGATAAATAAAAATGTAATTATTATATATTACTCAGCTGAGAGATTACATGGACACGAGAACCATAAGGTCTTACGGTGAAGTGTCAGCGCTATATTTCTTTAGACGTTCCTCTTAAGATATAAGACCAGGCTTTCTCACCACACACAGCTATGATTGTGTAATATGTGGTTTTGTTCGGTTCGATTGCGATAAAGTCATTTGGGTTTATCGGGTTTTGAAAAATGACACTATTTATATTCCACATTTCTAAAATGAAAGTACTAACATTGTATGTATGTATTGGGTACTTACATAATGAACGAGCCCCTCAATTATGGTACCTAAAACATAATTATAGCCTCAGTTGATAATATGGCATTTTTTACACAAACTAATCTACAGTATGTGGCGACCAGCAACACAAAGCAAAGAGTTAAATAGATAAAACATGCTGAATTTTTTTTTTACACATCGGCGTTTCGTCAAAACTAAGCTAATATAAGCTTGTGTTATGGGATTTAGACGACTGATAAACATTATATTTACTTGTAAATACATACATATCATACATAGGAAACACCCAAACTCCGAAACAAACATTAGTGGATCACACAAATATATTTTCTGACCCGAGAATCGAACCCGCGACCTTAGTCGCGGCAGTTGCATACACAACCACTGCGCCACCGAAAGGCAGTCATAGTTATCAAACTACATTGATACTAAGAATCCTACATTAAGAGTTCTTGGGCTGAAGAAAGGTAAAAATATACTGCACACCCCAACATCAACCGTTGAGCCGCGGCCTGCCAGGCATCATCTTGCCTGGTTGCCTCCCTTTGTATATCTCCTCCATCCATTCTTACACATTAAATACACTTTATACTATAATTCAATTACGCCAGCTAGTTAGTTTAAATACTACATAAGTACGTAATGTTAAAGCGTTAATAATTAAAAACAATAAAGTAGAGGTTACAGACTGAAGCAAAAAAGATATTATTTCAAATTATTTAAACATAGATAAGAGCTAATAGGATTTGAGTTCAGGGTATGCTTTGAGGGGATTGTCTTGAACCTTTTCACCCCTTTCTCCGAAGACAATATTCTATTATTTTAGATCATCTTTGGTGAAAAAAGAAATCCTTAGCAGCGTAAAATGTGTCACAAGATTTTAGATCAGGGTTGTGCTAAGACAGGAAGGCGTCATCATAACAGATGGAAACTAATCGTTACACCGTCTACAATCATTAATTCGCATTGGTGCACGTCCGAGTGAGCAATAACACTGGTAACACCCCTTAACGCAACTTCTTACAGCAATTCGTTGCACCTTTAATCTAAAGGCACCTTTATTCACCCGTTCATAAGGTAGATATTCGTAAACAGCAAAAGAAAAGATTTTGCCAAAAACAATATTTTGTATACTGTACTTATTATTGCCAATGTTGAACTATCATTAGCTGTATTGATACATCGTATGACATCAGTATAACTAGATTTTTAAGTAACAAGTCATCTATAACAAATACTTGGAGTTAATAATTTTAGGGGACATTTCATCAGTCATATAATCTACAATAAATCATTTGATTTTTAAAACGAATAATAATGCATTGATATGTGTATCTGAAAAAAAAAATCACTCGAAAAAATCTCTTGCACACTTTTGTACAATACAATAAATCTCAAGTGCGATTTGACGATGTATTTTAAAATAGAAAAAAAAACTTTTCGACACAATTGTACTTATACTAAACTCAGTCTAAATACCCGAAAACTGCTAAAATTCACGATCGCATCATTACATTCGCACACAAAAGTGTATCCGCGAAAAATTCAAATACCCCTGACGTAGGTGGTCTCGACTTTATGGCGTAAAATAATAAGGGCAGCTATATGTTCCTTTCTATATAATAATGGGGGTACCATTTCTGTGGGCAGTATAATAGAGGTTGGTCGACTGGGTGGTCGGATTATAACGCAAAGCCGTGGATTAAACCACATCGACACGTGTGCTTTTCTGTACCTTCGAGTGGCTTTAGGCGATTGCGTATAAAGTAAAGCAACATGTGAATTTATTTCAAAGATTTTTTTACATATCTAGTATTGTAGAAGAGATCAAGCAATCACATGTCCTACCAGATAGCAACTGGTAACGGAAGCTTCAATTGAATTTAGAAAAACAGATGACTTTACATACCTTCTCGTGAAATGTCCTGCATAAGTTATAATGAAGCCCAAGGGCATTAATAAATAATAATAAATATTGCGGGACATTATTTTTTACACTGCTCAGTCTAGCCCAAAGTAAGCTAATATAACCTTGCTTTATGGGATCTAGATGACTGATAAACATATTTATATATATCTAAATACTTACATACTATACATAGCATACACTCAAAGTCCGAAACAAACATTTGTGGATCACACAAATATTTTTTCCGACCCGGGAATCGGACCCTGGACCTATGTCGCGGCAGTCGCATATACTACCACGCATAAGCAAGTACCTATGACTCATAGGGAGAACAATTTGTATGCTCAGCTGAATTTACAAGGAAGCAATAAAAAGCCTTTGACCACATTCGTTCGGAAAGCTTACATTTCATTGTAAACTGTATAAACACCAATTTTTAAAGAAACTACTGATAATTTTTACGCCAAAAATTCCAAAGACCACAATAACTTAGGCTACCGTGAAGACATAACATGATTACTTTTTTTTTTACAAATTATCCATCATATATTAGTTTCGATTCTATATGACATGTTCTTATTTTCCAAGTACTAAGATTCAATTTTAAATGTCACAGAGTTTGACAGGTTGTTTGTAAGTTGGTAGCCATTTTGAATACGTCAAACGAACCGCGAAGTATTTCGGTAGCTCGACCTCGATGTGTTTGCTTAGCGGACATCGATTAAAAATAAAATTCCTTTACAAATTCTCCGCTAAATAATAGTATTAAATTTTGCCAACCAGAATAATAGTGTTAAATTTCTTGGATCCATCTCAAAATATGATGGATCTGTCGGCGCTACTTTGTTATAGACATATTGTTTTTTTTTCTCATATGCCGATACGTGGGCCCGCCAAAGAGATCGTTTATGTAGCTACTTATTTATTGTTGAGTGCCCTTATGTTGGTAATTGTAAGTGATAAATATCGAAATTCAAAACGTGATATTTTTACTTTGCCATTTTGATAAATCTCCAAATTAATCTAACGTACATATTTTACTAACGACCTGGCCCGGTTTCGTACGGGTACAATATAGATACTAATAAGTATACATATGTTACAAACCATACTCTTGTATCACTATATCTATAGGTGAAACTGAACTAAACTGCATTAAATTCCACTGAGTGACGTATAGACAGCGGGTGCGTCTTTATTTCATACCACGTAAAAATCGTTAGTCTTTAGGTCAGAATTGTATCACATATTCCTTTTTCCTTTTTACGCAGAAGACTGAGGAAACATTTTTATACCACGAAGATAATTTTGGTCGGACGGTCGGTTCTAAGGTATAGGTACTTCCTTTAAGGACTATTACTATTCCATTTTGTTTCTCTTATCGTTCACTACAATTTTTGTTATAAATAGCATTGTCTACTTTGCTAGCTACTTATGTTCAGGTTTTATAAAGGCACTTTGAGCTATCATTAAGAATAAAGACTGACTTTTATCTTAATAAAATTCTTATCAATACCCCTTATTGCGGACAATCTACAAGAGAGTGGTCTAAGTTCATACAGGCTCATTTTGTATTAATAAACTAGCTACATCGGGAACACATGCCTCTTCCAACGGCTTCCATCGACTACAGTCCACCCTTCCGACTCATCAATATGACGGGATCTTTATCCATGAGACAAAAGTGTAATATGTTGCGTTTTACTAAAGTCTACCTTAGTACAGCAAAATGTCTGAGGCCTCAGATGATTTTGCTGTACTAAGGTAGACTCTTCCAACGGCTTCAAATCGACTACAGTCTACCCTTCCAACTCTTTAATATGGCGGGAACTTTATCCATGAGACCAAAGTGTAATAAGTTGCGTTTTACTAAAGTCTACCTTAGTACAGCAAAATGTCTGAGGCCTCAGATGATTTTGCTGTACTAAGGTAGAATATTCCAAGGGCTACAAATAAAAAAAAATTAAATAGTAAAAATATCTTTATTTTGCATAGACCATTTCAACGGCGCTTACAAAATGTCATACACTAAAACTAAAGAAAAAATAATATATTTAAAGTGACCACCGGTTCGGAACGCGGCCCACCTGAGAAGAACCGGCAAGAAACTTAGGAAGGCTTTTTTTTTGATGGCCTATTTACAATTTAATATTTTAATTATGTATTTTATGACTATCATGTTTTATTTGCCAGCATATAATTTCCAGGCATCCTTGTCCTGCAAAAAAGTCTTTAATAGAGTAATAACCTTTTTCACAAAGCTTTCTTTTAATATAATTTTTAAATTTATTTAATGGTAAATTTCTCAGGTCACAGGGAAGCTTGTTGAAAAAGCGTATACAGTTACCCTGGAAAGAATCGCCAATCTTATGCAGCCGACTGTGGTGAACTGAAAGATTGTTTTTATGTCTAGTGTTTATATTATGTATATCACAGAGTTTAGTAAACTGTGATAGATTTTTCTGAACATACATAAGATTGGCAAAAATGTATTGTGATGCTACGATTAGAATATTTATTTCTTTGAATTTTTCTCGGAGGGAGACTCTGGGGCCCAAATTATAAATTGCGCGTACAGCCCGCTTTTGAAGAACAAAAATGTTATTTACATCTGCAGCACTCCCCCAAAGGAGAATACCGTAAGACATAATACTATGAAAATAGCTAAAGTAAACCTTTCTAGCCGTATCCACATCTATGAGAGTCCTGATCTTTTTTTACAGCGTATGCAGCCGAACTTAACCTAGGTGCCGCCTTTTCTATGTGTGGGCCCCACTGCAAATTGGCATCAATAGTTATACCAAGGAACACAGTTGATTCCACAAACTCTAACACTTGTCCATTCAGTTGAACATTGGCCGTAACTTGTTTTACATTTGGTAGAGTAAATTTAATACATTTAGTTTTGTTTTCATTTAGGCAAAGATTATTTGAGCTGAACCAATGAACTACTCTCGTGATTGCATTGTTTACATCGTCATAGTTATCTAATTGTCTTCTAATTTTAAAAATTAAAGAGGTATCGTCTGCAAACAAAACAATCCTATTCCTGTCCCCTACATAAAATGGTAAATCATTAATATAAATGAGGAACAAGAATGGCCCAAGTATCGAGCTTTGTGGCACACTCATTGTAACCATGGATCCTACAGAACGTGTACCATTAATATCGACCCTTTGTATTCTATTGTTTAAATATGAAGACAGAAGGTCGAGAGCTTTGCCTCTTATTCCATAGTGACGTAATTTTTTGCACAGCGTTTCATGTTAAACGCAATCAAAAGCCTTGGATAGATAGCAGAATATACCTAATGCATCTTGCTTGTCTTCCCAGGCTTCATGAATACATTTTAATAACTCAACACCAGCATCGGAAGTTGAGCGCCCTTTCGTAAAACCAAACTGTTTCGTATGAAATATTTTATGAACATTAAAATGGGATGATAAATTGGGGAAGATAATTTTTTCAAATACTTTGCTCAAAGTTGGCAGCACTGACACTGGTCGGAAATTAGACAGGTCTGTAGCGCTACCAGCCTTGAACAAGGGTATGACTTTGCTGTGTTTCATTAAATCAGGAAATATACCACTAGAAACACAGTCATTAAACATAGTTGCTAAATGGGGCGCAATGACCTCAATTATACAAGATGCAGTTTTTTTTTTCAATACATTTAATAGTTTTTATAATATCATGTGCGCAAATATCTGTGAATGCAAATGCATCTCTGCAATAAGGAACAGATTCTTTTAATAAATGTCCAGAGGAACTGGAAGACGCTTGGAGAGATTTAGTCGTCAAAATAGGTACATTTTTGAAGAAATGTTCAAACTCCGTCGCCACTTCCAGGTCCCCTATAACATGGCAACCATTTACTTTTAAGTGGAAATGATATTCCAAGTCATTTTTATTTTATTAACTGAATTAGAAAATCTATTTTTAATGAAGTTTGACTTTGCACGATAACATGTTTGTTTAAATATCTTAGAATAATTTTTAACATATTCCTGAAAGGTTTGGTTAAATTTATATGATTTTTCTGAATATAATTCAAATAATTTGTTTCTACTTTTAAAGATACCTGGCGTAGCTTAGTCACTAAAAACAGGACGACCGCCAATCTGTAGAGTTTTTGAGGTAAAAACTTTGCCAAACTCATCATTAATCAAATTAAATAAGTGTGTATATGACTGGTCTACACAAGTGAAGTCAGATAGATATGGCAATCTCTTCTATATTTTCATTAAAAATATTCAAACTTTATTTATTTATTTATTGAAAGGTATTTCACAGCTTACAGTAAACTTATAAGACAATGGTCCAAACAATGCGCCAATAAAGAAGTACACATAGATATTTGTTTGGAGACTTTGGCTAATTGGTACATATTTAAATTGTTTTTTTGCAAAGTTTATTACTAGTTTTAGGAAACTTTATCCATTGGCCACGATGATCTGACTCTACAGGATCCACAATACCTTTATTTATAGGTTTAATATCAGTAAAAATATTATCAATACATTTAGCACTGGTGGCTGTAATACGAGTAGGTTCTAAGAATGTACTATGCAGATTAAAGAATTTAAATAATTTTTTCATTTTATTTCTCTCTGATGGAGTTAATGATGTATCTAGTATATCAACATTAAAATCTCCACAAACTATTATAGATTTCTTAGAACATTGGCATTTGAACAGTGCTTCGTCAAGCTTTTCTTCAAATTTAATGTAAGGAGCATCAGGGGGACTGTATACACTTAACAAGAACAAAATGCTCAAACTCAATACTGGCTATTTCAATAACTCGCTCAATGGAGAGGGCTACTAAATCCTTACTTTCTTTAAATTTTAAGTTTTTATTAATTAATATTAAAGAGCCTCCACGTTTAGAATATTTTCTATTGAACGAGCTAGCAACCTGGTGATTTATGAAGTTCAACAATGTGATTTCATGATCTTTTAACCAGTGCTCTGTAGCACAAAAAATATTAATAGAATTTGCATGAATGTATATTTCCAACTCTAAATCTTTACCATTTATTAAACCTCTAACGTTATGGTGCACCAGGTTTATAAAAACAATATTTTTATTAAGATTATTCTCTGGGGCCAAAGTCAACTGGCTAGATTTATTATCTGTTGTCCTATAAACTAGTTTTTTGGAATTTCATTTTCCAAATGTGAAGTGTCAAAATTATCCTGCTCAATAAAAGCAGTTGTACTTGTCAATAATTTGGCTTGAAAAATTAAAAAATTAGATAGCAACAAAGCTACCTTTCGTTGTAAAGTTTTTGATAGAAAATATCTATCTAATGTCAACAGACTATTATTATTGAAAATAATATTCCAATCTAACAATTCATTTTTTTTGGAATATGATACCATGGTATGTAGTTTCATATTTAATTTGTATCTTAATTTGTTTTCCTTGGTTCTCATAGCAGTGCTGTATGGCAAGGTGGACAAAATGACTTGTTTTACTTGTAGACTTGATAACTTATCAAAAATTTTTATAAGTTTGTCACTATTAATATTGCCCCTTCTACCAACCAGCACCACTATAGAGGACTGCATGCAGTGTGTACCAGTCAAAATAAAATCTATAATTTTAGAGTAAGAAGCACCTGGATATGTATGATTTATTACAGAATGACCTAACTGTGATAAATGGTGTCCAAAATTTTTACCTATTTCATCGCAATACACTATGATTTTTTTATTCTTTTCTATTTGCAACTTTTCTATTACAGATACCTCGCAGGTACTGCTTGAACTTAATATACTAGTATCCACACTGCACACAGTTTTAACTGGTGATGAAGAGAGTTTATCACCAGATGTTATTGAATGTGTAAGTGATATATTACTATGCAATGTACCACCGCACATTTTTTCATTTAGGATTGAAGAACTTGTTTGCTCACCAATTCCATCACTGCATATATTTTTTTTACAATTCAACGGTGAGGAGGGAACATGGCCAGCGGATATTAAATGATCATTTTGACAATGACATGAATTTACTAATTTACCTATTGCTAACACCTGTTCCCTACTCTGTTTCTCTGCCGTTTCATATTTATAAGTAATTGCTTTTTAAGAGTCTTGAAGCCGGTCAATCTGATATTGAAGGGCCCGTGTATCAGTTTTGTACTATAGTGCGACAGTGTCCAGGTCTAACATATACATATTAACCTGGTCAATCAGTTGTAATCTCTGTCTATTAAGTGACATACTATTTATAAAAAACTTTATGTATCATTTTTTTAGTTAGTTAGTTAGTTATTCTTTATTGTAACACCAAAAATACATTTAACATATTTACAATGTGATACAAAATGGTTTTACAATTGGCGGCCTTATCGCACAGATTTTTAGATTTAGTAATAAACTTTTTAAGTTTTAAATATTTCTTTAACTTATTTTTACTACATTTAATAATTTTCAACGACTTAGAACAGCCCCCGGATTTATCATCAGAGGTGAGGTCTATGATAATGGAGGGGTGAGCTTTAAGAGTATCTATGCTTGTAGCCATCAGTTCATCGAACAAACTCTGATTAGATTGAACCATATTGCTCTGTTTCTCAGTTTCAAGTTGTGATATTTTTATCTCTGATCGTTGCAGCTCCTCTGTATGATCCCAACAAGAGTCGAAACTGTCAACTATAAGTTGTAGCCTATCCCGATCCTGTAAGGTATCAGTATACAGTGAATGCAACTGTGCCAGTTCTTTCTTGAGCTGTCCGTACTTACTTAAAATACCAAGCAATTCTAATTCATTTTCGTCTCTTTCCTTGTTAAGTTTATCGCATTTCTCCCTCATAATGTGTAACTCTTTCAACGTTAATTGGAGCCTTGTCTCTTGCTGATTAGCCAAGGCCTTAAGCGTTTTTACTTAAAATTATAATTATTTTTGTAATATTACAATATAAAATACGGAGCCAATTCTAATCAGCTGTTATGCCTAGGGTTGCCACAAGGAAAATTCGGAAAATTGACTATAGTCTACCCTTTCAACTCTTCAATATGACGGGATCTTTATCCATGAGACAAAAGTGTAATATGTTGCGTTTTGCTAAAGTCTACCTTAGTACAGCAAAATGTCTGAAGCCTCAGATGATTTTGCTGTACTACGGTAGACTCTTCCAACGGCTTCAAATCGACTACAGTCTACCCTTCCAACTCTTCAATATGACGGGAACTTTATCCATGAGACAAAAGTGTAATAAGTTGCCTTTTACTAAAGTCTACCTTGGTACAGCAAAATGTCTGGGGCCTCAGATGATTTTTCTGTACAACGGTAGACTCTTCCAACGGCTTCATATCGACTACAGTCTACCCTTCCAACTCCTCAATATGACGAGAACTTAATCCATGAGACAAAAGTGTAAAAAGTTGCGTTTTACTAAAGTCTACCTTAGTGCAGCAAAATTGCTGGGCTCTCGGATGATTTCACCTGCCAGTAGCAGATCTACTGATTAACGCACGAGGCAACGATTTAGACGCATTTATGGAGTTGGTAAGTCTGTTGGTAGTCGCTTCAAACAATGCTGAAAATCAAAAACCAAACAATATCAGTAAAAGTGGACCCTAGCTCGAAATCCAGGTAAGTTTTGGAAGCAACTAAAGAGAGCTGTTAGCATAGCACACATACCTCGACCTCGATCTAATACTAAAACTTCAGTTCTGATTATGCATGAAGGTCCAGGACCTAAAACTGTTTCTACTTATATAATTGTGCTAGCAACTCTACCATAGCGTAATCATCAAGATTGACAAACATAATCCCAATATTCACCACCACAGTTTAACTCGAAGGTCAATCACAATTCCTAGGTAATCACAGCTGTGGTCATGAACGTGGTCTGGTCTGTGTTATAACACATTAACGCGCATATGTTGACAGCCCGCGCAATTTACAATTAGCTATGGAAATAATACGCGCTCTATGATACGGTCAATGTAGGGATGGGATAGATCGATATTTTGAGAGATCGATAGTCAGGATTAATACTGGTATGACAAAGATTCATACCACGGCCTTGTCTCAAATTAGAAAGCATAAGCTACTTAGCTATCTTCACACTGTATCCTGGACTGGGTAGTCAGAGAAGACAGATCGCCAGGCTTCGCGATTCATGTACTTCTTTTGCTTCCCGCAGATTCATTAATCTTATTGTGTACTTTTGACTTTAATTCAGTACTTTTGACATTTCCTTTTTTTGAGCAATCTGCTCCCGCGGTCGTGCTCAGTCTCGGCCTCTTAAGATAAGAGCATTTTGTGATATATTTACAGACTGTCTATTATGTCATAGTACTATGAATACACCATTAGGTCATTGTATGGTCCATATGACAGAAACATGCAGAACACAGGTAGCGGAATAATTATCTTATTTCCGTTATACAATTTATCATTTATCAGAAATCAATAGTTGAAAATGCAAAACTTTATGATTTTTTTTAGTGTATCCTATCGAGTGATTGAATCTTTCAAATTGAACTTGATTAATAAGTCTGTATAAATATAACTTGATTATTACCGTCAAACAGTATTTTTTTAAAACATGTACGCCTAAGGTACTTATATCTGGGACATTATTTTGTTGTAGTTCTTGTACTTAACTACCTTCACGAATTTATTTTTTTAATATAGATAGGGAGGGATCATGCCCCTCACTATCACAGGCAAGTGGTGAGCGAAGTGTCTCGTATTCACGAAATAGGTTATCATTATGTAATCTCAAGCCTTTTCTGCGAACTTAGGGTCATACTTAGTGATAGGGTTCTTTCATATACGTAATCATAACTCTCTAGAGAGGTGTCGGAGCTGAGGTGTTAAAGAGCTAAGTATTAAGACGGTATATCTGTTAGTTAAGGTTTTATAATTATTTGATCTCGCAAGGAATAATTCTTCTTCTTCATATAATTATTGTGTATTTTCAGTCGCATCCTAACCCTACCTGAATTTGAGACCTGAGACCTGAGGTCCATTTTCATTTGACTGCTTTTCGCGTTTGGTTTCTAGCGTGTTTTTTTTTATTCTATTTTTTTAGTGGTTTCTATTCTAAACAGAAAATTACTACTATTTCATATAAGGGTAGATAGTCACTGCAGGGGCTTCTTGGCTATCCGAGCCAGGCATCTAGCTATTTCTGATGTTGGTTGTGGTATAGCATGGCTAAGAGGCTATGGCTAGCATGGTTAAGAGCGACTTCTTTATTTATCTACTATTATTATTATGCATGTTTATATAGAAGCTTATTATCGGCAAATGTCCTCAATCTGCCATATTAACCGATGTTTTTAGTATGTAAGCTTTTTGAAAATCCAAATAAGTAAATAAAAAAGGATAATGTAAAATTTTACCTTTCTTAAAAAGTAACTAAAGCCAATTAATAACGTAGGTATTAGTTTTAAATTGCAAATTCTTTATGAGTAACTAGCTGACCCTCGCAGCTTCACTCGTGACATACTTCGAACTCTCATCCTTTATATATATTACGAAAATTTGCCGGATTTGTTGACATTTATGACTATTGCTCCGCTCGCCTGGGTAGTAGCATGATGATATATTATAGCCTATAGCCTTCCTCGATAAACGAACTATCTCAAACGATTTTTTTTAATTCGACTATTGGTTCTTGAGATTAATTAGCGCGTTGAACCAAACAATCAAACAAACATACTCTTTAGCTTTATATATTACTAGCTAATGCCCGCAGCTTCGCCCGCGGGGCATTGTTTTCCTATTCGACATTTCGTACGAATTTTTTTAAATCTTTGTAGCCTACTTTACTCACGAAGATTGTAGCTTTTTAATGGTGAAAGATTTTTAAATCGGTCCATTCGTTACTGAGCCTATGCATTCAACGTTCAAGCTGGTAAACCAACTGACTTTTTTTGTTTTTTCTTTTTTTGTACTGACCTAATTTCAAAACCTTTCTAAACAATGTTGTCTTTGGTTTGAATGAATGAATTTTATACCATTAGAATCGTGGATAAAAATCCCGTGTATTAGAGGTTTAATATCTACATGCCACAATTTCAAAATTCAAAGTAAACGCGATATAAACATTGCCGGCGGTAATTTTTCCGCCATTTTTTTAGTTTTTGTGATTATTCTTTTGTTTATATTAAGTTAAGTTTTAGTTAGAATAATTATAAGTTATTAGTGTCATATATTGTTTTAATCGTTATAATTCCAGGATCTTAATAATGAAAAAATAAAATAGTGTTTTATATTATTTTTTCTTGTAATTGGCAAATGTCAGAAAAAAAACATTTATATATTTTTTTACCGACTTTTTCGTGTTTATACCAATATATCAGTTAATTATGATTAAAATTCCAAATTGTTATAGCTATAAGTTTTATCTTTATATATTTTACGATTTTTCAGTAGTTTAAATTTTTTGTCTAGATATTATAGTTTCCAAGATATCACGATTTTAGTTAATTAGGTCATAGGTTAATTACAAAAAATGCGCTGCTCTGGCAGCGCGAACGGTTAGCGAACGTTGGAGTGGCAAACAAAATTACAAAGCTTTTCGCTTTTTATATGAGTATTGAAGGATGGATAGATAGCGTTCAATGAAACTGGCTGGCTATCTTCGACCGGTATTGTTATCGTTCGACAAATTAATTACCGGTCTACTACCACCGGTATCGGTATCGTTAGTGCCATATTGGTGTCGTTCTTTTCATTTTAGGTGGCCTTTATCTTATCTATAGAGGACGTGCGGGTAGTATATAGGCTACTTCGTTGTTGGTAACTGTTCTTTAAACATTACAAGCAATTATAAACTTATTTTCGACGTGTGAAAGCTGAAATTGCCTTGACATGTGTTTTTTTTTGTAAATTTTCTCGTGCATATCGATATTGGAATTTCAACTTTATTTAGTTTTGTTTACAGTGTGTTTTTACGTGAAAAGGATTGATTTTCCAGTAGCTTTACAACGTGAGTGGTGTCAATCGACTATAGGTAATTTGTTTCTTGATAGGTATGTAAATAAGTATGTGTAGATGGATGACTGGTCACCGACCAGTTTGTTTGTCAGAGATAACGTGAATTGTTGGCTCATTTTATAGTTTCACTGAAAGGTTACTAGCGGTCACAGTTTTAGTGATAACGGAAAATAAGCGGGCAACAGAAACTAACGTATTGTCACTTAAATTTGGTTTAAAACAATTGGGTTTGGGAACTTATCACACGACTAAAACGAATGTCATTCAAAAATGTAACATAATATTTAAAATGTTTAAAGTGGCCTTTTAAGATCTCTGGAGAGCGAATAAGCTTCACCAAGAGGCCGAGTCTGCTATTTCAATCGTGTCAAAATAGAATCGAAATCGATGCTCAATAGAAAGCCACCGGTACAATTTCGATAGTTTTTCGTAGTTTACTATTACAATCGTACTCTAATAGACTTCTATCGGTCGGCCGATAGAATTCTACTACCACGTACCTAGCGCACCAGTTGCCGCTAGTCAGTTGCATTTTTGATAGTCTACTAACATTTTGACAGCTAAAAACAGCGATTCTGGTTCTATTCTACGACTTGTCAATATTAAACTCGGCCCCCTGGAAGCCAGTTCACCTCCAGATTGGTGGCGTACGAGTCTATAGCCTAGTTTCTTGTAAAAAAGGCTATAAACTTAGTTCCCAACTAAGTCAAAACTTAGATGCATAGCACACATAGGTATCACGCATATTGGCGACTGCTCAGAAACTCTTTTGCAATTTAGAAAAGTGATTCAGTTGCCGCTTCTGACATATTCAAGAGTATGCGGTAGTGAGCACTCGGTTGCTGCGTTTGGTTTCTTAAAAACCGCTAAGTTACCAGTCGCGTATACTAAAAGAACTAGACTAGAAGGGCTAGTCTGTGGATACTAAAAGAACTAGACTAGACGGGCTAGTCTGTGGATACTAAAAGAACTAGACTAGACGGGCTAGTCTGTGGATACTAAAAGAACTAGACTAGACTGGCTAGTCTGTGGATACTAAAAGAACTAGACTAGACTGGCTAGTCTGTGGATACTAAAAGAACTAGACTAGACGGGCTAGTCTGTGGATACTAAAAGAACTAGACTAGACTGGCTAGTCTGTGGATACTAAAAGAACTAGACTAGACTGGCTAGTCTGTGGATACTAAAAGAACTAGACTAGACTGGCTAGTCGGTGGATACTAAAAGAACTAGACTAGACGGGCTAGTCTGTGGATACTAAAAGAACTAGACTAGACGGGCTAGTCTGTGGATACTAAAAGAACTAGACTAGACTGGCTAGTCTGTGGATACTAAAAGAACTAGACTAGACTGGCTAGTCGGTGGATACTAAAAGAACTAGACTAGACGGGCTAGTCTGTGGATACTAAAAGAACTAGACTAGACGGGCTAGTCTGTGGATACTAAAAGAACTAGACTAGACTGGCTAGTCTGTGGATACTAAAAGGACTAGATTAGACAAGATGTTGTGAGGATACTAAAAGTACTAGACTAGAGCAGCTAAGAACTAGACTAGACTAGCTAGTCTGTGGAGGCCCTTAGATTGCATTGTTAGACCAATATAACAACGTCTAAATTTGTGTCCTTGGTCTAACCGATTAAATTAAAGAATTGAGTCCTAGGTCAGATAGGACAGACAATCAGAAGTACTAAAATAAAAAATGCAGTGGGTATAACTAAAATTATGACGATTAATTTTATTTCCTCGTTCTGTAAACAATCACTGCGTTGAGCAACTTTTGCTATAACTGGTCTTTGGATGGGTGACCACTTTGTGACATTTACATTGCGCTCGTGGCCCTCGGTCTCAGTGTTCTGTAAAAGATCACTGACTTACGCAACTATCACTATGGCTGGTCCTCGGATGGGTGACCACTTTGTGGCATTTACATTTGCGAGCGTTTCCGTGCTTCGGAAGGCACGTTGCCAGTAAAATGGCAGTCGTTAAGCCTGGTTGAATGCCTTATGGGCGGCATGAAAAATTTCAACAGCAGGTAGCCACAACCTGCGTCTGTCTATTTCAACACGGCAATGGGCTCACCACCTATTACGTTGGACTGGAATCCACACGGTGAAAAGTGGGCATATAATATGCCTATGCCACCCCTTCGGGGATAAGGCGTTATGGATATTTATTTATTTATTTATTTTACATTTGCGAGCGTTTCCGCGCTTCGGAAGGCACTTTAAGCCGTTGGTACCGGTTGCTAGTAAAATGGCAGTCGTTAAGCCCAGTAAAAGACCTGTTACGTGGGACAAAAATGCATACGGTGAACTATAGGCGTATAGTATGCCACTGCCTACCCCTTCGGGGATAAAAGCGTGATAGAATGTATGTATGTAATTTAATTCCCTATCTTTTTAGAAAAAAGAAACAATATAGTTATTCTACAAAACCACAAAGTTTGATCTGCACTACCTATATCTAATTACATCGATGGTATTGTGCAATTTCTTATTATACTAATAAGTAAGCTAAAATGTACCTTAATTCGAGTTAATATACGTCATAATATCAATCAGCCTGATATAATATTCCTAAGTGTTATTTTTATAGATAGCGATGTGTGCCGTAAAACGAAACACCATTGCGGAAAGTAGCGCAACTATTGCTTGTCTCCTGTACTTTACTGAAGAGTCAAGGTAGAAAGAACAGTAATGGATATGATACAGTATTGTGAAGTCGTCGGAGGGTCGATGGCGTAAGGTCCTAGGTTGTACCATTCGCGACTGACCGTCGTGTGCCCCACGCGACCTTTCATCTTAGGGGACTGGAACTACAAAAGGAGTTGAGTAGTTGATATCCTGTTAAATTATATTTACTCGACGAATATTTTCAATCTGTTGGAATAGTATTACAAAATTACCTCCCATAATATATACAAGGAAGCTACGTTAAGCCGTTGGTCCCGGTTGCCAGTAAAAGGTAGTTGTGAAGCCTGGTTGAAGGCCTTATGGGCATGGCAACATCTGGTCGCCACAGCCTGCGCTTGTCCATTTCAAGACGGCAATGGGCTCACTACCTGTTACGTGGGACAAAAATGCATACGGTGAAATGTGGGCGTCTAGTATGCCTCTGCCTACCCCTTCGGGGATAAAGGCGTGACAATATGTATGTATGTAATATGTACATGTTATCATAAATTAAGTAAGTAGTATACTTAGTTTACTTGCAGGAAATTTCTGTCTATTATATTGAAGAACTTTTGTACTAGGATATTTTTCTAGTTTAATTTGTCTCAAATTGATATACAAAAATGTAGTTGAATTCTCTTTGAGATTTATTATTTTATAAATTGTTTAAATAAATAATAAATATCCATCACGCCTCATCCCCGAAGGGGTGGCAGAGGCATATTATATGCCCACTTTTCACCGTGTGGATTCCTGTCCCACGTAATAGGTGGTGAGCCCATTGCCGTGTTGAAAATAGACAGACGCAGGTTGTGGCTACCTGCTGTTGAAATTTTTTAAGCCGCCTATAAGGCCTTCAACCAGGCTTAACGACTGCCATTTTACTGGCAACCGGGACCAACGGCTTAGCGTGCCTTCCGAAGCACGGAAACGCTCGCAAATGTAAATGCCACAAAGTGGTCACCCATCCGACGACCAGCCATAGTGAAAGTTGCGTACCTCAGTGATCGTTTACCGAACACTGAGACCGCGGGGCCACGAGCGCTTCAATTCCGTTTTATCGAATTGTTTAAATATTGTTATAATACCTATTTTAATTTTTATTTTTATTATTTATCATTTAAACAATTAAATATAATAAAATTGTACACAAGCATTATAAAAAAGCTCTGCGATTTGTATCTAATACCTACTCTTTGTTAGTAATTATATGTATTGTTTAGAGTTAAATATTCAATATCCACATTTTAATCTGTCAGTTAAATGTTCAAACGAGATATTTTCCTTTATCCTGAAAGGATTTTAAAAAAACCTTTCTTTTTTTTCTTTACATAACGCACATCATTATATCCAAATATAAAGTATAAATAAATTATATAGTAATAAATCCAAAACGAACATTACCACATTAAAGTCATCATGCACTGTTACCATCAAAAGTCGACTCTATAGTTTTTTTGTCAATAAATCGAGCAACATGAATAACTATCACAGATTATACTATTGATAAATGAATGCATGGCACCAGTCAATTGCAGGGTATGGCGACAAAAAAAAACTATGAATATCTTATGGTTTTATGGCACAAATCACGGTTGGCTGCTAATGGCTGACCATAGGGTCCGTTTTATCGAATTTTTTCGCCAGACGATTAACGAAACGAGCCTACAGTTTCCGTAGGACAATGGCTATCATAAATTATGTTGGACAAACACAATTGTTACGCTTTTGCTATGCATAGTAATATTAATATTGATGAATATTGATTTTAGTGGCTGTTTGATCAATAAACAATGGCTACAAAGCATGAGGTGTACTTTGTGAGCTAACATAATATTATATGTGCCTATATCACGTAGAAGAATCTAGCAAAAAACACAATCAATGCTCTTTTAAAATGTAATACTCCATCGATGCTCTTTTTAAATGTAAAACACTAATTAAAAGAGAGTCGGTAAAGTATAGTAAATTTCCATAAATACATTATTTCCCAAAACAACTGGTACTGATTTAAATTCTTTAAGTATTAGATAGCCTATTTATTGAGGAAGAATAAAGGCTAAATATTGTCTTGCTACTAACAAGGAGACCAGAGCAGTAACTATAGATAGTAAATGCCAATAAAGCGGAAAATCTATCTATACACTATTGTAAAACTAATAAATTACGGATATGTATTGGCTAAATGAGAGCCACAATCGTTCAAACAATGTCACGAGGAAAACCGCGACATACAGCTAGTTAATAATACATATTGATTATTTTTACATATTACCAGATTTTTGGGGATGAAGAGTAGAAGCGTGCATGTCGCTATCCCTGCCAGCTATGGCTGCAATTCTACTCCGACACGAGTGCCACCAGGCGAACAAGGTTAGGGCGTGCCCCCGAGGCGACGGGCACCAGTTCGTCCCCGCTGGTGCGGAAAATTGTGTGCCAGAGCGGCGTAGGGGACCGCCACCCTACACGCGCGGCCCGACACGGCGGGAAGTGGAGGATGGAGTGCAGGTTAGCTGCGTGGAATGTTAGGGGAGGAATGAGTTGATGGATGTTATGAATGAGAGAAAGTTAGATGTAGTGTGCTTGACAGAGACCAAACGCAAGGGCAGCGAAGTCTTGGAGCTCCCGGGTGGGGCCCTCGCGCTGTGGTCTGGAGTACCAGAGAGCAAGCATGGCAGTCGGGGGGTTGGAATTTTGTTGTCCTCGCGATTGGCCTCCGGTATGTATGAGTACAAACTGGTAGGTCCTAGAATACTCTGGATCCGTCTAAAACTTGGTTTGACGAAGATTTTTCTGGTAGCTGCTTACGCGCCAGTATCTTCGTCGAACGCGAGTGAGCTAGAGGTCTTCTGGGAGAGTATGAGAGAAGCTCTAAATGTGATGGAAGGAAATGAAAGACTTATAGTATGTAGAGACTTGAATGGATAGGTGGGTACCGCTCGCGATGGTTTTGAGTCGGTACTCGGGAAGTATGGGATAAAAGGGTGAACGACGCTGGCAAGCTTATACTGGCATTTTGTAAGGACAAGGATTTGTCTGTGGCGAACACAATGTTCAACCACAAACAAATTCATATGTATACGAGGAGATGTTTTTTTTTTTCTCTCATCTCTGCCATTGGCAAAGCCTGCTTAACACCACATAGTACTGGACAAACATTGTGTACTTTTTGCCTCGTAGGGCATATAAATACTTAATCTATCTATCTTATCTCGTTTAATTCAACAATTAGGTACAGGTTTTCCTATTTTCTAATACATGCACTTTATATTTCATTCTTTCTAATTTTACTCAATTTATATACTATTGTCTTATATTTAATTACTGTCATATCCGTCTCGCTCATACTGCTCGCACTTTCATACTAACTTTCGCATTAGGCACAGCTCATGAAAAACGTTGTGCCTCGTACTGCTCAGACCCTCTTTCCGGCAGTTGCTGCAACTTGGCTCTGCACCAACCGCGTAATCCGGGCACTGGGCCCGCATGTGGAGCCCACCGCAGTGACTGCATGTGGGCTCCGTTGGTGCAGAGCCTCCTACTATGACCGTACCCTAGGCACAGGGATTAAAGGTGATTGATCTGCAACCCGGATCGGCTGCAGATCAATATGCAGTCTCCCTACGTCCAGGGTACGGGTCTACACTGTCGGCGAGACTCTGAGCACTACGTGGCAAATATGGCGATTCCTTGCCGTCCTTTTGTATTGTACGGCCATCCGGTCCTGCTCCGGACTGAGACCCCTGAAAACTTCACTGTTTCGGGCCCTTATCATTCGGAGCAGGTCATCGTCCTTGTGGACCCTAAGGACGCCGTAATGGATCAGCAAGGGGTCCCGGTTTTTCATTTCTTCAACGTGGAGGTTCTTCTCCCTCTCTTTAAGCCTCTGCTGTGCCCTCTTTCTTTCTTCATCTATCCTATACCCTACTATAACTCTTCTATCCTTCGCCTTTCGTACTTTCTCCACTCTTATCCATCCTTCATCTTCATCCGCAGCTCTCCTCAGTCGCTCTATCACTTCTTCTCCTGTCTCTTTCTCATCCTTGGATGTGACAACCACGGAGTGCAGCGCCATTCGTTCTGGGCGTAGAGAACTCGGTCGGCTAGCTACAGCCCCCGCATATGTCATACATCCTTTCCTTTCACTTTCTTTCTCTCTTTCATCCTGTCTCTCTATTCTTTCTTTCAACTCTGTCATTATCTTTGTACTATCTCTTATCATGCTTTCACTCGTTGGAGGAGATGTTAGTCAAAGAGAAGCATGATATATCTATTCCTAATGGATAGTCGGTTTCGTAAACTGGTGATGAACACAAGGGTTTATCGAGGCGCTGAGCTGGGATCTGACCACTAACTAGTCATAACTAGGATTAGGGGTCTGTTCGCGGGTTGGCGTCATCGTACTGAGCCGACTTATAGCATCAAAAGCTGTAAGCTGCAGGATGCATCCATTAGGGATAAATTTAAAGAAAGGGTAGCCGAAAAGCTTGGCGACGTCAATGTTAGTAGTGAGAATGTGGAAAGTGTACGGCAGAACCTTAGGGATAGTATGGTAAATGCCGCTGTGGAAGTGTGTGGAGAAACGAAAAGTGGCAGTAGTAATAAGCGTGATGCATGGTGGAATGAGAAAGTGAAAAAAGCAGTTCGAATTAAGAAGAAAGCATGGTTAGACTACTTGGTCTCGCGGAATGATTTTAATATGAAAGAGAGATACAAGCTGCAAAAAGTTAACACGAAGGCACTGATAGAAGAAGCTCATGAAAGGCGCAGAATGAAAGCGGATGAAAGATTGTCGTCCAATTTCCGGGATAATGTCAAGCTCTTCTGGAAAGAGGTAGGCACGACCCGGAGTTGTTCGGCAATCTGAAGTATGAATAAAGTGCTTATTGTTAACAATGACGTCCTAACAGACCAAACTGACGTCATGCAGAGATGGAGTGTATATTATGGAAAGATGTATGCAAGAAAAGACGGAGATGCAACATCGGGAAGTGGAACTCACTTCGATGCTCCGGATCCCAATGTCATTGAAGTCATTAGTATGAAAGAAATTGAACAAGCCATAAGAAGTATGAAATGTGGTATGGCTGCGGGAAAAGACAGTCTGTGTCTGCGTCTGTGTCCCAGACGCGCGACCCACCGTACTTGATCATTTCAGCAGTAACTCTGTCTTTGACGATTGATTAAGTACGGTGGGTCGCGTGTCTGGGACACACTATGTCTGTTATGTAACTTGTGCTGGCGGACGGGTGAGGTACCAGATGACTGGCAAATAGCAATTTTAGTACGTATTTACAAAGGGAAAGGCTCGCGCCTAAACTGCTCCAGCTACAGGGCGACCAGCTTGGTCAGCTTAGCTAGTAAGGTGTACGAGTATACAAAGGTTATAACGGCAAGAATTCAAGAACAGTCTGAAAGGTATTTATGGGAGGCTCAATGCGGATTCCGACGTGGAAGAGGTTGCATGAATCAAGTGTTTTCTCTCCGCATGATCGCGGAGAAGTTTCTGGCTATTAGGTTTTCTGCGCGTTTGTGGATCTGGAGAAAGCATTTGATAACGTTGTGAGAGAAACTCTGTGGGATTTGTTGCCCGGATATGGTGTGGACGGCTCGCTACTGCGGGCAATACAGTCGCTTTATAGAGACTGTAAGGCTTGCGTGCGAGTAGGTGGGGATGTGTCACCTCTTTTTGATGTCTTTACAGGCGTCAAACACGTTTGTGTCATGTCCGCCTGGCTGTTCATAGTGTATCTGGACAGTTGCCTGCAGAAGTTGTAAGATTGTGATATGGGTGTGAATTTGGGTGACTTTAAAGTAAACTGTCTGCTGTACGCTGATGATGCAGTGCTCATGGCCTCATCAGAAGCCGACCTTCAGGCATTAGTCACTAATATGAAAGAGGAGTGCGAAAGTAAGTGTCTTCGCTTGAATGCAAGTAAAACTAAGGTTCTAGTATTTGAAAGAGATGACGTAAGAACCAAATGCGAGATTAGGGTAAACCAGGAACGACTAGAGCAAGTGAATGAAATTGTGTATTTAGGGAATATGTTTAGCGCGGATGGAAGATGTGATTCGGATGTAGAACGACGAGTAGCTGCCGGAAACAGAGTTAACGGTGCTTTGTCCTAATTAGTAAAGCGACAAAGCATCGTAAAAGAAGCATGACTGGCGATTCATAACGCAGTGCTAGTGCCAACTTTGCTTTACGGTAGCTAAACCTGGGTATGTCAGCAGATGCATGAAAGTGAATGCTGTGGAGATGCGATCACTTCGAAAATTGTGCGGCGTTACTTTGGCCGACCGAATACGTAACGAAGTGATACGCAATATGGCAGGTTTGAATGAAAGTGTCAGCGTTAAGCTGGAAAAGGGCGTGCTCCGTTGGTTTGGACACGTCAGGAACGACACGTCACGACAAGTGAGGAACGATTGACGAAGAATAATATATATTGTGCGAAAGTAGAAGGTAGAAGAGGTCAGGGTAGGCCGAGACTTATATATGAAAACTACGTGAGCAAATTGCTCAAAAACGGAAAGGTCAAAAGTACTCGGATACCCAGATGTGCGTGTAGGAAGCGATTGATGAATATTGAAGAAGCGAAAAAAGTATGAATGGATCGCGAAGCCTCACTGACTACCCCGTCAGGGATACAGCGTGAAGATAGTTAAGTTATAGTTAAGTTAAATTACCAGATCTTTTTTAAGTCAGGGAATCTTATTTTTGCATCAGTAATATCCTATATATTTGCCAGGTATAATTGCAATGAGCTAGATAGAAATGAAAATCAATATATATTTTTCAAAAACGGAAAAGTCAAAGTACGCCGATGGGACGTGCAAGTACGAGTATGAAGCGATTGATAAATCTGCAAGAAGCCAAATGCATGGATCCTAAGCCTGACGATCTGTCCTCTCGTTGTCCACGCTATATCCTATATCAGGGATATAGCGTAAAGATAGGTAGTTAGTTAGTTAGTTAATATTTGTTTAAGAACGTACACAAGTAAAGATCTTCTTCAAGAAAAAGATTATGTTTCTGTCATCTTATGGTTAAATTCTGTGTGATTTTCAATGCCCACTTTCCATCTAGAGGTTAAAAAGTAATTTGCCAATCAAGTTTCAAATAATTTACAGAATATTTCAAGCAAGTGTATTAAAAATAGGTCTGTGGCACTTATCACACACACACACACATCACACATCATTAATACGGCAGTTAAACCTTAAGCGATTTGAAAGTTTTCAACAGCAGGTACCGGAATCTGTCCGTGTAAATTTCAACTTTATTTATTTGAACCATACCATAGGACAAAAATGAAAATAGTAAAATGTGAGGGTATAGAATGCCTTTGTCTATCCCTTTGGCGATAAAGGCGTCAATATACGTATCTAACCAACGGTTATAAATCTATAATTTCTCTTTACAGTTGCGCAATATGGCAATACCCAACTACGTACGTAAGTAGGGTAGGTATGTGATAAACATTACTTTATGAGCTTCATAATATTATAATAAGGATACTTTAAGGTCATTGGGAGGTTGTAAACGAAACAAATATAATTGTGTAATCACACGGACGACAGTATATGTAAATAGAGACTGACAATCAAGCATTAAATAATACAACATGGCTTTACTAGCCTTTATAAAATACTACCTTATCTGAATATGATAAACACATTTACGACAAAATCAAATAAGATGACAGAACGTTATCTTAAAAGGTGTAATCAAAACGGACACAGGTCTCTACAGAATAAATAAAAACTGTTATTTAAAAGATACGACGAGAACGCTTAAAAGATTTAGTATGGAGTTATGAAATGTTGAGTTATAAACAATGTCCTTGATGACGGTTTGAATTACGTAAACTAAAGAAAAAGTCGAATCTTACACAGAAACTTACTGCTGTTTTCTACATACGACAAATTTTTAAATACAGACACACTCAGAGCTTTCCCAGACAAAAACAATAAACAAATAAAGTAAATATTTTACAGTGTCCTATTAATGACGGTTTGTTAAGTAAATAGGAAAAAACGATTCTTACTCAGATTTTTAGTATTATTAATATTATTTTTAGAGCTGCTTAGCACGGACAAAAAGTTTTGAAATACATACACACAGAGCTTTCCTTGATAGAATAAAAAAGGCAATAAATTGTAGTCTTCACAGTGGGGGCTTGACCTGCTCTATTTGGTATTTTATCATTCTAGTAAGTGGCTACCGTCAAATCTTCACAATACTGAAAGTTTCATATAAGCCAATGCACTGGCCTATATGAAACTTTACAAAATGTGTAAGGATCTGTGTATTATTAATTACGCAATGTTACATATTAAGTTTTATTAATATAACTTACATAATTCCGCGACGAACACTATACAAAACCTCTAATTCTAATGTAAACTGCAAACATATTTGCCTGCCTTATGATAAGGTTGAAACGAACAATCGTCGACTGTTCCCCACTAAGATAAAGGTATGATAATGCCTGTATTAATGTGGTCAAAGGAAACGCCGTGTTTGTCTTTTCATGTTTGATTTATGTTTTCCCGTCATTAGATTTTATGGCTCATTTATTTTATGTTGGCAGACGTATCAGAATGTGTGTCAGCTGATGCATCTTACGATAGTGCTTCTAATTGTTCTGTAATATCACCTAGACCATTATACCTAGTCAGTATTTAAACATTGGTGTTTAAATACTGACAATAAAGGTCTAGATAATAGGTGTAATTGTATTGTAAAACTTATCTCGTCTTTTATAGTAGACTAGGTCTAGTCTAGTCCCGTACTCGGTTACCATAGGAATCTGATCCCGGAGTAAAAAGTAAAACATACCCATTCTCAAATTGATTTTGTCAATAGTTTAAATTCATATCGACATGTTTTGTAGTTCACCTAAATGGTCATCGATTGTCCGATTGATATGGCAAACCCACACAAATGTATTTACTTTACATATTAACTATCCCTTAGATCCTGCAGAAGGCGTCCACGATGCGTCCTCATTCAGTTAAGTTTTGAGTTTTGCGTTTGATCTCCATCTTTACAATAGCTTTCGCTTCCTCAATGGCAGACCACACGTCTAACGTTACGTTAACGTTTGGTAACGTTTAACGTCATTTTTTACTTTTTCCTCGAGAATTCCAGCTTTAAAGTTTGTTTAGATACATGGTTTTGATCCTTTGAGAGTGGTATTGTTCTCATCAAAAGCTACATAAAGTTTTCACCAGCAAAATTGCGATAAATGTCATCTGGCTACTTATAAAAATTCCACATAACTGCAAAAGAACTTATCTAAACGCGGAAGAGTGGTCGGCTGGAGCACGGTTAGCAGTTCTGTGCCAGGGAGCACCGGAGCAATGGTCGCTCAGATAATTTGAGGAGCAGCAAAGCGTTAAGATCGTTAACATCAGCACATGACGTTTGTCATTTGGACGCAACGACTAATGTGTTGGTACTGAACCGAAACTGCAGAGCGATTTCTGCTTCTTTTAATGCCATGTCTATGTGCAGAATCTCATGCATATGGGAACTGGTAAAAATCATGCAATCTTTCTTTATAGCGTTGTTACATTCAAGTTCGTACTTTAGAAATTTTCATTTGATTAGTGTTTAAGAGCCACTGTGATTTTTGTTTTGGAATTTTGGATAGAGCAGTTATATTCCAAATACTCCTGATTCGCGTATAAAAAGATAGTGAATATTTTCAACTTGTTTCATTACGTATGGTTATGGTACCTCAGTGGCTTGATTCGACTCTAATACATTGGATTCGTATCTACTAGTCTTAAAAAAAACGAACCTTGCCACTGCACTGACATTAACAGGACTTTCTAAAGAAGTTACAATAAAAAAAGCCAATATTTTATTACAATACAGTAAGTTAAGCTCATTTTCGTTATGTCGACTTAATGACTTGATGGTCATGGCCAAGCAACGGGGTAAGACACAATGGGTAAACTTTACCGAGTAGCATTTAGGGATGTCCGGTTAAAAAACATGAGGAAATTTAATTTATTATGGAATTAATGTCTCGTATAAAAGATTACTGGCAAAAATATAAAAAAATACTTAATTTCATTAAGAAGCGTTTACAACTAAAACAAAATTTGACTCTAAGCTTTATTTAGAAAAAAGGTTATTCCTAGTTTTTGCCACATAGATTCTAAATTTTACATTTCATTCATTTTTACTATTTATTATTATATTGTGTTGATTTAGGTAATTCAGTAATAGGAAGAAGGGTTCCTATTACTTACTTACCTAAATCATAGATGTAAGGAGCCCCACAAGATCTCCGGAGCCCAAAAGACCGCATCTACTTGTGGTGCACCTGCTGAACAACGGACGACGCAACAATACAGGCTCCGTTATGGGATTTGGACAAACATTTGGATTGAACAACGCCGACATTCAAAAACCAAGCTACAAGCAGCTAAAGAAAACTGTGTCCCAGGCTACAAATCTAGGTTGGGTGTAGTAGCAAATGGGAATACACTAAGATGTCAATACCCTTACTAACTCTAACAATAAATCAAGTCATCCTATCGCAGCCCAGGGTTGGATCTATACCTCCCCCAATTTTCGCACATGGTTCCGTGACTTTCACAGCCAGTCCTTTTCCCGCGATCATCTTACTGGATCCTATTATTCTTATAATAGTTGACGCCCGCGGCTCCGCACGCGTGTTGAAGTTATCCGTTCCCGTTTCACACAGAAACTTGTTTCCTGGATTAAAAGTAGCCTATGTGTTATTCTGATATGTAAGCTATTTAATGTAAAGTTTCATCAAAATCCATTCTGTAGATTTTCCGTGAAAGAGTATACAAACAACCATTCTTACAAACTTTCGCGTTTATAATATTAGTAGGATTTGACCAAGTCGTGCTTTCCATTCAAGAGCTTTTCTACTGTTGTCCTAACTCATTAATTTTTTTGCTTTGGTATGCAAAAAAATTAATGCTGTGGTTTTGGTATGCAATGATGGTTAATGACACTTTTTTTACCTGTGGAAATCTTCAGGACTCCTACTGACACATGTTGCTCTTTCGTCTTTCTATGGCGGAGAGATCCAGATGGTCCCTCGGAAGGATCACCCCTAGAGATAGATATTAAGCCATTTCCTATGAGTAAAACCACGGCACGGCTATCAGCTATGAATTCAATGGACTTGTTAAATTATAGGCAATACATTTATTAGTATTTAAAACCTCATTGTAAATTCTACAGCGTGGCAGCCCTAGCTATTCATACGACTATAGGATCGTACTTACATGACCAGTGACATTACTACAAGCCGTGACGATACAGTTTAAATTGGACATAAGAATTTAATCTTACGGCACCAAAATATTGTATACTAGCTGTTCCCCACGGTTTTACCTGCGACATACCTTAGCACCAGTTTAACCATAATGTATGGAAATTTCACTATAATGTATGGAAACCTGTCCGAATTCTTTACATTTATTATTATTGCTCTGCTCTCTTGAATGCAGAGAATAACGCGGTTTTGTAATGGTGAAATAATGTTTTAAATCGGTTCAGTAGCTTCGGAGTTTACCGACTACAATCAATCAATTTTTTTATATTATTAATATACCTAATAGATGTGGTTGAATTTCATTGAATGCACTAATTACATGCATTTTTAAGTAATTAAGAGTGGTGTTTAAGAATTTACCTGGTAATTTTCCATTCCACCATTCTTCTTATCAAGGTATGACATAAGCGCTTATCAAGATTTTAATTTAATGTTATGTAGAATTTACTTGGGGTTTTCTATAGTTAGCATAATTATACGAATAGTAAAATCATCATTTAAGCAAAACTTTACAAATAGATATATATAAATTTCAGTCATGATACATACATATTGTCACGCCTTTATCCCCGAAGGGGTAGGCAGAGACATACTATAGGTACACCCACATTTCACCGTATGCATTTTTGTTCCACGAAACAGGTGGTGAGCCAATTGCCGTGTTAAAATGGACAGGCACAGGTTGTGGCGACCTGCTGTTTAAATTTTCAAGCCGCCCTTAATGTCTTCAACTGGGCTAAACGACTGACATGCTACTGGCCACCGACCAACGGCTTAACGTGCCTTCCGTAGCACGGAAACGCTCGCAAATGTAAATGCCACAAAGTGGTCACCCATCCGAGGACCAGCCACAGTAAAACTTACTTAACGCAGTGCTCGTTTACAGAACATCAGTTAGCCTGGTCGCCTCGAATTCTGAGACAGCCTTCCAAGTAGTTACTCGGAGACCTAGCGCTAGGTATAGAACGTGTGGTTTTAGTAGGTTGAAGTCGGGTATACCATCCGTAGGAATTTCCACACGTTTAAAAAATATCCCGGGATGCGTGTGGCTGTAATATGAGTTTTGTCAGCATTGTTGAACGCGAGGGACGTCGACATCGGCTGACCTCCTAACGCAGTCTACTGAAGGTGAGATTCAGTTGGGTCTTGAAATTCTAAGTGGTGTTTCTAGTCCTATTTTTATTATTATAAAGAATTGCTCTCTAAAAAGTCTAAAGCAGAGTACCAGTTGGACCATAGTATATTCGTTATTTAAAAACCGTTACAGAATGTTTTAAAGATTTGTTTGCCCACGTATGTGCAGAGGGCGCAACCGTCCATTTCTGCATTCACCTGTCATATTTGCGTGACTTATTTTCTTGTTTATGTTATTTCGACAAAATTTATGCTCTACTGACTTAGAATGTGGGATGCTTGGATCGGAAAATTAGGCTAAATTAAACTAGATAGCTGTTGCTGTTTTCTCTCAATTTCGAAATGCAAAATGCGTAGTATTTTAAATATCAGTTGGTAAAAATTTTCTATGCATGGAAGATTTTGAACTCATTATTAGAAAAGTGATTTCTTCTTACAACTGTACACTATTACCGCGAAGATAAAGTAATACGTGCTGAAAATCTTGCTATTATATTTGGATACTCCTTACAATAGTCTGTACTTTAAGCGGACCTCAGAAGTAAATTTTTAAGGGCTGTCAATCTCTTTGAGCGTTATTAGATATATGGATTTTGAAGCTTAACGTAGCTTTTTTTCACCTAAATCTCAATCAAATGACTCACTCAACTCTGGATATGCTTCGCCCCTAACCCATAAGGGCAAATTTTTCATCGTCCGCTTCTACCAGTCTTCCATTTGGCCTGTTTAAAGCCATCAATCCATCTTGTGAGAGGCTTATTCTCATTGAGCATAAAATTCGGCAAATGAAATCGTATCGACGTTGTGTAATGAAAAAAAAAGTATTTAAAGTGGAACATCGGTATGGTGTTATATATGTGGTGTTATGGTGAACCATTGTTAATATTACATCATAAAATCTTTTTTTCTTTCAAACTTCTTTTAAGCCATCAGGTGGGCGCTATTAGTACAAAAAAAAAAAAACAAATTGAGTGTAGCACGTGGTACGTTTATTTATATCCAAAGGGTTGGCAGGAAGTATGGCTAAAATGCGGTCAATAGGTTAGCCTTATGGACGAACATCCGTTATTTTGCCTACAAAAAATCAAGCGGGCCCAACCAGTTCAGAGTTAAAAACTTTAAAAACTCTTCACACTATCTATCTGATGGGGTAGTTAGAGAGTACAGAAAAACCTTTAACACCGCTTACACTAACGGTACGACCATAGATAATGACCAAAAGGTCTCTAAAACTACCATACATACATATTATCACTTATCATCCCCGTATGGGTAGGCAAAGGCATATATTACGCCCACATTTCAACGTATGTATTTTGTCCCACGTAACAGGCCCATTGCCGTGTTGAAATGGACAGGAGCAGGCTGTGGTGACCTTCTGTTGAAAATTTTTTCAAGCAGCCCATATGGCCTTTAACCAGGCTTAACGACTGCCATTTTACTGGCAACCGGGACAAACTGCTTAACGTGCCTTCCGAAGCACGGAAACGCTCGCAAATGTAAATTCCACAAAATGGTCAACCATCCAAGGACCACCTATAGCGAATGTTACTTAACGCAGTGATCTTTTACAGAACACTGAGTCAGCGGGGCCACGAGCGCTTCACTAAACTTCTTTTCTAAAACTGCCAGTTGCTTTAAAAGTTCAACAGGTCAAGTTCCACAGGTACAGTATAAGTAACAAACAGTAAATCAAGACTACGATTTAAAAACATTCAAATAAAGAATAGTAATACTTATTTAAAAAAAAAATAGTTTACATAAATATGGAGATCATTTCCATTAAATATTTACTCCTTTACTTAGTATACTGATGCTACATTATGATATTTACTGTTATCAAAAAAACAACACCCAGTAAACGAAACTGGAATTTAAAAAATACAGTAAATAACCATATAACGAGTTACCATTATCTCGGCATCAAAGTCACAAGTAAAAAAAATAACAAAAACAAAAAAAAATATTAGGGTAACTATTTTGCATATTTTTGCAACCCTATTAATCTTCTACTATTGTTATTTCATGGCTCTTACTTACCGTGTAATTTACAGTTCGTATTATTATTGAAAAAAACTAAAAAACAAAGTTTTGATGATGCAAAAGATTTTTTTTTCTAAGAAGGTTTCCTTTTTATAAAGTTCGTTGCGTTTTTTATAGCATTTTGGTGGCAGACAAGCATACAACCCTTCTGTTTAAGCATGAGTTTGTTAGGAAATCAGAATATTGCAAGAAATATCAACAATTGGCAAATTAAGTCCCATAACTGTTACTTAAAAAGTAACTTAACTAAACAGGATGGCCCATTTAAAACGGTAAGTATGGGCAACTCTGAAACTATCAGTCATACGAGTAGAAAGATCTGTTCTAAGGAACGATGTCACCGATTTTAGTGAAAATAAAAACTATACGTTAGATTTTTCTTAACTTCGGGTTCAATTCCCGACTCGAGTATAAGTTTTATTTTAAATCTATGAATGCAGTTTTTATTTTCACTAAAATCGGTGACATGGTTCCTTAGAACAGATCTTTCTATGTCTGATAGTTTCAAGGTTGCCCATATAGACCGTTTTAAATGGGCACCCTGTATCCTGTATATCCATGGGGTATTGCTTAACCAACATAAAAATAATTTTTAATTCGAACCAGTACTTCCTGAAATTAGCACGTTCAACCAAATAAGCCAATTCGTCAGCTTTGTCATTTTAGCGACGGTTTATGGGACCATAGAGAAGACCTATCGAAATACATCGATACTAAGAATCCTGAATCGCACGAACCTTTGGCGTAATCACCTTGCCTGGTCGAAAGATCCTATCCTATTTTGTTGCAGGACTTCCTTCGTTTCTCCACAATAATACGAATATAGCTGAACGATAGTAACTCATAAACGCTCGAAGCTCCACGTGCTCGGTATTCAGTAAACTATCACGCTTTAAGCATCTTAAGTTATGGTCAATACTGAGATAGTTACCTACTATTGGTATTAATTCATATTAATAGCACCAATCCAAACCAAAACCACTATGCAATACTCGTTTTCACGGCCACGTTGCCACTATTATTACCACTGCTGGTGCCGATTGCAAACGTTTATTAACTACGGTAATCACTTCACGCTTGTTTGTCTCCTCTATATTATAAATAATCATCATCAACCGACAATCTGTTCCCAGTTGGGGCCCGCTTTCTTACATTTTCTCCTCCATTACGGACGGTCGTCGCCGCGTCGGCATCCCTGACGACGACAAGCCAGCACTTCTTGAGTGTTCCCCTTTTACCAGGACCTAGAATACGTGGCAAACTTTTTCCCAAGTAGCCCAGCGGTTGCCAAGAAAAAAAATAGGTAGGTAATTATTTGTTCTGAGGTTCAGAAGCAAGTAAGAAAAAACATGCGATGAAGAATTAAATATGTACTTAGATCAGATACTTGTAGTATCTATTTAAAAATAAATTGGAACACATCGTAATAAGCAACCTTTTTTTCATATCAAACAGTTAGCCCTAACTCACGTATGTCGTGATCGTGGGCGGGTGGCTAGGGCGGGAATAGCCACAGGCCACGCTCGCCGGCGCCGTCTCCGCCCCGCCTCACGTGGACACCACCTTGCCACCCCTTGAGGGGTGATACTGTCCTAAATGTAACTTTAGATAGTTTTACTTGAGTAGACTTTTCTGGAGTTTCGGTTGGATGTTGGATGGTCGATATAGTTAAATCTCCAAAGAAAAAATGGACGGTATATCTACTGTATATCTATTACATTAGGTATAAATGAATACACAACAATCTCAGAAATAAGAGAAGTGAAGAAGAATAAGACAACAATAATTATTAATAAATAAGATTAGCTTTAACCTGGGGAACGCTTTATGGAGAGATGAATGGTAAAAATAAATAAATCACCTAAAAATGTAAAACAAATATTTTTAAATATTTTATTACCAGAAGTAACTACTTACAACACTATACCCTTTTATTAATTAAAAAAATATATTTATATTATTAAAAAAGTCTAATGTGTTATTAGATGTAGGGTTTCAATTAAATACAAAAAGCATTCAGAATATTCACATAGCTTGCTTTGGCCTAATCGAATTCTTGAGCAAATTGAATGCATCTCACCTGTGCATCTGAAGTTTTTAAAAAAGGCTTCAACAAAAGATATGGTGAACTGTTTATGACATCAGTACCTTAATCTTTACGCAATAGACGGTTTTCAGAAGATGCGGACATCCTCGAACTTGATATTGTCTCTCAGGCAATTATTATACCTATAACTGTAACGCGTCTAACGTTGTCTGTAGTCCGGCTAGTGTGTACAGGCCTAAAGCATGAGTATACGCTAATAAAGTTTAGTTTAAGTTTATCAATCACGCCCTATTTTCAAAGCGGTGTCAGTGACATATTACAAGCTCACTTTTCACCCTGTGTATTCCTGTCCCACGTAATAGGTGGCGAGCCCATTGCCGTGTTGAAATAGACGCAGGTAGTGGTTACGTGCTGTTGAAATTTTTAAACCCATTTTGACTTGGTTTAACGACTGCAATGTCACTGGCAACCGGTACTAACGGCTTAACGTGCCTTCGGAACGGAAACGCTCGTAAAATATAAATGCTACAAAGTGGTCACACATCCGTAACCAGCTATAGCGAAAGTTGCTTAACGCAGTGATCGTTTACAAACACTGAGACAGCGGGGCCACGAGCGCATCAAAAAAGTTTAATAATCTAATATAATATTATAAATGTGAAAGTTTGTGTGGATGTTTGTTACTCTTTCACGTAAAAACTGCTGAACGGATATTAATAAAACTTTACAACAATGTAGCTTTTTTTTAAATGGGACTAATCCCACCCTCATTCCCACTACTGTAACTCCTGTAAACCAGGATCTACAGCAATGACCAAAACACCAGAAAAGTTACACCGAGCTCGATCTCGGTGAAGTCCCAGGAGAAGTTAGCATGTCTTGGAACCCGCAACGAAATTAATCAGAAGATAATGTGAGTTAGTAGGAAAATAACGTAATGCCCCTTCCCTCCTTTGAAAAGCGGGAGACCTGGAAAGCAACTAGGTGTAAATCCTATAGAAATAGGGAAGCACCACGGAAATAGTAGATATAGTATGGGTCCTATGTGAGCTATGTTTGATTCCAGTAATATGTATGGCAGAAACGTTTAAAAGCACGAAAATTTACCGTCGATGCCACGAGATCCGCATAGTAAACTGCTCCCGATGTTACTTGTAAACAATTAAGCATATTATATCGCTCATTTTGCCAAATGCTACACTCCCAAAGTATATGATGGGCGGTCTGATCATATTTGTCATCAGCAGTTGAACACTGACAGAACGGTGACTCCACTAGCTTAAACGAATATAATTTGCTCCTAAAGTTACCATGTCCTGTAAGAAATTGAGCAACACAGTGATCAACCTCCAGCCAGGATATTCTCAATCGTTCACGAACGTCTGGGAAAAACCGGTAGAGGTGGCGCCCTTTGATGGAAGTGTTCCAACGCAGCTGCCATTCGTCTAAAAGTTCTTCACGTACATTATCTCGATATAGTCTGGCAATTCTATGGCGATCTCTTGCTAACAAAAACCTATCATCCATGCCATCTTTAGCCGAATAGTATAAAGCCGCGCGTCTCTGAATTTCGAGGTCAACCGGGAGGACAACTGCCATCACCGGCAGAGCCTCCGTGCTAACCGTCCTGTAGGCCTTGCATAAAAATATCAAGGCCATGCCGTGATATTTTTATCGTTGACTTTGAAGTAACTTTAACCGTGCAGCCCCAATTGTAGCCTTATCGGCCCATACCGGCGCCCCGTAACACATACAGCCTAGATAAGTGGCCCAGTAAACGACCTTCAGTGTTTTGAACGAAAGTCCCCATGTATTAGTAGATATTCTCGACAACGCGTAAAAGCTATTTTTAGCCTTTTCACCTAAAGTTTTTATGTGCTCAACGAATGCAAAATTTCTCTCTTAAATCAATCCTAAATAGCAAACCGAAGTTTTATTTTTAATGTAAACGTTATTGAATTTTATGCGCGGTGGTACTTTCAAACTTCCTTTTAAAAGCAGCTGAAATGTTTTGTTTGGAGCAAAAAATAACGTGTTTCGTACGCCCCACTCCGCAACGACGAGCAAGCACGTGTGGGCCAAGCTCTGGAGTCCTGCACGAGTATTTGACTGAACGAGTAACATACCGTCATCGGCGTATCCGATCATTGAACAGCCCTCCGGTAATGGTAAACTAAAAAAGTCATCAAATCCTAAATTCCACAAGTGTGGAGTCAGCACAGATCCCTGTGGACAGCCTATTGTTAACGTTTTGGTAGCAGAATAATGACCTAGTTTTAAAGTTGTTGTACCTTGTGAAAAATATGAATCAATCAGAGAGTAAATATTTTTAAAACAACCGCGAGACTTTAATTTCATTAATAACATTGGCCACCAAGCATTATCGAAAGCCCAACAATGTAGCTTATACATCAGAATAACACATAGGCTACTTTTTGTCCCGGGAACAAGTTCCTGTGGAAAACGGGGACGGGAAAACTTCTCTACGAGGGCGAAACCGCGGGCGTCAACTAGTAATAATATTTAACTATCTCTAATAGTCTTTAACTGCTCCATTGCCTCTGTGGTGAAAGTGATAGCGTATTTGACTGCCACGCTAAAGTCCCCGATTCAATTCCTGGGAACAAAATGTGTAATTCAAAAAAGTTTGTTTCGGAGTTTGGGTGTTTACTATGTAAAATATGTAAATATTTAGAAATATGTATGTTTATCATTTGTATAAATCCTAATAGCACATGCTTAGGTATTTTAGCTTAATTTATACAAGACTGCTTTGTGTGAAAATATCCCAAACTATTTACTTACTGTTTTATTCACAGATTTATTTTAACACGTTGCAGAAATTCTATTTTAAACCAAAGATTACCGCACCTCTATTCTTTGCTGTAGGTATGTTTTCACATAATCGTGAGACCTTTACGGGGCACCGTGAATAAGCATTCTTCGAGGCGGTCAAGGTTAAAAGAAAATACTATTTTGGCTTCAGCAGGTCCATTGGTTAATTAAGTAATTAGTCGCTCATTCGTAGCTCAACACGAGTATAGTAATATTACTCACTTTAGTTTTAAAAATATTTTTTTTATATTGTTAATGTACTATCTTCCTTTTTAGACTTTTAACCCTCAAGTTTAGAAAAGTCTTAAAAAATGGCTCAGTGTCCGTCTGTCAGTTTGTGCGCATTTATATCTCAGGAACCAGAAGAGAAACCAAATGGTTTGCGGCATTAGTTTCAAGACACCATGAATATGTGCATAGGCGATTTTGAAGTTTCTACCACTTCAAGTTTTGAAACTGGTTTCAGTTCAAAAGTTGTCTTATCCCTTCGCTATTTTTTTAATTAATTAATTTTTTTAAATTTTATTCGCACCAATAAGACAAGGGACAGATGATAACAGAAGAGGAGAAATTTTATATTACACAAAAAAAAATTACCAAAAATACCAGAAATCTAAAAAAATGTGATCAGTCTTTTACTGTTAGAAAAGTATATTGTTATGTATCCCGAGATAATATAATGAAATATACAAGTTCTCGAGGGAAATCTATACGCGAAAACTTGACCATGGCAGCGGCCGCAGATAGTGCGGTATAAATAAATTACACCCAGACATGACCCAGACATGACTGAAATCAACGTGCTTATTGTGTTATTTTGGCACTTTATCCACGACACGAAGAGGTCAGTCGATCTTAGGAATCCCTTTCCTCAAACACAGCATAAAACGAGTGTGCCTAAGTAAACTAAATTAATATTAAATCATCATCACTTCAATTTTTATTAAAGTGAAAAATTACAACTTGGTTCGAGGCGGGAAGTAAACCCGTGACCTTTGCCTAAACTACCCGAACCGTACCGAAACAAGTTGGAATTCTTTACTATATTTTAACCGTCATTTAAGAGTATGACCAGAGCCATCAATCGAGCTACTTAATCAATCAATCAATCAATCAATGAACAGTGTTACAATCATTTTTAAACATAGAGAATGTTAGACTCTAGGCTCCACTCAATCTATGGATAACTTTTGTAAGCAATCAGTATGCTAACTTTCACAAATATTATTATAAAAGTGAAAAAAACTACACCTTTATCACTTCACCTCTATTAGTTTCAGGTTTTAGTTAGTCATTCCCGCAAATTAGTCTCTAGAAAATGGTCTTGTCTCACCCCTCTAAAAACCAAGAATATCGATCGGCGAGGCTATTGGGCCAGGCGAGTAGCCCCACGGTAGGGCGGCGATGTCCGTGCCATGACGCATGACCTCTGGCCTGTGCCCATACTGTACCACATACGACGAAATAGGGTGCGAAAAATCTTTATGATATAAGTAATTTCAACAAGATCCGTGATTGTAGATATGTGAGGAAGGGGTTTTATAGTCAGACAAAAATTACACCATGTTTTGTACGTGATTATTATGAGTATACTTTATTTTTTTATGTGCTAATTATACTGTGAAAGGACTGTGACAAAAAATCATTTAGTATTTTATTGTAATAACGAAAACGCAGGCCGAACATAGGTACTAATACTGATTATTTTGTACCTAGCTAAGCGCTCGTGGCTCCGCGGACTCAGTGTTCTGTAAACGATCACTGCGTTAAGCAACTTTCACTATGGCTGGTCCTCGGATGGGTGACCATTTTGTGGCATTTACATTTGCGAGCGTTTCCGTGCTTCGGAAGGCACGTTAAGCCGTGGGTCTCAGTTGCCAGTAACATGGCAGTCGTTAAGCCCAGTTGAAGGCCTTATGGTTTACCTTAAGGTTTGAAAAATTTTAACATCAGGTCGCCGCAACCTGAGCCTGACCATTTTCAACACGGCAATGAGCTCACCACCTGTTACGTGGGACAAAAGTGCATACGGTGAAATGTGCACATATAGTATGCTTCGCGGATAAAGGCGTGACAATATATCTTATTTTGTACCTAACCACCGAAAGAAATAAAGAAAAATCGGAATTTAAAATCTCTCTTTGTAAGTTAGGCAGTATGGCACATCAACAGAAAAAATAAATGTAAGTGTCGGTAAGTATAGAGTTTCTACCAACATTGCTGCACCATGCACCAATTTTAATTGGCATGCTCGTTGTGTGCATTTAAACTGCTATCAAACCAACTTTCACGCAAATCCTTTCAGTTTATTTATCATAAACATACAGAAGGACAGACTGACAAAATTTGTATTAATCAATATATATATTAAATTAGTTTGATCACGAAATCTCTGAATCTTCTTTTTAATACGTAGGTTTCCGCTAAGAAGGGATTTAGCGAAATTATACCCCTAGGGAAGTAAATAAGCGATAAACGGTTGTATGGAAGTTCGTCATTTCCAAAGTTAAAAACATGAATTTATGTACACCTGTTTTTAGTTACAAATAAATGGGTACGTGTATCGCGGTTTTGCAAAATTTTAACTATAAGGAGGTAAACAAGGGTTGAAAGTTTATATGGGAAAAAAAATAATTTCAAACATAGCAAAACCAAATTTCTTGTACCTGTTTCTGCTTATGGGTAGTATTTGTCATAATCCCTTAATATGATTTTTTTTATTTTATATCTGTATAAAAATAAAAAAATACATATTAAGGGATTATGACAAATACTACACATGAGGGGGTCAAACGGCAGTTGTAATAACTGACTCATTGATCACGAAACCTATAAAACTAACAAAGCTACGAAGCCCAAACTTCGCATGGGGGTCCCTTTTAACACGTAAGTTTTCCCTAAGAACGGATTTTTCGAAATTCTGCCTCTAAGGAAGTAAATAAGCGATAAACGGTTTTATAGAAGATTGTTATTTTCAAAGTTAGTAACATGAACTTACGTTCACCTGTTTCTGTTTACAAATACATGGGTACGTGTATCACGGTTTCGCAAAATTTCACCTATAAGGGGGTAAACAGGGATTGTAAGTTTGTATGGGAAATTCTTCATTTTCAAACATACCAAATTTCTTATACCTACTACAGTTTAAAAAAAATTACCTATTAAGGAATTTTAATAAATTCCATTCTTGAGTGGGAAAAAAAAGGAGTTGTAATAACTGACTCATTGATCATGAAACCTATAAAACTAACAAAGCTACGAAGCCCAAAGTTTGCATGGAGGTTCCTTTTAACACGCAAGTTTCCCCTAAGAATGATTTTTCGAAATTCTACCTCTAAGGAAGTAAATCACTACATATATTATAAAACAAACGTTTTTCGCTGTCTGTCCCTATGTATGCTTAGATCTTTAAAACTACGCAATTAATTTCGATGCAGTTTTTTTTTAATTTAAAAACAAATTATAGTTAGAGTGATTCCCATAGAAGGTTTTTATGTATAATTTGTTAAGTTTTTGCATACATTAACTTAATTATAACGATATATGTTGGAGGCCTTGGAAAAAATGAGCCGTCTGGGAGCTTTTAACAAAAATCTTTGAGATATAACAAAATAATGTATTGTGGAATTGTGTATCTAATATAAGTCCAAAAAAAAGTCCGCGACGATAATGTCTATCTCTTAAGGATAACATACTATATCCATTTTTATACTTTAAAAAAACAGCAATTATAAAGCAGTAGTTTGAAGGCTATTTACACAAATATATTATTAGTCCTTATCATTTTTAATATGTTAGTTGGCTTCAGCATTTTATGAAGATTATTTTGGCCCTTTACACCAATCAAATTAAATGAATATCTTTGGAGATATGAAAAAAAAAAAATATGCAAAGTAATTAATTTCGTGTAACCAAATTCGACCGGGCCGTGCTAGCGGAGGAGCAGGTAATCAAGTAATTTGGAAAATGTTCATCATATATTAATGTGAAATTAGTAAACGACGGGATTAAATGGGTGCCACGGGGTTCAAAGTACGTCACGGGCGAAGCCGGGCGGGACAGCTAGTAAGCGATAAACGGTTGTATGGAAGTTCGTCATTTTAAAAGTTAGAAACATGAATTTACCTGTGTTTGGTTACAAATGAATAGGCGCGTATATGGCGGTTTCGGAAAATACCTTTAAGGAGGTAAAACAGTGTTTGTACAAACTGAATGAAAATCGATGAAATCTATGAAGTTAACGGAGCTATGAAGCCCATACTTCGCATGGGGGTTCTTATTAACACCTAGGTGCCCCCTATGAAAGGGTTTCGTGAAATTCTACCCCTAAGGACGTAAATAAGGGATAAAGGGTTGTATGGAAGAGTGTCATTTTCAAAGTTAGTAACATGAAGCTACGTACACCTGTATTACCAGCGAGTTCGGTGTTCCCACGAGAACCGAATATGCGGGTAAACTCCGCACAGCCTAAATATTAAACATAGGAACCTAAAATGTGGTGAATATATACTTCAAGTCTTTGGAAAAGAAAATAAAATGGTATTTCTGATATTTCCATGGGAATGGAAACTACGCGGGTGAAACCACACAGAGCCTAAACTATCAAACATAGGTACATACCTGAATTTAGTGGGAGCACTCATTAGGTCTACCTTGATTCATCACAAAGAAAAGAATACCCGGTATTCCCACGGGAACTACGTAAAGTTGTGAACACTACGTGAGTAAAACGATACACAGCCTGAAATTTGGTGAACGTATTTTTTACGTACCTACGTTAGATGAGCATATTATTCAGTTTTAACTCATCATTAAGTATTCCGATTCAGTGCTTCGTTGTTAGAAAGGGGATACTTCAAAAGTGGTTTCCTAAGAATAGCCTACGCGCCACTCTCTTTAAATAATCTCCCTTTTTCTGTTTCTCTAATGTGGCGCAAACGAAGTTGCGCGGGTCAGGTAGTTAAACTATATAGTTTGAATATCGATTTTTAATATCTTTCATATACACTGTAGAGGTCTAACGATTCACATCAAATAGTCGAGCAAGCAGTAATGTTCGTAGCGGCGTGTCGCACGGAACGTACCGATAAATACAAAAGCAAATGGCTCACTGAGTCACGAAGGTCGACGCTGATGGCATGCAACCACCGCCAAAATGTATCCATGTTAACCATTATAAAAATCATAAAAGCTCGTTTAGTTTCCGACTATAGAAGAGAACATAGGCGAGTTTGCTTCTTTGACATAAATACGTCCAAATCCTAAAAGCAATGGTTGACATTTTAATGTCCACGTAGGCTTGTCCTCTACACTTAAAGGTCGAATGATATAGGCGATGGTGATTTCCTCGTGGTATTAGTACCTACCAATAATGTTTCTACAGTAGGGAATAAATCTATATTAATATTATAAAGTAGGAACAGTTTGTTTGAGCACGCTAATTCAAGAATTACTGGTTCGAATTGAAAAGATTTTTTTATGTTAGCTTGCCCATTTATTGAGAAAGGCTTTATTCTTAGTATAATTACGCTACTAATTAGGAGAGCCGAGCAGTAATCATAAACGTAAAGAAAAACGGGGAAAAAATCAAACATTATTGTAAAATTAAAAAACGACGAGATTAAATGGGGCGCGGTTCGAAGCATCTTACGAGTGATGCCGTGTGTTTTAACTAGTATTTTCAGATTTCTCATCTGGGTGTAAGACGTATTTTGAGATAGAGCATTGGTACGTAACTAGTTATTTTTAGATACTGCCTCGTTTGCGCAGGTTATTCCTATGTATAATGTATGTATGTATTTAGAAAAATATAAGTATGTCTATCAGTTGTTTAGATCCCATACTATAAGTTTATATTAACTTACTTTGGGCTAGATGACGCTGAGTAAAAAAAAGAAAAGAAAAAAATTGTCTCTCAAATTTCTCTCTCAAAATATATTTAAGTTCCGCTCAGATCTATTTCGAACCCTATGACGCTTTGGCGATAGGTTGACCCTAATGTTGAACGCCATACCGCCGGGACCACGCGATCAATTTAGGGTCACCATCTATCAAGACATAAATTCCTAAGTTGACTAATGTGAGATGCACGAGATAACAAAGGACAAATTTTGGAAGTCCTTGATCAAAATCGAATATAATTTGTTACTTCAAACCACAAGGTCATAAATTAAAATATAAAATGGTTTTGGAAGATAAAGACAAACATTCGCATTTGGAAACCAAAATTCAATTTACGTAAGGGATGACATGCATGCCAATTGGTCGATATCTAAGTATGGATGAAATCGATTTAATTGTTTCTTTTTTACCTATTGGGAGCGTCTGGTCTGCCATCTGACCTCCAGAATCTTGAGGGATTATATTTTTGTAATCATTTTAAGCCCTGGTTAGACCTTTTAGCCAAATCTTAATTCATATTTTTTCAATCTTCTTCATTATTGTCTAAAATGTCCCAGTCCTCTACGTCTTAGTCAAGTCTAGTCTTAAGTCAAGGTCAGTCTCACCCCAATGTAATGGTAGTTGATATACTGAGGTTTTCAGTGGATTTTACGCGGCAAAATAGAAAAAAGAGAACATAGGCATAGGCATATAGAAAAAAGCATTTCACTGCATATATATAACTGGCTGACCTGCGCAACTTCGTTAGCGCCACCATAAGAGTAACAGACAAAGAAAGAGACGTTAGTTAAAGAGGGTGGTGCGTAGGGTATTCTTATGAAACAACTTCTGATGTATTCGCTTTTTAACAATAAAAAACAGAATGAAATCGGAATACTTGTTGATGTGTTATTTACAACTGAATAATATACACGCGGGCAAAACTGCTCCAACTGAATATCCTGTGCGAGACACTTCCTGAATTAATACATACCACTCAAACGTTCACTATCCGTTCGCGCTGCCAGAGCAGCGCATTTTTTGTAATTAACCTATGACCTAATTAACTAAAATCGTGATATCTTGGAAACTATAATATCTAGACAAAAAATTTTAACTACTGAAAAATCGTTAAATATATAAAGATAAAACTTATAGCTATAATAATTTGGAATTTTAATCATAATTAACTGATATATTGGTATAAACACGAAAAAGTCGGTAAAAAAATAAATAAACGTTATTTTTCAAAAATTTGCCACTCACACGAAAAACTAATATAAAACACTATTATTTTTTTTACATGATTAAATTCTTGGAATTATAACGATTAAAACGATATATGACACTAATAACTTATAATTATTCTAAAAAAAACTAAAAATTTGTTAACCCATTAAATAATAACGCAAAACTAAAAAAATGGCGGGAAAATGGCCGCCGGCAATGTTTATACCGCATTTACTTTGAATTTTGATATTGTGACATATAGATATTAAACCTGTAATACACGGGCTTTTTATCCACGATTCTAATGGTATAAAATTCATTCATTAAAACCACAGACAACATTTTTTAAAAAATTTTTGAAATGAGGTCAGTTCTAAAAAAGAAAAGGCAAAAAAAGTCAGCTGCTTTAGCAGCTTGAACGTTTGAGTAGTATACCTACTTTATGTCCCGGGAAACCATCTTTTAGCCGTGAGAAAACCTTTTTGTGTAGTAACGACTTAACATGAGCGGAGCCGCTGGCAAATGTTCTACCTATATGCCGATTTTCATCAAAATAATGCACTAGTTTTTTGAAAATAATATGCAGCAAGCGTCCGCACTTGTCAATTTGCCCGCAAAGAATCTTAGTATGGGTGAAATAGATTTATTTGTTTTTTTTTACCTATTGGGAGTGTCTGGTCTGCTATCTGACCTACAGACTCTCGAGGGAGTCGTAGCAGGGCTATAGACCTTAGATTTGTTAGACCACAGATAATATAATATAATTCTTGTTAGACCCTATCACAAAAGTACCCGTTAGACCTCTTACTTAGTACTCTTTAGTTGCCTGTAGTTTGTTAATATTGTGTTTATGCCTTATAATTTAACGCTTTATGTTTAAATTTTAATATTACTTACTATTATGGCAAATTAATTAGATTTTATTTTAATGTGTTGATATTTGCATGCCAAAACAAGTAGGCGAAGTATGAAGAGCTTTGTTAAGAAATGTTGTAAGATCTCTGTTAATTACCATACTTCAAGCAAATAAAGATTATATCTATTTACTATCTATCTATGTGGATCAGTAGAAGTAGTAAAAATACCGTTGCAAATAGCAAGCATATGCAAGATGAAAAAAAAAACTAAAAAAAAAATGTCGTTTAGCCATGCAATGTTGACGAGTATAGGCAGTAGTCAACCCAGTAGTTGTAAATCAACAGCAATGCAAGTTTATACTTACAACCATAGTTTGGGCAACATGGCGCTGCATAAAAAACCCCATTATACTTATATTTTAAACTTAAAAGAACTAAGAACATGAAAGTTGCAGGATGGAGAGTCAGAGGAAGGCAAAAAAAAATGGATAGACTGTGTAAGGAGTGATATGAATATAAAAGGACTGAATGATCTTGTGACGAATAACAGGGATGAATCGAAGAAGAAGACACTGCCCTGACCCCAAGTTTATGGTTGGCACAAGGGCAAGAGGATGATGATGATAATATTAAACTTATCATAGTGTTATCTTACTTACTTATACCTTAGACATGCATACATATTGTCACGTCTTTATCCCCGAGGGGGTAGGCAGAGGCATTCTATATGCCCACATTTCACCGTATGCATTTTTGTCTCACGTTAAAGGTGGTGAGCCCATTGCCGTATTGAAATGTACAGGCGTAGGCTGTGACGACCTGCTGTTGAAATTTTTCAAGCAGCCCATAAGGCCTTCAACTGGTCTTAACGACTGACATTTTACTGACAACCGAGACCAACGGCTTAACGTGCCATCCGAAACGCACGTAAATGTAATTGCCACAAAGTGGTCACCCATCCAATGACCAGCTATAGTAAAAATTGCTTAGCGCAGTGATCGTTTGCAGACCACTAAGCGCTCGTCCTTAAGGTTTAAGTTAGCGAAGCGCTCGTGGCAGGCTAACTTATACCTTATATGTAAAAAATAATATGAATTGATGGAAGGTAAATCCCGGTTCGATGTTAAAACATAAGAGAATGATGCAGCAGAACTGGCTGACCACCTGTTATTGAGTGATGAATCCTGCTGTATCAAAATATCGTGTAACTTAGATATTAATTATGATGAAATTTATATGAGCGGACAAATCGCCATCTTGTATATTTGAAGACATGTAGGGTGTGAATAAAAATCTATACTTAATATATTTAGCTTGGAGAGTTTTACTAAAATATTGATTGTCGGGATATTTACCATGTCCAATCCGCGATATTTGAAGATGCTTGAAGAGTTTGTTTGTTTGTTTGGTTTAACGCAACTAATCTCAGGAACAACTTGATCGAGTTAAAATAATATTTTTGTAATAGATCATCATCATCATCCGAGCGTCTGTCCCGGTTGCGTCTCGCGACGCCCGGGGTCCGCTTTCCTACATTTTCTCCTCCACTTCGCACGGTCTTCGGCATCCCCTGTAGTGAGACCATTGGCACACATGTCATCCCTTACGACGTCAAGCCAGCACTTCTTGGGTCTTCCCCTCTTACCGGGACCCGGCGGGGCTGACATGGCCAGACATTTGTTACCTACGTAGCCCGGCGGTTGCCGCAAGACGTGACCATACCAACGAAGGCGACACTCTTGCAACTTGTCTGCAATGTCACGGACGTGAAGGCCGCCGCGGATGCGAGAGTTTCTTATCAATATTTTTGTAATAGATAGCCCATTTAAAGGAAGAAGGAAGGCTATATATCATCACGCTACTACCCAGGAGAGCGGAGCAGTAATCATAAATGTCAACAAATCGGATTAAATCTCATACATTATTGTAAAATTATAAACGACTGTATTAAATAGGTGGACGGAAGTTTGAAATGTGTTACAGGCAAAGCTGGGGGTCAGCTAGTAACTTATAAAATATTTTTTTGATTTAACATTATTTTTTGGGGACTATCCACATGCATATTGTAGGAGATATATACGAATCAAATTATTAGTAGGTGAAACATTTTAAGTTTATCGAGACTGTTGACTCAAAAATACTTATTTTTTTACACTTGAGTAAAATATGTTTAATAGGAGATAAAAAGGCATTATGAAAATTAAGCGTTTTTATTGAGGTATGTCAAGATTAGAGTAACAATTTGACTGCTAAGAATATTAAAAAAAACAATTCTGTTCATTTCACATGTCACGATGTAAATTTTCTTACGGTTGCACGGCTGCGACTATATAACTACACATACATGGCAATAAATAGTCACTAATTCTTTTTTTTTATATTAATCTCTTCTCTACCTTCGTATTAATGGTTAAAAATAATTTAAATCAACTTATTTCCAAAAATCGATGCTAAATATTATGAAACTAATACTAGGACACATTTGATTGCGAACGCTACTACGCACAAGTCCTGGCACGCACAGTTTTTTGTCAATAAACGCCAGGCCATCTGGTAAGGGTTTTTTTAACAAAAAACATTTGCCTGACCCTTTCTTACCTTAGCTAGCCCACGTTTTTTATTCCTGGACCCTTCACAATATGTTGAATTACCGTATTAGTAGATTTCAAAAGCTTCGATGAAATTTTGATTGTACCAAACGGATTGTGCTCTAACGGTTTCTTGTTGTATAGCTTTTTTGTCTAAATTATTAGAAATTTAATAACCTACTCTATTTACTTTTTTACTCTGTATTGCATGAACGAATGAATGTTCACCTGTCACATTTAAGTTTACTTCTATTTTTGAAATATTGCATGCTTGAATGTTAGTTTGTGTTCGGTTGACAACAAGTTTGAGGATTAATTTAAAAAAAAAAGCAAATTAAACTTTTAAATGTATAAAACGGTAGGGCTGAGTGAATTAAAAATCTGTTTTCAATGTTTTACACTACAATAATACAATTTATGGTATTAATAATGGAAGAATTTACGATAATGTATGTCGTCTTGAAGTGATGTGTACATTGAAAGTAAGCAAATCATCAAAAAACTAAAGAGGCAAGACTGCGTGTAGTGATAATTCAAGTTATTCCAACTGTTTTTTAATATTTTTTTATTTGTACTTTTTGTTTACATTACATATGTTATAACAACAAAAAAGTAAATACCCATGTACATAGGTGTGCTTAACTCAAAGTTTAGTTCTTTTACAGCAAACCAATTTTTTTTAATATGTCTATAATGAAGACACAGCTTTTATACAATACAAAATTAAAATTGGCATTGTTCTGAATTATGAAAAGTTATTGTACCTATTTTATTTATTACAAATTCATTGGTGTTTGATTAAATAAACAAGCTGATGCCAACCGTCAAAGAAAAAAGTCAAATAACGAAGAACACCTTTTAAAACACCTGAAAAAGAAAATATGAAGATGAAATAATTTGTCATTACTTTTTGAATAAACCTTAGCAACCTCGCAATTATACGCATAAAACGCACGCGTCTGACAGCCACAACAAGACTCAAGATTATTAATATATTTTGAAAGGCATCGCTCCCAATTTAAGGGCCTACAATCTGTCTTTATAATCAAAGCGACAGCCTGCAGAAATCGTAATTCTCAAGTTCAAAAGCTTCGCCGACTCTAGTGCCAATCGAAGTGCTTGAAAATTAAAAAAAAGTACTCCGGCTGGCGAACGAACGAGTGAATGAATGAGTGAACGAATATCTCGAAGCGGATCTCTTTATTTATTGTATTAAATACTTTCCACAATAGGTAAATGTTGTTCATTGTTCGTAATGCGGGGGGGTCGCGTTCTGTTGGAATGCAGCGACGAATCTGCGTCATTCGGTCGTTGGGGGAAATGCATTGATTAAAATATTTCTTAAATTTTGTTTGTAACCAAATTAGTGCTCTGGTACAAAAATAATTCTACACCGAGTCATAGCGATTAATTTATATACAAAACTCATGAAGAGCTCATAACGTCACCATACTCAGTTTAGGTAAATGGTGATCATTGTAGTAAGATCCATACCTGTGTCTTTTCCATTTATGAGTGCCTCGGTGGCGCAGTAGTTGTATATGCGACTGCCGTGCATGAGGTCCCGGGTTCGATTCCCGGGTAGAAACAAGTATTTGTTTAAGTGTAAGTTTCGGAGTTTGGGTGTTTTCTATTTATAATATGTATGTATAAAGAAATATATAGGTATGCATATCCGTTGTCTACATCTCATAGCACAAGCTTATAGCTTAAATTAGGCTAAATGGTGCTGTGTAAAACGTGTCTCACAATATTATTTATTTATTAATGAGCGAATCCATGTTTTGGAAGACTTTGAGTCATTGGTCGCTATTATCGGTAGTAGACAGCAGGACGCCTGCACCTGAAAATTTCACAGGCGTACCGATGAACAATCTCTTCTGTTCGTTTCGTAACAGTAATTTAGTAAAAGTAAACTATAAACAGTTTTCTATGGAAACTAATTATCTTTATATTATCTTATCTAAAAGGCTCAATCATCTATAACGTATATTAAACAAATAGCAAAAGCGCGATTATATACTCATATAATCTGGCTTTTTTGCAGAAACTTATAAACTTTATCTTGAGTCTGTTCATTACTACATTAATTAAAGTTGAGAAAACTTCTAGACATTAGATAAACACGTACTAACTATATAACCTACTTTTACAATTTAATACACAGACGTCTTACAGAAGTCTTACTGTATATATATATGTCTGTGATTTAATAGGTAAAATAATTTCAAATCCATTTTCAAATGTTATGTAAACCGTCTTTAGAACACTGACAATAGTGAGCTAATATGTCACACATCATTGAACACGATTTTTAAATTAAACAAATTATAAATCATAGTTATAAACCTTTGTGAATAGCCTTCGCAGTACAGTTAAGTCCTTTGTGTGATTATGAGTTCCCGTCTCTATCAAATGAGACATTAAAAAGACATATTACTATATATAGTTGTGACAGAATGAATGGCAAATCCGGAGCGTCATGAGTTTGAGTAGTGGTGAAACAAAGTTGTAAGTCGAAGTAACACTATTGACCTACTTGCTTATATTTAGTTTTATTTGAGTCTAATCAGCTTCGAGACCTTGATTTTTTTTTGCTTTCAGTACCTACATAGGCAATTTGTTGAATAGTTAATGAATACGTCGCCGTTTTTATTTTTTATTTTGTATCGTTCGCGAATTTCGTCATACTTATAATTCAGTAATATTGTAAACTTTGGCAGCCTTCTCGCTACATATCTCCTTTGGTTAACCTTCAGACAGGTAATGTTGAGTTTAGAGAACAGGGATACCTTAAGTGAGAAAGAACAACATGTAACTTGGCGGAAACATTAGCCAACAATAAAGTATGAAATATTACCGCATTAACCCCGTTTAAAAAGAAATGTGTATATCGAGTTATATAAGGGAAAAACACAGTATCGAGATATTTTCTCGACAATTCATTTCATTTCATTTCATCTTCACGCTTTATCCCTGACGGGGTAGTCAAAGAGCACAGATCGCCAAACTTCGCGAACTATGTTTCTCTCATAACGTTATCAAATGCTTTCTCTAGATCCACAAAGCGCAGAAGAAAACCGGTTAACAGTCAGAAACTTCTTTCCAGATCATGCGGTAGGTAATTCTCTTAAACTTATTCTGTTATTTTCTCCGATACCGTGTCCTCGCTGCAGTCCTCGCAGTGTTGGCAGTAAGGTTTTACCTCACGTTACACCGCATGTCCTACTAATATTATAAAGCGAAATTTTGTAAGAATGGATGTTTGACTTTACTCTTTCATGCAAAATCTACTGAATGGATTTTGATGAAACTTTAAATAATATAGCTTGTAAGCTATATTATTTAAAGTTTCATCAAAATCCATTGTGTGTACTCGTACATCAGAATAACTCATAGGCTTCTTTTTCCCGGGAACAAGTTTCTGTGAGAAACGGGAACGGTAAATCTTCACCACGTGTGCGGAGCCGCAGGTGTCAACTTGTAGTTACACAAATTGGCCTTGGTTACATCCTTATTTTAAAATCCGTGGTTCTTGTATGGGTAGAAAATTTTATTATCTAGTCAAATTTTTTTACTCAAATTTCTAAAATTGTGCAACGGTAATAGTGACTCTAGTGTTGCACAATGCTTTATAATTTACAATGACGACATATTTATTTATATGATTTTGTGAAACGTTAAGTAGCGAGAAATATGATATAAAAATCATACTTTTCGCTACCGAAAACAATAGCTTTGTTTCCGTCCATAAATGTGTATTTTTCGTCACTTTCATCTTGGCAGATAAGGTTACGGGTTGAACGCATGCGCGATAAACGCGTGATGGACGATCGTGTTAAACTGTATTCTCACGCATAGACGTACAAGGTTTAGACATGGCTAGATAAATATCGCCGGCCTGAAAAAATTAAGTAGGTAGAGAAATATATCAGGATGGAGATAGTGTATCACAGTCAGTACATACATACGTACATATTGTCACGCTATTATCTTCGAAGGGGTAGGCAGAGGCATACTATACGCCCACATTTCACCGTATGCATTTTTGTCTCACGTAACAGGTGGTTGAAATGGGAAGGCTGTGGCGACCTGCTGTTGAAAAATTTCAAGCCGGCCAATAAGGCTTTCAACCAGACTTAACTACTGCCATATTCCTGGAAACCGGGAGCAACGGCTTAACGTGTGTTCCGAAGCACGGAAAGGCTCGGAAATGTAAATTCCACATAGTGGTCACCCGTCCAAGGACCACCTATAGCGAATGTTGCTTAACGCAGTGATCGTTTACAGAATGCTGAGCCAGCGAGGCCACGAGCGCTTCAAAAATTACAATGAAGTAATATTAACCAATGAAATTTGTACTTTTTTTCCTACGCTAGCTTTGTAAAGCTATGTATGTAAAGTGTGTAAATAATTGTATATAATAAGACAAATTAAAAACGTTAGGGATAAAATAAACACTACATTGTATACTAACTTTTAAACTATCGCGTTGTATACTATCAGTATATATGTTAATAACGGGGCTAAACGCGGTTATTCCACATACCTTTGGTGCCTGACGTTTCGACCAGGTTGCACCGGCCGTGGTCACAGGCTGACTGACTACATTGTGTATATCCTACATTTAAAGTTTTTTGTTCTCTGTCTTCTGGTTTCACGCGCCAGACGCTTTTACCATCTAAGCAAGCTATCGAGATCCACTCGAAACCAACGAATTTATCTACATCCTTCAGTCTTAAGGCAACGTAAGTCTGATGACGTTGGTGCTGGTTCGAATCTAGCTTAAGAGTAAAAACAAATCCACTTTTATTTTAGGATATGGCTAGCATACTAATTGCTTTTCAAAATTGTTTCTATGTTATGTAGTTCAGCTAACTGCAGAAAGAATAGAATATACTAAAACAGACATTAATTGTCATTAATGCCTTCAAAATGAACGTAGCAACTTGAGGCATGGTCCAGGTATACCTATATTTTCACGGCTTTTTTTTATTAAACTTTGCACACCTAATTATCGCCGCAAAAGACAATATTCAATAAGATCCTGATGTTTTTAAAAAAAGGTACTTGATGTGCATAATTTTGTATAGATTAGTTCATTTACTCAAGTATAAATACCTAATCTGTTTCATTTTCCATGCCCTGAGGACTTTAGACTTTTACCAGTTACCATGTCCATTCCTTTGTAATTCCCCACAAATAAAAAGATTCTGAATCCTTCAAAAACAACAAGCTGATTCTGAGAACAGCCTACTGCCCATTTATATGACTACTGCATGCCACAATCCTAAACCTTTTAACCCGTTTACGAGATATGAGGAAACATCACACCTGACATAACAAATTCATAATCTTCTGTCTTTCTGCAGGCAATACAATAAACTAGCAGAGGATTCCTACGGAATACTTATATTAAAAGGACTCTCTAAACGTTCTTCAGTCATGCGTGACAAAGGCGGATACCTACTGATAATGCGTCGTTCTCTGATGGAGATTGATCACTACTCTGTCGCTCTGTGTAAACATACCTTTATGTACTTGCGGGGGTGGGACGACCGGACTTGGTTACGTGAGATACATACTTGTTATATACCTACTTGACTTAAATGACACCAAGCATACCAGTTTGTACTGTCTATAACAGGCTTCACACTCCGACAATAGGGACATAGTCCACTGTTGACCGTACGACTCTCCTAATTTTAGCCTTATTGGGAAAGTCTGCCTGGGTTTTCCCGAATGTCTTCAGTATGGGGATCTTGGTTTGGGGTAAGGCTGTTGTGTGGGCAGAGTCGGCAGCACGAGTGCTAAACTTCCGGTTTTAGGCTACGGTGACCACTTTCCATCAGGTGGATCATATGCTTGACTGCTATCTCAGTGGTATAAAAAAAATTAAAAAGAAAGAGATAGAGATGATCGGTCATCAAATCTTATATTGGGGCCGACCTCTGCACACCGACCCTCTTGAGTCTTTGTGCTGTATTTCTTCTTATTACTCTTCCCCCTAGCACCTGTATAGCACCTCTATCAACTTAAGTATGTTCTTTAGAGGGGATGAGCCTGGTCAACCTAGGCTCACTGTTAAGATGGGTTGCAAAAGGATTTGGTTTCAAGTTTTATTCTTCTCGCCATGACCTCAAATATCGGTCAGCAGTTCACCACATGTAGATAAGGCTGGTTTGAGCGTCGAGTATGTCGGACGCCATTGTAAAGAGTATAAAAGTACTCCATCAAGATCTCCAGGGCCCATGCAAGCTCATCTACCAGCAATGCACATACTGGCCAAGGGACGAGGCAACAATGCAGGCACCTAACGAAATTGAGAGGTCAGAAAAGGCCATAAATCAAAATCCAGACAAACGCTGCTAAATAAAGTTGACCTTAGGCTCCAAATCCTGATAGAATTCTAGGTCAACAGGAACTACTCTATAAAATTAGCTTCCCTTGAGAGTGTCTAAAATAGACATGTCATTTTTTAGACTAAACACACGTTTCCGACGGACAGCCAACCTAGGGATCCTATAAGGGCTCCATTTATCTTTTTAAAGTACAGAACCCTAATAAGTACTCAAAAACGATAAAGAAACTTCACCTATTAATGCATTAGGTAGTATTTTTTAATCAAACTTATTTCTTAAAATTTCAACAATGGATATACCTACGTAATCAGCAAATAATAAAATATATTTTTTAAAGATTTCTGTCATATTCACATAAAGATACGACAGTGATACACACACTTTCCCGTAAGGTGTCACAGAATTTGGTTGGCGGTTGGCAATAAATCGGTGACCTGCGACGTGACCGGCGCGGGAGTTGGACGTGACCACCATGCCTGATGAATAATCCAGTAGACATTTTGTAACAGTATTATAGTCTTTAAATAAATCTGATATATCTATATCTAAGGATTATATACCTATATCTATCTCTACGTTCTTTTTCCAACTTACTCATACTATCTTCAGATTAAAGATTAATTTCGTTGCGGGTTTCAAGACATGCTAACTTCTCCTGGGATTTCACCGGGAACGAGCTCGGTGTAACTTTTGTAGTCTTGGTCATTGCTGTAGATCCTGGTTAACAGGAGTAACAGTAATGGGAATGCGGGTGGGATTAGTCCAAAAAAGAAAATATCTATCTGAAGGGATAAGAAAACTTTTCTTTCTTTCTTTCTTTCTTTCTCCGTGTTTGAAAAAAGAACATAAAATGATACAGTCTCATTAAAATTGTCCCAAAGAGATCAGTGCTTGTGAATTGATAGAAACTCTTTTTTTGTGACAAACAAACATGACGAGATCGCTTAAAAACGTGATAGTAACAACGAAGACGGCTCTCTTATATCTTAAGCTATTCACAATATCAGGAGCATACAAGTTCTTGGAAAATTAAAAAAATTACTTCAATCAAATCCAGTTTCGGACTGAAATATTAATTAACTAAATGGCTAGAAAGAGAGTAATGGGACATTCAAGCTTAGTTACGAATCAACTGGAAAGACGCTAAGATGAAGAATGTATCATTTAATACACTTATATCAATTTGGTCAACATCACACATTAATAATTACACATCTACACATCTTAAGGACCCGCTAATACGTAATCTAAACTTAATTAATAAACCAAAAGCAACCAAACATCCGTTGAAACTAAACTTAGGACCGACTATGAAAAAAAACCTTACAATATTTCCCACATGTGGTTTCCTAAACCAAGTTATTTTGGTTTATTATAAAAGAAGAATATTTCCTTATTGTATTAGAAATACGATTCAAATTACATTGACAAAACAGATGAGAAAGGTGAATATAATTTGGTTTGCGACTAGGTTTTTTCGGTGCCCGGATAAATAGGTCGCAGGTTATTTGCCGTTGCAAGGTGCAAGCGTTGTTAACGGAACATTCGGTGCCAAAATAAACGAAACGACAATATTTGACATACTCATGCTATAAGATAAAGGAAGCTTTGTTTTTATGATCAAAGCTGTGTTTAACGGTGAGAATAGAAATTTGATAGTCCTCAGTGGTCCTATAATGGAGGGATAAAAGAGTGATAACGGACTTTCGTTAGCGCCCTAATAGACTGGAGCCCTAGGGCTATCCTTACGAGGGCTCACCGGGACTCCAAGCTATAGACAGATAGAAGGGATACGTGTGGTTTTAGTCGGTAGGATTAGGAAAGGATTTCCACACGAAAAAAAAATGCCCTCATAGAGGCGAAAATAATAATTATACTGTGTTAAGTCACCCCATACCAAGGTTAAGTGTAGGCGAAAATCGTATACACGGCCTGTTAGTTGCCTACCATTCGTTTGTTGTAATTACTGTAATCGATGAAAAAAAGGATTTAGGCCTCCTGACATGCTTGGTTTTATGAATTACTAGGTGACCCCAACAGCTTCGCCCGTGACATACTTCAAACTCCCGTCGCACCTATTAAATCTCTTCGCTTATAAATTCTACCAAAGTGTAAAAAAAAAACCCGATTTGTCGGCATTTATGATGACTGCTCCGCTCTCCAGGGTAGTATCGTGATGATATATAGCCTATAGCCTTTCTCGATTAATGGTACAAACTTTCGCGTTTATAATATTTAATATTTTTCATATAGCCTACAATAAGCTAACATTGCTTATCCACCATTGGATCAGATTACAACTTTCGTTTGATTTCATTTAAAAATTTAGAGTTTTCTTAAAACGATTTGAATTCCACAAATATTCACCTCATCGCAGTACCATATTGTAACTCCAGAGACCAAACAGAATCTAAAAATAGTCCCGTTGCTAGACAAAAAAATAAAATGCTCACATGGACGACTTTACGCAATGTGGTATTTGACCCCTATAAACGGCGGATATTTGTTTTATCATCGGTTTATCCTGCGGGCAAATCCCACAGGAGATTTTAAAATATTATGATATGAGGATCGTTGTATTTGTTTTGAAGATCATAATAAATACCTGTTCCTTGTAATCCTGAGTGTTCTACGCGATCTACGCAAAGTTTAAAAGAAAATCTCACAGAATGTTAAGAAAAATCAATGACATTGTTTGCAAAAATGATGATGATCAAATCTAATATTGTGGTTTTTTAAAGTTTGGGTTTAAATCATCTTTTCTAAAATCACTGATATAATTATCAGTTAAATGTAGGTATTTGTTTACTAAGTGGACGGACATTGACGCGCTAGGGAAAGTATAGACCAAAGAAAAGTTGGATGGATTGTGTAAGGTGTGATATGAATATGAAAGTAAATAATCAGATGACGAATAACAGGTATGAATGAAAGAAGAAAATATACTGCGCCGACCCCAAATAAATAGTGAAAAGGGCAAGAGGATGATGTCAGGCTATTTTTTATTTATTTACTATGCTACTTTTACTAAACTAAAGTTCAATTTGTGTTTTAACAAAATTTCAGTAACAAATTTCAATAACATTTTTAAAATCCACGTCAGCTTGAACCACATGCTGTCTAACGGACGAGATTAAAATTAAATGAAGGAACCTCGGCAGCGCAGTGGTAGTGCATGTGACTGCCGCGACTGAGGTCCAGGGTCGGAAAAAAGGAATTGTGTGATCTACACATGTGTGTTTCAGAGTTTGGGTATTTCCTAAGTTTAATGTGTACGTATTTAGAAATATAAAAGTATGTAAATCAGTTGTCTAGATCCCATAACACAAGTTTATATTAGCTTACTTGGTTTAGACGGCGCTGTGTAAAAAAAATTGTTTCACAATATTTTATTTAAAAAAACCCTGTACCAACCCGTCTGACCAGCGTGGTGCAGACCAAATACCTCCCTATTGCTACATAAAAGGAGTGGCCTATTTCCACTAGTGGACTGGGGATAGGTTTCATTGTTGTTTCACAAAATTTCGCTGTTAGTTTCTAGCTATTGATAAAAATATATATGCATTGAAATATCTGAATACGTACCCGACGCTCTCCTACGCGTTTTTTTTTGCCCAAGACCGGGTCAAAGCAGCGCTGGCGCACGGTGTAACGGTGTTAGTTAACGCAACGACATCCAGATGCTGCGGTTAGCGGTATTTCACCGTGGTTTTTTGCTCACTCTCTTATGGTTTCGTGACAGTGTGCGGTCGGTGAGAAATGTCAATAGAAGTTTATATTTTTATGTGGCTAAATCTATTCAAATATATAGCTAAAGAGTCTGTTTGGTGGCGCTTATCTCGGAAAATACTGATTCGAATTGAAAAATTATTGTTGTATTGGATAGCCCATTTATCGAGGAAGGCCATAGGCTATATATCAGTACGCTATTACTCCGGAGAGCGGAGCAGTAAGTATTAACAAATCGGGCAAATATTTATACATTATTTAACAAATTATAAATATTTAAATAAATAAGAATATTAGGAAATACCTACTTCTTGTAATCCTGAGTGCTCTACGCGATCTACGCAAGTTTAAAAGAAATTCCTTTCACAGAGTGTTAAGAGGTTTAATAAGAAAAATCAATGACATTGTTTATAAAAATGATGATGATCAAATCTAATATTGTGGTCAATGACGATCCTACGGGTTTAAATCATGATAATCTTATCTATTATCAGTTAAATGTAGGTATATGTTTACTAAGTGGAAATATATTACATTACATTGAGGCGTTAGGGAAAGTATAGACCAAGAAAACGTTGGATAGATTGTGTAAGATGTGGTATAAATATGAAAGGAGTACATGAAATATATTATACATTAATTTAACAAATTATAGAGATCAAAGTATGTCACGGGCGAAGCCGCGGGCGTCAGCGGGCAAAGAGGCCAAAGTTTTATAAAGTAAATTAGAAAAAGGCTCCAAAAAGCTACTGGTGACTCGATGTGAGCTTATCTACACATTTTTAAAATATAAAAAAATCTTTTTAAATAAGGTTCTATTATCAGCAAGAATATAATAAATAAAGAATGAATTTAATAGAATTGAAATGTGACCGGATAGTACCTCTGCGTACCTTTTCGGTGATAAAAGCATGACTATATAAGGCATATTTATTGCATTTTGAAGTAGGAAACTAGCTAACTATCTTCAAGCAGTATCCCCGACAGAGTAGTCAGAGAGGACAGATACGTGCATACTTCTTTAGCTTCCTGCAGATTAGTTAATCGCTTCATACATACACGTCGGGGTATCCGAGTAGTTTTGACCTTTTCTTTTTCAAACAATCTACTCATGTGGTCTTCATGTGTAACTCTAAGTCTACCCTGGCCCCTTTTTTTTTTATTTTTAATATTAAAGTAGCTACGTGGTCTTAAAATATAATCAAGGACAAAATATAACAACAGAGCTGGTGCGGCTTGTGAAGCGGCTGAAAAAGCCAAAGCTTGCAAATACAGGGGTCTAGGCTCCGAATTTGATTTTGTCCCATTCGGTGTCTAGACCCTTGGTCCGTGGGGTCCTAGCGCTATAAGAATTTTTAAAGAAATAGCAAAAAGGTTAGTCTACATCGCAGGAGACCGAAGAGCCGGCAGCTACCTCGGACAAAGAATTAGTCTAGCTATTCAAAGGGGGAACGCTTCCAGTATCTTCAGAACCTTGCCTAAAGGGACTCTTTTTAATAATATATTTTAGTTATTTATCATATTCTAAAAGTTTTTTAATAATTTGTATTTAATCAATTGTATTCTTATTAAACATATACTCGTAGCATCAAGTACTTAGATGTTATATCAAAATTGGTAGATGGTAGATGCTAATATAAACAGTACTGCGTTAGTACTTATTGTAAGTGCCAAATGTGGCACCATACTGTATACTCTGATGGTTACGTCTATATGGATCATAAATTTGTTCGCAGTTAGTGACCCATCTGGTCAGAGGCAATAAAAAATGAAGTACTGGTCTCAAGTACATTCACCAACATATTTATTAGAAAAAGGAAAATATAAAAATGAAACGTTCTAAATTTGTATTTGAATAGTTTCTTTACAATGTGGATATACTTTTTTTTCTTCTCATAGAATCAAGGCAAGGGCTGCGTATACGATGTGACTAATCCTTATTATGTTAAAAAATTTCTAAGGTTTAGAAATTAAGAAAGTTATAAATACAGTAGCAATAAAATTGTACGTCAAATTAACCCGTCCCGCATGACTCCCGACGCAAAGGTGCCCATGACACAGGCGGCATTGCCTCTCTGAATAGCAATGGCCATCCTTTGCATCAGGAACGAAGCGGAACGAGAGTCACCATTATTCTGTCGCAGCCGCCGGCCAAATTCTGCCCAAAGTCTCCACCGCCACCGGCACAAAATTATAAATTGTGTCTCCATCGTCGCATACTTTATCCGCTTTTTACTAGCGGCGTCCTCCGCCGCCGCAGCCGGTGCGTGGATGGTACGACTAAGGTGCCAGACTGCAACAGCGCAGACGCATGTGGCGTCCCACACCGGGCACCTACCTTTTATCCATGGCACCAAAGTCAAGCCATCGGTCGCTTTCCATCTGATCTGCTGAGGTACATTGGCTGACATTAGGGCCCGCCGGACTAAATCGTTGAGAGCATGATGAAATTAAGTAGGTATAATCAGAATTATAATTTTATTTAAAACGTACTTAATGCCTGTGGTTTCGCCCCGTGACAAAAATTGCCCCTCACAGGAACATGCTCCCGGCATAAAAAGTAGAATATAGCACTCAGAAATAATACACTGGTTTACCAGTGAAAGAATTTTTAAAATCAGTTCAGTAATTTCAGAGATTAACCCCTTAGAACCTTGCGAACTCTCAACATCTTAAATATTACCACTTCATAATACTATTATAGATTGAATATGGTAATAAAATAGCTAATACTTAAAGTACGCATTAATATAATATTTTAGTAGACACTTTAAAAGTAGTAACTACACAATATTTTCTTTAATAAATTTGGTATTTGGGGTTCTTCAAAAGGGGTCTTGGAAGGTATTTACAGGGTCGGCAATGTGAGTAGAGAACCTCTAAAACGTCCATAGGCTAGTGATCACTTTCCAATACAAAAGGTGGGTCGCATGCTTTTCCTCCACCTCAATAGTATGAAAAAATAAACTATTATTATTATTATTTTCAAGTTATACTTCCATTGGCGCATTAGGGAAAAATGATGAGAGGGAATATTTACGATGCGCGCGCAGACCGTCACGAAACACCGACACCATGTAGTTAGCTGAAAAGTGTTTCCATGACAACTTATAAAAACCCTGAAGTTAGCTGATAAGTGTTTCCATGACCACTTATAACTACATTCAAAGTAGATTTCACTTTTTTGATGTTTTTTTTTCTTACTAATTTATCTTTCGCGTTACAAACAAAGAGATGTGGTATTTGTGATAAATTCTTATTATAATAAATCAGTATGACTTATAACTCGTGTACATAAGTACACACACTTATTTTTTTCAAATTATTTAGTCTTGGCTACTCATTTTTACAGAGAAAATTTTTAACTCTAGACATTAAAAAAAAACAATCCTCTCATTAAAAATATAATGACGCCACTCTTAATTCTAGCTCCGACTGTCCGCATACATCACGTTCCGTAAATTCTCATACAGTGATGTGGACATCACATGCGGCGGACACACATGTGTTCGAACACGTGTGACACCCTCGTCCAGACGCATAGTCGCATAGAAAGCAAAAGAAATGAGTCTACTGGTGACAGAGTCCTCTCCCTCGAATAGTTTTGAATGAAAAATGGGTAGCTCTTTTTGGATGTTTTGTATTTTTTGCAGAAAGCAAGCAGACAATAAATTAGTTATGTCCGTCTGATGTTGCCTTAAGTTTAAAAATTTAGAATTATGGCACAGATAATTAATCAGTTCAGTCTAGCTTTTTTTTTCTGAGTGTGGTATAGGTACAGCCAAGTACATGACTGTATTGCTTCAGTCATGTACTTGACTGTACCTAGGCTGTTTTCAAATTTAGCTAGTTTAGTTTTTTTTTTAATTAGCTAGTTTGCTAGCATTTTTTTCTCTTCCTTAAATATCTTTATTTTTTCTTAAATTTCCACAGGATAAAGAAACTATAGCAGGATATTTCTTTATAATGGTGTACCGACTAACAGAACAAATGTTTAGAACTGAATACCATAAATTCAAAAGCCAAGGTATATTATCAACTCTATTAATGCTTGAAGCGAAAAACTTTGCACCCCTTTTTAAGAAAACAGTGCAAAAAATGAACGAGAAAACTGTCACAATTAAAGTTAATAATTATGAAGAAGAAGAAGAATTACATAAAACTATGTTTCATAAATATCCATCACGCCTTATCCCCGAAGGGGTGGCAGAAGCATATTATATGCTCACTTTTCACCGTGTGGATTCCTGTCCCACGTAATAGGTGGTGAGCCCATTGCCGTGTTGAAATGACAGACGCAGGTCGTGGCTACCTGCTGTTGAAATTTTCAAGCCGCCCATAAGGCCTTCAACCAGGCTTAACGACTGCCATTTTACTGGCAACCGGGACCAACGGCTTAACGTGCCTTCCGAAGCACGGAAACGCTCGCAAATGTAAATGCCACAAAGTGGTCACCCATCTGAGGACCAGCCATAGTGAAAGTTGCGTAACTCAGTGATCGTTTACAGAACACTGAGGCCGCGGGGCCACGAGCGCTTCTAAAACTATGTTTCAAAATACAATATATCCGTTCAATCTTACACATTAAATTAATTATGACATAATTTCGACCAGCGGGCGACCACTAGTATAATGAACACTTCCTGGCCATTGTTGCAATAAAATTTGAATTAAGAATCTCAAAATTAAATTCCGATTGTGTTGAAATCATTATTGGTTTTCTAAAAACTAGCAATTTTATGGTGTTCATCAGATAAAAAAAGGTTTTTATATAAAAATACGATGTCCATCGGATGACAAAGGCTCGAGGCGTGATGCCACGTTCAAAACACTACAGCTGAAAACGTTCGTGACAGGTTTTATATCATAAATCACAAGCTACGTGAGAATCAAAATATAAGATGACCCAACTTTTGACGAAATACGAGAATAGATTCATATTATGAAGCTGAGGAGTTTGTTTGTTTTGTTGAAGGCGCTACCACCTACACTCAGGCATTACTGATTTGAATTGAAAAAATATTTTTGTGTTGGATAGCCTCTTTATTCAGGACAACTTTAGGCTATTTATCATCACGCTACTACCCAGGAGAGTGGTGTAGTAATCATAAACGTAAAAAAGTCGAATAAATTTTAATACATTATTGTAAAATTAATAAACGACGGAATTGAATAGGTGCCACGGGTTTCGAAGTATGACACGAGTGAAGCTGCAGGGCTCATGTATGAAAAGATAAACCCAAATTGAGTAAATGTTAAAATAATATTTTGGATAGCCCCAGTGAACGAAATCGGAAAGGAGCCTCGTCCTATGATAAAAAATATTAAAGAAAATGTACTGAAAAATCTCGTTGGTTTTAATCATGATAATAATATTTAGCTCCACACTGCATCCACGATGGGGTATTTTGATTTAGATGATTATAGCTATACTCGTATTTCATAATATCTTCAGATATTTTAATTTAAATGTGTTAATTCATTCATTCATCCTTATTACAAACATACATACATATTGCTACGCCTTTATCCCCGAAGGGGTAGGCAGAGGAATAGTATACGCCCACATATCACTGTATGCATTTTTGTATCACGTAACAGGTGGTGAGACCATTACCGTGTTGAAATGTACAGCCGCAGGTCGCCACCTGCAGTTGTAATTTTTCAAGCCGCCCATAAGGTCTTCTACTGGACTTAACGACTGCCATTTTACTGGCAACCGGCACCAACGGCTTGACGTACCTTCCGAAACTGAAATGCTCGCAAATTTATATACCACAAAATGATCACCCATCCAAGTGCTAGGTATAATGAAACTTGCTTAACGCAGTAATCGTTTACAGAACACTGAGTTAGCGGGGCCGTGAGCACTTCGTAGCCAAAACTCAATAAAAATAATGTAAATACTAGGCCGCGTAAAGTTACAAAGTATCCTAAAGCACACTATAAACCTATTGCTATCTTTGTTGTAAGCATGGTTGCAAATCATTTTATATCCATCACGCCTTATCCCCGAAGGGGTGGCAGAGGCATATTATATGCCCACTTTTCACCGTGTGGATTCCTGTCCTACGCAATAGGTGGGGAGCCCATTGCCGTGTTGAAATAGACAGACGCAGGTTGTGGCTACCTGCTGTTGAAATTTTTAAGCCGCCCATAAGGCCTTCAACCAGGCTTAACGACTACCATTTTACTGGCAACCGGGACCAACGGCTTAACGTGCCTTCCGAAGCACGGAAACGCTCGCAAATGTAAATGCCACAAAGTGGTCACCCATCCGAGTACCAGCCATAGTGAAAGTTGCGTAACTCAGTGATCGTTTACAGAACACTGAGACCGCGGGGCCACGAGCGCTGCAAATCATTCATTCGTTGTTACGTTACATCGTCTCGGCAGCGCGAGTGTAGTACATCTGGGGGCCAAATCTACTAATTCAATCGCGTCAGAAGAGAATAGAAATAGTCCCTCAATAGAGAGCCGACGAAAAACATTTACAGTTTTCGTAATCTAGTATCGGCCGGCCGATATAATGTTATTAACACGTGTAGCGCCTGTTAGTAGCTCTTAATTAACATTTTTGGTAGTCTATATTAATATTTTGGTAGCTGAAACAGCTATTTTGTCTCTATTCTGCAGCTTGAGAAGTAAGTATGATTGTGAAATATATAATAGTTTTAGTAGACTACCTAGTTTTGGACTAATCGCAATAGAACCGCTATAGAATAGAACTAGAACGGCTTTCTATTGGAAAATAGTAGACTCGCCCCCCTGGTGTACAAACACGGCCGTAGGGTACGGTGGCTACTTTCAATCAGGTTCTCCGTATGCTTAAAAAATGTCAAACAAACGTACATACTTTATCATAAGTATTAGTGTAGATTTTATAGAAATTCCATGATAAAAAAGAAAAGTCGCTCACTAATGTAGAAAAATTAAACACAAAAAGGATATAACTAAAAAAAAGTAACAAAACTGTCATAAAAATAAACAGAACATCAATAAATTAATTATCTAATATATAATTTATCTGAAAGGCATAAATGGCGGAAACAGGGAAGGACGCGGTCGCCACTTCGTTGTTAATTTTTCAAAACTTATGTATTTTTAAGTGTTTATGTGTAAAAATGATGGTTTGTTAAGCCCAAAAGCCTCGACAACGTGCACAAGTGTTGTGAAATCGGATACCTCAGTGACACGCGGCATTTTCTGTTACCTTTCAAAATCCACATATACCTGCAGTAAAATTTACTATCATTTTACTGCAGTAAAACTTTGAACAAACCTATTCCTACATGAATATGCTGCTATTTACAAGAATAATTTACTTCTTTTGAATGAAGAGAATTCATTATCTACTTGAAAATTGTCACTTTTGAAGAAAATTTTAAGCCAACCATAGATTCCTATCAACGTAAATTATAAATATCTTGCAATAACCGTACTTTTTTCTTGTTTTGCTGTTTGCTGTAGTTTTACGCAAACTTCAAAATACTCGAAAATTCTACAAAAATACTTCAAAATCCACAAAATCATAGTCCACTTTAAATATAGTAAAGGGACGCAATACTCTGAACAGAGACCCACTTGAGATGATTTATGCAAAACGTGTGTCCATAACGGTAAACTTTTTTTGTCTCACCAGAATTTTGGGTAGAGAAAAAATCTGATTCCACTGAAATGATCCTTTGAGGCTCAGGGTTGTTTTGATTTTTTGAACCGATAGCTGCATGATTTGGTGGTTTTATAGCGAAATTTTTATTTCTAGTGAGATTGGAGCGATGGTTAACTTTTTGATTGATTATTTTTTTTTTCTTTTCCGTGTTATAACTATGAATATTGATTGATATTACTACAGGTGATACCGACGACTATGCAAAATGGAGGAGAAAAGGAAAGAAAGCGTGATAGATGCTCGGTTGAAGATGATATGGGGGCTTTATGAAAATGTCCTAAGTAACTTCATATTTATATAAACCTGCTGGATCCTATACGGGACTGGCGCAAGCAACCACAAAGAACTATGAGGTAGTAGTATCTAAAAGCTGCCCTCGACATCTCATTCAAGGCTAGTAGCTTCTTATTTTTCCCGACGCCTTCCCAGTGCATCCAAGTTCCACCTGGGTCGACAACCTGGGGCCTGCTTGGGTATTGGGATCAACACTGATTAGACTTTTTTTACTCAGTTGCAAGTAAACTACCATATAGTAGGTAAAGACGCCCACGCTAGATCTTCGTCCGTTGCTCAGTACGTTGAATATTGCGGTGAGGTTAGCTTGAGTCCAGAAGATCTACGTGGGCACTTACAGGTACATCTAATATAAGATTTAAATCTAGTAATGATCCGGACTATTTAGTAAGTAAGTGGAATTAGTTCTACAAAATAAATAGTCCAGATTATTACTATCATATAATTAACCTAGAGAAATATGAAACGTCGAAATATTACTTGAACATTTCATATTTCTTGAATTCTATACTTGATTTTTTTTATATTTATAAGCAACCTTTTTAGAAGCCATTTAGACAAAAACATGGCTGATAGGTAAAAACTTTTACTGCCTTTTTAAATCATTAGCGTGCACAACATGTGTTGTGATCTGCAGATACTATCAGGGATGGACTTGGGGTGATTAAAAATAATGTTTATAGCAAACGATCATCACGACACAAGCAAAAAATACCGGGACAAATTTGAAAATGACCGCATCTCTAATTCGGGAGACTGTTATGTAAATAGCGGTTGTTGAAACGACCATCTTGATTTACCGGGATCTATTTCGATTTAAGACTGTTATAGTGAAAAAAAAATTAAATGCCCAAAGTAAGCCGACTGTAAAGGAATTTCGGTAAGATATACGAGCAGCTCAGTAAGATAAAGGCAAGTTTATCAAGTAAAATAAATAATGTATGAATTTTGTTGTGAAAATATACTTATTATTATGCCTGCCTATTGAATTGAACATTACTAAAATAAAATGAATTAATATTATTAAAATAAATTTATGGTAGGCATAATACGAACCTTAAAATAGATTCATCCATCTTGTTATCAATAAACTCTTTAATATTATGACGTAACAATAAGTTCTCGGGTTCATAACTCTAAGGAGGTCTATCAATAGAAGATTAGATCGATAACAGCTAACAATGCCTGTGGGAGTTTAAAAATAGAACTTATAAAAAACTAAGAAACATGAAACGAGGAATTATTCGCATCGTTTCCCTTGAAATTTTATAAAACAGTTTTTTCGTTGCAAAAAAGGTATAAATGAGGGTGGGTCATGAAAAAAGGTGGACAAAGGCCAAGCACAAAGAGGTTTTTAAATACGAGTTTTTTGAACCCGCGTATAGTTTTTCTACTCACATGCCCACATGTAAAGCCTACCTGACGAGTTGATATTTCATATGAAATATATCACTCTTTTTTTATCATAAAACGTTTACAAAATTAAAATTTAAAGCGCTCGTGACCCCGCAGCCTCAGTGTTCTGTAAACGATCACTGAGTTACGCAACTTTCACTATGGCTGGTCCTCGTATGGGTGACCACTTTGTGGCATTTACATTTACGAGCGTTTCCATGCTTCGGAACATGGCAGTTGTTAAGTCAAGTTGAAGGCCTTGGCCACAAGGCTTGAAAAATTTCACCAGCAGGTAGCCATAACCTGCGTCTGTCTATTTCAACACGGCAATGGGCTCACCACCTATTACGTGGGACAGTAATACACATGGTGAAAAGTGGGCATATAATATGCCTCTGCCACCCCTTCGGGGATAAGGCGTGACAGATAACTAAAATAAAACTCGTGGTTTCTAAATTGTTAATAAATCACAATATTTGATCAAACCCTAACTATAAAATTCTTACGACGTGCTTAAATTATCTTGTTAATATCCCATTAAGTTGACGTGAAGCACTTACTGTCTTTACGCAATGCAACTAAATGCAAAATCTTCGCACGAAGAAAGTTGCAAGCATCTGTCAACCAAGTACAATCTCTGACACAATTGTCACCTATTTTCTTAAAACGCGTGTCGCAAGAGAATGTTGAACACAATAATTTGAGTTTGGAACAGGGTGGAGCGGCGACAGATTGCGCACGTCCGCTAATGACAGGCCGCCGATGCGCGTGTGTCCAGCCCGCGCTCATTCAATGCAAATCCGCTTGTGTAGCATTCGAATTTCGAATCGTTAGACAAGACATTCATACAGAAATGCGTTGCTCCACATTGAGCAACTCTGACATAGGCTTTATACTTTAGAAGCATGTTTGAATTGAATTGGATTTATTTAAAACAATATTTATAACTTTTATGTTACAATTAAATTGTCTATGTTAAGTAGGTTCCATTCTAGAATATCTATTGTAGCCAAGGCAGTGACAGGGTATGGGCCTCTGTTAAAACGGTGATACCATGGGTTGAAAAATGTCGAGTGCTAAAACTTTCTTGCTAACTTGAAAAGGATGTAAACGTCATGTCTTGTAAATCGCTGTTCTGGTCACCACTGACACACTGGGTGAGTGTTCAGGAGTTTTGATATCTTTATTTTTCTGGAAACGCTCAATGTCACAGTTTCAATCATTCAATTGGAGCAACTCGAATATATCTTCACCTAGCAACACTGCCGGAGGATGTTATTTTATTACTTTTATATATAAGAAAGCTTACCCTTTTAATCAGTCAAATATCTAAAATATCTAATTTTAAATCTTATGCAGTACAGTAAACGAAGTTAATTAGATATTCAATCGCCAGTACACAAAGTCAAATATATTTCGTGTATAATGTATAACTATATTTAGAAATAAATAAATTCTTGTATAATTTATTACTTATTTTTGTTGATAAACATACCGTTAACAGGTGTGTTATGCACTGCGTATGTATTTTACATTTTATTGCTAACATTACTTAACAGAATATTACATTTTCTTCAATAACTTCGTAATAAAATTGGCAGCAATATGTTTATATAAGGACTTATTTGGAAGTGTCAAACTAGTTTACTATTAAGGTACAAAAATCTGAAAACGTACAATGATAACTTTATCAAACAATAAAACACGTCTGTTCTATAAAATACTGCAGTCTTCATACTCGTATACAATGACCTCTCGCGATGACAGCCCGCCTGCCCACGCGCACGCTTGTTCTAATCACACCTATCTCAACTCTTACACAGCTCGTCCATTCATACATTTTTGGTCTGATTTTTTTATTCAGTACAAACGGCCACGAGTGGGCAGGCGTTTTGTTTTGAACACCGCTATGATGGTTATCGACCAACGAATTACAGCGTAATCTAAAACTGAATCAATATTGTTCGGCCGTTAAGATTGTTTAATAGTGATTTAATGCTGACAAGTTTAGCGCCTCCTGTGATATTCTAAATAAGCGTGCTTATATGATTTCGTTTTAGCCATAAGATTGTAAATGATAAGCCAAGCAAAATATTTTATAATACAGTACATTTTCTTAAAGATTTAAGATGCTCAAAGACCTCTTAAGGTCATAATGATGTCAGATATCTGCTGCTTTCCTTTACAACTTGGCTATAAATTGTGAAAAGATTCAATATAAAAAAAGTAAAAAGGAAAGCTCTTCAGCTGTCACGAGCTAAGTTACGTTATTATGCCTCTTCACTACTAAAACGATTCTAATGAATTTTAGTACAAAGATGAAGGAGTTTTCGTTGTAGACAATTTTTTTGCAAAAGTAACGCTGAATAGTAATACGAGTATACTTCGTGAATTTATAGTGAAGGATTTCATTAATAATTTTATTTAAAAATCAGCCCAAAAATAATATTAACCTGGCGCCTTCTAAAGAGTGTTAATTAAATTAAATTGTCAATGTTTACAGTTAACTAAATGAAAATCATCATTATTATTAATTTTTCATCTGCACTCATTTGAATCTAAACAACAAAAAAATCTCAATTTCATTCAAAACTTCATCAATTTTAAAGTTAATATGTATTCATTGTGTATAACAGAAAATCTACCCGAGTCAAGCCTTGGTCAAAAGTCAGTTCTTAATTTATTTTAACCAACAGAATGAAAATAAAAGCATGTAAACTAAAAGCAGAATAATAAGCTCATTCAAACCCCTGGACTCACAATGGGTGAAAGGCGTTTTAAAATTCAAATCTCAGTACTGACCAGTATGCTAATTTAACAACAATATGTCACTCTGAACCGTTGTCGATGACTGTACAATTTTGTAGACACACCCTTTGCTTGACGCTTACAAAACTTTTGGTCATCGTTCATAGAAAATCATTCATGTTTTGACTTGTATTTTTTTTTTGCTTTGTTGACGAGTACGTCTGCTTCCTTTACAATTTGTTAATCGTTTATGCTAATTTAGTGCGATTTATTATATTTAAAGTTTACCATCTTGGTCATGCTATTTTTAAGTTTTATTCCTTGTAAATCATGTTTTATACTGATCCAAATAATATTTAACTGAGGCAAACACATAAAAAACCTACATTTGTGTGTTTGGTTTCAGAGTTTGGGTGTTTCCTATGTATAATATGTATGGATTTAGAAATATATAAGTATGTTTATCAGTCGTCTAGATACCATAACACAAGCTTATATTAGCTTACATTGGGCTAGACGGCGCTGTGTAAAAAAAATGACCAAAATTATTTTATTCATGCCGATCGTAACTTGTCTTCAACTAAACGTGCCTTCTAAAGCACGGAAACATTCTAAAATGTATATTCAATATACGGTCTCTCATCTCAGCTCGTTTACACACAGAGAGCTAGTGGGATTTCGAGAGGTTTAAATGCCATACTTCTGGATTTCCCATTTCTACCAGAGAAGATGTAAGCATATATGCCATACTTCTGCATTTCCCATATCTACCAGAAAATATGTTACCGGAAAACTGGTTTTATAATACTCACATTGCCTAGAATTCAAGGATGCATTATCATATTGCCTATGAAGGGGTAACTGTAAAGGCTACTACTGAACTAGGATGGAAGACTATATGCTGGAAGGTCAGCATATAATTTTCACCAGATACCAAATGTTTTAATGAGTTCAATTGCAGGTATGTCAAAGTTACGTAAAAAATATCTTCAGTATTTGTATAGCCTTTTCAATCTTTTTGGTATGACCTATGATTACACATACGTATGATTGAATGATTGATTGATCACCAGTGATGGGCGTGATACCTTTATTTGCAACTCTTTTTGACTTCGCCCAACCCACGCTTGACATAAAAGTTACAACAGCATTACGGCTTCACTCATATCAGATGGTAGGCACTCTTCCATTAATTACAACTGATTAATCTGTGTTGTATTTTTTTTAAGTCTTATTCAATACCGGTTATAAGGTAATTTTATAAAGTGCTTATGAGGATGAGTTAAGGTCCATATTTCAATAGTTTTGAAATGTTATGATTGGGTACTTGTCAATATGATGTGCAATAGTACAAACGTGGGTGCCGAAAATTATAGTACAGTCAACTACAGAACCCTTTTGGCGTGAAAGTGAAAATGCTGAACAAAATTGAATGTAAAAGTTAACGGTAGCGAAGAAAAAATTGAAAGTACATAAATAACATAATCACTAATAATATGCAATTTCGAACATTAGAAATTGTTTAAAAGAAATTCATGGGTCATAATCGTTTATGCTATTTAATAAAAGACAAGAATTTTATTTCTGTGCTTCGGAAGGTACGTTAAGCTGTTGGTTCCGGTTGTCAGTAAATGGCAGTCATTAAACCAAATTGAAGGCTTTATGGGCGACTTGAAAAATTTCAACAGCAGGCAGCCTCAACATGCGACTGTCAATTTCAACACGTTAATGGGCTCACCACCAGCTACTGGCAGCAGCTGGGCAGCTGGCTAGCACTTACCAGCAGGGACAGGAATACACACGAGGAAAAGTGGACGTATAATATGCCACTGCCACCCCTTCAGGGATAAGGTGTGATTGATAAACTACTACTAACAAAGAATTTTAACTGTGAATATTTGATTACAATTAGGAGGAGATACTTATTCATCTTTTAAAGTAAATTGGGACAAACATTAGCTACACTTCATCTTACAGAACAGTGTTTTTTTTTGTATTTCGATATCTGTGTGAGGTATGCTCTAAATATCAACCTCACTTTAATAACGAGGTATCGTGATTGTCTAATTTAATAGTAATTTAAATCTAGACATTTTCTATTTAAACAAAATTAGTTCAAATAATCCTTAAAGAAATAACACTTTAGCACTCATCTGTACAATAACGTACACATTGTGACTTACTATCCTACGCAGCCAGTGGGCAGAATGTACCACAAACCTATCCACCGCTCATCACGAGCTGTCATTAATTACACGCCGTTTAACTCTCATTATAAATAGACAAAACCAATTATCTCAAGTCCAAAGCTATTGTGGCAACTTTTGATTTATTTCAACTTTTGTTTTGTGCTCGACTGTACCAAATGAGAGTAATTGAAAGTGTTTTGAATAGCGTTTTTACTTTTAGTATACGTAACTGTTGCTTAATGGTGTAGATTTTATGCATTTATATTTTGACAGTCTTATTCTAACCATATTTTACCGATACTCTTATAAGATTTAACTATAAACTTCCAGTTTTGTAACAGAACCATTGTTTCTAGTAGCTTACACTAACATAATATTTCAATGTGTCAACAGTGTCAACTTATAGTCACGTTGTAAAGCGTAGGTAATATTGCACTTTTCAACAAGTGGAAATCCTGGACGCCATCAACACGGTGCCTTTCCATCTGCCTATGTCCCGAGTCTCGGATAGTCTTATCCGGGGCTCGGGACATCGGTGAACACACATCCAAACTTATGTAAGGGGTTAATCCAATCTTACCCTGAAGCGCTCGTATTCCCGCTGACTCAGTGGTCTGTAAAAGATCACTGCGTTAAGCAACTTTCATTATGGCTGGTCACGTATGGGTAACCGCTTTGTGGTATTTCCATTTACGAGCGTTTCCATGCTACGGAAGGCAGGTTAAGCCGTTGGTCTCAGTTGTCTACTGGCAAACGGTACTCCATAGCAGTCGTTAAGCCAAGTTAAAGGCCACCACCCAGGGGTGTGGCTTGAAAAGTTTTAATAGAAGGTAGCCTCAACCTGCGACTGTCAATTTCAACAGGGCAATGGGCTCACCACCTATGATGTAGGACAGGAACGCACACGGAGAAATGTGGGCGTATAATATGCCTCTGCCACCCCTTCAGGGATAAGGCGTGATTGATGAACCTTATTTGACCTAGATTTGAGACCCTAGATTTTTTTGATTTCTAAATGTCTTACTACTACATAGATATAAAGGGAAATCAAAGTTCGACACTGAAAAAGCCCAGGGATCATAACTTTGTACCAAATAAATGTGGTAAAACAGAAAAAGAAAGCTTCGAACATATCTTTAAGAAAATTTGAGCATTGTTGACTGCCACGCGCCCTCATTCAATACAATTTAAAAAAGAAATGTTTTTTTAACCCATCAAATACAATGATGAAGTAGTTACGGATGAACAACTGTTGTTGTCAAATTGGCCAAAACTAAACAGCAGGTGAAACGAATTATTTGCACTGACCATTAGCTAAACACTTAATCTGCATGAACAGAACACCGCAATGCTCAAATTTGAAATTATATGTTAAAGGAGAAGCCACACGTAAGCAGATGGTTAATAATATAAATATGGTTCTACAGGAATTAAATACAGGCTTTCTTCCTCGATTGCAGAATGAGATGCCTGGTTGGGTTTTCCTGAACGTCTGCAGTATGGGGTTCTTTAAAAGGGGTCTTTGAAGGTTTTTACATGGTCGGCAGTGCGAGTCGGCAAGCTCTGGTGTTGCAAACGTCCATCGGCTACGGTGGCCACTTTCCATCATGCTTGTCGGCCACCTCATTGGTATACAAAAAAAGGGACGTCGGACTCCTTGAGGGATGTAAATGCAAGTGGGATAAGCTAATCAAATTTTAAGACCTAATTCTATCAATGAAAGTTTTTTTGAAGACCATTGAACAAAAGAAACTATGAATCATGACGTAGACTTGAGGTGCCATATACATTTGAAAATTAAGAAGGTTTGACACAAGTTTAGACGAGTAGACGTCACTGGCGAACTACAAATTTTTATACAGAAAATTTTAATACAGTCCAGTTCAGTACAGTTTATTTGTCTGTGTACCAATGTGTACCCATTTTTGAGTTATGATATAATTCAAGTATCTACCTCATCGGAAAGTTAATCTAAATCAATAAAAAAATGAAAAATGAACCAATTTAAACATAAAACTAAAACATTAAGTAAATGAAATTGGACTTAAAATTCCAACATAAAACTTCGATAATTGCCCCTGCCGACTATAAGGATAGTTGTCAGACTCATGCTCTACCTAAGGCTTTGCGAATCTGGCAGGAAATGTAGAATCATTCACAATGACGTAATAGGAAGGAAACTCGTATGCTGATAAACCTTCTTCAGGTATCAAGTGATTGACTGATTTTCATTGTAATTATGTAAACGATAACTGATGTAATTACTTGCGATTAAAAAAGAGTGGCCATGATTTTGGCTCATGGCTCTACGTATAGCTTTGCAAATCTGGCAGTAAATGTATATTTAAAATCTTGACGTTCCTAAATGTTACTTTTGACCTACGTGTATAAACATATTTTCATTTCATAACATAGTTTGATGATGGTGATAAAAACAAACTATTCTATCTTCTTCACGCTGTATGATGATGATGATGGTGATGACTCCAAAATGCCTAAAATGGCAATGGTCGTGTGTCGACCGTCTGTCAAGGATACTGTGTGTGGTAATCACTCTATTGACAATGCAAAACGTATACTTGCCATGTCCGAAGATAATTTGCATTGAGCTGCACAATGAGAGCATAGAGTGGCATTTGTGTTGTATTTATTTCAGTTGGGTAGCTATGTTTTCAATGTTAGGGTCAGATACGAAATTGTAAATAAATGATTGCAATGTTTTAATTAGAAAAAAAAGTCACAAAGTGTAATAACAATTGAAGTAAAAATCGTATTGTTATCGATTTATAAATCGTGTTACTTATTGTGCCATTTATAATGACAGTTGAAACCATTTTTCAGTTTAGATAACTAAAACAAAGATGAACGTTAATGTTTTGAAGGAAAGAATGTCTTGAAATAAAATCAAAAGCCATTCCAGTTAGTTTTCCTCTCAACAATTCATACAGCTCATGTTTAGCGAGTTCGAGATCCGTATTGTATTTTTTGTCGATTAATGTTTGACTTTGTTGTGAAAGACTGAAATCGGGCCCCCCACCAACCCTTAATAGAACCAGACAACTGCCATTCCTGCCTACCAATCCTATTAATTTATTCTTAAATATTTTCAAATATTTTTTCATAATCTATACTTCTATACAAATACTAGCTAATCTATAATTTAATTCTAATTCTAATTTGTGGTAATTTTTTTTGTTAATTTTTAAAAAGGATTACACGAATATAATCACATTTCGATACCTACCAATACCTTCACGGATCGGACAGGGTTTTCTTAACATATTGTAAATACACACTTTATTTATCGTCGGGGTAGGTCAGATGCATATTTTACGCCCACATTTCACCGATATTTTTGTACCTCGAAATAAATGGTGTGAGTACTGTGAGTATAGGTATTGCCTATTGTTATTACACCTATGTCTATTCAATTGGGTCAAAATCTTTATCAAACAAGGAAGTCTCCACATCATTCTTAAGCCGTGACCGCACGACAACATTTGGCTGAACCGCGAAAGTGGGATTGTTGGCTTCATTGTTTGACACGAACCGCACCTCATATGTCATTATTGAAACTATAGCATTTATAAATAATGTACTTACACAAAATAATACACTGGCCACTGTACAAGTAAGTCATTGTGAAGATAAAGACGTTTTGTTCAAATACATTTTCTTTACTCAATAATATCAGCTGCAGTAAAAGACAGTACTTATAATGACACTTTAAAAGGACCCATTACAACAGCTTCCGTGATTATTACTTTTTTTTACATACATACATACTGTCACGCGTTATCCCCGAAGAGGTAGGCAGAGGCATACTATACGCCCACATTTCACGGTTGGCATTTTTGTCCCACGTAACGGGTGGTGAGCCCATTGAACGTCTTGAAGCAAGGGCTCGTGGCCCCGCGGTCTCAGTGTTCTGTAAACGATCACTGAGTTACGCAACTTTCACTATGACTGGTCCTCGGATGGGTGACCACTTTGTGGCATTTACATTTGCGAGCGTTTCTGTGCTTCGGAAGGCACGTTAAGCCGTTGGTCTCGGTTGCCAGTAAAATGGCAGTCGCTAAGCCTGGTTGAATGCCTTATGGGCGGCATGAAAAATGTCAACAGCAGGTAGCCACAACCTGCGTCTGTCTATTTCAACACGGCAATGGGCTCACCACCTATTACGTGGGACAGGAATGCACACGGTGAAAAGTGAGCATATAATATGCCTCTGCCACCCCTTCGGGGATAAGGCGTGATGGATATTTATTTATTTTATTTTACGTAACATTTTTTTTTTAAGTTGTGTGTAACGGTCCCTTCAAGATCTTCAGGGTCCAAGCGACCTTGCTAGTGATGCAGCTACTGATCAGCAGACGAGGCAATGAGACACGCGCCCTTACGGGGTTAGGAGGTCAGGCGGCAGTCGTTTCCAACAATGCCAAAAATAACAAACAAAACTAAAAGCGAAATTCTAAAGCAAATCCATAATCTAAAAAATAGACTTTGTCTAAAGCAAGGTATTCAGGTACTGTTTGAAAGCATTTGGGAATACACTCTGAAAGAAGAAAGAAAGAAAATATGATTTACTAGTTGACGCAAGCGGCTTCGCCCGCGTAAAGAAGTTTTCCCGTTCTCGTTTCCCGCAGGAACTTGTTCCCGGGATAAAAAGTAGCATATGTGTTATTCTGATATATAAGCCGTATTATTGTAAAGTTTCATTAAAATCAATTCTGTAATTTGTACGTGAAAGAGTAACAAACATCCATACAAACTTTCACATTAATAATATTATTAAGATACTATAATTATTTTGTTTGTACACGAGGCATTATCAAGACTGTTTGGCAGCCAAAACAGTCTTGATAATGCCTCGTGTGTAGGCGAAACACGTGTCGACATCGTACGACATTCTAAAAAAGCGGAATATTGCAAAAATAACATTTAAAAACAAAATTATTATAGTATTTTAAAATGGATTTCCGCCATGTAACGCCTGATTCAATTAGTTAATATTATTAAGATTGCAAACACAGCTAATAGTTCTTTTTATTTAGTACAACACACGTTTCACTAAATTAATTTATATAATTTTGCCTTATTATTGACACCATGGACCACGCCACAAAAAAAGGTTTCTCAAAATTGTTTTTTTTTATACCGGCCACGAGATTTAGAGAGAGACTCATTTAAGCTGTGAACTAGTTTTAAAATCTTTCCATTACACAAGCTGCTGATTTGCAACTATGCAATATATATATACAAACATACATATTGTCACGCCTTTATCCCCGAAAGGGTAGGCAAAGGCATATTTTACACCCACCTTTCACCGTATGCATTTTTGTCTCATGTAACAGGCGGTAAGCCCTTGTTATTGCCCAGTGTTATATATTAGACAAGTGGCGACCTGCTGTTGAAATTTTTCGAGCCGCCCATAAAGCCTTCGACAGGACTTTACTTGCAACCGGGACCTACGGCTTAACGCGCCTTTCGAAGCACGGAAACGCTCGCAAATGTAAGTGCCACAAAGTGCACACCCATCCAAGTATCAGCTATAGCGAAAGTTGCTTAACGCAGTGATCGTTAGGGCTAGCGCATAATATACAACTTGTAGTTGAACAACTATTTAGTTGTAGCGATGCCATGAGCGCTTCCTAAACGAAATTATGCAATACTTAAAAGAAACGTCTCTACTGATTTTACTTGTCAATGGAAAACGCTGTGTGAATGCGCACTTATTATAAAATGCGCGCCAAATAAGTATAAACTGATAAATTCATTATCCTGTACTCAACTGTAGAGTTGTAGAAAATTTAAGATGGAAATAAATAAGACAAGTATATGCAGTAAAATCGTCTCTGCTAGTATTGCACAGTTGCAAATCAACAGCTTGTATAGCACCTATGGTACAATATCGTTTAGTAAACGAAGATATTTAGAACTAGATAGTTTTGTTCATATAAGTGTAGGGACAATTGCTGGGTGATGTTAAATTGATTAAATTGTTGATGGTGAAGTATTCGATTTATTTTCTCAAGTACCAAGTTTAAAAAAAAGCCAACAATTATTGACATCATGTGATGCGTGCCAAGAAATTTTTAGTTAGTGTCCTTGACTTACCCAATAAATCCAAAGTTGAAATGCTTCACGTCCAGTTCAACATAAACCTTAAAACAATAACTTAAAAATCACATTTGATAAAAACGTTTAGGTCCGATTGTATTGGTTATTCTCAGTATTTTGTGGTCACTTGCCATTTTTGTGACACTTTCTCTTATGTAGTGTGATGAATATTGGCAATCGATCAAGATTTCAAGAGAGAAGCCCGGAGTCATCATTAATGTCTCAATTTAAAAATATAGCATGTCTTAGAAGCAATAAAAATAAGCAATGGGCAATACATGCAATGATTTTTGACACAGTAATTTTACATACGGATGCCAGTTTTTTTTTAGTCAACTGTCGTTACAACATTTATGGGCCTAATCCCAATCACAGTACCGTTCCTATAAATACTGTCAATCAGGATCGACAGCAATGAACCAAGACCATGGAACCGAGTCTGCTATTTCAATCGTGTCAAAATTCCACCACCGGTACAATTTTGATAGTTTTTCGAGGTCTGCTATTACAATAATACTCCACTCCACTTCACCCGACTTCTATCGGTCGGCCGATAGAATTCTACTAACACTTAGGTACAGCGCCAGTGATCGCTTGTCAGATACATTTTTGCTAGTCTACTAACATTTTGACAGCTGAAAACAGCGATTCTGGTTCTATTCTACGGCTTGTCAAAGGTAGACTCGGCCTCCGGGAAAGTTACACCGTACTCGACATCGTTTTAGTCCCAGGAGAACTTAGACGATTTTAAAATGAGCACAGATAAAGAGGAGATGGAAATAAGGTAACGACTGCTAAAAGAGTACTTAATTTTGATACACAGATTCGAGTTAAATTTACAACGTTATTATGAAAACAGGAGTACAAAAATCTACAAAAAATAAAGAAGTACCTCAGTATTCAAACACTTGAGTATGGGTGATATTTTGATACATACATACATACATATTGTCACGCCTTTATCCCCGAAAGGGTAGGCAAAGGCATATAATACGCCTATATCTCACCGTATGCATTTTTGTACGTAACAGGTGGTGAGCCCATTGCCGTTTAAAATGGGCAGGCGCAGGCTGTGGCGACCTGCTGTTGAAATTTTTCAAGCCGCCCATAAGGCTTTCAACCAGGCTTAACGACTGCTATTTTACTGGCAACCGTGACCAACAAAGGCTAGACGTGCTTTTCGAAACACGGAAATGCTCGTAAATGTAAATTCCACAAAGTGGTCACCTATCAAGGACCACCTATAGCGAATGTTGCTTAACGCTGTGATCGTTTACAGAACACTAAGTCAGCGGGGCAACGAGCGCTTCTATTATTATTATTTTGATACCTATTATTCATTTATTAAATTTTAAACTTATGAGTTGGTTTCTTTTTACTAAAATAAAAATAAAAAAATAAAAATATCTTTATTTTGCATAGACCATTTTAACGGCGCTTACAAAATGTCATACCCTATTTAAAATATTTAAAGCGACCACCGGTTCGGAACGCGGCCCACCTGAGAAGAACCGGCAAGAAACTTAGGAAGGCTTTTTTTTTTGATGGCCTATTTACAATTTAATATTATTTCACTTTGCCAGCAGATCATTTCCAGGCGTCCCTGTCCTGCAAATAGTCTGTAACGGAGTAAAAACCTTTTTCACAAAGCTTGCTTTTAATAAACTTTTTAAATTTATTTAAAGGTAAATTTCTCAGGTCACAGGGAAGCTTGTTGTAAAAGCGTATACAGTTACCCTGGAAAGAATCGCCAATCTTATGTAGTCGACTGTGGTGGACTGAAAGATTATTTTTATTTCTAGTGTTTATATTATGTTTATCACAGAGTTTAGAAAACTGTGATAGATTTTTCTGGACATACATAAGATTGGCAAAAATGTATTGTGATGGTACGGTTAGAATATTTACTTCTTTGAATTTTTCTCGGAGAGAAACTCTGGGGCCCAAATTATAAATAGCGCGTACAGCCCGCTTTTGTAGAACAAAAATAATATTTAAATCTGCAGCACTCCCCCAAAGGAGAATACCGTAAGACATAATACTATGAAAATAGCTGAAGTAAACCATTCTAGCCGTATCCACATCTGTTAGAGTCCTGATCTTTTTTACAGCGTATGCAGCCGAACTTAATCTAGAGGCTGTCTTTTCTATGTGTGGGCCCCACTGCAAATTGGCATCAATAGTTATACCTAGGAACACAGTTGATTCTACAAACTCTAACACTTGTCCATTCAGTTGAACATTGGCCGCAACTTGTTTTACATTTGGTAGAGTAAATTTTATACATTTAATTTTATTTTCATTAAGGCAAAGATTATTTGAGCTGAACCAATGAACTACTCTTGCAATTGCATTGTTTACATCGTCATAGTTATCTAATTGTCTTTTAATTTTAAAAATTAATGAGGTGTCATCTGCAAACAAAACAATCCTATTCCTGTCCCCTACATAAAATGGTAAATCATTAATATAAATGAGGAACAAGAATGGCCCAAGTATCGAGCCTTGCGGCACACCCATTGTAACCATGGATCCTACAGAACGTGTACCATTAATATCGACCCTCTGTATTCTTAAGATTATTTTTTCAAATACTTTGCTCAAAGTTGGCAGCACTGACACTGGTCGGAAATTAGACGGCTCTGTAGCGCTGCCAGCCTTGAACAAGGGAACGACTTTGCTGTGTTTCATTAAATCAGGAAATGTACCACTAGAAACACAGTCATTAAACACAGTTGCTAGATGGGGCGCAATTACCTCAATTATACATGATGCAGTTTTGACCGATAATCCCCAAATGTCCGCGGTTTTCTTAATTTCGATACATTTAAATGTTTTTACAATGTCCTGAGCACAAATATCTGTGAATACAAATGCATCCCTGCAACAAAGAACAGATTCTTCTAATAAAAGTTCAGCGGAACTGGAAGATGCTTGGAGAGATTTTGTTGTCAATATAGGTACATTTTTGAAAAAGTGTTCAAACTCCGTAGCCACTTCCAGGTCCCCTGTAACATGGCAACCATTTACTTTTAAGTGGAAATCCCTTTCAGTCACTAAAGATCTACCGCATTCAGAGTTAATGATGTTCCAAGTCATTTTTATTTTATTTACAGAATTAGAAATTTTATTTTTAATGAAGTTTGACTTAGCAAGATGACACGTTTGTTTAAATATCTTTGAATAATTTTTAACATATTCCTGAAAGGTTTGCCTAAAATTATATGATTTTTCTGAATATAATTCAAATAATTTATTTCTACTTTTAAAGATACCTGGTGTTGCCCAGTCACTGAAAACAGGACGACCACCAATCTGTAGAGTTTTTGAGGTAAAAACTTTGCCAACTCATCATTAATCTAATTAAATAAGTGTTTATATGACTGGTCTACACAAGTGAAGTTAGGTAGATATGGTAATCTCTTTAATACATTGTCTTTAAAATTATTCAAACGACTTTGGTTAATTGGTACATATTTAATTTGTTTTTTGCTGACTTTGTTACTACTTTTAGGAAATTTTATCCATTGGCCACGATGATCTGACTCCACAGGATCCACAATACCTTTATCTATAGGTTTAATATCAGTAAAAATATTATCAATACATTTTGCACTGGTGGCTGTAATACGAGTGGGTTCTAAGAATGTACTATGCAGATTAAAGGATTTAAATAAATTTTTCATTTTATTTCTCTCTGATGGAGTTATTGTTGTATCTAATATATCAACATTAAAATCTCCACAAACTATTATAGATTTCTTAGAACATTGGCATTTGAACAGTGCTTCTTCAAGCTTTTCTTCAAATTTAATGTAAGAAGCATCAGGGGGACTGTATACGCTTAACAAGATGAAATGCTCAAACTCAATACTGGCAATCTCAATAACTCGCTCAATGGAGAGGGCTACTAAATCCTTACGTTCTTTAAATTTTAAGTTTTTCTTAATTAATATTAAAGAGCCTCCACGTTTAGAATGTTTTCTATTGAACGAGCTAGCAACCTGGTGATTTACAAAGTTCAACAATGTGATTTGATGATCTTTTAACCAGTGCTCTGTAGCACAAAAAATATTAATAGAATTTGCATTAATGTATAGCTCTAACTCTAAATCTTTACCATTTATTAAACCTCTAACATTATGGTGCACCAGGTTTATAAAAACAATATTTTTACTAAGATTACTCTCAGGGGCCAAAGGCAACTGGCCAGATTTATTATCTGTTGTCCTATAAACTAGTTTTTTGGAATTTCATTTTCCAAATGTGAAGTATCAAAACTATCCTGCTCAATAAAAGCTTGCCAATAATTTGGCTTGAAAAATTAAAAAATTAGATAGCAACAGAGCTACCTTTCGTTGTAAAAATTTTGATAGAAAATATCTATCTAATGTCAACAAACTATTATTATTGAAGATTATGTTCCAATCGAACAATTTAATTTTTTTGGAATATGATACCATGGTATGTAGTTTCATATTTAATTTGTATCTTAAGTGATTTTCCTTGTGGCTCATAGCAGTGCTGTATGGCAAGGTGGACAAAATTACTTGTTTTACTTGCAGACTTGATAACTTATCAAAAACTTTTAAAAGTTTGTCACTATTAATATTGCCGCTTCTGCCAACCAGCACCACTATAGTAGACTGCATGCAGTGTGTACCAGTCAATATAAAATATATAATTTGAGAGTATGAAGCTCCTGGATATGTATGATTTATTACAGAATGACTTAACTGTGATAAATAATGTCCAAAATTTTTACCTATTTCATCGCAATAGACTATGGTCTTTGCATCACTTTTTATTTGCAACTTTTCTATTATACTCGTAGATGCCTCGCAATTACTACTTGAACTTAATATACTACTGATAATTTTGACAGAATCTTTCGTGATTCCTTGCTCTGTGACGTACCCAGATTTGTCCTTTTCGTTTGAAAATAGAACGACACGCCTGTCAATACTTTTTTTGTTTTTTTCCAGAAGCCCATTTTGTCACTATTCACGTAACAATTGTCCTTTAAGTAACTCAATATAACGCAACGGACTTTTGTCAAAATATTTACTTTACCCATCGGAGCACAATGGACCTCTTAGAGCTAATAATGCTATTGGACTCATTCAAAAGTGAATAGGCATGTAATTGTCATTTTAATTTCGCCTGTTCTCAGCATCGATGTTTTGTATGATAATAAGATATTCGAGAATCGATTGTTGAAGAATGCAGATTTTGAGATAACACTGTATCGAATTGCATAGGTGTTTGAAATGTTAGACTGTTGATCCCAGCTGTGAATGCAAGAAATATTGCGAATAAATTGAAATTGGCAATTTTTGCATGTTTGTCATATTTTACAACAAGGATTTGCTTATAATTTTCTCCTTGTTTGAATACTGCCATGACACTTGGCGACATTGTACTGAAAATTTTGAGCTACCCATGTTAAAACTGAAGTTTATAGTTTTGCAGACTTTAAGAATTTTAATATTTCAAAAACTTTACTAATGATAGGGTCCACTTTAGCTTAAGTAATTAAACTAGAGACACAGGAGTCAGAAAAACAGAGAAACATTTTTTTATTGAATATTTACATTGTTAAAAGTAGCTTACACTAGCGGCATATTATGATGGCCGTTCATTTCACATTTTCGTCTCAGGGAAATAATATATTTCATATTGATATTAATAAAAAATACTCTAAATATAGTATGCTTAAAACAGAAATTCTTAAAAGTAACTACGGAAGATATTTTATTTCATAAAAATCGAATTTTGTTGCATTATTGTAATATGTCAAACGGCCATCATAGCGTAGTACTAGTATATAACTACACGTGTTAATTCATTTCTAAATTCTCCACACTACACTTCATCGTCGCTTTTTGAAATCTATAATAATAATAATAATAAATAACCCCTCGAGGACAGTCGTTATCTTTTATAGGATTAACGCAACCCTATGAGGGCATAGTAGATTCGCTTTTTGAGTCATCCACTTTCTGATATCAACAAAAAATGTATCAGAAAGTTATTGAAAAGCTCACATCCGCAGGGCAGCTTGTGGCGAGCTGAATGTGCGTGGCTACACATCGGTCCCGATTCCTCAGAGTTTTGTTGCCCTTCTGCACCGGTTAGGATTTAATGGCCTAACGGGAGAGCAGTGAGAGTGCTTCTCCCGGGAGTGCAGCAAATCTCAACTCTGGCTTGCCTTAATTGGCCGGTCAGAGGGAGGGAGCCAGAGCTATATGCTCGGGGGTGGAAGTGTCATTTTCAAGGGCATAACTACGGGGAAGCCCGCTCCGGGCCTGTCCCGCGAAGGTGAAACCGGCGCCGCAACGCTCGACACCCCAAGCCGCTCACACCGGTGTTGCCCTCTGTCGCCTTACAGGCTTATCATGCCTATGGCGATTGTATAGGGGGCCCATCTAGTGAGTTGGCAAGTCACCGTCTGCCAGTATTTTGATAATAATATATTAAAATGGCAGACACCGTCTTCAACCATAGTTTTAGTTACATACTCCATTTAACCTTCAACTCAATAGCCCATTTAGTAGTTAGCATATTGTACAATAGTTTAACTCCCATTGGAGGTGGTCCATTACTGTTCTTCTACATAAGGCGGGCGTGGACTATCTGCAGTGGGGGTCCCATTCCCTATTAGATTAAAATTCTCAAAGGGCCTCTGGGTGTTGGACCTATGTCCCCATGTAAGCCTACCAAAAGTCCGGGCATCTTCATGAGAAAAAAAAACGAAGATACCCGTGTAAAGAAGAGACATAATAATAATATATTTATTTGCATTATACAGGTTAAAAGTAGGATCTTACAATTAAATTTGGATCACTGTATACTACCTTTTCAGGTGTGCAAATTATTTTTTAAATATGTCTATAATTCAAACTAATATTCAATATGTTATAAAAATCAAAGTCAATTAAAATTATCTTAGTAATCAAAATATAACTAGGCACATAAAACACATATTTATACATTATCTAATAAAAAATCATTTACACTATAATATATTTTAACAGTCAGGAAAGCTTTTAATTCGCGTTTAAAAACATGGATATCACTTAATTTCCGAATGTGTTTTGGAAGTTTATTAAATATTCTGGGAGCCATGCCGTTGATGTTTTTATCAAACAAAGCACTTGTGTGTGGGGTGGCATGGATTCTATCCTGATGCCGTTTGCTGTTAAGGGAGTGAAAATGCTCTGGATGCCGTTTTACAAATACAGCCACCTCAAAAATGTACAACGACGGGAAAGTTAAAAATTTGCAAGTTTTTAAAATGAGGTCTACAGCTGTCGGGAAATCGTAGCTTGCAGACGGCTCTGACACACTGTTTTTGGGCACGAAATGCATCATCGCTGTGTACAGAGTTCCCCCAAAAGATTACTCCATATCTCAATGTAGCCGTAACATAAGCATTGAACGACGTTAATACCACTCTTTGACTTGCTACTTTAGAGAGCGAATACAATGCATATGTGAATTTGTTGAGCTTTTTACAAATTTCTTTTACTTGAGTCTTCCATGATATATCCTCATCAATCCAAATACCGAGAAACTTCTGAGAAGTGGTTTCCGCAATGTTCAGACCATTATAAATAACATTCACGTCATAAATCATTGTCCCATGTCTATAATGCATAATTTTAGTTTTGTCCAAATTTATCTTCGAATTGTTCAAATCAAGCCATTCTATTACTCTTCTAACTGAATTATTTATGTCATCCTTATATGTCTCCATGTCAAGTTTTCTAACCTAGAGAAAGTCATAGTACAGTCATCCGCAAATAAAACCATAGGAGTGTCAACAATTTTTGGTAAGTCATTAATATATATGAGAAAAAGCAGTGGGCCCAATACACTACCTTGCGGTACACCATAACTGACTAATCTGGAATAAGAATAGTATTTGACCTCCGTTTTAGTGTTAGGACATATTCTATCTATCTGAACAATTTGTTGTCTATCTTCTAGGTAAGAGCGAATTAGACTAAGGGCATTACCTCTTACGCCATATGCATAAAGCTTCTGTAGCAGAATTTTATGATCTACATGGTCAAAGGCTCTACTCATGTTCATATATACCGCTGAAACATGCATTCTCTTATCCAAGAGTGGCAGTACATTGCCAATCTGGTCATAAATAGCAATGTCTATCCTTTTATCTTTTCTAAAACCTTTCTGTTCAGTAGCAAATAAATTCTTCTTTTCAAAGTAGTGATAGAGGCATCTATGTATATATTTTTCGACTATTTTCGAGAAAACTGAAAGAAGTGCTATAGGTCTATAGCAACTTACATCACCTTTTTACCTCTCTTAAAAAGTGGTTTTTTTACTGACATTTTTAAAATGTTAGGATAACATCCGTGCTCAATGCATAAATTTATACCATGGCTAAGTATTGGAGAAATAATGTACAAGACCTCTTTTATAACCATAGTACTTAATTCATCGTGACCAGTGCTTTTTGTGTTATTTAAAGAGCCTATGATTTCTTGTACATCATAGGGAGTGCACGGCGCCATGAATATAGAATGGAGACTATTAGATATTACTGTACTTTCTCTACCACTACGTGTACTTGGCGGAACTAGATCAGCATAAAAATTATTAAAAGCTTGTGCTATTTGTCGAGGATCAGTGACACTCTTACTATTAATTTTTATTTTTACAATACTTTCCTTGGGTTTATTAATTTTATTTCTGTATATGATCTGCCACGTTGCCTTAGACTTGTTTGTCGATGATTTTATTTTGCAATCATTTTGAGACCTCTGTGTTAATTTTAAAATACGTTTTAAGCGTAATGAATGATTTTTGAATTGGGTCTTATTCGAAATACTCGGGTTAAGTCGATATTGCCATAGCAATTGTCGTCAACGATTGCAGCATTCCCTAATGCCGTTAGTTAGCCACGTAGGTCGCCTATTAGTTGACATCTTAAGTTTCACAAGTGGAAAACACAGTTTGTAGAGTGAAATATTATTTTTGTAAAAAGTGTTAAACGCATTTATAGGGCAATTGGACAGCATTGTCTCGCCAAATTTAAGACTGTTTAGACATTCCTTAAATTTACTCATATTTGTTGGGCCATAGTCGCGTATATAGCATTTATATAACTCAGGTTTCAGGAAATATATACATACGTACATATTATCACGCCTGTTTCCCATCGGGGTAGGCAGAGTCTATGGTTTTCCACTTGCTACGATCCTGACATACCACTTTCGCTTCTTTTACCTTCATGAGTGTTTTTATACACGCTCGCCGGTTAAGGGTACTCTTGACCTGGCCTTTTGTGGAAATATATTATGTACAAATAGCTAATTATAATAGATATACTAAATTAAATACAGGTTGGTAATTTTGTGGATAATTATGATATTTTGTATATCCACATAACAATATGTAATCCGTTCTAAAAAAAGATTATTCAATTTTGAACTTTAGTCCCCAGAAATAAAGTTTACATATTATTTTCTATTAAAAAGTTGTACTGTATAAATACAAAAGCGATGAGTGTTTGTATATGGTCATTATTCAAGACGAATGATTGTATGTAAATTCTGGTCTCTGTCTCACCTTTCCTTAAGAACCGAACTTGACCAGAAGTCAAAGGTGTAAGGTCATTCTTGATTGACACTTTGACGTTAACGACTACTGTTTTTGTTTGACAGTACTTGCCTTTGTTTTCGAACGGTTTTAATGATCGTTGTAGAATTACGTTACCTTTAGAAGCATTGTGGTAGATATTTTATTATTTTTTTTGTCTTTAAAGACTAGTGGCCATTTCAAAATCAATAAGGTCACAATTTACTAATATAAATAATGCCTGTCAGGTAAGTTAGGTTGATAGCCTCATTGACTTTGCAAAGAAAGGAAGAGGCGTTAATTTATTTTTCCAACTCCTTCAAATTACTAATTGATTTCAAGAACTTACCACCTATTCAACCAAATTAAACAATCAAATCTTCTTATTGCAGTCCACTGCTAAACGCAGGCCTCTCCGAACTTTTACCATAGGACATATGTATGCTATCATTTGGGAGGGTGATTGACACAACCTATTACTTGGGACCAAATAACACTAGTTAAGTGGGCTTGTGCCTTCTTCTATCATTTCGGGAGATATGATGACTCTACTGCTTAAACTCGTCGATTTTACATAAATAAAATAAATAAATATCCATCACGCCTTATCCCCGAAGGGGTGGCAGAGGCATATTATATGCCCACTTTTCACCGTGTGGATTCCTGTCCCACGTAATAGGTGGTGAGCCCATTGCCGTGTTGAAATAGACAGACGCAGGTTGTGGCTACCTGCTGTTGAAATTTTTAAGCCGCCCATAAGGCCTTCAACCAGGCTTAACCACTGCCATTTTACTGGCAACCGGGACCAACGGCTTAACGTGCCTTCCGAAGCACGGAAACGCTCGCAAATGTAAATGCCACAAAGTGGTCACCCATCCGAGTACCAGCCATAGTGAAAGTTGCGTAACTCAGTGATCGTTTACAGAACACTGAGACCGTGGGGCCACGAGCGCTTGGTTTTTTAAATTATTTTGAACCCACAAACTTATGCTAGTGTAGCCATAATGCGATGGAAAGGTAGGTAAAGACCGTGTGGTTTGTTGATCCCAGTTCGGTAGGTCGAAGGTATAAAAGAAAAAAAAGAGTTATTTTTTTATCTGCGATACGAAATGCACAATACATAGGCACACAAAAAAGCCCCAATATGATCATTAAAAAAAAAAAGAAAATAAGTAAAATATTACTTAAACCTACATTTTACAAAAACCATTCAGCCCTGCACTAATTAGTACATACAGTGCACGTCACTAGAGGCAAAAAAAGTAGGTATAGTCATAAAACCGTTTACTGAAATAGAAACCAAACACCCCTGCATAGCGATTAATCGAGTCATTACACTACACGCAATGTGATGATTGTCGATTACTAATATAATCAGTACAAATACACCTGTCAATCGAATGCCCGCTCACGCTTGACGATCGCGGGCGATTAGACGGTCAATATGTGGTGCCTGTTTGTGCCATACACCTCTTCTATTTTTACGTTTCTATCGCTGCAGACATCTTGTACCATACTAATATATGACTCCCTCGGTGTCACAGTGGTAAGCGTATGGGACAGGCATGCTGAGGTATCGGGTTCGCACCCAGGACCGGAACCAATATTTGTGTGATCCGTAAATGAATTTAGATGCCATCAAAACTTTTAAATGCTGTGGAGATGCGATCACTTCGAAAATATTGTGCGGCGTAACTTTGGCCGACCGAATACGTAAGTGATATGCAATATTGACTGCCTCGGTGGCGCAGTGGTAGTGCATGCGACTGCCGCGACTCAGGTCCCGTGTTCGATTCCCAGGTCGGAACAAATATTTGTGTGATCCACAAATGTTTGTTTCGGAGTCTGGGTGTTTCCTATGTATAATATGTATGTATTTAGAAATATATAAATATATAAGTATGTGTATCAGTTGTCTAGATCCCATAACATAAGCTTATATTAGCTTACTTTGGGCTAGACGGCGCTGTGTAAAAAAAAATGTCCCACAATATTTATTTATTTTTATTTTTTATTTAATATGGCAGGTTTGAATGAAAACGTCAGCGTTAAGCAGGAAAAGGGCGTGCTCCGTTGGTTTGGACACGTCCAACGAATGAGTGAAGAACTATTGACGAAGAATATATATTGTGCGAAACTAGAGAGTAGAAGGAGTCAGGATAGGCCGAGACTTACATGTGAAGACCACGTGAGCAGATTGCTCAAAAACGGAAAACGTTCAAAAGTACTCGGAATCCCAGACGTGCATGTATAAAGCGATTGATGAATCTTAAAGAAGCTTAAGAAGTATGCATGGATCGCAAAGTCTTGCGATTTGTCCCTGTCTGACTACCCTGTCAGGGATACAGCGTGAAGATAGTTAGATATCAAAAAAGAAGATACAGGCAAAACATTATCTAACACGCAAAGATCCTGATCACTCATAAATCGTCTACTACCATAGTGCTTTTGTATCTGAGGCATAGCTCAAACCAGACTTAAACGAATGCCTCTTAAACATTCAATTATGGAAAACAAAAATAAAAGTGCCCTTTCACCTGACGAACAATATATTTTTAATTTTTTTTTTAAATCGTGGGTGAAACAAAAGCTATTGGTATTTCAAAAGCTATATAGATCCATATTTGAATGCCAGTATGGCACCTCAACCGAGTGACCCGTTGGAGTGGGTAGGCCGGCGGTCAATACCTCGTGCCTGCCACCACCACCCGCTAACAAGGGTACTGGCTGATTTCGTGATTAGATTAAAAAAAGAATTATTTCAGATTTCGAACTTATTAATTGCTGGCCTTATAAACAATTGACTGGTTGGATTGCCTGTATTTAAACAGCATTGGAGGATGACTTTTCAATACGTCACAGCGTTAACATGTTATCAAAAAATGAATTTTGTTTTTGTTTTTCGCGATAGCCATGTACGTAAATAAAAAAATGTGTACATGAATGAATTAAATATTTTGTGTATGATTGATTTGATAACATTATTGGTTGTTGCATTTGGTATAAATTTAAAGTAAAGTTTGTAAAGACATTTAGAAGAGTTATGCTGAATTCATTACATAGAAAAATATATTGGTGAATATCGCTTGAATATTCATGTAGGTATCTACTGCATTTAAAGTATTATCAGGGACACAAAAAAGTCGTCCTTTTGACTCATAAAAAGTGGGTTCCGTATAAATGACAACAGCTTTAAGCATCTTACAATGTTGTTAGTCTTGAGATAGGTGACCGTTTTTGACATTTTACATAAAACATCTATCTTGTATCCTTTTTTTTCTTCATATTTACGTATTCTCAGTTACTTCCAAATCCTACCTAGATTTGGAATCTGGGGTTTGCATTTATTGACTGGGAGCAGCTTTAGTTAGGCTTAATAATTTCCTCAATGTTGGGAGCAACCACAGACATATAACACAGTAAGCAGACCCAAAGTTAGCGAAAAATAGCGTAGCCTATTAAACACACAAAGACAAGTGGCTACGCTTACTTATTTCTGGTGATTTCTTGATAATGAAACTTCATCACTCTATGCACAACACACACCCTTTTGTATATTTTTGGTCTACTTTTGCAACATTTTACAATAATTTTATGTAATGTTTTCACTTCGATACATAAATCTATTATTTAAAGATGACAGCGGCGATTGTTATTACAAGTTTGTAGCTTAGTTGTAGTAGAAAAATTGGCTACGCGCTGTTCGCTGTCAAAGTGTGAGTTAGATGTAGCTCTATACAGGAATATCAAAGATAGCTTTATGCAACAAATGGCAAGTGAAAGGGATGAAATATTGCGCCATAAGCAAAGGAATATGTTTGGTCTGCTTACTCTTGCACCTCTGTGGGAGCGACTGCTGTCTGACCTCCCAAGCCCGTAAGGGTGCCTGAGTCGCCGTTGCCTCGTCTGTTGATCAGCAGGTATATACACTACACAGATAATAGGTGATCACTTGGGCCTCTTATATATTTAAGTGGGGCCCCTTGTCTTGTCTTGGAACCTTTGTTGAATTTAATTAGGAGTATTTAATAAGGTTTGGTGGTTTACCCGTGCCGTGGCGGGCAAACCACCAAACAATAGCATTCCCAAGGTGGGCTAGTGTCAGGCTAGCGGCCGACCATAAAAACCAAACCAAAACATTTTGCAGTATGGAATTTAGAGTTTCCCAAGTAAATTGGGACAAGGGCAAGAGGATGATGATTTAATAAGGTAACGAATGCATGTTCCAACGAATGAATAAGGAACGATTGACGAAGAATATATGTATATTGTGCGAAAGTAGAGGGCAGAAGGAGTCAGGGTAGGCCGAGACTTACATATGAACAAAAAGTAAAAAGTACTCGGATACCCAGAAGTGCATGTATGAAGCGATTAATGAATCTACAAGAAGCGAAAGACGTATGCATGGATCGCGAAGCCTGGCGATCTGTCCTCTCTGACTACCCCGTCAGGGATACAGCGTGAAGATAGTTAAGTAAATAAGGTAGGTGCCCACATCTATAACCCTTTGGAGGTATGTATACAGGTTATAGCAATACAAAAATGTAAGAGGATATAATCGCTAGGCTTTTGTCCACACAATATTCCACGCGCCATCTTTATTCGGCCCCCTATTCTCTAATAGCACTTTTATTTTTATGATAAGCTCCATACCGATAAGAAGACGTGGTAGGTTTATTTAAAAAAATGTGAAATTATTTATAAAGATTTTAAAATGGAATTTCATGATAGTACGATAAAAAAATACATTAGAAAATGTGAAAAATCTGTTGGCACATCTTACCGATTGTTACTTCTCGGTGGAGTATTTGGTAGTGTATTCAACTGCTTTTGCTGAGGTATTTATGTGAATCACATCTACCGAATCAGGACTGTTCTATTTGCACACATAATAATGTAGAAATATACAAATAACATTAAAGAGGCCTACGACAAACAATAAGCTGTGATGAAGTGAATTGTTTGAGTATAGTTATTAATAATCATAAAACTTAGAAGTCTTATAAAATTTGTTATTGGAAAATGTCATTTAATTGATACTCGTACATCATATTAAAAATTATCTGGAAAGCGATTCAAGAATAGAAATGAACAATTTAGGAAATAAAATTATAACCAAATTAAACTTAATTGATAGCATAAATAATCAGAAGAACTTTATTTTACGGTATACTAACACGACATTCGGTAATTCGGAAGCCTTAAGTTGGGTAGAACATGCATTAAAATATGACAGTTCTTTATTAATAATTGGCAATGTAATTTAAAAAAAGAAATATTAAGGCTACGATGCTATCGAATACGGAATTTAAACCGTTTGATTTTTTTAGCATTGCACTCGAGTACACTAAATATATTATTTGTGGTTGCTTACAAACCCTAAGCTTCGCAACCCGAGGTCTATTTATCTGCTATCTTGTTTCCATATTGGTGTTCAGGATCCCCAATAGTGAGGAAATTTGCTAAAATAAAAACATACTCTACAATGTAAAGCCTCGAAACTTTGACTGCCCTTTTTGTGCTACCCAATACAGTTCTGTATACGATGTATCAGATGTAGACCTGATACAAACAATTTTGTCAGAACCTAATTCAGAAACGTCCAAAAAACTCTATCGTTTAGCTACGGTCGCGGTCATTCTACAATGAATCATTACATTAATAAATTAATATCGTTGGAACAACTCACACAACGCCATCTGATTCCAAACTAAGAAGAGCTTGTACTATGGTAACCAGGTAACTGATAAACATACTTATATATTTCTAAATACATACATATTATAGATAAATAACACCCAGACACAGAATAAACCATCGTGCTCATCACACAAAGTTTTAACCTGGGTGGGAATCGAACCCAAGACCTCTTGCGTAGCAGTCGGATACACTCCCACCGCGCCACAGAGGCAGTCATTATACCTACTAATTTGATTAAGTCTTAAGTATAGCAATGTTAAAAGGTACGATGGGGCTGACACGTCCATGTTGTATAAAAGTCCCTTTAAATATAAAGATAAAAAAAAGGAATTTTTATCTATCTATATTAACGCTGCATTTTGTTTCTGGGTCAAAAAGCAGTCTATCTGTAAGCTATATTACTGTAAATTTCATTAAAATCCATTCACAAGTTTTCGCGTGAAAGATTAAGCGTCCATACCTATATAGGTACAAACTTTCGCGTTTATAATATTAGCATGAATCCGTAACCAATTTATTTATACAAACTTTACGTAATAAGTTAGTCGTATTTCAACACACTCAGACAAATAATCTACACTTATAATATTATTCAATATGGACCTTTGCTTATTAACAAACTCACTTTAAGTGTGTTGCAATTGATGAGTAATTTTGTGAGAATATTATTATAAGCTTTGAAGCGTGGGCGGTGGCACTCATAAGCTCACTGCGAACTGAGTTTGCGTAGAGAGGATTCAAGGTGAAAATTTGATTCATGGATTGTCAGATGTAATGAGAATAATATATCCCAAAGACTACCCTGAAGGGATGGTTAATACCAAGTTGTGAAGTTGTGTGATTGATGTTACAAGTGCTAATAGCGTGCCCAAGGCAGTTGTCAAATCGGTAATTATTTCAATGCGCACTTGAAATGTCAGTTAAATAAACAAATGAATGGTTTGAACATTTTTACAACTTCTAGTCTACATATAAGTTTAAATAACATTTTTCAAAACTCAAGAAACGCTTAACGTAGTGTTTTAAGACGAAAGCTAATATATATTTTTAGTGGTATTCGTCCTGAAGGTCGAGTCTGCTATTTCAACCGTGTCGTAATAGAATCGAAATCGTCGCTCAATAGAAAGCCACCGGTACAATTTTGACAGTTTTTCGTAGTCTACTATTACAATCGTAGTCGAATAGACTTGATAGTAGAATTCTATCGGTCGGCCGATAGAATTCTACTAACACGTACCGCGCCGCGCGAATGCTACTATCATTTTGACAGCTAAACAGCGATTCTTGTTCTATTCCACGGCTTGTCAATAGTAGACTCGGCCTCCTGATCTTGGGTAGGCAAACGAAACTCAGTCAATACTAGCCTTGTTACTAGTATTCAACTCCATTCCTAAGCCCTATGTCTCTTTCTCAATTATGTGGTGGAAACTTTACTGGGGTTTTCTATGGAAATTTGAAAGTAGGTAACACAAAAAAGCACAAAGTGATATGTTGCACAATGCTTTCCTATTCTCAAGATTTTTCACTCTTTATATCTAAGAATCCGCCATTTTTAACACAAATTATACACTAAGTAGTTCTGAAATATATTATACGGAAACCATGAACCATGTTTAGAGTTACAGTAACTACTATTTTCGTTTTACAGCCTTTAATATGTAAACAATCCCGATCCCTTTAAATACATACCGTCTACTCTAAAGAATATTACTTATCCTCTTGCCCTTGGGGTTGGCGCAGTATGTCTTCTCTTCCATTCATCCCTGTTATTCGTCATCTGGTCATTCACTCCTTTCATATTCCCATCACTCCTTACACAGTCCATCCATTTTTTCTTTGGCCTTCCTCTGGCTCTCAATCCATCAACTTTTATATTTACTGTTTTTTTAGTGACATGACTTTCATCCCTTCTCATCACTTGTCCATACCAAGACAGATCATATTTCAGTTCCCTCTCATTTTTTCAGGCGCCACTCTCGAACTCCCTCTAAAATATACTAATTTCGTATTTTATCCATTCTAGTCACACCACACATCCACCCTAACATTCTCATTTCAGTTACATGCACTCTTCTTTAATTCAACTTCTTTACGTCCCAACATTCTCGTCCATATATACCACAGGTCTTATAATGGGCTTATATATTTTGCCCTTCAGCTTGAGGGGCAATCGTGGATAGCATGTTGTGGCCGTGACCTGTCGCCATTTCATCCATCCAGCATTAATCCGATGTGTAATAATGTCACGGTCAGGTAACTAAACTCGGAGCACACCGGTAAAGGTCTACCGTCAACAGATACGGCGACATAACTGGAGAGACCGACAAAATCGAAAAACAGATATTTTGTATTAGACTTGCTCATTTTTAGGCCAACACTCACCAGTACTATGACTGACAGATTTTTTGAAACGAGTAGACAAAATTGTATAACTTTCTCCCTACATTGTAGATATAGGACTTAGCAAGGATAGAAATCATAAATAGTACTCGTTAAACTAAGTACTCCTACGCAATGTTGGAGCGATTCTATACGCTGACTCATCCATCAGTTTAGTAAGGCTTTACACAATTCTAAGATTTTGGGGTCTTGTTATAATTTTGTTGGTTTTTATATGGTACTAGGTGACCCCCGGCTTCGCCCGTAAAAATTTGCCCGATTGGTCGACATTTCTGACTACTGCTCCGCTCTCCAGGATAGTAGCGTGATGATATATAACCTATAGACTTCCTCGATAAGTGAGCTATCTAACACAAAAGGAATTTTTTATATGAAAATGAAAAATCTTTATTCATGTAGGTCACAAAGTAACACTTATGAACGTCAAGATTATTGCTTCTACATTTACATTTACTGCCAGATTCGCAACGCAATAGGTTAACGAAATAGAGTCGCAACGTAATAGAGCCTAATGAAGAACCTGGCAATAAAACTCATGGCCTCTCTTTTCTAACCGCCATTCCGCCTTCTAACATTAGTTTTATTTACATAATATTTGAACAGGTTATTAGTAAAATCCAGCCAGTGGTTCATGAGATTAGCGCGTTCAATCAAACAAACAAATTCTTCAGCTTTATAATATTAGTATAGATTATTTTTGTTTTTGCCCTTATATGATCTCCGGGGTCCAAGCAACTTCAACTGCTATCGGTGCACCTATTGACCAATGTACGAGGCAACTTCGCAGACGTTCTAACCGAATTGAAAAGTCAGACAGCGTGAAGATAGTTAAGTTACAAATATTTTTTCCGACCTGGGAATCGAACCCGGAACCTCAGTGTGACAGTCTACAATTGAAGCAGCAAGCCACTGAAGCAGTCAAAACAGGCTCTAAGCCAGTATTGTACAGGATTACAACCAATAAATACCAGAAATTCTTGGTAATTTTAAACTAAATTAAACAATTATGATGAGGTTATAGAAGCGCACTCTATGAATGAATATGAAGTTTCTGAATTTAGCGTCACGTAAGCGAGTGCTTAGCTACTTGCTGTGCAAAGCGTGGTTAAACAGCTAGATCTAGTGATGTAAACCTATTCATATCGATAAATGAATATTAGTTTAACAATTAATCTCAGTTTTGATGTATTAAAATTGCCCCAGTATATGCTTATATTTCATTGTACCGTCGATATAAGTAAGTATTACACAATGAAAAGATTGTAAAGTATGAGCTCAAATTTAATTCAGATTCTAAGCGTAGGTGCATAAAAATCCTAAAAATCCTCCTCTAAAAATGTTTAATGCATTTTTTATATTACCAAGTTAATTATTCTGCTACAAATTCAATTAAATAATTATTGACTCACCTGTTCTTGCGTTAGTGTTCGATTGATTCCGACTTTGTTTATGAAGATAATTGTGTAGGACACTTTTTTCAATACAATGTCTTTAGCTAAACATATGCCATAGAATCTAAACAACGTCTCGGTTCGTCTAATACTAAAGTATATCCATAGCTCCAAACTTCAAAACACAGAAATTAGATAAGAGATAAAATTTTGAGCAAAGTGTATTTTTATCGACACATATTAAATATATCGACAATTATTTACTCCATCACTATGCAAAAACCAGCTAACTTATTTCGCTTCATACCTGATTAGGTGAAGCGACGTAGGTGCGTTCACACCTGTGTCATTCATCCTAATTAGAATCCTACACCGCTCGTAAGTTACCTTCACGGTACAACTTACTGAATGTCTAATTCATAAAGTCTTAATATCATATAGGATGTACAGAATTTATGCTGAATTATTTAATAGAGCTGATATTACAATGAACAATTTATAAATACTTTTGGCGATTGGAAAAGATGGCGATTTCTTGTCAGATTCTTACTCACAGGTTTTACCTGTTGCTTTGCGAATCTGACAGTGAATGTAAATGTAGATTCATTCATAAAGACATTCATAGGTGTGACTTAAATGAATAAAGACAAATTTATTTAGTTATTTTATTAAAGTATGTTTCACATAGGGTCCAGTTTGCTAGATTTTATTTAATCCATATAGTAGGGGAGTCGTTTAGTCTTAAGTCAAGTTCAGTCTCACCCCAGTATAATAGTGGTTGTTATACTAAGATTTTTAGTGGATTTTACGCGGCAAGAAAGAAAATCACATTTCACTGTCTTTCATTATAGCACGGTAACACAACTTTTATGTCCAAAAAACTACAACTCCCGCACATAAAACAACATAAATGCACTAGCTGTAGAAAAAAAAATATATACAGCGCTCCGATCCGATTCTGTTATTTTTCCCGCGTAGAATCCAGTATTCTCTTCAATGACTTCTAAGTCTTTTTTGCTTGTCAGAATACATACCGACGAGACATGCTGTGAATTCTGGGACATCTTTCCGAGGAGTTACCCATGGCGTCCGGCAATAGACAGATAGGCAGGGATCGTTTGGTTTTAGTCGGTTCGAGTCTGGCATGATATTCGAGGGGATATCCAAACGTAATAAAGAAGGCCGGGTCTGCAGCGCCAATTTTGTAACATAATATATTATGATAGTCTAACATATTTAATACAGCCAGACTTGTATTTTGTTGCAAAGGTCTCTGCGTACCAATAGTTATGTATCTCTCTCTCTATTTTCTAGAAGTAAAATTAAATTGTACCTAAGACTAAAAAGATTTTCTATGATTTTAAACTTTCATCGTCATTACTATACAAATTAATACTATTTAACGGGGTATTTATCATGTAGGTATCATTGAATTATTGAGTTTCCGATATTTCGGCACTGTTGCAAGCCATGATCACGGATGTACCTACATACATAGGTACATCCGTGATCATGGCGAATAAAAAGTTTTGCTATGAAATATCGTTTACCTCAAGACATACTGGCCATCACTGGTAATCTTGAACCGTTGAAGATGCGCTGAACGGTGGCCAGCTTAGTTGCTGTTTACCGTATCGACCACGGTGAGTGTTGTGAAGAACTCTACCACTTCGACCCATCCTCTCCTTTTCAACCGAGATGGGCCTCTGCCCATTATAATAGTGCCCAGAACTGAACTTCGACAGGTTTATCTTACAATAAAGACTTGAAACTCTCTGCCGGCGCGCTTTTTTCCCTCTACTTTTAATCTTGGGTCATTTAAGAGAAACAGATATGTTTCTGGACATTGATATTTTTTTTTTGAAATGTAATCGTTTATTCACTTATAAAATATTATATCAAAACAATTTTACCTGCGCCAAACTGCATTACAGTTTGTTGGCAGATGCAACTCCCGTGAATTTAACTATTAACAAATCAATTATATATAATTTGATTAAACAATAATTCAATGTATTAATATAATAAATTGATATTTTCTACCTCATAAGCTAGAACAATAGCCTACTTTTAATAAAATAAATAAATATCCATCACGCCTTATCCCCGAAGGGGTGGCAGAGGCATATTATATGCCCACTTTTCACCGTGTGGATTCCTGTCCCACGTAATAGGTGGTGAGCCCATTGCCGTGTTGAAAATAGACAGACGCAGGTTGTGGCTACCTGCTATTGAAATTTTTAAGCCGCCCATAAGGCCTTCAAACAAGCTTAACGACTGCCATTTTCTGGCAACCGGGACCAACGGCTTAACGTGCCTTCCGAAGCACGGAAACGCTCGCAAATGTAAATGCCACAAAGTGGTCACCCATCCAAGGACCAGCCATAGTGAAAGTTGCGTAACTCAGTGATCGTTTACAGAACACTGAGACCGCGGGGCCACAAGCGCTACTTTTAATAAATATCTACATAACGGTAATGATGATATTTGATGATGAATGATGTTGTTTTTGAAGGCTATACAACTTGATGGGTGGGGGACTCAATCATGGGTTATCGTCACTACTTTCCATCAGGCTGATAGCGCCAATTTGACATGCCAAATATTAAAAAAAAACTACAGACTGATTCCTGAAACTTAACACACACAAACAAAACAAATTCTTGCGTAAGTGAAAGAATAGTTTACTTTGATCCCATAACTTCCTGAATATACACGCACATACACACAAACGCACTCCAAAAATCTGGGGATATCGCCACAAATCTTCCATAGAAAAATAACTGCCCTACTATAAATACTAAAATTAGATGTGATCCCAATAAGTGGGCTTAGTCGTCCGCGACATAAATAGATCCATGATGGGGTGGGTCCGTTCCGAATTTAAATTTAAATCGGTCATGAGTCGGGAGGACTAAGACATCAATATAGATATCTAAGTACTTTGTCGTTTTCTTTTACTGCCTTCGTGGCGTAAGTGCTAGAGTACGCGACTGCCGCTCTGAGGTCCCGAGTTCGATTCTCAGGTTGGAACAAAAAATATTTTGTGTGATCCGGAGATATTTATTTAGGAGTTTTGGTATTGCCTGTGCTATGTATAACATGTAGTCTATTGTCTAGATTTCATATTATCCTAATTTGAGCTAGATGGCGCTGTGTAAAATATGTCCCAAAATTTTTGTTTTTCAAAAGCATCTGTCTAAATTTGTGAAAAATCTGTAATGATACTTGAATCGTAAGATCTATAAAAAATTATTACTTTCAACTCCAAATTAGTAAATTATTACAATAAAAAGATCGTAGAAAGAAAATTATCGATTTAAATTCCAAAGTAATTGGAATTTCATAAAAGTATAAAGTTATTTAATTTCTTTGAAGTCGATAGAAAAAAATACGTTAAAAAAACGTTAAAAAAGTATACTTCATAAAGAATTAAAAGGCAGTAATAAATCATTTCCTCAATTATCGGCACGCCAACCCCATATGGGGTTTGTGTCCTAAAATAGATTGAAGTCACACGGGTCCTTTCAAGGGCACAACTTGGTAACACGTGTGTCCAAAGAAATTCAACACTCTGTTTTGAAACGAAGCTCAAGTTTAAAGTTGACAGTCTAAGCTGAAATGCTCGTAGCCCCGCTAACATTAAGCATCTTACAATATGGCTGGTCTTGAGATAGGTGACCGCTTTTTGATATTCCCATTTCCGAGCGTTTCCGTACTTTTTTAATATTATTTATTCAATACACAATAAATATACCTAGAATATAAATAGCCCCGCGGTCTCAGTGTTCTGTAAACGATCACTGAGTTACGCAACTATCACTATGGCTGGTCCTCGAATGGGTGACCACTTTGTGGCATTTACATTTGCGAGCGTTTCCGTGCTTCGGAAGGCACGTTAACACGTTGCTCCCGGTTGCCAGTAACGTGGCAGTCGATAAGTCAAGTTGAAGGCCTTATAAAAATTTCAACAGCAGGTAGCCACAACCTGCGTCTGTCTATTTCAACACGGCAATGGGCTCAACACCTATAACGTGGGACAGGATTTCCGATCTATCTTGATGCAAACGAGTCGTTTTAAGTACAGTATAAATAAATAATCTTCTTCGTATTGCATTGTTAAATATAATGTAATACTAATTTAACATTCTATAGCTAAAAATCATTTGTTACATGGTAAGAAGTGCTTTTATAGTTTATTTTTGTATTTTCGAGTAGTCTTTAAATATTGTGGGACACTTTATTAAATATTGTGGGACACTTTTCACTCAGCGCCATCTAGCCCAAAGTAAGCTAATATTAGCTTGTGTTATGGGATCTAGATAACTGATAAACATACTTATATATTTCTAAATACATACATATTATACATAGGAAACACCCAAACTCCGAAACACACATTTGTGGATCACACAAATATTTTTTTCGACCCAGGAATCGAACCCGGGACCTCTTGCGTAGCAGTCGGATACACTCCCACCGCACCACAGAGGCAGTCATATTAGAAAACACGTTAAGGTTTTAATCCCGATATGGTAGTCGTTAAGTCAATCTGAAGACTTTATGTGGACTTGAAAAAATTCAACGGCAGGTCGTTACAACCTGTGTCTTTCCATTTCAATACGGCATTAGGGTCTATTTAGCGGGACAAACATACTTACGGTGAAATTTTGGCGTATAGTATCTGCCTCTGCTACCCCTACTGGGATAAAGGCGTGACTGATAAGTTACAATACGTACCTAGGTATATCTGGCATACCTAAATACATAGTCGGACTTTGCCGTGGTTGGGTACAATATCCACGTTTTTGCACTACCTCTTCTATATTAATATTAAAAAGCTAAACAGTTTGTTTGTTCGGTAGAATGCACTAATGCCAGGAACTATCTACTATCTTTATATCCATCTATCTTAACACTGTATCCCAGACAGAGTAGTCAAAGAGGACTGAACGCCAGATTTCACGATTCATGCATACTTCTATTTCTTCCTGCAGATACATTAATCATTAACAACTGATTCAATTTGAAAAATTATTTTTGTGTGAGATAGCCCATCTATAGAAGAAGACTATAGGCTATATAATAACACACCCAGAAAGTGGATCACCCAGTAATCATAAATGTCAACAAATTCGACAATTTTTTATATATTATTTTAAAATCAATAAACGACAGGATTAAATCGGTGCCACAGGGTTCAAAGTGTGTGACGCTTACGGGTGAAGCAGCAGGGCTTAGCTAGTAACCAATAAAAGTCACATGACTAGCCGACGACATATACAAGTAAACTTGATACTTTAGTGTAACGTTACATGTTTCAAATTGAGCAATTTTCTATATCCTGTCCCACATCTGTCGCAGAGGAGTATAGAAAAAATTGTATCCGTTGAAACATTCAATTATGGAACTCTTAAGTTTTGCAAAAAACTTCAACTCGTTTGAAAGAAAGTGTTCGAATTTTTTAGTTCTATTTTTGAGTTACAATTTCTTTCTTACGAGTACTAAAGTTCTTTCCTTTTATTATTTTTAATAGACTTACCTACTTCTAAAAGTTATAAAGGTTTCGATGATATCAAATAAGTCTTTGTATTTTTGATTTCAAATGACTTTAATAAGCTTATGTAACTATTTTTTTATACCACATGATCAATATAAATCTTAAATTACATTTTTTCAACTACTAATTTTTATAATTCATTCCACATCAATTTCTTAATATTGTGGTGAAGGTACCCACAAATAAAAATGTTTAATAGCTAAAAAGCATAAATAAAATGAATTCAAATACATTGCCGACTTAGAAACAAACCTAAAATTTTCATGTTCCAGTTTCCACGCCGCCTAGCGACGAGTAGCATAGAGAAAACTCACCCCACACATCCCAACTATAAACGGGATCACCACCATCCCTTTCCACACACCCACACACCCCTACATGTGAACGAGATAGACATACATCGGTCATTATATCCAGATTTTCACTTGAGAAAACGGACAACCCTTTAGCCGTCTCTATTAACGCGGTTCATATGTGAAAATTAGAGAGAGACGGAGAAAGGTTAAAGGCTTTATGCAACTGGACATTCAGTGACCAGAATTTTTAGGAAGTTTTTTGTACAACCTATCACGGTGTGTTTGGTCAAGCGATTGGGGTCCTTAGGCATGGTGCAGATTAGATGTTATTCGGTTATTGAATCAATATTGACATAATTTGACATACCTACTGTTCTAAAATTAACATGATTATTGAATTTATTGTTATTATAATTATTCATTAAACTATTACATGCATTGATTAATTTAATTAAGTAATTATTGTTGAGCAAATTATTAATTAATTTATAATCACATGTCAGTTTCAATTTTTTCTTCATTTTTAAAATTATGAGTTTCATTACTATATATTTTTACTGAGCAAATTGTATAGGTACCTTTTCTTATTACTTTTTACTTAAATTACCTACATAAATAATTGTGGTTTGAAATTATTATTTTTTTATTCACAAAATAATAATAAAATAAGACCAACACAAAATAAGTACTACCTATTGTGTAGGGCTGCATTTTCATAAGGAAATAGAAGATTATGAAATAAGAACATAAATTATACATAAGTATTGGGTTCAGTTTAACTACTTAGGTACTATATCCTTTTGCGCTTCGAAAGGCAAGTTCAGCCGTTTGCCTCCAGCTGTAACTATGAAGTAATGAGGTGGTGCCTACCGAGATCTTCATAACCTAAACTCGCATCAGCTGAAAGTGGTGCACCTGCCGAGTAACGGAAGAGGTCATGGCGAAGAGAAGAGAAACTCGAAACAAAACCCTGTACCAACCAGTCTGACCAGGCAGCGTGGTATTTATTTATTTGGTCCGTCACAGCTTACAATATTCAGTTACATACACGTAAAGTGTGTGTGTGTGTGTGTGTGTGCTTATGCAAAAGTGCGTGAAATGCGTGTTATGACCTATAGACTGAATGGACGGACGAACGGTCGGACATCGAAAGCATTTTTCCCGTATTAGTGGACTTAACACTTTCGTTCGTGAAACTTCGTTTCGTTCGGGCGTGAAAGTAAGACAGATGATTTGTATTAAAAGGTATAAAAAAGTCTATCTATGGTATTTCACTATTGAGCCATAGAGCTCCCTCGGTCGTGGGTGTCATGCAGTAGACATGTTGTGTTTGTCTTCCATTCCCAAGCCACCATGGAAACACCCTAAGCCTCTTCCATAATTCCACAGGGTTAACCACAAGCAAGTGATGCTGGCCTGGCCTCAAAAAATTTTAGTATTCGACCTTTTCTCCCCAAATCGAATGAACTATAAAGGGGCAAGAAATGACATTACGTTGGTGCACTTGTGTTGACGCGGCCTAATTTTGAACCTGGTTCTATACACTACCCACGGCACCCACTTCTAATACAAATAATTTAGCTTAGCTTAAGTTATCTTTTAACAAAAATTAGTGTTATACAGCAGTGCCAGTGTCACTTATGTGGTACTCCGGTAATCCGAGTGAATAAATTTTAATATCTTGGACACTGTGTTACGGTACATTTCTTATGCATTTTGTCTCACGTAACAGGTAAGGTTAGAAAAATAGAAATACATTTCATAATATTCTTTGTCGAAAAATTATTGAAATTATAGCTTTTCCAATGTACCTCTTCCCACCTGTATCTCTATCCGATAGTGATAGGTACGTTTAGTTTCTTTCATTGGTTCCAAAAAAACTAATAGGTACCTACTACAAAGTCAATATACGTTGCAAAAAAGAAAAATAACCAAATCAATAAGCAATCAATCAAAAAGAACAAAATTTGAAATTTCAATAATCGAACGCCCCGCGAAGTTCACAACAGACTCGGGAAACAATTATGAAAAAGTTCTTTTTCGACGGCCGTTCTCGTGCCAGTTAAGTCCCGACTGACACTCATAAAACTTATTAAAGTCAAGGACCGACCGAGATAAGTTCCCCGCTGTCTTAAGTAAAATAACGGTGGCTGGGGAAAAAATGTGCCGCGAAAGTTGCCAGCGAGAGTGAACATCTAGCTTTACGTGTTGCGCTTTCAAACATTTTAAGGTAGGTATCTGGTATTTTATTTACACATCGTTGATGATCAAAGTTTTGATCTTAATGGAATTTTTATTTTGATTGGTATTTTCGAAGTTATTTATTTCTACCTTTTATACAACATTCTCTTTAAGGATGGTCAAATATTTTAATTCTATATGGAAGTATTTTATTCCATAATTTATATGATTTTATAAACCTAACTACGGCTAAAGATACATATATCGAAAAATAATTGACATTAAATTTTGTGCACCGACCGTAGCGACCATGTAGAAGAACAATACAAATTATATTTTTACTTTGTATTTGTTTTTCTACATGGGGGCTACGGTGTGCTACGAGCGCGTAGCATAGACGCGTAGAAGCTACTTTCTTGTGTTGACATTATTATTGCAACAGAATTTAGTAAAACAATTCATTATACTACGAGTTTGAAGACTATAAATAGAAGCATCATTTGATATTGTGTACCAGAATAAATGGTGTGAATTCACGAAGAAAAGTTGTAAAGCCTTTTACACTTCAGGTGTTATGGTAGAAAACATTATAAAGTAAAACGGGAGAACTTTATAATTGTCTTTTATACAGTAACTAAATTTTTAAAGCCGCTCTGAAACCATAGACTGACCGCGGCTGGGTCCATTCAATTAAAAATTCCATCTCCTAATCGAGTCATGAAATATGCAAGCAAATATTATCCCTTTTCTTTTGTACGCGCTGCATCTTCGCCCCACCCGCGCACGCACACCGACGCACGGCACTTATGACTTCTATCTGTCTCTTTTGCACCCACGCATCTGACGGTACAACACGCGTGACACGATCTCTGTCGAGCAGCCGAGACGACGGCGACCGCGAGTAACCCCTGGCCACTTCGTACGGACTCGCACGCGCCGTCGTCGGCCAGCTGAGCGAGACGGCGCGAATCGTGGACATGCGGAGGCCGCGGAGCCCTCGCGCAAAGGGACACAGGACAGACGCTCTCGGACATCGGGCGAGAGCGGGCGGCCGGCCGTGCACCTGCTCCGCACTGTTTCGCACGCGCGACGTGCTCGATCGCGAGACGCTACTTCAATACATCGTAAACACCAGACAACTATTTTAATTTTGAAATAAATTTATTTTGATTTCTTTTTTAAATGATTATTTCAAATATTTTTTTTTAATTTAAAGCTACGGACAGTGACTGAAATTTTGTTTGTTCAAACTGAAAAAGTGAAGAAGTTTAAACAGATGTTAATATATAGAGTGTGACCAAATGAGTCGTTTACTGAATCGCAGGATCGCCACTAGGTGCGGTTAGATTAGATAGGGTACTGAGACGTTCATTCAAGTGTTGATAAGACCCCGTTTATGACCAGTCGATTTTAGTGAGCAAACATTCTGCTGACGTCTGAACTGATTCACTAAAACATGAAAAGAAAAAAGTAAGATAAGAACCGCTTGATATCAGAATTGTGGACAATGAAGAAGTTAAAAAGATGACTAAATATTCAATTGATGTTTACCGTCGGACATTTAAAGGATTTGTGTTAACTCGACCTCCGTTATCAGCAACGTCTTAGAAATAGGACGATAAGCCGCTGGACCGACGGCGGTACGTGTGAAGTGGTCTAAGAACTGTTGTCAGATAGTAAGATATTAAGATAAATATTTCAGAAGATAAAGAAGTTATTGAAGATCTAAAAATAGGTGACCAACTCAAGATGAGAATTAAGATGCCAGCTGTACGCATCGCGCAAGGTAAGTTTATACACTTTACGACAAAATTTCTTAGAAATTAAACACATAATACACTTTACGACAAAATTTCTTAGAAAAATTAACTAAAACTATTTAGAAAGTAAAAAGGAAAAATTTAAAACGAGATTTTCTGACACATTTTTTTCAAAAAAATGTTTGAAAAGTTAAAAAAACATCATCTAAATAAAAAAAACGTGTGCCGGCGAGACTCCATTCAACCAACGAGCTACCTTATAGCGAAGCTAGGGACAATATTGACAGAACGTCGTGGTCATCACATGTCCGAAAGGGAAACATGAAAAGACTCTGAGTAGCCCTTTTGAAATATTCACACAACAATCCATTACACATCCCTCGAATTGAAGGATAGTAGGCATGAAAATTAAAATGTTAGTCATTTAAGTTTGACATGATATAAAAATCTAAATTTTCCTATTTTAAATCTAATTTTTTTAATTGTCATAAAGTAGAATATTATTTTTTGCTAATTATTTATACACTTTTACTCACTTGTCTGATTCGGGATAGTCCGGAGAGTATTGGACATAACAGAGGACTTTTTAAAGCTATGACATCTGACTAATTATTTGGAAAAAAAAGAGAATCTATATTTTATACGATACTAGTCTACTTTAGTACCTATACCGAATTAGATATTTGAGTTCAACCGTACAGATTTTTTATAGGTACTACCACTACTAAGGTGGCAAACAAAAATATCCCCTGATGGTAAATAGTAATTACCTATTAAGTACCTAGTGATGCACGCGAGTGTTTTGTCCGCTTTCCATAATTTTATTTCTTTGATAAATATTAAATAAGTGTCAGTTCTAAGATCAAACGATTGTCTATTAAAAAAAATGTAGACATATAGGTACCGAATTTATGGTCCGTTATGTTACTAAAGTATTTATTAGTTTCTAAAACAAAATTTTAAAATTGTATCTTCTAAAATTTTGGTTTTGCACCGGGTAAAACCCGGGGTGGGTTATTTCACTAATAAATCTTTTTTAGTTGTGTAAGTATTGGCAGTGATATTATTATTCTATAATTTTTACCGTTAACAAAAAAAAACTTAAAATTTTTAAAAATTCTGTTAAATTGACAAAACGATAATTGACTACCAAGCTTAAGAGTAGTTCCTTATTATTTTCATTTTTAGATGTAGAATATTTTGGCATAAAAATTAAAAACTGTATTTTTCTGTCTATTTAGGATTCAGGATAATTTCTCGAGTCCTGCTTCTCTCTTGTAGAGAGCCAATGTTACAGAAAGTAACTTATGTTTAATACAAAAGATATAAAATATGAATTCGTAATAATACCGTTTTTGTGCCGTTAATTATATTTTTATAGAGTACCTACTTAGGTATTTACTTTTCTTGTCCTATGCTCTTCTAGGGATGTGCTTTCATATTTCTAACTCCTTCAATAATGCTTCTGATGAGCTACATCATCTGGATAAAAGTTCCAAATATCAAAAGTATTAATAACATCCAGACCTACTGCTGTTGATCACACAATGTACAAAACTAAAGGTAGTGAGAATTTGAATGAGATTAGATTTATCTTATTATCTCTTTCAGTCCCGAAATCAAATTCCCGAAATATCAAGTTCCCGAAATTATATATGAAATTGGGCTTTTGACCCCAATGAATAATTAAATTGATAACAAAACATCAAAAAATTAATACTTACATTTAAAAGATTAATTTTATAAATAGGTAATAATCGTGTACGTGTACGATTATAAGAACAAAAATTAATGTGCCAATTGAAAAATAGTAGATAAAATTAAAAACTTTAGAAACCGTTTTTTTTAATACACATGCCTTTGCCATTGTTCTTTTTTTCCCACTGTCTGACAGTTAGGTGTATTAATTAAAAAATATAAACAAAAGTGTAAGCATGCTAAACTTTCCCATGCTTTACTTTACTTTCAATCGGCTGACCAGTGAACGTGTTACTTTAGACCGCCACTATCTCTCATGTTTACTTGCCACTTTTATTTCTTACTAAAGAATAGCCGCGACTTTGCCCGCTTTGTTAAGATTTAGAGTAAATACTGTATGTAATGGTGTGCAATAAAGAATTATTAATAAATAAATATTGTTGAGACAACTCACACAACGACATCTGATTTCACACTAAGCAGAGCTTGTACTACGGTAACCATAAACAAATAACTGATAAACATACTTATATATTTCTAAATACATACATATTATAGATAAATTATCTATATATCTATCTATTTCTCGTACGTTCTCGAGATAAGGGGTGTCAGCGATCTCCAGACAAAATTTTATCCAAATTGCTCTAGTCGTTTTAGCGTATGACAGTAACAAACGTACCCTTTCACAAACCTTTGCATTTATAAAATTTGTGCCTACTCCAACTTGCTATAGACATTTGTACACCTGAAGTTACTAACTATTTAATAGGATTTTATAGAGGTACCGAATTAGCTCGGAGCTTTTTTTTCTAAAATAAAACTAGTCTAAGTTTCGACTTGTAGGTAGCGTCACTTATTTACCAGAAAAGTTCATTCAAAATCAGTCTAACCATTCGGGATATTACCCGAAACAAATTAAACTCAGACAAAAGAAAATACTTTCCTGAATATTCACACCTTGTATAAATTCATGTAGGTACCTACCTACATTACGTAAAAGGTTACCTTTTACGTTATATTATATTTAGACATTTATTTTGATATTTAGACATTACAAACAAACGCTTAAATTTTATTTTATTGTAATTATGTTTCTTTCTTTGTGTTATTACGGTTTATTTCATTTTATAAATCCTAAAACTTTATAATGATATGTCCTCCATTGTTATTGAGTGAAGACATCATGTTGTTCTAATTTTAAATTTACCGTGTCTCTCCAAAATATGGCGATCTTATGTTCATTCCATTTTAGTTCTTTGTTTTCTTATACGTTACATAATACCTAATTTTGTCAGTTATGTCATGAACAATGTAAATTTAAAAAAAATGGAAATATAAAATGGAGTAGGTACACAAAGTTGTTCCTTTGTGAACATTATGACTGCATCGACCGTCAACTCACGCGCACGGATTCCTCTTAAAACTAGCGTTATCGCACACATGGGCAATTAGTCCAAGTTGACCGGAGGCGACAGGCGAACACGATTGGTCGTTGTTTCAGTGACGTCACCGACGTCTGCGGCCGTCGCGCCCTATTGGTCGACACGCGTCATTTCATCGATGACACGTTTGTTCTTATTTTAAAAGCAAGAAGTTGGAGCGGAGCTACTTGGGTTTTGTTATGGATAACAAAAGGTACCTCTTGTACACGTAAATGAAATTGAATGGCATTATGTGGTCGCTCGTGTTACTATATATAATATATCTACCTAGTATAAGTTATAATTATAAGTAAATCTAATATAATTGTTGACGTTATTATAGTATACCTACGTTCTGAAATTAAATAGTTCTCTTTTTAAATATTAAGAGACTTGAGGTAATTTAATTTAAGAATGTCTTCAATTTTAACGCGATTCCAAATTACATTCAGGGGTAGAACCTTTCTGGCTTTTTAAAACCCTACTCAAAAGTGTGAATTAGGGAATCGTGAAATAACTTTATCAGGTGCGAGGCGAGACAGACGAGGGATACCGAGAGCGTAACTTTTAAAACAAAACTTTTAAAAATCTAAGTTAACTTTCGTACCGTGCTTAAACGAGGTTCAAATAAAACATTCAAGGAGGTTCATCGTTTTGTTTTTGAATTCACATTTGTCACTAATTGATATGGGTTTTGTGTTCTCTGTAGACTTTTTATTGGCATCGCATTATTTTGTACGAGATTTGTTAAAATGTCAACATACCTATTATTTGTAATTTCTTGCCCTGATTTAGTCACTGATTCATCAATGTAGAGTCAAAATGCTGGGGTTACAAATTTGAGATTTTCGAAGCGGACGATTTTTATGTTGTAATTATCTATTAGTAGGTCACAACAGCCTGCGCCTGTCCATTTCAACACGGCAATGGGCTCACCACCTGTTACGTGGGACAAAAATAAAAATAAAATAAAAATGTCTTTATTTTGCATAGACCATTTCAACGGCGCTTACAAAATGTCATACACTAAAACTAAAGAAAAAATTGTAGGTATATATAAAGTGACCACCGGTTCGGAACGCGGCCCACCTGAGAAGAACCGGCAAGAAACTTAGGAAGGCTTTTTTTTTGATGGTCTATTTACAATTTAATATATTATGACGTTAATATCTTATTTGCCAGCAGATCATTTCCAGGCATCCCTGAGTAATAATCTTTTTCACAAAGCTTTCTTTTAATATACTTTTTAAAATTTATTTAATGGTAAATTTCTTAGGTCACAGGGAAGCTTGTTGTAAAAGCGTATACAGTTACCCTGGAAAGAATCATACGGCGAAATGTGGGAGTTCAATATGCCTCTGCCTACCCCTTCGGGGATAAAGGCGTGACAATATGTATGTATGTATGTATCTACTAATAATTTTACCAAATATTCACTCCGAAATTAGGAATGAACGTATTTATCTAAATATCTACATTTTTTTTAATCAGACACATGAAATTTTATTAACTTGTGATTGGTTACAAATAAATGGACAAGTGTATCGTGGTTTTGAAAAGTTATAGGTACCTACCGTTTAAGGGGGTAAAATAGGACTAGTAAATTTATATAGGAACTACTTAATTTTCAAAGATAACAATACCTACTTCTGATTAAAAATAAGTAAACACATGTTTGAGGATTGTAATTAATTGAAATAGGGAATGAAACTTTGTATCAAAAAAAAGAAAATTTACATGGGGCATGGGTTAAAGATGTGGGGTCTATATCTCGGTTTAAGCCAGGAGGCACAGCTAGTCTTACTAATATTATAAACGCGAAAGTTTGTAAATATGGATGTTTGTTACTCTTTCACGCAAAATTTACTAAATGGATTTTGATGAAACTTTACAAAAATATAGCTTACACATCTGAATAACACATAGGCTACTTTTTATCCCTGGAACAAGTTCCTGTGGGAAACAAAATACTTCACCACGTCAACTAGTGTATAATCTAATCGAAAATGCCAAAAATCAAAACGTCACACAAATAGCTGCTTCTAGCAGCCACATAAAAGTAAACCCCAGGATTCAAATTCAGGGTTTGATAGCAAATGGGAATTCCGTGTCTCTATCGATTCTTACATTTTGATCCAAATCGATCCAGTAATCAAAGCTGTAACAAACTAGCTTCCTATTTATATTAATCAGAATTTTATTGACAATAACTTTTTTTTCAATGTCTCATTTATTTGCTATTGTGTTTGATACAAATGTGAACGGATGCAGTATAAAAGGACCGCACGTCAATTTAAACATTGCCTATATCTTGTCCTTTGCCGCTTAGCGATTCAATATGTCTTCATTAAGCGAATATCGAAACTTCGCATTTACAAACGGAACACTCAATCTTGATCCTTGGTCAGAAATTATTGAACCCTGTTTGGTACTTGGATTAAGCTAACTGATCTGTATGGTAGGTTCAGTTTAAACATTTATTTAAAATTAAAACAAAAGTGTCTATTTTAAACTGATTATGTTGTTGATTGATGGCACTTGGTGGAATGGCAAATTTTTACTTCTTGACCTGTGTGGTTTCGCCTTCTGGCATTTTGAAAGGTGGTTACACATAGGTATTTTAAATTACGATATAATAAAAAATAAAATTATAAATTGAATTGAACTATTTTCATACAAGAAGAGTTAATTTAAGATTTATGAATTGACGTATTTTAAATTTAAGTAATCAAGATTTAACGTTAAGTCTATTTTGCTTACTTATAGACCTTTATTTTGTTTTCTCGTTAACCTACTTCCTTTTCTACTTATTTGTTTTTAATCTCTCCTTTATGTTAAAAATGGTAATCTAATACCTATTATTATCTATGACAAAAATCAATTCAAAATGTCATAAACTCAAAAATTCATCAATTCAAAATATATGACAAAAATACAAATCAAGACAAAAATTTCAGAAAAAATCAAAAACCTATTTAATTGTAGATAAAGGTTTGATGTTTTATATCTTCAATTAAATAGATATTTTTAATGTTTTAGCCTATTTTAAATAAATCTACATAATTAAACTGAAGGGGCTAATATACGTGCCGTCTGAACTCCTAAGAAAACCTTTATCGTTGCCTCGTCTGTTAATCACCCAGTGCACCGCTAGCAGATAAAGTCACTTGGGCCCTGGACATCTAGGCCCTGATTCCCAAGTTACAAGAATACAACCTCGAAAAACATTTAAATAGCTCTGAGTACAGAATCAGTCCAAATCGCTATACTACCCGTGGGAAATGATCCTCATCTCAAAAGCACTTGCACGAATAAATTTAATTCGTCAAGACAACATATTTTAGCCATTGACGTCCGACGTCCATTAGAGCGGGACAAGAGAAAGTCGCATCATTTAATTTATTTCGCAACATATTCAAATTGTGGGAATGAACTTAATTTTCTTATTTAGAATAATGATTGTAAAGATGGCCACCCGTTTTGAATTTCGAACTGGACTTTGTAGTTTTTTTAATTTGTTTTTTTTTTTAGTTTGCTACACGATGAATGCCGTCTTGTTTGTGATTCTGAAGATAAAGATGTATGAATTTACATATGTTATAACAGCGGAGGTCCTGGCAACATTTAAATTGGATTTATTAGTCCTTTCATACTAAACTGTGGAGGACTACGTTGGGGGCATTCTCGATGTAATATTTTACATTTATAATTCATGACCACTAACCTAACGCCAATTATAAAACAAAATATGACCAATTTGCACTCACAAACTTAGTAATGAGACCCAATCTTTAGCAGACCAGTCACTGTGACTAACACTGCGGTGGCAAACAATCAGGTCGGACGCGTCAAACACAGGAGGGTCTATGTGATAAGAATTCAAGTAGTGTATTTACTGAAGGAGTAAAACTGACAGTATTACTGAGACACATCCGCTTTTGAGACATCAAAATGTAAAAGATGAATAAGTATAGACCTATTTATAAAATAGTAAATATTATTTCGCGTTAAATCTAGTAACCTTAGTAAGTAAGAACATGAATTTATGACATGCTTGGTAGGGTCAAGCACAATGTACTTAGTTAAAATTAGCCTGTCCAAAAATGAAATTTGTCTAGAAAATATAATACACCTACTAAACCTTATCAACCTCTTTGCTATTAGCCTAACGTCATTAAGTAATTAAGTAAGTATTTAAAAAAAATGGATTCCACAAACACTTTGTAATGAAACTGAACATATATTTTTCGTGTCCTTTTAAACTGTTGTTGCTGCCTCTGTTTTTACAAACAATCCTTTACCACAATAACAAAAAAAAACAATTCATACAATGAACAATACAAATCTGGTTACCTATAATAACAACGGTAGCCCAAACATTGGACTTTGTTCAACAACTTAACAGTCTGTGACATATTGATGAGCCCATGAGATAAAATTCTTCTTCACACTAAAATGCTTTATCAGATGATCTATTTCGGAGATATTTTTCTGAAAATGAATGTTACAATATTGATTTTAATCGATATATCGTATCCGCTTAAAGGATTTACATTGAATAAGCCTTGCCCTTATAATATGGTGTTACCTACTTACTACTTACTTTACTACTTACTTGGGCTTGTATTAAGTTAGTAGATGCTTACCCCCTTCAGGGATATACCTCGAACCTCGGATAGGCATTTGTCATCGTAGTTCAGTTCAATCTCGCTTATATCTAAACCTAACATTGTACTAAATTCTACGTCTTCTCTTGCTATTTGTCAAATCTAGTAGCTTAGGTACTCTGTATTGAATGAAGTTACTGGCAATATCATAATTTATTCATAGACATTATTTTTTCATTTTATAATTCAGCTTATAAAGTAGTAGAAATGTCACTACATGACAATGTCATTAAGTCATGTTAATACAAACATTATAGTGAATGGTGTTCAATTCTTAAATTTCACATTTTTTTCTTTTAACTAAAAAAATCTAAAATAAATGGATATTATTAACTAAAAAACTAACTATCTTCACGCTGTATCCCTGACGGGGTAGCAAGAGAGGACCATGCATACTTCTCGCTCGCTTCTTCAAGGTTAAGAAGTTGGTTATTATTGTTATTATTAAATCCATTTATAGTAATAGGTACCTACCTAGATAATATTATTTGGGCTTACATTAGTAATTTTAACCCTACAAATAACCTGAACCTATTTGTAAAGCGGACTAAACCGTTTTTTATTTTTAAATTCAGCCTTCTCTTTACGACACGGCATGATTACACCAACATTGCAGCAAGCAGTTTAAATCTATTCTTCAGCTTTCTACACTTAATCTCATTTGACCAATGTCCGCTCATTAGTCAATTACGAGTATAAAATAAATACGGACTTAGACACAATAGAAAAGAAATTCTCATAACATGTATTAATTTATTGTGAGCAGACCACGATCAATAGTCAGGGAGTGGGTGGACAGATTCTCAAGAGTCCAGCTTTGTAAAGCTTTGATACTAATTTGTTATTGTCGGCCTTTTAACGTTAGACTATTTAAAGTTTGGTACGTTTTATTCAGTTTAAGGCCTTAACAAAGGATTATAGAATAAAAATAAAAATATAAGAATCAAAAACAAAACCACTCAAGAAACCATTTTTTTAAATTCAAAGATTTTTTTAATTTTTTTTTCTATTAATATTATATGTTAGTCGAAATTTCAATATTTTCTCGTAGTCGTGATACAAAAAAATGTTGTCCGAGCTTGAGGTAAACATTTTTTTATACTAGATAGTATATGCAATAAATGTTAAAAAAAATATTAATGAACTATCTTCACACGGTATCCCTAACGGGGTAGTCAGAGAAGTCCGATCGCAAGGTTTTGTGATCCATGGATACTTCTTTCATTTCCTGCAGATTCATTATTCCCTTTCATGCATGTCTGGGTATCCGAGTATAAAAATAACTAGAAAACTACTCGGTTGTTAAATATCATTAGAACACATCTGTCAGCCTTCTAGTTCGATGTAGTATCTTACATGCAAGAAACTATTAATAAATCTGTAAAAAAACAAAATCATTGAATATCGTTTCTATAAATTTTATAGTCTATAGTATTCATACAAAAAAAAAGAATGGCAATTCCTATTCTTCTCTTTTTGAATTTGGCAAATATTACAATTAAAATTTATCTCTACTCGATCAAATTAAGTTACAGGCATTACCTAGTTCCTTAATATTCCAGACCAACAGAACAGTGGTAGATACATCAAAAATATTGATACGAAGTAAACAATAACAGATACTTACTTAGATTATATCAATAAGTCCCAAACAACAGGTTCACAAAGGATCAAAATTCGATAGTGGCACCTGAATCTTCAATATTTTCCCATGGTCAAACTACCATAAACACCTTGACAAAAAATTGTATGGGTTTGACAAACAATAATGGTCAAAAGAATTTTTTTTTGGTCAAAACAGAATCAATCCGCACCTACATAGGTAAGTCGGACGGCCGATAATAATAGCGATAATATGAAATAGGGTTGGTATCTGAAGGCAAAATAACTATTGTGCATCATTATATGACACCCTTTCATCAATTTTATTAGAAAAGGGCTTACAAGTGTCACTTTCCTTTTTTTTTTACTATTCATGCTCCAATTTATGTTAACAGTAGTATTAGTTCAGGAGCCGTGAATATGGATCATTGTATTTTATAACTAAGTATATTTTATTATTATGTTAATACGTGTATTAAATATATATATATAATACTAGGTTCATTAGAGGGAACGAATATGATACAAAACGGACTTATTGCCAACTGTACTGGAAACCTGAAGAAAATGCGAATAATATATGTGAGGAATAATATTTCAACACTAATTACGATTTTAAAATGTTCTTACTTGTGACAGTAAAAGTTACCTGGTGGAATTTTTGTAATCGTTGTCATTATGAGTTTAACTGTAAGGAAAACTGACTAACTGACTTCCTGACCCCATACTACAAAAACTTTGACAATTAAGTACACTTGTCTCAACTGTCTTACCCAATATATTGCATAAAGTCGTATTAAAAAAAAGTTTGATCGAAGTCGCGGCTTCAATTCAGATCTGATGTCATATGAGTATGCAGGTACCAAATTCAAAAATGATTGAAGGGAAGATTGCTACGTGTCAGGGTCTACCTGATTCTTCATATAAATTCGTAAGGATCAACCGTATGAATGATTTCTTCGTGACCATTGTCCAAGGCTTTTGATTCGTCCTTATAAAACTCTATGGTTTATTTTTTTTAATCGACATACGGATAGACGCGGGGTTAGACAGGTCTTTAATAGGCCATAGTATTGTGTTTAAACTATATTATTATTGTGTGAATATCCGTTTGTAGAAGATTGTGACCTATGTTATATTCGGATTTTTAATCATTCGAGACATTTAAATATAATTTATTATGGTATCAAGAAATCAAAAAAATACTATTAGTTTTTCTCGATATCTTTTAACAACGAATTATTGTATAAAGTAAATGAAAAAATATTAAAGGCACTTTCTATGTACCTATATTTAAAAAAAAAATCTTACAACAGCAATTAGACTATAAGTCAACTTAATATTCGGTGTGACAATTGAGCTAGCAATACTTAATTTATCCTCACACAATCGTCAAACACAAGATTATATAAATAAATCAAGCACCATAGAGCTATGAATGAACAGACCAGTCTTACCTACATCTGAAATTAGACTCCATGATTTAATTTTTTGAAAAATGACTAGCTTCTCTATGTGACTTTGTCTACATAGTTTTCTTAACAGCCCACCGGCTCCAACTGTATTTAAAAATCATCACTGGACCTGCTCCGACACACACGTTCATGAGTTTTGTTTTTAGCAACACATTTGGAGATTCATTTTTATTTATTTAGATTTTGGCGTACAGACATCTGTATAATGCTCTACTAAGGGACTAAAAAGTTCAAACTAGATTAGAAACAACTTTTACTCAATTATTCCTTGAATATAGACCTTTGACTATTAGTACAGAATTAAATATTTAATAAGAACGTCTCTAGTACTGTTTGAGATATATTGCAATATCTCAAATGCTTATTGTTTTAATACTAAGTGGGTGTTAAAAATTAAAAGACATATGGCTGAAGGAGTGAAAGATGACAGTTCGATGTACATGTCTGATTTATATTGTGTTGTACCACGTGTTGTACTATTGTTCTAGTCGTCACGTGTGAATCGTGGGCGTTGCATGAGATTTATTACTGATACCCTTCAACTAAATCGTGTTAATATTTGGCATTACTTAATAACCAATTGGTTTTTAATAATAATTAGAAAAGAATAACGAAGTTACACTTAAGTAAATGACGATTTAAAAAGATAAATAAACTTCACAAAATAAATTATAGGCTTCGACATGTACTTACAAAAATAATCGTACTATGATCCCTTGCCACCACCATAGCAAAAATAAAGAAATTTACTTAGTGATCAAATTTATAATACCGTTTTTTGGTGTTAGTGGTTAATAATAGAGAGCAAATGACGTTTCATAAATAGTACTTACGGTAGTAACAGACACATCTGATACTATATTATTACTATACTTGTGGAAACTGAATCAACGGCTCACCTTTTAGATATCAGTGCTGCCATCTGGCGTCACATGTAGGTGTCAGCGCAATACTGCATTTCCGGTTACCTAAGTAGTACCTATCATCATAAGGTCGTATCTGCATTTGTATGCTGGGAGCTTTCCCATACCGGGCAGTTCGTGACCGCTCGCCTTGTTAACGCGATGACCTGAGTTGAGATTATGCACTTACATCCGTTTGAATGATGACTACTTAATTGAGGTCATGTGAAATGAGAAGGTTCGCATAGGTGAACTATTTTTATCACATTGTCTAATAAGTTTTACAAAAAAATATTTCTAGTTCTTTGACTACAGTTGTACCTACATGTTTTTTAAATTTTTTATGCTTAATTTAATCAAAGCTTGGAGTAATTGCTTTGTTCTTGCACTTTTATACTACCTATCTTTCTCTCTCTCGTTCTCAGATGCACACTCACACACACACACACATACACACAGACATAAAACATACTTACTCACGCATACACACACACTCATACATACGCACACACTCACACACACATTAATTTTAATTTCACATTTACAAATAAATATTGTATTAGCTAAGGTATTCTTCCTAATCTTTGACCTAGTAAGGTTTCACTGTTTTGCCCAGGGAGTGGCGCCGAAAGCCGAAACACAGGTTTTTACCTAGTTTGGCAACGGATGCTTATTTCTTGCTTGTAATTTTGTCATTTCCTTTTCTACCTGTTATTAAAAAAATAGGTAATTTTATTTAACTATTTTAATACCTTTGTAAGCATTAAATAAAAAACTATTCATATTTACATATGGAAGTCCCATTGATATCTTAAGATCATAAAATCCCAATGGTTACCACACAGAAATCGCTCTAAGCGATAAGGTAGTCAATTGTATTGGTTTATATAGATATCCTGTGCACGTTAAAGTATGTAAAATTATAAATAAATAATAAAAATGCAAAATAAATAAATACTTGGAAACGAAGCCATCGATTGTAATCAGATATAAAATCGGTAACAACGAAAATGGTTAGTCGCTTGGTTCAAAAAAGTGAGAGCTAAAAAAAAAACAATGAAGAACTAGAATGAGCTACTAAGATAATGGAATTTAATTTCAGTTATATGCAAATTTTACGATGTGAAATATTTTTATTTGAGATTATGGATATATAGCATTGTTGTTTAAATTATGATTTATTTATTCTGTATGGACATTATAAATAACAATAAAATTATTGTAGACTTTGAAATAAAAAAATACAGGTGATTGAGAAGTTCGATAATTTCAGTGCTCCATAACCTCCTCTATTCGTTTTTAATTCTATTTCTTTATTAATTTAACGCTTGCTGTGCTTGTAACTTACAAAACATACACAAACTTAGATTCTAGTTTAGTAAATCTCAAGATATAGCAGAATATACACGCTGTAGAGATCTCAAAGTAGATCTAAGTGGGTATTTATTCCAGCAAAAAGATAAATTTAACGTCACAGTTGCAGATCTTTCTTACCGAGATGGAAAGATAACCGTCGGCTGACCTGCGTGCGAGCCAACATCGCCTATTGTCTATTACAACTCACAAACATTAAAAACCAAAACTCACAAACATTAAAATACATACAAATATGAAACTGGTTAACTGTTTTTGTTGACTTGTTTAGTTAATTTACTTTTAAAACTGTTTATGATAATCATTACAAGTGTATTATCTGACATTCTGAATAAACTTAGTAACAATAATTAACGTAGTTATAATTTTAGTGATTATAATCATCATTTATTTATGAAAAAATGTGGTACAATTTAAGATGTTATAAAATTGTTTTTAACAACATTTTACGCCAGATTCGGCTACTAGCAGTTTCACCCGTTTCCGTGGGAATACGGGAATAAAATGTAGCCTAAGTTCCTTCTTTTAACATCAAATCTGGCCGTGAAAGTCCCGTTAAAATGGATCCAATTGATTTAGAGATGAACAAACAAACTAACAGACAGAAAAGTAAGTACGGTATATACTTTTATGTGCATATTGTGAAAAACTGTTAATTTGTAATTACAAACAAACCCCGAAGGGGTGGCAGAGAAAAATATATAAACTTAATAAATTCATTTATCTGACCACATTCAAATTAATTAAGAACAAAATGCACCTCTACGGTGAATAGCTGAAATATCTTTATGGTTAGTGTGAAGCCAAGCATTAAATTCTCGCTACGAATAATTGGTTTCATCAATGTAGGAACCTTACACGTAGAATACACCAAATTAACTTGACACTCCGGCTGCACTATCAAACGAGTTGAATTGTATGACATGACGTATACATAATATCGGGTGATAGAGATCTATTTATATTAGTTGTGGAGTAAACTATGAGATATGTGATTCAATGAATCTAGAGATCTAGACTATCTGTTCTGTTTTTATGCTTAAATAATTTTGTAAATACCATATACTGGCATATATAGTAAACCAATGTAATAAAAATAATTACATGAAAAAATAATCAGTCGGCAATAGTTTCCAAGACCAGATCATACCTGTGCTCCTTATAACCAATAAAAGCATAGTGGGATCCCCAGTCTGCCAGAAAGTGACTGAAAATACCGTAATATATACAAACTTACAATCAAATTCATTACTTAACCTGTCAACAAATCATGAAATTTGAAAAAAAATTAAGCAATACCTTTACCTACTTCGTAATGAAATAAATTCCATTCCAACCGACGGAGTTATAATGTAACAAATAAACAAAAAAAAACATACAGTAACCCTAAGGTCTTTCTACTTTTTTTTAAAATCGGTAGAAAATGAAAGCGGCCTTCAGGTTAGAAAGCAAATTATATTGAATGAAATTGATAATTTTTTTTTATTTAAATTTGGACTGTGATGTATAAAAATAAAAGATTATTTACCGAAGGCCACCTTTCTTCATACCAACTCACCATAGAGTCCTATCCCACGCTGTCATATTTTTTTCCTACCCAAGATGTCATCCAATCCTTTTGGTGTCCTTCATCAAAACACTTGACAATACTGCCCACAATGTGCGCTGTGACCGAAGCAGAGCACATTTGCGAAGTTTTTTTTTTTTTTTCAAAAATGATAGATGATCATAGCCCTTCCGTTTCATTAGACCTGAATGTATTGTGAGAAAATGTAAGAATTGTCTCTTATCGAATACACTGAAAGCTCTATAGTAGCTGAATAAAACCTCGTAATACAGAGAAAATTAAAATGTCTGTTTGTTATTCCAAATTAACAGCTTTTCACTAAATGCAAATGATCACGGAACAAAAATTTTTTTTTTCAATATTTTGTCTGTTTTTACTGACTAATGACTGAAAAGGCTGGCTCTATTTTAACGGGACTTACACTGGCAGATAGCTGATGTTATAAGGATGTGATAACTTAGGCAAAATTTTTATACCGATATTCCTACCAGAACGAGCACTATGCGGATGAAACCGCGGGCGTCCGCTAGTCTTCACATAAATAATTACTTACGATAAATCTCAGATAAACGTATTTATGTGAGCCCAATGAGAAAAAGTAAAAGAGTTATTAAATAACTGGCAACAAAATGGAAATTTGGTATACATAGAAATTAAAAAAAAATGCACAGCATTGGCGTGTCGTGATTTAATTTTAACATGAGCCTACAAAATTTTATAAACAATTTTGAAAGAAAAATTTCAATATTTTAATATGGGGATAATTTGAAATACAATATTTATATTCAATAACAACACAATCGCAAATATAGTTTTTTTCTTTTAATTTTTTTTTATTAAGACAAAAGTATCATACAGTGACAAGAAAACAGTAACTCACAAAAGCTTCTTGGAGGCACACAAGAAACCGCGGACGCGAATACTCCCGCGCCTCTATTGTCCATTCTATAATTACCGGGTCGAACGGAAGACGGACCGCAAACACCTGTTCCGTTTTCACACGGCCGACAACAGGTAAGTTCACCCGAAATTCGAATCTCGAACAATATAATATAACAGTGTACGTACACGTTTTTGTTTTTATGTTTTTTTTTCTTTATTTTAGAAACCTAATGGCTATCACCTAAAGGCGTGGCTGAATAAAGAACTTTATTTTTAAATTCTTATTTACAAGTTATTACACCATTAGATATATATATTTTTACACATAAAAAAACTTATATCGCTCTCCATAACCCTATCTCAGTCCACTGCTGGATGTACCCTTCTCCCAATTCTCGCCAAAGCGTTACCGTACATACCTATAAAGATCTTTCCGCAAACAAAGTAAATCCTTACAATAAATAAAGTGTTACAAATTAGTACAATTATGGGAAAATATTCTTAAAAGTTTTCTGCATTTCAGCCTATTAGTACCTATTTTTTTGTTATTGTAATTTGTTTTTGATGGATTCGCTTTATAGTAAAAGGACTCATCAAAATGAGTACTATTTTATTTTAATATTAATTTTCGTGGGCCTTTTTTACAGCGCATTCAAGCCCACACAAGCTTAAGCTAAACGATCTAGACAACTGATAAATATACTTACAAAATTGTTAACTGATAAATATATTATATAGAAAACATCTAAACTCCGAAACAAAAATTTGTACATCACACAAATATTTGTATCGAACCGGGGTGTTGAAACTTGATATCTCAGAAACGTACCTAGGTCTCAAAAACTACCGTTATATAACCGAGTCATACAAATGATACCAGCAAATAAACGTCAAAAAGCCTTAAGTGTGGTCACCTAACATGTGAAAAATAAAAAGTAATAAAATTGGGCTAAGTAGTAATTCAAATTGAATAAACCAAGTCAAACAAAGCAATATTTACCAAAGAATATTTCTGGCCGAAACATCACACGCAATTTGTCGTAGGACAATCAAATTATAATATTTATTCCCCATTATTTGCGTCAGCCTACCAGATGTACACTCGATGTCAATCTTCTATGTTTGTTTACCTAGAAATAGCAAACATTATGTCGTAGGGTCAGTCTGTTTGACGGCCATAATTTTATTATTAGTTTTATCATTTGGTACGAACCACGATCAAAAATCAAACTAGGAAAAATAAGAGTAAAAAGAACACGGTACAATATTGGATTACACAACATAAAACTGCCTCGCGACTGAGGTCCCGGGTTCGAATCCCGGGTCGAAAAAATTTTTGTGTGATCTACAAATGTTTGTTTCGGATTTTGGGTGTTTCCTATGTGTGTAAATATGTATATACTTAGAAATATATAAGTCTGTATATCAATTGTCTAGATCCCATAACACAAGCTTATATTAGCTTACTTTCGGCTAAACGGTGCTGTGTAGAAAAAATGTTCTACAATATTGTTTAAAAAAATACAGGAAAAATATTGATAAAATCCAAACTGCTTTTTAACTTCAAAGGCATTTGAATAATTTAGGCGTATGCTTTAAAAATTTTTGCCAATATTGTATTTGCAGTAGAGCAGTACAAACTTAGACCAACAGCTTTAGTACGCATCATAAAAACCACGTCAAACCAATAATTCATGCTAAATATAACGTGACACAATTATAAGTCATCCATCCATTCTGATCTGTGCAAAATCATATTCATCGACTAATACCATTTTCGAAGTGACATGCACTTTTTGCCATTCAAATGGGGGACAGTTGTATTTTTTTTATATTAATGTAAGGACTCCTAGTCACATGCTTCGATACCGCGAACGATTACGCATATTTTTGCTCACACGTTATTAGGGGTGCCGTGTGTGAAAAAAATGTACTATTATAAATAAAAGGAGCCTTACAAAAGGATGGGAGAGCGATCAGGGTCACTAGGAAACGGCGGTTTTGATACGGGAATTTTTTTACCTGGCTCTTTTGGGGATCTTTTTTCATTAAAATTTCGGGGTACAAACTTTATAGAGGTAGCCAGTCAGTCTGTGTTCATCTGCGAAGATGATCACATGGTTTATGACTTTGCATATCTTGGTGAAGTGGTCAGTGAATATTGGACTTGGTTTATTTACGTATTTGGACATACATTGGGACACTCAAAGTGAAAAGTTATTTAAGAAGAATTTACAATGGATTTATCAACGCGCAGTAAGTCAAGATTTTTCGACTCTGGCATCGATTTAAGGCGAAAAGGTATTTTTGACCAATCAATATCGAAATTTGATCGTATTATTTATGTGATTGTCAAACTCAAGTTAATAGAGATTGTACTGGGAGTAATAAACGAGACAATAACCAATACTAAAGACAAATTGGAAAATAATAAAGTAGTGAAAATGATATTTGTCCCCGAAAAATATCTGTATATGAATCTGAACGAATCGGATGGCATTCACATTAACATATAAATGAGTGCGTAAGTGGACTGTGCGTTATGGTAGGTATAATATCTCTCTGCGAATAGATCTATCCTGAGTTATATGGGCTATATCAATTGATACGACTTGATTTGGGTATTAACTGAGATTAGATTGATAGCTGATAGTAAATGGAGATAAAGCTATTAGAATCATAAATAGGAACAGTATTTGATATTTATAATAATATCTGCCTATTATTAACCAAATTTAGGGAAGTACTATTTGGGTGTATTGTTTAATAATATTGTTAATGTTGTTATTGTGTACAATATAAAATAATAAAAAAAAAAGTAAAATGCGCTCAAATTTAATGTATTTTTTATTATTTTGTGTTAAAACACTCATAATTTCTTAACTGATTAGAGAAATTCTATTATGATTTTAGGGTTCTTTCCTTTTCTACTATACGACAGTTTATTTTCAGGTTCATTAGGTTTTACTTAATTGATAAAAATAAATTCTTTATGTTGTGCTATTTTGTTGAGACTTCCTAACCTAATAATGATAACATCACGTCAACTCAAAAGCTTTAAGTTTTAAAACAAAAAAAAAATGTTTTCCACTAGAACTAAGATATTTTTACATAGTTAATTCATAAATTTGTAAATCACTTAAAGTTTATAACCTTTTTTTTCTTAGCGTGATTTCAGAAACATCTATAATAGTACACTTAATATATCACTGCTATATATGTGTCTCAATGAACTTAAAATTATATTTTATAGGTACCTAAACATATCAAGTTAAACTGTATTTGTCTGTCGCATTGACCGCAAATACCCGACGCAAAAGCTGTATGTCAAAATAATGTCTGCCCAGGCAATAGACGCAGGCTTATTTAAGTTATTTCTAAATGTTTGTTTTATTTCAAATACTTTATTACTTGGAAATGTGAATGTGATATGAAAAGTGAAATATACTGTGAATATATTTGTGATATCTATAATCGCGTACAAAACTTTTTATTATCAGTTACGCCTTTGTCCCCGAAGGGGTGGCAGAGGGATATTACACGCCCACATTTCAACGAAGTTCAATCTCCCACCTGTTTTACAGTATTTAGCGTATTTGCAAAAAGAAAGATATTGAGTTAAAGAATTGTAAAAAAATGAGGGTTTTTTCAGTTAAAAGTTAATTTGATGTTTTAAAAATATGAACTTTGTAGGATTAAATAAAGTTAATAAAAGATTTATTTTAAATTCAGCTGAAAGAGATTTCTCTACACGAAAACTTTTTTTCTCATATTGTGCAATAATAATATTTGCCTATAAAAGTGCAATGGCTACCCACTCCTGGCACTGATCCCAACCGGACGAAGCTTTATGACCCCACTTTATTGCTTCAGGAATAGCTATATTTCTTTCTCTACATGCATGTTTTGAATTGTTCTTTGTCTCGTTGATAGTGAGAATATTCTTATTTTAATGAGTTTTTATCTCATAACTTTAGAGCCATTTTTAGTTGCATCCTAAGTCCTTGCTTCGGATCTTGAAGTCAGTTTTCCTGTTGTACATTTCTACAGTTCTTGACCCTCAGAAACCACGATTGTAATACCTTCATAGATGTCAAGCAATATTTTGCCTGTGGTGGTTTGCCCGTTTTTGTACGTGACTGTACTCGTACCAACGATGACTGTCATCTAGACGTAGCTGGAGATGTGAACGGTTGTAAAGTCAAAGGTAGAAATAGAAGGCGCAAAATCTCTTCAAATGGGGACCAAACGTCAAACCTTTTTTGTATCTCTGATGGTAACCTATCTATGAGTGATGACTGATGCTACTGATGTATTTTTAAGCTGCTCCGCATAATGAACCAATTGTAATAAGAGGAAAACATGTGTATTGGCATTGAAACTCAATTCAGCCATTTTTCGTAATATCTTTCAGTGATGGACAAAAGATCGAAGACGCTGACTAGAATTTATATCTTACACTAGTCGTAATTCAAATAAATCGGTACCTTAAATTAAAAACTAAATAAATACTGAAAACAGATTTAGATTATGTAAAATTAATTTTAACAGATATTTTAGAGCTCTAATTAGAAAGAAAATATATTTATCTTTAATTTAATATATATTTAATATATTTATTTTGGTGCCTTGGAAGATTAGGCCTTCCCGGCCTCTTGTGTGGGATGCCACATGTGTGGACACCCTTGCACCTTCGCATATTCCTGGCACTGCTAGCTGTGCGGGAGCTGCTGCTGCGTCCGCTGAGGCACTCAAACTTGCGCCGTTTGAGTGCCTCATACACAAATCTTGCAGGAAATTATGTATTTGAGCCGTTTGCGGTCGAAACTCTTGGTCCGTGGGGTCCTAGTACAAAGCTTCTTTTCAGAGCTCTATCTAAGCTTTTGGTCGATGGTTTTCATGATCAGAAAGCTGGCTTGTACTTGGGTCAAAGGCTCAGCATTACAATTCAACGTGGCAATGCTGCCAGCATTCTGGGTACGGTTGTGGCTGACAGCGATGTGGAAGAGTTTTTTGGTGCCTAAATATTTCTTTTATTTTTTATTTTTGATATAAGTTTGTAAATATTCCTTACCTTCCTTTTGTAATATGCGTAAAGTTTATAGTAGCTGTAAGTTGTAAATATTAAATAACTATGTATACCTAAGTAGTAAATATGATAGTATATTATAATTATATATACTAATAAGTAAATAAATTTAGTATTAGAGGCACTTGTAGTAATAAATACAGTCGGCGGCAATAATTAGTGGCCGGCAGTTAACGACAGTACCGTATTGGAATTAAGATTTTTGCCATAAATGCCCGGCTCGAGATAAAACTGCCACGCTAAGGATTAGGGGTTAAGTGTCCGCTTTAACGGATATTGTTCTGCTAGTGTGGCTAGTTATGGATATCGATAAAAATAGATCGATAAAATTTGAGAAAATTAAATATAAACGAATGAATAATACCTACTTTTTTCATTAAATAAGTGAAAAGTGAATGAATAACCTTTTATTTTACAAACAAACTAAAATACTTACAAAGATAATATACAATTGTTAACTCTTTTCAACGCTGAATTCCTTTCAGCAAACCTCGGCAGTAAAGGAGAAATTACAATTACACCCCCGGAGATCTTAGTGGGGCATTATACACCTTGTTATTGTAAATACATTACATACATACGTACATGTATCTATTTTTTTTTTAATTCGTTAAGTCTCATTAATTAACTTTCAGCATGGTAACTCTGTTGTCAAGTTCAACGAGTTTCAATTAGAATAAAAAGTAAACAACGTTTTTTTAGTAATTTCACATTGTATTATTGTTATCTAATACTCATAGTTAATTAAAAGATTACAAAATATACTATCAACATCTTACAAACACATAATCATAAGGAAATGAAGATAATATTATGATTGACTTGCAAATCGTTATCTAAGTGTATTCAATAGGTATCGTTTGAAGAAAATTATCGATATGTTATCTATCGATACATGAGTGCATTGCCATCACTAGCCCATTCCAGTGTAGTGGCAGACAGTCCGGTGTGGCGTTTTTATTGACACTCGTACAGTGACAAATATCTTCAGGAAGAACATACTCCTTCCCCATCCGTAAGGGGTAAGGGTTCAGTTGGCACTGTTCTTCTATACGACTCATATATTTTATGATGATCCATTAGAACTACAATGAGTTTTGTTTTTGGATTCAACAATTCCAAGAGCCTTTATCTTTATTACTAGCGTGCTTCACATAAGAAGTCATGTGACTTTGAACTTAGAAACGGGCACAATGCGGGTGAAAATCAGCTATCTGCCACTGAAAGATCCGTTAAAATCGGTACAGCAGTTTCAGGCAGACAAACAGAAAGACAGAGATTTTATTTTATTAACGTGCCATATACTAGGGTCATATGCATTTAGTGAAAATTTGATAATTTGGACGAACAGACACTTCAATTTTATTTATCTGTATAAATTTTGGTTAATTTTACACCACAATCAATCTTTTGATTACACACGATTTATTAAAAAAAAAAATTGTTAAATGATACGTAACAAAATTAGCAATATAAATTTTCATTTTCAATTTTATGAAACCAATATTTTTTTTTCTGCTAAGGGCTGCTGTCCACTCCCCAAGCGGAGAATCATGTTACACACCTAAAGCGAAAAAAAGAAAAAAAAATTGTAATCCCTCTAACGAAGAGGCCAATACACAGGAGGCCTCTGTTTTTCTCAGTTATTTCGAATATTCCGCCCAGTATTGGGTATCAGTAACACGATTACTGACCCGACCTTAATTTGATCAGTCACCGCCGTGGCCGCTATTTTTTCGCGTTGTCAACCCTAGGGAGGTTTATTTACCTGAACTATATAGAAAGGTATTGATAAACGTTTCTTTTTACAAAGATGACCCAAATTGGGTTTGAGTGAAGTATTTTCCAAGAATGCCGTATGTCAACTGAGAGATTCTTTGACTTTTTTGTTAATAATAAATTTGAATATCAAATATTACATATATTACATATTGGTGATTTTTTTTAAATACCTGGCTAGTTTTAAAAAACATAATTTTAAGAAAGTGGCTTGTTAATCCTGCTTCTAAATTTAAATTTGAAACGAAAGGAATACCGTAATTTCTGAAGAAAAAAATATCAAATTTTGGCATTGGACAGTGATCCCTTTAGCTCCCTCGGGTCGACAAAAAAAAACAACAAGATAAAGATAATCAGCCGTTTTTGTCGCTCGGAATTACAACGGATAATTTGATTAGCTATCGGTGGGCGAGAACCGTCCCCTTAAGAGATAATCCTATTTTATAGGTAGGCCATTTAATCTGATAGATGCTAGGTGTTTTATATTGGGCGTTACTGATTGTATTTTATGTTTATTGCTTGTTATAATGACGCTGTGTATATTGATAGCTATTACTTTCAAATTTCTTACTGGTTTAGCAGAAATTAATCCGCCATTTTGTAACATCAAGTTAGGGTATATATTTAAAACAAATTATGTAGGAATCTGAAGTATATAACACGTAAACTACCCTTCCATTAGCTAAGTGTAATTATAGGTAGAAAAGCAAGGGTTGCGGAGTGGCCATGTTGAGAAGAGTGACGTCATTAGCTCGCCGTTGACACAACCCGCCTTCTTTCTTGAATAGCGAGGCTAAACTGGCTCTATGTGCGTTTTCCAATAAGCCACTATGTGCTGCTGGTACGGAGTTACGAGGATTTTTTGATATAATAACATTAGAAAACAAGATTTACGATTATGTCATAGTAAATACTTGTATAAAATATTTTAATACTACTTAACATTATCAAAACATGGTCTAGTATTTGTCATTGAGCTCATTACCACGGGCTACTTGTAAGAACTAAGACCATTATAAAACACTATGTTAAGTATTCGCCATTGCTGTACAGTACACACGTTCTAATCCGGTAGTGGTAAATAATCAAACGTACTATTTCAGTCATTTGTTTCAATGATAAGGCGTCGCTAAAATACTATTGTTACTTTGTCTGCCTTGTACAAGATATTTTCAGTTACAAACACTTGGGGTGTGGGGTTGAGAAAGCAAAGATTTAAAAAAAGGTCAATTGTCTTTAAATTATGGCGTACTTAGATCATGTTTTTTACAAGATAATGTAATAAAAGGTGATTATGTTTTTACCTTTAGACCTCGTCTTCAGCTGAGTACACCGTGATTGAAATTTGGTACATTGATCTTTCCATTATTTAGATTTTCTTATAAACGTGTAAAAATTAATTATTATTGTGACAATAATAATTAATTTTTATTGTGAAAAAATATGTGAAAAAAAATTTTCAGCTTTGATATTTTTGGCACTTGAACTAAAAGTTTCTTTGGTCACTCAGCTAGTAAGTTAAGCCATATAAAATAAAAACGCTTTTAAACAAATTAAAACAAGCTCTCTATCTGAATCTGCCGACACAGAAAATTTTCAATAGGCTTTTGTGCGGTATGTCCATTTCCGACAACTCGGCCTTTGAATAAAGTAGCTGTCAAAGAGGCCGATGTCAAATTTCTTTACCATTCATAAGTTGGCAAAGAAAAACAAAACGAAAGTAAAACGTCTTTATAAATAATCTGCTGCTACCAACTGGATTTAAAAAAATAATAATATATAGTCGATGCTCTTGAAGTTAACGTTTTAAATATTTTTACTTGGTAATAGAAATGATTTCATACATACACAATCCATACATCCATATCGTCACGCCTGGCTCCCGTCGGGGTAGGCAGAGACTATGGCTTTTCACTTGCTACGATCCTGGCATACAACTTTCGCTTCTTCCACTTTCATAAGTGTTTTCAAACACACACGCCGGTTAAGGTTACTCTTGACCTGACCTTTTTCCAAAATGTCTTCTATTTGATTTACATATGTACGTCGAGGTTACCAGTTGCCCATTCACTCTCTTTTGATAAATCAGTTCTGTTAGTCTACTTTCATCCATCCTCTCCACGTGTCCGAACCATCTATACCTTTTTCTATCTCAGTCACTACATCCTCTACCATACCACAATGTTTCCTTATCACACTGTTTCTTTCTTTGTCCATCAATTTCATTCCAGCTATACTCCGCAGACTTTTCATTATTGGTATTAGAGAAAGAGCTTAATGTAGAGTTTCCAATGTATTCGATCATCGAGGGCTTCAGCTCTAAAACGATACGTATTCATCGTATGAACGATCGCCACACCCAAACATCACACACCAAAATCAAAATAAAACTACAACAATAAACACCCCCACAACATTTGATACTCATTCTTATTATTTTTATTTCTCGATTGATTATCGTGAAAAATGTACGATTTCTATACAAAATTGCTGGGGTCCGTGATCCCCTGCCAATTAATATTGGCCACGGTGGTCAGGGTTATATCAAAGTTAGACACTTTTTTTTTTGTTCCAAAACCGTTACGCACACATACACAAATGTATCACCACACACATTTTATATCTGTAGGAGGTACCTACACATTAATTACAACAAAAAGTTCGAGTTCAAATTACACCATTAGAGGAATATCCCAAATTAACACGAAAAATACAATTTTGCACTCCGCAAATAGAATATAATTAAAAATTTATGTAACGAACGGCCAAGTCGTAACTCTGCTAAAACACAAGTTACTTCTAGCTGCACAGTGTGACCTTTTCTCTCAAAAAACAAATGTCGAAATATAACTGGCATGTTACGCCGTGTGTAGTAACGAGCTAATTTAAACTTTTCGGTCTCAGTCCTTTCGGAGGGTGACTCCCTTCTCGTCACCTGAGGCGACTATCCTTGGTTATACGCTACTTTTCAATAAAATATGCTCACCTTCATTCTGAATTTGATTTCACTTTTATTTTTTCAATTGATTTCATTTCAATTTTTATTGACTGTCAATGAACAAAGAAGCGTCGTTTTATTATGTTTCATTAATAAATAATGATTAGTAACCTAGTAATATTGAAAATGAGTTTTCTTTATCTTAAAGATATGATATAATATCTCTGAAATAAAACAGAAATTTTGTTCTGAGTATAGGGCATATTTTTCTAATAACTAGTATTTTTTTACTTTTCTATTTACAGAATATTACTGAGTTATTCAAATTATGTATTGCTTTACCTTTAAACTATAAGCTTTGACTAGGTGTACAAAGAACTATACATACAGTAAAACATATTGATGTTACAAATTATTTGAAAATAAACCATTTCGTTAATTAATTTTTTCATCAAAAATATCAGATTCTTGGCTTTTATATAGTCGATACTCAATAATCGATACTTATTAAATACCGTTCTCACTGTTAATTTGAAAACTGCTTACCAATTTTATAGCCTCGTAAGTGATTCTAAAATGAAAGTTGTCGATGTTATGCAATGATACTGTGAAAATTCATAGAAAATTTACAAAAATGAATTAATTACGTCATACAACATACTTCCTCTATATGATTGCTACAAAATCAATTGACATATACGAACACCCTATACCCTAATTTTAATTTAAAATAATCACCCTGACAAATTCATAAATCACTGACCCACATTGAAACCTGAATATAAATTTGAGTGGGTGTGAATTTTTTGTTTAAACAGCGCATGTCTGGTACACAATGACCACTGTCCACTCACGTGCAGTGGGTGTGGCTACGTTTTATCCGAATGTGACCGATTTGACCCACTGTGTAGATAAATTTTCTCGTAAATTGATAGGGTTTCGATAGTGTTTAGGTAAACGTGTGATATATTATGTGGGGGTGTTCGTTTACATCAAAGGTTTAGTAAGAGGTAGTTTCGACATAAATATTGTAGAACTTTTTTTTTACACAGCGCCGTCTAGCCCAATGTAAGCTAATATAAGCTTGTGTTATGGGATCTAGACGACTGATAAAAATACTTATATAATTCTAAATACATACATATTATACATAGCAAACATCCAAATTCCAAAGACAAACATTGGCGGATCACACAAACATTTTTTCCGGCCCGGGAATCGAACCCTGGGCCTCAGTTGCGGCAGTCGCAGAAGCTATCACTGCGCCACCGAGGCAGAACATTCAATTGGATGACGTGTTTTGTATTTGTGAAAAGTGTTCTCAGTAGCCTACTCTTTCCACTTCTTATTTAAATTTTAATATAATTACGTGTATAGGAGTCACAGTATAAAGGGATTTGTGTAAGTTAGACGGTAGCAGGTAGCTTCCTACAAAGTCAAAAAGATATTAATATAAAAGACAATTATAATGAAAAAGATAATAATTCTTTAACTACGAACGATTTTTGGATCTTAATTTCTTCAAAGAGCAAAGAAAGGGGAATTGGTTCAAGGAAATAAGAGAAAACTTTCTTTTAAAATGTTATATGCTTTTATTTGCTTATTGTGTACTTAGCTTTAGTTTTTTTAAATATATTATTAAATGAAATAAATCATAATACAGATAATCTTAAAGCACGTTATGACGAGAATCAAATCTCTAGTTCACACGTTATGATCCTAGAAACCTACTTCTATTCTAAAAACACTATTTAAATTTAGAACGAAGAAAATACAGATTGACAAATGTATTTGTCCTACCTTAAAACATACCACGCGTCACAGATAAAATATTTACATAGGCACAGGAATCAGAGCCACCTTCCTTCCTACTTCCTCAGGAAGTGCTTCCATTTGCCACGAGCCGTCACCTTTAAAAATTAATATTACACAAAACATTTACATAATATACCCTCAAAACAAACTAGGTACGGTACGCAAATAAAGAACGTCGAATCACGTCGGTTTTTTTAGGTATATTAATTTAGTTCTCCGATTACAATGCAATACAACCCCAATAGACATTGAGTATACAGTTCAGCTAGGGCTACCACTTCGCTTTATTTGTTTTAGAACAGCAATTACAAACAAGAGACGTTCCATCGTAACACTTCTTTCTTTCAAATTATTTTCTTGCCGAGTGTGAATATATAATTATGAAGATATTCTTAATCACGAAAATGCTATATTGCCAAAAAAAGAGGTAGAGATTCTATCGATCTTTTTTGTTATACCAACATACAAGACGCTAGTAAAAGTATCTGAACGGCAACTGCTGTTGCAACATGTGTTTTGGATAGCCCATTTACCAATAATCATAAGAATTTTTCTGCCTGTACACCAAAAAAGGATATTACAGGCTATACTTCAACACACTACTACCCAGAGGAGCGGAGCAGTAATTATAAATGTCAACAAATAGGACAATTTTTAAAATTAAAGTACTTCTGGATTTTTGCCACGGGATTTGAAGTAGTCACGAGCAAAACCGCGGTGCTTAGCTATATAAAATAAAATTAGCCTAATAAGAAGTATGGAGTATGTGCTCATATTCCAGATTGCCCTGTTCAAAAAGGATCAAACCTATATTTTTTCTTTTATAATTTCCTTAAAACTGGTAACCCTAAGTACAACGAACATTATGTTTCACAAAGAAATTGAAGGAAAAATAATAATAACAAGAGGGCAATGTAAGGGCGTCTACACAGTACTTATAAGAAATTAGCTTGCGAATAGCTTTGATGTACCGCCCAATTGTACGGGGCTTGTGAAAGTGCCTTTACAATATAAGGCGTTGGGCTCGTCTTATTCGCTGAGGTATTTATATAGAAATATCAATTAATACAAAGCGAGTGGGGATGAGTGGCGAGTGGGGATGAAGAGTAGAAGCGTGCACGTCGCCATCCCTGCCAGCTACGGCTGCAATTCTACTCCAACACGAGTGCCACCAGGGCGAACTATGCTAGGGCGTGCCCCCGAGGCGACGCGCACCAGTTCGTCCCCGCTGGTGCGAAAAGTGTGAGCCAGAGCGGCGTAGGGGACCGCCACCCTACACGCGCGGCCCGACACGGCGGGAAGTGGAGGATGGAGTGCAGGGTAGCTGCGTGGAATGTTAGGGGAGGAATACAAGATAAGATGAATGAGTTGATGGATGTTATGAATGAGAGAAAGTTAGATGCAGTGTGCTTGACAGAGACCAAGCGCAAGGGCAGCGAAGTCTTGGAGCTCCCGGGTGGGATGCTCGCGCTTTGGTCTGGAGTACCAGAGAGCGAGCATGGCAGTCGGGGGGTTGGAATTTTGCTGTCCTCGCGATTGGCCTCCGGTATGTATGAGTACAAACTGGTAGGTCCTAGAATCCTCTGGATCCGTGTAAAACTTGGTTTGACGAAGATTTTCCTGGTAGCTGCTTACGCGCCAGTATCTTCGTCGAACGCGAGTGAGCTAGAGGACTTCTGGGAGAGTATGAGAGAAGCTCTAAATGTGATAGAAGGAAATGAAAGACTTATAGTATGTGGAGACTTGAATGGATGGGTGGGTACCGCTCGCAATGGTTTTGAGTCGGTACTCGGGAAGTATGGGGATAAAAGGGTGAACGACGCTGGCAAGCTAATACTGGCATTTTGTAAGGAGAAGGATTTGTTTGTGGCGAACACAATGTTCAACCACAAACAAATTCATATGTATACGAGGAGATGTAAGTCAAAGAGAAGCATGATAGATCTATTCCTAATGGATAGTCGGCTCCGTAAACAGGTGATGGACACGAGGGTTTATCGAGGCGCTGAGCTGGGATCAGACCACTACCTAGTCATAACTAGGATTAGGGGTCTGTTCGCGGGTTGGCGTCATCGTACCGAGTGTCCTGAACCTGGGCCGACTTATAGCATCAAAAGCTGGAAGCTGCAGGATGCATCCATTAGGGATAAATATAATGAAAGGGTAGCCGAAAAGCTTGGCGACGTCAATGTAAGCAGTGAGAATGTGGAAAGTGTATGGCAGAACCTTAGGGACAGTATGATAAATGCCGCTGTGGAAGTGTGTGGAGAAACGAAAAGAGGCAGTAGTAATAAGCGTGATGCATGGTGGAATGAGGAAGTGAAAGCAGTTCGAATGAAGAAGAAAGCATGGCTAGACTACTTAGCCTCGCGGAATGATTTTAATATGAAAGAGAGATACAAGCTGCAGAAAGTTAACACGAAGGCACTGATAGAAGAAGCTCGTGAAAGGTGCAGAATGAAAGCGGATGAAAGGTTGTCGTCCAATTTCCGGGATAATGCCAAGCTCTTCTGGAAAGAGGTAGGCAAGACCCGGAGTTGTTCGGCAATCTGCAGTATGAATAAAGTGCTTAGTGTTAACAATGACGTCCTAACAGACCAAAGTGACGTCCTGCAGAGATGGAGTGAATATTATGGAAAGATGTATGCAAGAAAAGACAGAGATGCCACATCGGGAAGTGGAGCTCACTTCGATGCTCCGGATCCCGATGTCATTGAAGTCATTAGTATGAAAGAAATAGAACAAGCGATAAGAAGTATGAAATGTGGTAAGGCTGCGGGAAAAGACAGAGTTACTGCTGAGATGATCAAGTACGGTGGGTCGCGTGTCTGGGACACACTTTGTCTGTTATGCAACTTGTGCTGGCGGACGGGTGAGGTCCCAGATGACTGGCGAGTAGCAGTTGTAGTACCTATTTACAAAGGGAAAGGCTCGCGCCTAAACTGCTCCAGCTACAGGGCGATCAGCTTGGTCAGCTTAGCTAGTAAGGTGTATGCAAAGGTTATAACGGCACGAATGCAAGAAAAGTCTGAAAGGTATTTATGGGAGGCTCAATGCGGATTCCGACGTGGAAGAGGTTGCATGGATCAAGTGTTTTCTCTCCGCATGATCGCGGAAAAGTTTCTGGCTCTTAGCCAGAAGGTTTTCTGCGCTTTTGTGGATCTAGAGAAAGCATTTGATAACGTTGTGAGAGAAACGCTGTGGGACTTGCTGCCAGGATATGGTGTGGACGGCTCGCTACTGCGGGCAATACAGTCGCTTTATAGGGACTGTAAGGCTTGCGTGCGAGTAGGGGGGGATGTGTCACCTCTTTTTGATGTCTGTACAGGCGTCAAACAGGGATGTGTCATGTCCGCCTGGCTGTTCATAGTGTATCTGGACAGTTGCCTGCAGAAGTTGAAAGATTTTAATATGGGTGTGAATTTGGGTGACTTTACAGTAAACTGTCTGCTGTACGCTGATGATGCGGTGCTCATGGCCTCATCAGAAGCCGACCTACAGGCATTAGTCACTAATATGAAAGAGGGGTGTGAAAGTAAGGGTCTCCGCATGAATGCAAGTAAAACTAAGGTTCTAGTATTTGAAAGAGGTGACGTAAGAACTAAATGCGAGATTAGGGTAAACCAGGAACGTCTAGAGCAAGTGAATGAAATTGTGTATTTAGGAAGTATGTTTAGCGCGGATGGAAGATGTGATTCGGATGTAGAACGGCGAGTAGCTGCCGGAAACAAAGTTAACGGTGCTTTGTCCCAGTTAGTAAAGCGACAAAGCATCGTAAAAGAAGCACGAATGGCGATTCATAACGCAGTGCTAGCGCCAACTTTGCTTTACGGTAGTGAAACCTGGGTATGTCAGCAGATGCATAAAAGTAAATTGAATGCTGTGGAGATGCGATCACTTCGAAAATTGTGCGGCGTTACCTTGGCCGACCGAATACGTAACGAAGTGATACGCAATATGGCAGGTTTGAATGAAAGTGTCAGCGTTAAGCTGGAAAAGGGCGTGCTCCGTTGGTTTGGACACGTCCAACGAATGAGTGAGGAACGATTGACGAAGAATATATATTGTTCAAAAGTAGAGGGTAGAAGGAGTCAGGGAAGGCCGAGACTTACATATGAAGACCACGTGAGCAGATTGCTCAAAAACGGAAAGGTCAAAAGTACTCGGATACCCAGACGTGCGTGTATGAAGCGATTGATGAATCTCGAAGAAGCGAAAGAAGTATGCATGGATCGCGAAGCCTGGCGATCTGTCCTCTCTGACTACCCCGTCAGGGATACAGCGTGAAGATAGTTAGTTAGTTAGTTAGTTAATTAATACAAAGCGTCAATTATGTATTTAGGACCCGGTTGAGATTTTAGGGGAAAGTAGCCCTCATATGAGTTGTAGGTTAATTTTGAGGCAAGGATATGACAGGAAGGATTTAAGGGTGTAGAAAACTCAAGATCTCCCATCTCCTGACGGCCCAAGTGACTATTCTTGCTGATTAACGGACGAGGCAACTACACTGGATTCCTTAAGGGGTTGGGAAGTCAAACGGCAGTCGTTTTCAATAATGCTAAAAATAAAAAACCAATCCATATCTTGATCCTTGCAGCCAAAGTGGATACTACGATGATAGCGCGGCAGTGATTGTAGATCGGATTTGTAATAGCTCGGACTGCACAGTGTTCAGAAACAGTAAAATATAAAATACACATTTTTAATTTAGTAATTAAAAATGATTTTTTTTTATATTTGGCCCGTCAAAATCTCCTTTAGGCTCCATTTAGGCTCCAATAGCGACCGTCAACTTGATGGCCCATAAATATGCCTTTTCACGCTTCTCTTAAAGGACCCAGGATTGCAAGAGGGAAACACGTGCGTCGGCAGAGTTTCATTTTTCAAACCTACGGTATCTTTCCGTTTTGGGCAAGATGGGCAAAATTTTTAATTATGTCAATTACCACTCTTAACCTCATTTTTGTCAATTACCACTCTTAATCTCATAATACGATTTCTAGACATCTGTTACTCAATGAGTCCATTATCTTTCTTTAAGCAACAAAGACACAACCCTTTAAACGCAGACCGCTGGCAAGATGGTTATTACGGGCCTATTGTACCCGAGATCAGGAGTCAACCCTACAACTGACACCTTACGCCGTGACTGCTACAACTATCAATTAAGTATTATTTAACACTTAAATGATTGAAAGAAAGTGTCATTGCCCATATGTCGGACGAATGTTGAGAAACAACATTTTTTTGTATACAATAATTGGTTTAAACGTGTGAAGTTTCATTTTGTATTTTAAGACTATGTGGAATATAATTTAGTGTCCCAGAAACGGTCCACAAATTGTACCGTGGTTTTTAACTTGATATTGTACCACGTAAAACGGTTAATGTTTTGGGTATGGATAAGTAAAAGATATTTGGTAACAAACTAGATATGAGATATGTGATAGGTGGGTTATGCTCTTATAGCCAAATTGACATCGATGAACCAATTTTGAAATGAGTTTAAAATTTTAACTTTTTCATTATTCTCTTAATTCTATAGTTGACGCCTTAATCCCCGAAGTGGTACTGACAACCGGGACCAACGGCTTAACGTGCTTTCCGAAGTACGGAAACGCTCGCAAATGTAAATTTTTCAATATGGTCACCCATTCTAGGACCAGCCATAGCCAAAATTGCTTAACGCAGTGATCGTTTACAGAACACTGAGATAGCAGGGCCATGAGCGCTTTCTTTTGTAAATGTAAAGTAAACATAAATTAAGCAAACCAAAAAAAAAATGACAAACACACACAACACACAAACACGGTGAATTGTGGGCGTATAGTATGCCTCTGCCTACCCCTTCGGGGATAAAGGCATGACATTATGTATGTATGTATGTTAATTTATGTTAATGAAAGTATCTCTTAATCTTTTTCTTCATCTTAGTGAATTCCCAGTTGCTTCCAAACCTAGCTAGATTTGGAGGATAAACAGCTATGGTTTTGCTTTAGATGTTCTGCATGGTTAGGAGCGCCTGCCGTCTAACCTCTTGACCCCGAAACTATTCTCAACCCTGCGTGGTTGTCTCGTCCGTTAGTCAGTAAGTGCACCGCAAGCAGATGAAGTCGCTTGGGCACTGGAAATTTTGGCGGGGTATTAGGGAGTACTTTATATTTGAAATTATTAGAGCGAAGCGAACAAAGTGAGCATAGCTCCATTCTTCCACTATTCGGCTTGCTCGCTTTGTCCTCGAACTCCTCCCAAACCACTCAACATTTTTTAATCAAATTTGACCCATAATATGACATCTGCCCATAGAAGGTTTAGAAAAACTAAAATCGAAAATTTGACGTACCATGGAGGAATAATCACCGAAAGAAAAATAGACATCTACAAAAGAACTGGAAAAACGGCAAAACGTTTCGCTCCATTTAGACTTACGGGGACGGCAAAAAGTGCACCTATTTTTACAATATGCCTCTGCCACCCCTTCGGAGATAAGGCGTGATGGATATTTATTTATTTAGACTTACGGGGACGGCAAAAAGTGTACCTATTTTTACAATATGCCTCTGCCACCCCTTCGGGGATAAGGCGTGATGGATATTTATTTATTTAGACTTACGGGGACGGCAAAAAGTGCACCTATTTTTACAATATGCCTCTGCCACCCCTTCGGGGATAAGGCGTGATGGATATTTATTTATTTAGACTTACGGGGACGGCAAAAAGTGCACCTATGTTTACAATATGCCTCTGCCACCCCTTCAGGGATAAGGCGTGATGGAAATTTATTTATTTATTTATTTAGACTTACGGGGACGGCAAAAAGTGCACCTATTTTTACAATATGCCTCTGCCACCCCTTCGGGGATAAGGCGTGATGGATATTTATTTATTTAGACTTAAGCTGACGGCAAAAAGTGCACCTATTTTTACAATATGCCTCTGCCACCCCTTCGGGGATAAGGCGTGATGGATATTTATTTATTTAGACTTACGGGGACGGCAAAAAGTGCACCTATTTTTGAAAATCAGCATCTAACGTATTTTGTTTTTCCATCAGCGGATGCGGACAGCGCGGCAGAAGGCGGCGGCTCACCCACCCCAGGGGTGCCCACGGATACCTTAACCTGTGGAGCCTGTCGGCGAGCCTTCGTCCTCGCAGACATCGTGAGGTTTATACAGCACAAAGTCTCCTCCTGCGATAAGGACCTCACCTCGTATCACTGTTATAGTGCTGGTAAATACAAAAATCTAAAATGAAATAAATATGAATATTTTGAGATATTTTTTACACAGCGCCGTCTAGCCCAAAGTAAGCTAATATAAGCTTGTGTTATAGGATCTAGTCGACTGATAAACATATATAGATATTTCTAAATACATTCATATTATACTTAGGAAACACCCATTCCGGAACAAACATTTGTGGATAACACAAATATTTTTTGCGCCTCGGGAATCGAACCCGGAACCTCAGTCGCGGCAGTTGCTTATCGGTCGCACATTTGCTCTTAAAGATGATGGGAAATGTCAAAAGAAAGCCTTGTTTATATTACTACAATGGCAGACAAGCATACGTCCAGTCTGGTCTAGAATATTGTAGGATCGAAGGTCCTTACTTGCGCTGCCTTAATAATTAAAGTGAACCTGAAATGTGAATTTATCAGATGAATAAGTAATTGTAAATTTGTGAAAAACTCTACATTTACAAATTAATAAGTAATTGTAAGAATACCAATTTTTTATTTATTTCTATTACAAAAGTTTTAATACATACAAGTATAATTACAATGTTAATTAATAAAATCCTTATTACTACAGGTCCTAATTCTGACCCAGAAGATGGCTCAAGACCTGGCCAAGTGTCGAGCGGGAGCACTGGTGTGCGAAGACCTTCACTTCTTACAGCAAGGAGGCCTCCAAGCAGTCGTGTGCATACTCCTCCCCTTGCCAGCCCATCTATAGCACCACCAGATTTATTAGAAGACGGTGGTGCTTCCAGTACACCTAAAAGGCTTCTAGATGGTACGATATAAATTCAGATTTCACTAGATACCTATATTTATTTATTTTTCTTAATAAATAAAATATAATAGAAAAATATTAAGAGGGTGTGCTTAAGACCGCACGGCAGAAGTGAAAACTTCATGGGCAATCGCAATCCATTATAACGTAGGAATTGAATACTTAGATTGACCATACCAAACACAGCGCCACAACAGCAAAGAGCAGCTGACTGTATCTTTCTCGCTCGGGTATGCCCGGCGTTCCCGAGTTCACCCGATCGAGCCTTTCATCTCAGAGCGAGACGGATCAGCCTAATTTACTACCTATGGAAAAACCAGTGTGCGGTACGCCAAAAGAAGTTTTCACTTCAAAAATATTATTCACTATAAAATTATTGCGTTTGTAGATTCACAAGTAAAACACTGTAGTATATGTTATACGTTTAATGCTTTGACACAGACTGAGCTTATGGGTGTCGTGTAACTACCCCCTAATACAGTACATTCCTCCACCAATAGATTAATAAAAAAAACTTACACAAATACTTATATTACTACTTAAACAATCGAAACAAGAACCTTTTCCTTTTTAGAAGTCGGTTAAAATGAAAGGTAGATATTTATTTTTTTATTACGCGTTGGGTACTTGCGAATAGGTGTATTAGTACTTATATCGTTACTAAGGTCATTCTCATCCCCTGCCGGAATAGAACCCATACTAGTTTCGGGTAATATCGGTGTTTCTACATTATCTAAACCTGCCTCCGGCACTCTTACCTCTAATTCCGGGGTGCCTTCAGTTATAATACTCGAATTTTGAGATTTGTGACCCTCACTATAATCAGGATATAAAGATTGAATTATTACAGCACAAAAATATTTACCTTTCTGTAAACTACAGAACACTAAAACTACAATCAAAGCTGATGTCTTAGCTGATGATGTGATGCCGGAGTGGAGAGTTTTCCCACACCCGTTTTCCCCAGGAACTTGATCTCAAGATTAAAGATAGCCTATGTGTTAATACAGGTTGTAAGCTATCTATAGACTACACATTTGGAAATTGTTTCAGGGATTAGAGCGTAATTGAGTAACAAACATTCAAACATCTTCATAATTTTTCACATTTATAATACAAAGTAGGATGTCGACATATTTCTACTTAGATAGCCGTCATTCTAAATAAAAACTTGAAGATACACAAAGATCAATATTTACATATGAATATCAATGAATATTTATTGAAAAAAAAAGCATCTTAAATATCTAGAAACATAAATAAAACCTTTGTCATCAGGAGACAATGAAACGTCGACCCCTAAGAGGAGGGCGTCTACCTCACCGATGCCCTCAAGTTCCCCTGATGATGACATCAAACCGAAGATCAAACAAGAGCACATGGACATCTCAGGGTCACCCGAAGACCAGAAAAAAACTAGAACTGAAGTTGCTGACGCAGAATCCAATACTATGCATAGTGGTGAGTGAATTTACATGTAGTAATATATTATGTAGGTACGCCATCAACTACCTCTTTTTGTCTTTCCTGATCATCTCTTTCTATGCTAAGCTTGTCTAGAAGAGATTGCTTTTAGCGATAAGGCCGCCCATTGTACTCTTACTTGTAGTTTTAAGTCCTGAAAATACTATATGTAATGGTGAGCAATAAAGAATGCAAAGCAATTAATTAATTAATAATTTAGCATACGAATTGCTTTTCAAAATTGTTTTTAAACACAACTAATGCAAAAAATTGACGTTGTTGTCTTGTGGTAAGCTTCTTATATAGAAATATATTATATAGAAATATATCTACACAATAAATCAATCTAAATCACTTTCCGTAATAGTCTTTAATCCCCATGACTTTTAGTACTGTTATTGTTCAGATGTGAACAAAATATTACATATTACAAATCATTTTCTTTAGATTTTTTTTCATATTACATATAAAAATAATAAGATAAAAATGATTCGTTCCAAAACTATCTACATGTATGTAACAAATAATTGCTGTTTAATTTAACCAAGAAAACGTAACAATAATCATATTCTTATGTAAATGTTGAAAAATCGGACCGAGTAATACAATTAGTGAGAAATTCTGTTGTCGATCGGGTTAGTAAGTCCGGGGAGAAACTGCGAGTCACAACTAATCAAATATTAATTTAAATTACAACGATTTGAGTTATTTTGGAAACGACGTGATTAGGTCAACTAAAAATAAAATGCTAAAAGTGAATAAGTCAAAAGCGACCGTAAGAATTTATTTCTCGGTATGACATGTCACGGTTATGACGGTCCAATAGATATATTAATTAATAATGATTTTCCACCAGTCTCAAAGGATTCTTTGGGGACAGTTTTATGTTTACCAGCTTGTCACGCAAGATGTTGCACAATGGCAATGTTGGACAATATAAAATTTCTGCCACGTCACGGTGATGCCATACATTTCAAATTTCGTCTTAATCCAGACAGTAGCTACAGGATGTTTCGAAATTGCATTTAATACCAAATTAAAATAAATAAAAACTTCTCATTTGTTAATTTTGATTCAAATTACAGACCGGTCATTAATCAACAAAAGAGTTTAAAATTGCATTCAAATTAAAATTCTAACATTGTGTAATTCCAAATACAAAATGAAAATTTTATAAAATAATACAATTTAAAACTGAATAACATACTCTTGTGTATAAAATTTGCAAGATAACAGACAATAATGTAGATGCGTCGTTTTCGTTGAGTACGATCACGTTTAGCTCTGCCACTTCCAAAGTAGTGGTTAGAAAGGAAATTCCGATAATCCTGGTTTGCAGCAAAAATGCTTTTTTCCATTACAATTTTTACGGTATAAATGTCAATTGTTTCATTACTTATGAATGACGGGATCATCTGATATATCAATAGTGAGATAGTGCTTCGAAGTAAAAGCTTAGCGAAAGATCCCTTTTCGATTCTAATACAAACGGGGCTAATACAACCATGTCATAATGATGGTTCAATATAAAAATAGAGTCTGCTCGTATTGTAACCATACCTAATTATAATCACGAAACTTGAATAAATAACCACTGAATTAAAAAAAAACAATAAACTACTAATAATACTCATAAACTGCTAGAAAATAGAGCTCATAGACTATTTTACTAACTCCCTTTCTACTTAACACAAGATATTTCCAGTTTTATTTAATAATGCACTTTCTATCTTGTCTTCAATGAATCTCTATCAATATTGTCGTCTATCTAAAAATAAAACGTTCTTTACCTAAAATCACTTCAGTAATCCTTAAGCCGTTTCAATAAAACGTAAAATAAATAAAAACAGAGGTGGCTATGAACATCTGTATAAGCGAGCAATCTTGTGAGGGTGGTTCGAGGAATAATCTATCGGAGACTAACCCTTTGTGCGGCCAGATGTGCTGTCATTTGACACTTTTGTATTAAACCCGTTGCACAACAAAGCCTTCCTTAAAATCCGAAAATTGTGCACCGTTTATAATATTTTCGACCCGCATTCTGTCAGCTAGTTTGTATAATGCAGTTCACAAAGAAGAAAAACAATTATAAACTTTGCTCCTACTTAGATCAAAGTTCTGTTAAATTGACACTAATATAATTATGTATTAGGTTTAATCGTTTCTTGGAGCGTTAATGACATTTGTCCAATTTGGGACAAACACAACTTATTGACAAAAGGTTGACAAGTTGAAAAGTACTACAGTTTACTGTGTATCCTGTCGTGAACACACGAAAGAGTAATTATAATATTATTGTTGATATTAAGTATATCATTTGATTTTCATAATCAAATAAGCGTGTGAATACTGATAATTCCCTAGATATTGGATACACATAGAATAACCATTGTCTGAAGTCTAAATATGACGTTATTGCGCCTCTGTATACCGGTATTGCGCCAACAAAGTGTCAATTGCAGGTTTGGCTTCAGCACCAGTTGTATCGGATTATTGCGTTTATCCTAAACGTTCATATTAACCCCTTCTAAGTGAGCTGTCAAGTATTCTCAATAAGGGCACAATCATAATAAAATATCGTAATATATTATTTTGATAGTCAGAAACAAAAGGGACAACACATAAATCCATTTGACTTTTAAAACCGCATTCATAATGAATGAATAGTTATTGTCAAAACACGAACATAACTCTTATGGTGACAGTAAGTCGTGACCTGATGCCAACTTAAAAAGGGATCTTAATTTTAAATGTATTATTCCGTACATATTAATTAACCCCATCGCAGTGCAAACAGATAAAGGGGATGATATTTTGGAGAAAAAAATTATTTGCATGAGCACACGATTGACGCACGCGCATTGTTGTCATCTGCCTTTTGTGATGACCCCTACGTTAACCGTGGCCGGAACAATATATAAACAGTTCATTTTGCAAACAAATCATGTAATATTTATCCTTTTTACATTGTAATTGAGTTCAATTTCGCAGAACAATTGTGTGGCGTTAATGACCTACCATGTTGCGATGACTACGATATTATAATTGTCAAAGATGCTACCGAGTTCCCATTGTTAGAAATGGTCTTTTATAATTTTTTCAAAGATAAAAAATGTTTGGCGTGTTCCTGACACGTGGTACAAGCTCATGCGTTCACCGTGACCTATGAAACTCCTTTAAGCGTGACACAATGCTGGTGGATATTTTTAGTTTTTGTATAAACGGGAAGGTGGCTAAGTGGCGGGTTTGAAATAAGTGGGTTTTAATTTTAGACGTGATGTCTGCGACTTTGTAAAATGTGAGGGGAAGTTTGTCTCATGTCGTTCGTGTGTCTTTCAGTTTATGAGTTTTATAAGTATTGTCTGTTGATAATTCTTCAATTGTATAATATCTTTCTTCGCCTTGCAAAGAAACAGCCTTGAGTTTTGGAGTCTGTGTCCACAAACCGTCGCCACAGTCATTACCATCACAAAATGTAGTAAACCGGTGGCCGTCATTTGTTTGTATCAAAACAAATATTGTATCAAGTGTGGATCGGGTCCAGTATTTGGTCTTTTTGTTTGAATTACAATATAATGAAGAATTGTTGGCGTAAGAATATGTACCTATTTTATTTGAATTAATTATTTATATTGTCTTGCTACCACTTTTAAAATTTTTGTATCTCCAATATTCTTAACATTAGTCTGTTTATATATTGTAATCTGTTGGTTTTGACATGAATGACTTTTGTTTGGACTTTTTATCTTCTCAGTTCAGTGCTAACCATCGTATGATGTAAACAATGCTATTAATTTCTAGGACCCCGTATAAAAATTATCCTTTTAAACTCGACTTGCACGGTCTGTCGCACTTGAAAACGGTCAGTCAGAGGGCCCTAACAACCGCACGCTTTTTACTTGGCCACTCGCGCGAGATAAACGTCAACAATAAAGTTCAAACGATCACCGTCAGATCTGGGCTTGCTATATCTCTGAACTAATTACGCATTCATAGAAAGTACTGCTGATAAATGATCACCTCCACAAATGATTCTTCGATTAACTCTCGTCTAAGATATTTCCATATCAAGACATGTTTTCTTAAGGGTCGACCACAAAAGGGCCATCTCTGTACCCTATCTTTAATCCTATCTTGGGGACCTTTGCGGGCGAATTTAAATTTCTTTAGAAATATCGTCCTTATTATGTACGTGCGGGTTTCTATTCCTCGAGACGTTCGTGGGCAAGATAACGTAAGTTAAGTCCAAGAAGAGATTGTTGTGAAAAAAACTACCGCTAACTTTGACGAGATCCCATCTGCTGGGGAGCGCGATTCAAATTTCATCTCTACTACAAATACGTAGATTCATATTTTGTCTGTAACTTTTTGGATTAGTTCAACCTTATTTTGTATATGAGGTGATAAGTCTTTATGAGGGGTCAACCTTTTCTATAGTGAACCTCACCCTTTTAGTGAAAAGAGTCGTTGATAGCTGATTTAGGAATGGTGATAATGCATTCACTGTGTGTAAATATATCATAGACTTATTTTATGATAGATTGCCTCTCGACCGTTGGTTTTTGGTAGATTTGTTCTTATAGATATGTTTGAGGAATTGAAGAGTGCTGTATTGATGTATGTGGATTGCAAAGCGTGTGCAGCGTGCATCTGAATAGCTGTCATAGTTGCTTTGACGTTGATCAGGATAGGGACAGCGATGCGATGACCGCTTCTGGAATTTGTTAATTAAAATTTGTGTTTCAATTGATCAAAGCTATATCTATCTACTGCTTATAAATTTAAAAGTTGTCTGGAAGAGAGGGCTTTTATAAATCAGATGGACGGACAGAAGGTAAATTTGTTGGTTTTGATTATGGTGTAAGGAAGTCTTATGTAAATTAATTATTACGTTGATAATATTATTAAAAAATAAGATATTAACTGGGTAAATCAAATAAAAAAAATCTTAAATCTAATATCTTAAATCTGACATTCTTGACGTAATTTCCATATGTTCAGTATTAGGGAAACGTTCAAAATTAATGCTTACTGAAATTTCCCTAAATAATGTTTTCCTTCAGTTTTAGCTTCTTTTATTTAAATCTTATTACATCATCTTTTTTTTATATTTGGTACGTCAAAATGGCGTCGTCCGCCTGATGGTAAGCAAAGATGACGACCCGTGATTGAGTGCCGCTATCTCCACCAACAGGGTTCCGATAGCGACCCTCAATTTGACGTCTCATCTAATTTAGATAGGTACGTATGAATCATCATGTAATTTAGATACGTATCTTAACTATTCCAAGTTATTTTATAAATTTAGAATACTTAAACAAAGATTTACAAAAACCCTTTTCAATTATCACCCAGTATGACCCATTGACCCATAAAAGTACCAAATCCACTGACTACACTTGAAGTGGCCTCTTGAAAGAAACTACTTAAACGAATTTAAAACGCAAAAGAGACGCTATAAACATGAAGATTAATATTCTAATTCTGAATCTTGAAAGATATCTACGTCTACGTCTACGATGTCTACGAAGCGCTCGTGGCCCCGCGGTCTCAGTGTTCTGTAAACGATCACTGAGTTACGCAACTTTCACTATGGCTGGTACTCGGATGGGTGACCACTTTGTGGCATTTACATTTGCGAGCGTTTCCGTGCTTCGGAAGGCACGTTAAGCCGTTGGTCCCGTTTGCCAGAAAATGGCAGTCATTAAGCCTGGTTGAAGGCCTTATGGGCGGCTTAAAAATTTCAACAGCAGGTAGCCACAACCTGCCTCTGTCTATTTCAACACGGCAATGGGCTCACCACCTATTACGTGGGACAGGAATCCACACGGTGAAAAGTGGCCATATAATATGCCTCTGCCACCCCTTCGGGGATAAGGCGTGATGGATTTATCTACGTCTCTGAAAATGTCAATGTCACATGTCAAAAATAAAAAATAATAATAAATATTGTGGGACGCTTTTCACACAGCGCCATCTAGCCCAAAGTAAGCTAATATTAACTTGTGTTATGGGATCTAGATAACTGATAAACATACTTATGTATTTCTAAATACATACATATTATACATAGGAAATACCTCCATATAAAGCGCTCGTGGCCCCGCGGTCTCAGTGTTCTGTAAACGATCACTGAGTTACGCAACTTTCACTATGGCTGGTCCTTGGATGGGTGACCACTTTGTGGCATTTATATTTGCGAGCGTTTCCGTGCTTCGGAAGGCACGTTAAGCCGTTGGTCGTGGTTGCCAGTAAAATGGCAGTCGTTAAGCCTGGTTGAAGGCCTTATGGGCGGCTTTAAAACCTTCAACAGCAGGTCGCCATAACCTGCGTCTGTCTATTTACGTGGGACAGGAATCCACACGGTGAAAAGTGGGCATATAATATGCCTCTGCCATTTCTTCGGGGATAAGGCGTGATGGATATTTAAATACCCAAACTCCGAAACACACATTTGTGAGATCACACAAATATTTGTTCCGACCCGGGAATCGAACCCGGGACCTCTTGCGTCACAGAGGCAGTCCAAAAAATATAACATTGTAAGTTGCAATTTTTTAATTTTGCAGCTAACAACGCCAATATTAATACATTGTAGAATTTACAAACGATACTTAAACGCATCGGTGCACAAAAATCAATTTTAAACCGCGTCCACTTAGGACCCCGTCCCTTCCATTTTATTGTTTTTCCAACATTTTTTGTAATATGTGGTAATGGTTCACACACATGTGTCGACAAGTTATTATGAGTTTAAAATAGCCCCACACAACGTGTCGGCTACGTATTTTTGTCAACATTTGTCCTTCATGGTTTTGGATTGATCTTCGTCGTTATTATGAAATATTTGAAAGTAGAGGGTTAAAAATTAAAACGTCTTCTTTTAGTATTATAACATACTTATATATACAAGTTTGTATAGAGCGGTAGATAATCTGATGTTGATGCGGTTAAGTTAATTCTGTGTAACATCACTAAAGAAATTTTGTTTAAAATATAGGTCGATTACGTTAAACTTTTTTTTGTCCATGTATATTCCAAAAACGCTTGACGAAATGTATAATGTAGTTATTTGTCTTCAAATGTATTACTTTTTCAACAAGTCACACATTTAAAAAATGTTAGACTTGGAGATCAAGCAAACTACAGATTCGCAAAGATGCCATAAGTCGAATTGTGTCATTTTTCTTTTAATAGTAATTTAAAAAACTGTAAAAAAAGGAAGAAAATCAAAATAGGGGAATACGCGCTTTTTACATAAAGGCGTACCTGAGAGCGAGAACCAACAAATTGCAGAGTAACGTGATAGTTTACATTGTTTACAAAATTCAGTGTTTAAGCGACCGACAGGGCGTGGCGATATGATTAATTTTTTCGCGATGACAGCTAACCTTTATAGTAGTTTAACTAATTACGGTTTTATTTTTACTAAGAAAAGCTAATTTTGGTAATCAAATCAAATCATGGTCGTCCTCTTCATTCCAATTGAAAAACCTTACTTTGGCGTTTAACAGAGTTATTAGTGATTGGACGTTAGGACTGTTTATTTTTGACGTTAATTGAAACAACTGTGTTTCAACCACTCTAGGGCAGTCTACGTCAAATTCTCGCCAGTGTACCACCAATGACTTAAGCCTCATAGATTTTTTAAAAGGCTCAAATGTAACTGGCGTTTTGCCATTTGACTTTAAAAGGATATGAGTGAATTTATGTTTTTCTAAATTCAAATGAAATCATCTGTTACCTAACTAAACGATAAAGATTATTGCTATGAACAAAAATATTACATACTCGTAGGTAACCAAAAAAAAGTAAGTAAGTATTCAAATTAAAACTTGAAGACATTGTAAATGATGTGGAGTACAATACATTCTCATAATGACTTGAGGTTGAGGGTCGTTTCTTATAACCATATTCCTTTGTTATGTAAAACACTTGTGCAGCTAGTCGCGGTCAAATCGGTCAATACGTAGAGTACCATATTTAAACAATAAGTTGCTAATTATTTTTTCAGTTGTGTCCTTTTGAATTACGCTTATGATCCAGACATCATTGAATTACGTAAGTAAATGATATTAGCTAAGCAAATAGATTAATGACAAAATGACCTTTTATTTTTTATCACGCTATTAATTTGAGAAATTGAGAGGAGGGATGGACGTTTGTTACTCTTTTATGCTTAGATTGAATATATTTAAATGAAATTTACATACCTAAGATAGTTTACCTAACTTGTGTTATACACAGGGACCTATTTCTACTTTTTAAAACCATGGGAAATTGAATCAATTACATTATTTTTGCTTGTGTTGTCAGATATGATGACATCAATAGTAGGTATCATGCCGGAACTTCGAAACCTCACCTATCTGTCACAATTTCAAAACCTTAGATATTTAAAATTTTAGAATAATACAGAATGAAGAACGATTCCTTTTTTTTTTAAATTTCGCCAATATTCTTCGTCGTATTAAAAAAAATATTTGCGACCATTTTGGCCAAGGAAGTTTTCCATTTTCAAATTTTATTCGTCGTCGCAAACAACAACATGTCTTTCAGTTATGGGTCACAATTTGCACCATTCGGGGTTATAACTTCGCACTAGTATAAAGCTAGGCTATACAGTAAGCGGATTTATATTTCGCAGGTTTACGTTGTAGTATTTATGTAGAGTTGTAGATTCAAAAGGATTTTCCTAAGGATTTTGTTCAATAAGGCCGTCAACAAGAAGACTATTCTTTCTGAAATACAGTTGCCCTCACTAAGTGAAGACATCTCTACAGCTCACCATGAGACGTTGTCTTTTGAACATGCTTAAAATTATACTAAATTAATCTCTTTTATTAGTAATTGATGTCATTTTTCAATAAGTTGGATAAAAAACCTTAAAATTATTAAAATTTTATTCCAATATAGTTCTAACCTTGGATAAGTAATTGGTAATATTAGTACTTCTGATAAAAATACTCCATATATTGCAGAGAAATAGCCCAGGATCGAACCGTGTCGCCCGATCGCAATGTTAACTTACTTTTTATGTGTTATGTTAACTTACGTTTTCATTGAAATCAATATATAGATAAGTATATTAAAGTCGCTTATCGCTCATTCTATAACCGAATCCGAGTGGGGTTGCGGTGTGCGGACGGAAGGGGAAGGCGGTCATTCAGAGCAGCGGCGCGACGGACATCCGCCGCATAACAAGTCGATGGCGAGTCTCGGTGGTACGCCGTTCTTATTTCAGATTTTGCATCAGTAGATTCAAATAAAGAACACATTTTTAATAAATATCTTATACTAGATGACCCCCACAGCTTCGCCCGTGGAATATTTCGACCTCCCGTCGCACCTATTTTATCCCGTCGCTTATAAATTCTATAATGATGCATACAAATTTGCCCGGTTTGTCGACATTTATGACTACTGCTCAGCTCCCCAGTGTAGTAGCGTAATGATATATAGCATATAGCCTTCCTCGATAAATGGGCTATCTAACACAAAAAGAATTTTTCAAATATGACCAATAGTTCCTGAGATTAGCGCGTTCAACCAAACAAACAAAAAAACTCTTCAGCTTTATAATGTTAGTATAGATTGAGCAAAAATAAGGATACCTACGTAAAATATTAAAATAAATAAAAAATAAATATCCATCACGCCTTATCCCCGAAGGGGTGGCAGAGGCATATTATATGCCCACTTTTCACCGTGTGGATTCCTGTCCCACGTAATAGGTGGTGAGCCCATTGCCGTGTTGAAATAGACAGACGCAGGTTGTGGCTACCTGCTGTTGAAATTTTCAAGCCGCCCATAAGGCCTTCAACCAGGCTTAACGACTGCCATTTTACTGGCAACCGGGACCAACGGCATAACGTGCCTTCCGAAGCACGGAAACGCTCGCAAATGTAAATACCACAAAGTGGTCACCCATCCGAGGACCAGCCATAGTGAAAGTTGCGTAACTCAGTGATCGTTTACAAAACACTGAGACCGCGGGGCCACGAGCGCTTCAAAAATCGCTTTAAATATTGATTCTTCATTATATTTGCGTTTAGAGAATTAAGATTTTGCTGAAGGCAAAATAATAATTATTAAATAACTACATGATTGAATTTCTAATTCTAATTTCTTTTAATTTATTTAAATCAATTTTTAATTAATAATATTTATCGTATAATGCAGTAACTTAAAGGCACCCGTGTGGTGGCGGGCAAACCACCAAACGATAGCATTCCCAAGGAGGGTTGGTGTCAGGCTGTCGGCCGACCATAAAAACCAAGCCAAAACATTTTGCAGTTTGGAATTTTTACATACTGCGCCGACCCCAAGTAAATTGGGACAAGGGCAAGAGAATGATGATGTATAATGCAGTAACTTCATAATTAGTTCCTTAGTATCAAAGGCGTTTTGAAAATTGGTACCTACTCATGACAACTTAAAGAGCATCTTCTTGTTGAAGTTAACAGATGTAAAGCATCACTGGTACAAACTTTTTAATATCCGTTTTAGTAACCTCCAAGAAGACAATATAAAACTTGACATATACGCTACAAAATAACACAAGACAAGTCGGGTGGTTTATCTGTAGTTTCTAGTGGTGTCCGCAAGAGGCGCTGGGGTGCGAACAACTGTTGTCGTCGCCGGAAGCAGCGCTGGCGGCTTCCGGTTGAGCAATATATATATGGGCTGACGGGATTTTTGCATTTTCATTTGGCATTTTATTTCGTTTTAAATTTTTATAAATATTTATAGTCTATTGATATTTGATAACAATTTTTAATACTGTAAGTAACCAGAAAAAGTAAAGTATTGCTAAACGGATGAAGTGGGGATGTAGTTTATAAGTAGGTCATAGGTTTTAGTAGGTTTTAATTAGGAAATAGTTTCAATAATTAATAGAGCCTTTACCATCATCAAAATTGTAGTCAGTCGGGAACACCTTATGGTTTTTAAACTTCCGTTTCGTCCACATTTTCTCATTGTTAGCCCCAGAGGGATAAAATATGCAGGTGGTTCCACTCATTGAAAAAAGACAATTTAAAATTTCAGTAGGTTGGTAATTCTAATTCTTTAATAACCTTTTATAATTGTTATTATCTAAATAAAGAAAATGCAAAGTTCAAACGACCACAAAATAACTACACACACCCGCACCCACGCGCGCGCACATGTATAAATTACCTTTTAGAATTGTAAATATTAAAACTAAAACATTCCAAATTAAAAAAAAACTACAGTACAACTACGGACCTCAACAACCGGATACGCTTTTCCGGAACTAAGCGGTCGACCCCCTGACACGGGGGATCCCGTGGACCCCCGTGTTTAAAAATTTCACTCCCACTGACTCCTGGCCTACACAATACTAGGTAATCAGCAATTGCCTTTTGAAATCCAAACGGTCGTTAAACATTTTCTTACTTAACCGGATGACCTTACGTTGAACCCCGATATTGATACATGTAACTATTATCAGAAGGCCGAGTCTACTTTTGACAAGCAATAGAATAGAACCAGTATCGCTGTTTAGCTGTCAAAATGTTAGTAGACTATAAAAATGCAACTGACTAGCTGGCGCGGTAGGTGTTAGTAGAATTCTATCGGCCGAGCGATAGAAGTCTATTGGATTACGCTTGTAATAGTAGACTACGAAAAACTGTCAAAGTTGTACCGGTCGCTTTCTATTGAAAAAAAAATCGATTCTATATCGACACGATTGACATAGCAGACTCGGCCCCCTGATCTCTAGTAGAGTAGATTCTTGCAGCTTAAATCAATTCAGATATTTCTTTTTTTAAATCGTTACTTCTGAGTTGGTCAATGAATTCAAAAGTTCAAATTCACATTTTTTTTTTTGATAATAATAAGAATAATAATAATAATATGTTTATTTTGCAGACATAAAGCCCAAAAATGTTAGTAGTACAATATAATTATAAAAACTAATGTTAGTAACTTAACGAAAACACAAAACAAAACATTTATGCACCCAAAGACACCCTATGCCCGTCCTTGAGCTCTAAGTGTGGAGTCCAGTCCACCGTTTAAGCATCGGACAATCCCACCGATTACACAATACTTTCAGCATGCTGTGGGAACTGGCGCGTGTTCTGCGAAGGATGGAGGCGCTACGCTTCCGAATAATCGCGTAAAAGTCATCCACACGAGCTTCAGCAAACATTCCGGAAGCGCTACAGAACCGAGGAAGCCCCAACAGCACCCTGAAAGCGTTTTAGAAATTGTCAAACTTTCTTCCACTATGAATTATTATTATCAGATTGCTCAAAAATGTAAAGGTCCAACTCGGATACTCAGATGTAATCGAATTGATTAATGAATGGAAACAAAAAAAATGAAGGAAACGAAAGAAGTATGCATAGATCGCGAAATCTGGTGATCTGTTCTCACTGACTACCGCTTCGGGGATACAGAGTGAAGACAGTTATTTGTAAATGTCTGCCGTCAAACTTTCTAACTCTTGAATCCAAAGTCGGCAGGTGTGCTAACTTGTACATGATTTCAGATCCTTGTTGTTGAACCAACATTTAACCAAAATTAGGAAAAAAACCCGTTAATATACTGAGTTCTCTATGTTTATCTACGAGAATAAATAATTATTAATATTTACTCATTTGAAATAAGAAAACACGGTTTACAAGGTTCGAAGGTATTTTATATCGTCATCTTGTCCGGTGTGATTTCTGCCACACGACAATTATAACCAAAGCTTAATTATCACTTATATGTTATTTAAATTCGTTTGGTGACTTAAATTATTCAACGTGGTATTCCCAACGTCCTCCAATACAGGTATTAGCAATTTTCCATAAAATTATATTATATTTGTAGTTATAGTAGAATGCTAGTGACATGACTATAACCAACATAATACGTGTCATTTTAATCGCAAACCGTGGTAAGATACCGTTTAATCCGACCACCCAAATACTACCATCCTACACGTCTACCATAGTTAATTATTAAGTACACATGCTTTGACCACAGATAGTTATCAGGAACACAAACGATTGAAAATTACAGGCGTCGGTAATCGCTATAATCCGGGTATCAATCGAATTGGAACCGTTTTGTAGCGGTGTTTTTGTTGACCCTACTTATAGAAAATTGTACAGTCAGCAAAAATGTAGTCTTAGACTGGTTGTTAAAATAGAAAATCTGACTATTAATTCATATAGTTTCCTGTTTTAGTTTAAAAGTAAATCGTTTTATCGAACAGTGAGATATATTAACTAAACATACTTACTTATATGTATAACATGAGCATTTTTTCTTAATTTTTCAATTGATAGAGGCATAGTAACACCCATATTTCACCAGTTACAAATGCAGAGTAAACAAACGACTGTTAGTAACCGTGACTTGTGACCCAGAAGTAGATTTTCAAATGCTGATTACCTTATGTCCTTGGCTAGAGTATCATAAATGCAAAAAAAAAAATGTTCTGATGATTACGCTATCTAGACTACATTACTAAACCAAATTCCATATAAAAATAGAAACCACTTTTTGTTGGTAAATAAAATAAATATCCATCACGCCTTATCCCCGAAGGCGTGGCAGAGGCATATTATATGCCCACTTTTCACCGTGTGGATTCCTGTCCCACGTAATAGGTGGTGAGCTCATTGCCGTGTTCAAATAGACAGACGCAGGTCGTGGCTACCTGCTGTTAAATTTTTTCAAGCCGCCCATAAGGCCTTCAACCAGACTTAACGACTGCCATGTTACTGGCAACCGGGACCAACGGCTTAACGTGCCTTCCGAAGCACGGAAACGCTCGCAAATGTAAATGCCACAAAGTGGACACCCATCCGATAACCAGCCATAGTGAAAGTTGCGTAACTCAGTGATCGTTTACAGAACACTGAGACAGCGGGGCCACGAGCGCTTTTACTTTTTCTTTCGTAGGAAATCACAATCAAAGCCAGCTATAATTCTATCACAAACTTACGGATGGTAGATTTCTATGACTTCGGTACCACATGATGTCCAAGACTCAACACAATGAACAATACCTTCTATAAAAAGGTCACAATATTGATATTGCGATAAACTTATATACAGGATGATTCTGTTATTCAAGCGTCAAAAATGTGTATACACAATAAATAGTCGGCTCAAATATATGTATAATAAACATCAATGTCATTCCATCATTATTTTTAATGTGCAATAATAAGGACAATGAGTAAAACCTGTCATAAAAATTATATTGTATGTGTTTTGGATAGCTTATGCACATACAAATGTATTTGGGTGGAAGCGGTTTACCGTTCGGTGTCACAAGAAACGAATAGAAAATGATTAATTAATTATTTATCGACAGTCACTATAATAAAAAAAACAAGCTAGTTTTGCCCTAAATATTTCTTTGTATAATAATAATTTTGTGCGTCTCAGTTAGCAGGTACACCAATTTGTAGGTGAGACTGGTAATGGCCCCGTATTTATTAATGGTAGCTCTTGTATATACTTATACATACTTATATATATATATATATATATTACTTATTATTATATATACTTATTCATTTCTTTGCAAAATTCTAAATCTCAAGGTCACTTTCACCATTAGTACGTGACATTGTGGTTTACTTGTGATACTTAAAACACTGTCTCAGAAAGGTCAAATTGTGTATATGAAACAAAATAACCATCCTGTATGTATCATCTTTCCGGTCGGTCACAATTTGACCGTTACATTTCAATAATCGTCTTAACAGTAAAGATCTTATCGTGCCGCGCCCACCGGACTGGTGATGTACCTTGTCGATATTATCAAAACATCGATAAAACAGTCAGTCATATCATACACGGTTTGTGCAACATTAATTACACATTTGTGTACACAAACGTTTTAAAAATGTGTATAAACGTTTTATAACTTGTAGTTATATTTATAGCTGTGAGTATTAATAATTATTACTTAATTACTATTTCGGTATTATTGTCATATTAAACTTTATGAAGTAATGCAGAATCGTTGAGTCTGCGTTATTTTTCAGATCAGGCACAAAGTTGCTTAGTTAATCTCAAAAGAATATTTCATTATCAAATCGGATTGATAAACTGTACCTATACAGTAGATGGTAATAAGATAAGAAACCTAGTTGATGACATGTATACGAGTATGTTTAGTAAAATCAATGATAGTCGAAGCTGCAGGTTTAAGAGCATCGATGATGTCGACGCATCTCGCCTAGCAACAGGCGACCCAAACGTAAGCGGCGGGCCGGGGGGCTTACCACGGATAACCCGCTCACTTCCGTCCACGACGCGCTAGACCTCGGGCACTTAGTCACAATTTGTAACGTAACATTTAAGGTATTAAAGCCAATTTAGCCAATTTTATACAGTCATTTGGTGACTTCCGTAAAACGGCACCAGATGATTTTATCGATAAGTAGTAGTCCTTCACTACAGATAGATTGACACGCGATTGTCTCCAGAATAAAATTTGTCACGGGTTAACAATACGCAATCAAATTATAAGGAGTGACTGGACGCGCCTTGACCACATCACTTCACCTCTAGAGCGGAACGCATAAACAGGGTTTGTGCCCTGTTTATGCGTTCGTGTGTTTATGTTGTGTGTGTGTGTGTGTGTGTGTGTGTGTGTGTGTGTGTGTGTGTGTGTGTGTGTGTGTGTGTGTGTGTGTAAAAACTATAAACGGGTGACAGGACAAACGAACATATTATCAAATAATTATTTTCTTTATCAACAACCTTATGCAATATTATTATAATCTCATCAATAGATTACTCTCTGGCTGTGCTAGAGGTAGAAGAAGTATTTCAAACTATAGTTGCGTTATCAACAATATAAACCAAGTTTTTGCCATCATTGATAACACATATCTTGTGTCACGTATTATAATTTTATACCACAAGGAGTCGAAGTGGTTCCTAATCTACTTACCTTTAAAATGCAAAAGTACTTTTATGTTTTAAAGGTAAGTAGATATATATAGGGAACACCCAAACTCCGAAACACATATTTGTCGAAACACATATTTGTCGATTTGAACCCTATCTCTGTCTTCATTCTGTGTGGTCCTTCATAGGTACGGAATACCTCAAAAGACAAAATCAGAGTGCTTATTGGGTCACTTTGTTTCTGTTTCGTGAAGTTCTCACTTTGTATATGTCAATGTCGTCCACACAATTTGAATTCCATAACTATTCACTTACCTGCCTTATAAACAGAACTATAAACTAATTTCACTCTTAAAAATAAATTTTTTTTTTTACCTGTCTGAAATGATAAATTAATTCAGAGGAGTATATATAAAAATATATTGTGCAAACATATATAGCTAATTGTAATACATGCTTACATGTGCATTTCAATAAATGCTAAATAATGACAATATCTTGAAAGAAGATGCGTGTTCTTATACAATTGTATGAAATTGTATGAAACAATGCCCACAGCTACTTTAAACCATCGCACAGCTCGCCACAGACAGGTGTTAATCCTCACACATTGAGTCCAGAGCGCTATTATAGCGTTTACCCTAAGGTCCGATAGCGGTGTCAATCCACGTACGCTTAGATAATGGAATGAGCTCCCTAACTTAACTTTCCTAAACGTCTACAGCTACAGTTTTGCAATGGGTGTCATTGAAGTTTTTAGCGAGTCGGCAGCGCGAGTGAAACACCTCTGGTGAGCATTGTGCTTAATAGGATAAAAAAGACGATGATTCTAATAAATCTAGTAAAAAACTCATGTTACTTTTAATGTCGATCAATAATGGCCCTGAAATGATATGTGTGCTTTTATACCCTTATTCAAATAAGGACAACTAAGTTTCCGTTTAATATAAGAGGCCTCTATTCATTTTTCCCTTAGCGGGCCAGTGTTACATACATAGATTTTAATATCAACAGTCTTAACCCGCGCTTGCGTACGTGATCCGAACCCGCGTATATTTCATAAGATTTTAGAGGTGCATGAATCACGCGAGACACGGAGGGGCGATCACTCACCGCTGTGCCGCGAACCCTTGGACCTGATACTGTTTAACATGCACACCACGCGCTCACCCTAGGCCCAACACTACGATATGTGAGAGCTATTACTAGCCACTTTGCCGGTGTTAATATTGCCCTAAATCTTCCATCAGAAACCATTTACATCTCAAGTACTCAACGTCGATCTATGTACAATTTTAACATTTTCTTTTTTAATTGTCAACAGAACCCAGTAACTACGTTTGCTCTACGTGCAAGGCGCGTGTGCACTCAGCGTGGCGACTCCTACAACACGTCCAGCATGTACATGGCGTCAAAATCTACGTAGAGGCTATGCCACAGCAGCAACACAACAAACAAAACCATTCATCATCCAGTACCTCATCCTCAAGTTCTGGGTGCTCATCTACTGGAGCTCCATTACCTCCACCGAGCCTACGCCACCATCCGTTACTTCCTCCACCAGACCTTCACTCGCCATTTGGTTTATTGAGAATGCCCTTACCCGGAAGTCTACCACCATTAGCTCACCCATCACATCCGCCTGCACCATTATTTGCCAGGCCTAACCACCATGATCATCGATACCGAATGGAGCAACTCGTCTCAGAGCAGTTCCGTCATCATGGTCTCAACTTAGCAGCGGCAGCAGCTGCCGTAGCGGCAAATTCTTTGCCTCCACATCAAGCATTCCCATCACCAGCGGACAGGCCTCCTGTCATACCTACGTCGGTATCCAGTAGAGACAGAGCCCCACCTGTTTCACAACCTCTCTCATTAGAACCCCAGCTGGATTTTTACTCGCAGCGCTTGCGGCAACTGGCCGGTACGACCAGTCCAGGGGCGGCCACAGGCAATTCCAGCTCTCCTAGCCCCAGGAAGCATTCTCCTCCGTTCGCTTCCCCGTCGCCCTCCCGAGTCGGTCAGACTCCACCGGCGGGCGCCGGACCCGGAACGGTGGACACGCCTCGCGAAGCCACGAGGCCTCACAGTTCAACTTCACCAGAACGCCGTACTGAACCTCTGACAGCAGATGCGCCACCTTCTGAAAGGCCATCATCAACGCCACCTGTCAAACGTAACACTGATGAAGCCATCCATTCCTGTGAGTTTTGTGGAAAGAAGTTCCGATTTGAAAATAATCTTATTGTCCATCGACGCTCGCATACAGGTGAAAAACCCTTTAAATGCACGGAATGTGACGAAACTTTTGACAAAGCATCCAAGTTAAAAAAGCACATGAAAATTCATAGGACGACTGATGCTAATGGAGAAGATGGTGAGTCAGGTGGTGATACTGGTGAAGATGACTCTGATGATGATTTAGAGGATGATGAGTTAGATGGTGAGGAAGAAGAAGAAAATGAAGATGTTGATGACGTTGAAGAAGCAGAAGATTTAACCGTTTCCAATAGTAGTGCGCCATCTGCACCTTCACGGAAACAGACACCAGCTTTACCTAATAACCCACCGTCTGCGTCAGTCGTTGGTGAGTTGATGGACAAATTCGGTTTGTCAAATATTGCTCAGTACAGTGAAGCTTTCAAACAGGCTTTACAAGAATCAGGGAATTCACTCAAGTGGCAACTAGCAAAAGATAGAGACAATAATAATGGTCCACTTAATGATAAACCAAACGGTGTGCCACCAACAGCTGCACTACGGTTAAAAGAGGAGTTTGCAAAGATGCCACCACAACCACATCCTCTTTTCAACCCTTTTGAAAATCCTTTCGAAGCATCCAAACGTATGAAATTAGATATGGATAGAGGTGAAGGTTGGTGGCTGCCAACGTTACATGCACAAAGGCCACCTGATAACATCTTTGATGGTCTCAAAGGTGGGAATGGGTTATTACAAAATCCTTTACTGAAAAGCAAGGAAGGACGTCGCAACGATACTTGTGAGTTTTGTGGTAAAGTCTTCAAGAACTGCTCGAATCTTACGGTACATCGGAGATCACACACTGGTGAAAAACCGTACAAATGTGAATTGTGCTCATACGCGTGTGCTCAAAGTTCCAAATTAACTAGGCACATGAAAACACATGGACGACTAGGTAAGGACGTCTACCGTTGCAGGTTCTGTGAGATGCCATTCTCCGTGCCATCGACCCTCGAGAAACATATGCGAAAGTGTGTTGTGAATCAAAGTAATGGTGGTGCTTTAGCTCTTTCTGATGACTCTAATGCGTGCCGTGACGAAGCGTCGTGACTCTACCCGTGGGGTGGGTTACGCCTGCCACCACCTACGCCATCCAGCCAGATCTTCTAAGCGATCACTTGTGTCGGTGCTCTCTGCAATCATAGATAGTTAAACAAACGCACCGATCGGACTAAAGATGGTTTTTGTTCAATTTATGATTAAAAAAATTGAATTTTGACAGTATTTCTGTTTTATCATTGTAAGGTGAGCCCAAATATTGACACCTAAGGGCATTAATTTCGTTACTTTAATTATAAGTGACCATATCTTTCTCTTACTGAACAATGTTGATTACCGTTGCTTTGTTAATATTAGTTTACTGTCGTGTTTAGTTTGGAGGCTATGTGTCTGCGATTTTATGTTATGCAATATTTCAATCTTGTTTCGACATGTTTTTATTGTAGAAAAAATGTGGAACCCAATGCCAAAGTTAACTATGTTGATTTAAATAACTTACTATTTAAATATTAAGCTGTATAGTGTCAATTAAATTAGAATTCTCTTCAGAATTTTCTAGAATCGTAATAGTTTGATGTAGCACTATGTGTTTTACGAGTAAGATGTTTCGTAATTTTAGTGTATCGTGTACAATAATAAGTGAAATGTTTCCTATCCTAGATAAACAAACGTGTGTAAATATTTGATGTAAGTTTATTTGTGTAAATCGAGTACCTACCTATTGATGTTCATATTTATAGACGGTAATATTTCAAGGATCAGAACAAAATTAATGTGAAATCAGTAAGTTTTGTGTAATCGATGATTTATTTAAGTATTTGTAGAAAACGATGTTGGAATCCGTTAAAATATATGTTATTTGTATGTTCCATTAGTAATTAAATTATTGAATTAAGCATGAAATCATTGTGGGATGTTTATTTCCATTATTGATTTGCGATTTATGGAACCTAGTTATTTTCTTAAGACTGAAAAGAGTATTCCAGTTTTGTTTTTTTAATAGATTCTCCTTGAATTTCTCGTAAATAAAATTAGTCCAATCGTGAAATCTTTCAGTATACGTACTTAATGTAAATTATAATAGAATTTATATTAGATAATTATAAGTAAATTATAATAGATACATTTTGTCGTCCATAACTGTCTCCTCATTATTTAGGTCTCCTTCAGGTGGTGTTATTGTCAAAACGGTTTTCTACTGTTAGATAATGTTTTCTGAATGAGACCTAGTTATTTCGGCAACCTCTATTTAAATACATACAATATTTTTTAAGCAATCATTTATAAATAAATAGTAAAGTCAAAATAGATTGCTTAGTTAAAATATTAATATGTATTATCATGAACCTTATCTATCAAAATTGTACAGTCAGCACTAGTTTCATGATTTTGTTGTGTGGTTAGTAAAGTTACTCGTTAGATTATAAAAAAAAAATGTTGCGTTGTGATTTTTTTAATTAAATGTAAATTTAAATATGTAAATGAAAATTAAAAGACAGGACGACGAATGGAGACAAAAATAAAAGATGAAAACTAAGACAAATTTTATTGTGTAATCGTGAAAGATGAACTGTTTTTATTATTTTCCATTTTTATTATTTTTATTTCAATAAATATCCACGATTTGTTAATCAAATATGTTGTTTATTTGCTCGTATGTACTGAACATATGAAACCTTTTGCACAACTGATAAAATCCCAAAAGTAGGTTGGCTTCACTTTTAAATATAGGTATCCGTTCATATCTCAGAACTATTACTTAAACGGGTCAACAGACTTTAGTATATTATACATTATAGTACTCGGATACCCAGACGTGCATGTATGAAGCGATTAATGAATCTGCAGGAAGCGAAATAAGTATGCATGGATCGCGAAGCCTGGCGATCTGTCCTCTCTGACTACCCCGTAAGAGATACAGATGTCTCAACTTCCTGAATAGGCTCACAAATATAATCCAATAGGCAGACACTGGATATACCTATAAATCCTTCACAACCAAATCTAATATTTATAAAGCTGAAGGGTTTGAAATCATCTTATTGTGTTAGATAGCCCATTTATCAAGAAAGGCTATAGGTTATACATCATTACGCTACTACCCTGGAGAGTGAAGCAGTAGTCATATATGTCAACAACAATGTAGTTTTGATAAAATGCACCCTAGGATGCTCAACTTATCAAGGTATCAGGACCGTCTACAATTAATAAGGCATATCTGTCGCTGCAACTAAGAGAGAGCGTCCAGATACTTTGCGGTGTCGGTCCAGTCCAGCTCGTTACTTTGCAGAAACTTTCCAAAAATGTCAGGCAGTGTCCTACACGGAGACATATTCGGTTCGGGGTGACAAACAAGCTCATCTGTATGGGTTACTTATCTTTTGTAAGGCCAGACTGATGCAGCATTCTTCATGCACTCTTATATAGTTCTGAGTACTAATGAACGTCAAGAATATTGCGTCTACATTATTTACTAATACTAAATACACATAATTATATTATACAATATTAATAAATATCAACTTAACTTAATATTAACATTAACTATAACCTTAAAAATATGATACATAACTAAAATATATTATTAAAAGAGGTCCCTTTAGGCAAGGTTCCGAAGATACTGGCAGCGTTCCCTCTTTGAATAAAGACACTTAGATAGTTCACGATGAAAATATACTGAGGACATTGAGATGGTCCTGCAGCGATAAGGCTTTATTCTAAAGCAGAAAGAAGAAGAAAGAAAATAATTTAATTCTGCGTGTAAACATGCATACAAGCAGAAAAAAAACAAGTTTTTCGATCTCCAACAGGAAAAAATAATTTAAAATAGTTAGTTTCTTTACCACGTGAGCAGATTGCTCAAAAACGGTAAGGTCAAAAGTACTCGGATACCCAGACGTGCGTGTATGAAGCGATTGATGAATCTTAAAGAAGCGAAAGAAGTATGCATGGATCGCGAAGCCTGGCGATCTGTCCTCTTAGACTACCCCGTGAGGGATACAACGTGAGATAGTTTAATATTTATAGTTCGGCCCCATCCACTCAGAACAGGGGACACTCTTCAGCATTTGCTGATGCGCTGGCAGCACGTTACTTCTGACATTTGACAACACTGATTTTAAAATGTCACCCCGGAGAACAGAGGAAAGTAAAATATATTTATTTCTCTCTTAACAATCAGTGCTTTACAATCGAATACATATAACTTGTTGATTTATTACCAAAACAAAGCCTGATTTGTGAGAGACAGTTGCCTGAAGTAGGTTTCAGAAGAAACCTGTGTCACAAAACTGTGAACAATGACAGTTTCAACAAAGAGAAAACTGAGGAAAGAAAGGGAAAATTTAGATTATTATCCTACTAATATTATAAACGCGAAAGTTTGTAAGTATGGATGTTTGTTACTCTTTCACGCAAAATCTACGGACTGTGTGATTTTGATGAAACTTTGTAATTTTATAACTTACACATCAGAATAACACATAGGCTACTTTTTATCATGGTAATAAGTTCCTGTGGGAAACGGCAACGGGAAAACTTCACCACGGGTGCGGAGCGCCGGCGTCAACTAGTGCCATATTAAAATTATTGGATTAGGAACAGATACGGTTTGGCTTTAAATTTTCGAGAATTTTCTACGGCAGTGATTGCTTTCTGACCCCCAACTTAGTACGTTGGTGTACCATAACAAAATTTGTGTGATATAGATACGTATACATACATAAATATTGTCACGCCTTTATCCCCGAAGGGGTACGCAGAGGCACACTAAACGCCCACATTTCACCGTATGCATTTTTGTCCCACGTAACAGGTGGTGAGCCCATTGCCGTGTTGAAAGGGACAGGCGCAGGCTGCGGCGACCTGCTGTTGAAAGTTTTTAAGCCGCCCATAAGGCCTTCAACTTGGCTTAACGACTGCCATTTTATTGGCAACCGGGACCAACGGCTTAATGTGCCTTCCGAAGCACGGAACTGGGGTGGGTCTAAATTCTCGAGTAAATTTAATAAAATAAAATGTGTCTATTTTAGGTGTTAAATTTAAAAGAAATTTTGAACCCGTTGCCCTTTTTAGTGAGGTAACAAAAAGGCTAAAAGGTCTTATGTGCTAGACACTAATTAACACGACCAATTAAAGTCTTGGTAGACTCGTATATATGTATGTATGTAATTAGAAATATATATGTTAGTGTGTTTATCAGTTGTTTAAATTCGATCTAACAGGCTTATGCTAGCGTATTTTGGACTGCGGTACCTATGTAAAAAACGTAAAAATCATACTTTTTTTAATTTGATGTCCAATTTTTTATTTGTTACAAATAAATTAATGAAAACGCTTTTGGCAAACTGGTTGATGCCCATACTTTGAGAGTGTAGCATTTGGCGAAACGAGCGATATAATATGCTAAGCAGGTTACAAGTAACATCAGGAGTAGTTTACTATGCGGATCTCGTTGCATCAGGAGTGAATTTTCATTCTTTTAAACGCTTCTGCCATACATATTTTTAAGGACACATAGGACCCGTAATATACTATTACCGTGGTGCTTTCCTTTTTCTATAGGATTTACACCTAGTTGCTTTCTAGGTCTCACGCTTTGCAAAGGAGGGCAGAGGCGTTACATTCTTTTTCCAACTTTCTCTAATTCGTTTTTTCATTCATCATTTCATGCATCTTCTGATTAATTTCGTTGCGGGTTCCAAGATATTCTTACTTCTCCTGGGACTTCAGAGCTCGTTGTAACTTTTGTGGTCTTGGTCATTGCTATAGATCCTGGTTTACAGGAGTCAACGTAATCGCAATATGGGTGGGATTTGTCCCAATAAAAAAAAACTGGTTGATGCCAGTAGCAATGACCTACAAATTCTGTAATTTTAGGTCTAAACCCATTTTATTACTTCTAGTTAGTTCTTGGCAGCGTTAATTTTCACAAGGAATTTCATACCGACTGATGTTCATAGCACTAACAAATAGTTCTTTACCAATGGGTATTGAATGGGTAGGTAGTACATATACCCAGTATGGGTACTACCTACCCATACTGGGTATAGTCTAAGTATATTACAATGTTTAGTATTAAATTACAACTGAATATTGTAAAGCATATACTGCTCGCACACAAACCCTATAGTTTAAGCGAGTAGTTCTTATATAATAAGATGTAAAACTGCATGTTGTGAAAATATTTAAATAAAAAAAAAAATACACAGGTAAGAGTTTTGACCATCAGCCAGTCTGGTAGTTGTGGAATCAAAAGTTATAGCATGTAAAAGTTATAGCATGTAAAAGTTGTTACAAAAAATTGTACTTAGTATGAGTACTTTATACCGTATCAAAATTTGTATGGTGATTATTTTTAACTAAAAAGCTGTTCAAGTGTGAGACGAAGTCGTGTTCGTAGACTCCGTACATACCCATTATACTGCCATTATAAAATTAGTACGTTATTTTAAGATAAGTGCCAAATATGCCTCCAAATTGTATAAGCACCCATACAACTCAAACGTCTATGTTAATTGGAATTGAAATGAAATGAAAAAATGAAAAAGAAAAATGAAATGACTGAAATGTATGAAAACACCCCTTAATTTTCAACTTTTTTTTATTTTTTTGGAGATTTTCCTTTATTTGTGCTGTAAGACATTACTTTTAACCAAAATTGAGAATTCTAGAAAAACTAAAAGGTAGTTCCCGATGCCCTGGAATCACGAAATTTGCCAATGATAATTCATGGTCTTCATTTTATTTCTGACAGTATGTTATTTAGCAAAAAATAATCCTTATGATAAAGCTTTTGGATCGGTATGATAAAGCTACAGGATAAACAAATAAATATAAATATCGTTGGGACAACTCACACAACGCCATCTGATTCCAAACTAAGCAGAGCTTGTACTATGTTAACCAGATAACTGATGAACATGCTTATATGTTTCTAAATACATATATATTTTAGATAAATAACACCTAGACACAGAAGAAACCATCGTGCTCATCACATAAAGTTTTATCATGGGTGGGAATCGAACCCACGACATCTTGCGTATCAGTGGGATACACTCCCACCGCGCCACAGAGGCAGTCAAAGATGATTCTTTTTCTCGTGTAACGGGTTCGATTACCGGTTCAACCATGTAATTATCTATATAAATATGAATGAAATTATTTTTAAATTCAAATAATGTCTTCTTTTAGTAAAATGTTCCATCAACAATATTTAAGGTAATTTCCCTCCATGTGATATATCCGTGGCACGCCCTGTATGTATTTCTCCTCGCTTCTCCCTTTGACTGCCTCGGTGGCGTTAGTAGTGTGTGCGCTGCACTTTGTCTCTAGTTCGATTCCCGAGTCACAACAAAAAGTTCTGTAATTCACCAATATTATATACACCAATATAACGGCAATTCTTAAATTTCTTACAAAAAAAAACCAACAGATAAATAACTGATAGCTTATCAGTTGTTCAGTTGTTTAGATCCCATAGCACAAGCTTGGTCTCGCACTACAGGGAATGCCGACGACCGTACAAAATGGAGGAGAAAAAGTAGGAAAGCGGACCCCAGGCGTCGCGAGACGCAACTGGGACAGGCGCTCGGATGATGATGAGCACAAGCTTAGCCTACTTTGGGGTAGATGGCGCTGTATAAAGAAGTGTCCCGTAATTAATTTAACTTATCACAATTTGAAGGCCTTATGGGCGGCGTGAAAACTTCAGTAGCAAAAATCTACAACCTACCACTGTCCATATCAACATAGTACACATACGTGGGACATAAATATAACTAGTGAAAATTCTTTTGCCCATCCCTTCGGGGGGTAACTTAATGTACATTTAAGTATACAGTGAAAGAATAAAAAGAAAATTTAGAATTAATGTTTTCATCACGGCCTATGACTACGTAGGTATAAAAAAATATGCAGGTACAAAAACTCAAGCAGATACTAAATTAGTGATTTTGAAATATTATTAAATAAATATTTTAAAATTTGCTATAAAATAATCTCTTCATTTCATTCAGTCAATTCAAATTCAATTGACTGCTAAATTTTATATATTTCAAACTTATCTACTATTTAACACCCACGAAAAGTTGAAATAGTACTTTGGACTGTCACTAGCGCCATCTATCATCGAGTAGCAGAACTAGAAAAATGCTTATTTCAATGAATGAAAAGAACGGAGGATTATATTGAAAAACATGTTATTGTAATATAATGTAGAATTTATTTTTAATTTGACAGTAACCTAGTTTTATAGCTATAGATGTTAAAAACATTTATGAAATGTGTTACGGTAATCACTTGCGATCAGACATTTATTTACTACTTGAGTAGTATAAAATTAAATACGATTACGTTCGTTGTCTATGTCAAAAAAGAGACACCTATTTTTATTATTTTATATAACACTAGTTGACGCCCGCGACGTTGCCCGCGTTGAGAAGTTATCTCATTCCCTATTCCCAAAGGAACTTGTTACCTGAACAAAAAGTAGCCTAGGTATGTGTTATTGTGATGAATAAGCTATTTTATAGTAAAGTTGCCTTAAAATCTTTTCAGTAGTTTTTACGGGAAAGAGTAACAAACACCCAACCTTACAAACTTTCGCGTTTATAATATTAGTAGGATACTCGCCAATAGTCAAATAATAAAACTCTTTGGTGAGTCTAAATACAGATACCTACCTACTTAGGTAGGTACTTCAGATTAATCAAACCCTACTTTCAAACATTTCACACCAATCAACTAGTTAAATTGACCCTGTTTTTATACCATAAGCGCAAATATGATCAATAAAGCGGTTACTCTTATTGGAAAATAATAACTGACACAATTCGAAAAAAAAATAGATTAGAATCAATTATTTTCTTATAAGAATTTTTATATCGATACTCAGTGGTAGATTCCAAAGAACTCTAATAGATGGCGGGGCAATCAATTTCTGATAAAAGCATTTATCTTCTAATAGATGGCAGTAGTAAGTTAGTTACTTAATGACTTATTTCTTAATAACTTTAGTAATGTTTATCATAAAAATGAATTCATCAAATTCCTTACAGCAATATAAAATACTACGTGAATTTAGATTGAAAATAGTTTAAGATAGGTGTGTGTAAGCATTAAGATTAAATTATCAGAAGCTTTAATTAAGTTTTAATCATTGTAGAGTATTTATAAAACCCTAATATATTTAAAATAAATCAAATGAAAAGATTTATCTTATAGCTATTAATAGGTTTGCATAAATATTAAATAGACAAAAAGAATATAGGTACCTACCTAAATATCAGTGATAAGCTCGAGTACCTATTCTGAGTTATTTAATAAACCGCCATCTATTAGTAATAATTGTCATTACCAGCAAATGTGACGGAATCATACAGGAGTAGGTCTGGGCTCCTTGTATGGGTATTCCAGATACAATTAAAATGTTTGAATGCAGGTAATGTCGTCGTTATATTAATTCAACGGGCAGATCTCCAACCAATTGGACGACCTTATAAACGCCGCTGAAACTTATACAAGATAGAGGGTTGTGGCGTTTGGGGAGACCTAGTATGTGCCTAACGCTTAAAAGACTTAGAGGGCTGAAATAATGACATAACACCTGCTAATCATTTTTATGTCATTAACTTAGCAAACTACGTCAGGGCTCCCAAAATATATCTTCTTACCTACAATAAAAATATTTTGGGACTTCTTTTTTACACAGCGTCATCTAACTCAAAGTAAATTAATTTATACTTGTGGCATGAGATTTAGACAACTGATAAACATATTTATATACTTGTAATTCTAAATAGATACAATACATCTATATATATAAAAATGAATTCATATTTCCCTTGGTCACGCCATCACGCGAGAACGGCTGGACTGATTTGAAAAATTATTTTTGTTTTGGATAGCCCATTTATTGAAGAAGGTTCTAAGCTATATATCATCACGCCACTACACAGGAGAGCGGAGCAGTAATCATAAATGTCAACAAATTGGGGAATTTTTTATTCATTTTTGGAAAAGTAATAAGCGACGGGATTAAATGGGTGCCACGGGGTTGAAAATATGTCACGGATGAAGCCGGGCAGGTAAGCTAGTACTTTATAAATTAAGTAAACTGGATTACTCAGGTTTTACGATCAGGTATAGACCGACTGGTTTCAGTTGTATTAAAACTGCGTTTTTTAAGAGGTGCGAACCGTTCGCCGAGGACTTTTTTCGCGCACTCTTTCGGTCTATATCTGATCGTAAAACGTGAGTAATCCCGTTTACTTATTTATAAAATGTGAAAATAACGTTAGTTTTCCAGTTAAAACCTATATACTTACCTACATAGGAAACAACCAAACTCCGAAACCACCATTAGCGATCATTATCACACAAATAATTATTTGTTCCGACCCAATAATCAAACCTGAGACCTCAGCCCGTCAGTCGCATAGATACTTACAGTTGCTACCAAAACCCATCTGAATTTGGCGACTGAGGTCTAGTTTTATATGACTGCTAGGAGCCGCTATTGATTTGCGACTTTGTTGGTAGCGATTATCGTCTGACTTTCTAACCCCGAAGGGTGCCAGCGTCGTAGTCCGTCAGTCAGCAGGTGCACCTCTAGCAGATTGGGTCGCTTGGGGGCTCCGTAGATAATAATAATAAAATATAAATATCGTTGGGACCACTCACACAACGTCATCTGATTCCAAACTAAGCCGAGGCAGAGAGACTATGGTAACCAGAAAACTGATAAACATACTTGTTTATTTCTAAATATATACATATTATTGATAAATAACACCCAGACACAGAATAAACCATCGTGCTCATCACACAAAGTTTTATTCTGAGTGGGAATCGAACCCACGACCTCTCGCGAAGCAGTCGGATACACTCCCACCGCGCCACAGAGGCAGATGTTGGAAGGACCCGTAATACCGCATTGAGCGCTATCAAAATATTCTAAGAATTAATAAAATTTTACTTACCGATTTTAAAAAATTTATGATTTATTTATTGTTTACTTATAGTTAATTAATTAGAAGACATTTTGGAAAAAGGTCAGATCAAGAGTACCCTTAACCGGCGTGCGTGTATGAAAACACTTATGAAAGTGGAAGAAGAAGAAGAATCGTAGCAAATGGAAAGCCTTAGTCTCTGCCTACCCAGATGGGCGATAGGCGTGATGATATGTATGTATGTATATTTAATTACAACGGTCAAAACCAATTACAATAATTAACTAGACATATTCACAACTAAGTAGTTATAGAAGATATTCTTGTGTATTCATTCTCACAAAAAAAGTCCACACGTGTACCAAATCGTTCCATTTATCAGCAAAAACATCACATTCAGGGCTGATTAATAAGAGGGCACTGAGCATCCTCAAGGTTCGACAGACGGAGACTCTGCTCTTGCAACAGACAACTTAAGTAGAATTATATCTACTAGCGACACGCTATGATGGCCGTTTTGACGTTTGTCCTTTCATGAAGTTTCGTATTAATTTTAATTACATTTTATTTGTAGAAATATGTGAATAGGCGACCACATTAGAGGGTATTTATACTACGGTACAAAACAGAGTACTTATGTAAAACAAGTAAAATAATAAAATATCTTCACTATTGTAATATGTCAAAACGGCCATCATTGCGTGCCGCTAGTATAGGTGTATATTTTGTTTCTTGCATTTTTATTTTCAATTTAAATCGGTTCTTAAATTACGGCAGAAATTCATTGAATGCACTTGATTTTGTAAATAAACAACATGTTTTATGTCAAAATTAAGCGTTATAACAATATCAACTGTTAAAAATTTAGCAATAACGTTATACCGATAACGTTAAAAAGACAACGTTATTTTAATAAAACTTTTTTAATCCCCTCGATCGTAAACGGTTATCGGTGTCAAAATGATAGCCAATGGGCAGGTAAGCTCCACCTACTGTGTGTGGACAGCGGTCAATGTACCCTACTTTTGACGGTATAGTCCATATAGTGGGGGTAGAGTGTATTGATTGATCTGTGAAGTATTTTTAAATAGCAGTTGTTTAAAGACTTATGGTTCAGTTTCGTATGCCTATGGTTTGTGCATTTCATTTATAATTTTATTGAAGTGAAACTCGACCTTGAGATAAATTTTATAGCTGTAAAAAAAACGTCACGTTTTTCGGTTACGCGCCATGTTGTTTTAAAGTTAAACTACTTTATCATAAGTGAAACTTCTTTATCGGCGTATGAGAGCAATTTAATAGCTGTAAAAAATGTTGTCGTCAAGAAGTTTCACTTCTTTTCTTCTGAATTTCTCGAGCTATATAATTTTTAGTATATTATTTGAGTATATAATTTTTAGTATATTATTTGAGTATATAATTTTTAGTATATTATTTGAGTATATAATTTTTTATATATTATATATCTACCTATTTGTTATTTATATAGTTTATGAAGCGCTCGTGGCCCCGCGGTCTCAGTGTTCTGTAAACGGTCACTGAGTTACGCAACTTTCACTATGGCTGGTCCTCGGATGGGTGGATCGAATCGAACCCGGGACCTCAGTCGCGGTAGTCGCATACACTACCACTGCGCCACCGAGGCAGTCAAATTGAGTCGAAGTGCATGCTTACGGGTGCTTAAGATTTGATTAATAAATCACTTAAATTATTACATACTAGTTGACGCCCGCGGCTTCGCCCGTGTTGAGATACTTTCCCGTTCTCTATTCGCACAGGAACTTGTTCCCGGGATAATAAGTAGCGTACCTATGTGTTATTCTGATGTATTAGCTATATTATTGTAAAGTTTCATTAAAATCCATTCAGTAGTTTTTACGTGAAACAGTAACAAACATCCATTCTTACAAACTTTAGCATTTATAATATTAGTAGATAGGATATGTTTGACAAAATGTCCGTTGGTAACCTACCTATGTAGTGTGCATCTAATGCTTAGATGTTAGTCTGCATCGTAAATTATTTAAATACATTTTACTAGGTACATATTTTTTTTTAGTCACGCCGTTATCCCTAAAGATGTAGCAGAGGTATATTACTCTACAGTCACATTTCAATGTGTGTATTTTTTAGCCCACGTAAAAGGTGGTGAGCCCATTGCTGAGTTGATGGGCGCAGGTTGTGGCGAATTACTGTTGAAATTTTTTCAAGGCGCCTATACCTACCGTAGGCATTTAATTTTGCTTAGCGATTGGGGACGGGAAGCTATTAAATGTAAACGCCAGAAAGCGGTAACCCATCCCAAGATCCGCCATAGCGAAAATTGCTTAACGGAGTGATCGTTTACAGAACAACGAGTCAGCTACATCGTGTCATGGGAATTAATATGAAATAACTAGCTAGACTGCGTTACCTACCTACCTACCTATACAAAGTTAGATACTTCTTATAACATCAACTATCTGCCAGTGAAAGTTTCGTGAAAAACGTTCCAACCATTTCAGAAATTAGCTGAAACAAACATACAGACAGAAAAATAAAAATTAGATTATTTTAATAGGATTTTTTTCCTCTTTGTTTAGTTACGGATTTTTTGTAAACAGATGTGACGATGTCAATCCCATCATAACTTAACCTATGTAGGTATATTGTTAACTACTTACATAAAAGGTATAATGATATGGCGTCCAGCACCACATAGCGAAGAGCTATCGAACTATAAATGCAAACAGCCTAACATCAACCGTTGGTCCGCCTCGGAGGATGATCCTTTTGTGTCGGAGGAACATCTCCATCCGTTCCTTCACAGTGGTGACCCCGACGTGACTTTGCTGTATTAGACCTACGTCTAATACGAAATTTTTTTATGTAGATAATTAGGTACCTATCTACCATATTTACCTACCTATTTTTACATGCATTCAGTGAAAAGCTGTTAATATAAAATAACAAACAGACACTTTAATTTTATTTATCACATAGGTACAGATAAATATAGGCTTTATTCCGCGTACGCTTAGATTGTGGTATGAACTGAACCATTGTGAAAATGCCTAGGTTTTCCCGAACGTCTACAGTATGGGGTTCTTTAAAAGGCGTCTTAGAAGGTATATAAAGGGTCGGCAGTGCGAGTGCTGCACCTCTGGTGTACCAAACGTCTATAGGCTACGGTGACCACTTTCCATCAAGTGTGGTATAGTGGTATAAAAAAAATTTAAATTAATGTGTCTGTTGGTAATTCCAAATTATATTCCAATATTTCTAGATTTACAAAAAGCATAAAACGGTAATGCTACGTGAAAAAAATGGTAACAAAATTTTGAGCGCTTCCAATCCGCACCCGTGCGAAGCCGTGGTCAGCTAATTATTGAAACTTGATCGACCTATGTATCAAAAAGTGACCGTTACAATTTTTACGATTATTATTTTTCCATAACAATTATGAATTAAAAACATCTGCCATTTTTAACAATGCAGTTTTTTTGCAACGAATTCGCAAGTGTAAAGGGTTCGTCAAAACAGGTTTTTGTGCATTCATAGATTTATTTTGTTAGTATATTCATTTTAGAAAGTAGATTGGGAGGAACCTATACTTAGGCAAAAATGATTGCCATCTATGGATTAATAGCCATCGTATTTGTTTTCTTTTAGTTATCGACGCAGTCTAAAATAATAGTACCTTAACCAGATCTACTTTAAACTACGGGACTCCCGGTTATACCTAGACAGATGGAATGGATGGACGTGTGGTTTTAGTCGGTGGCGTCTGGCATAGCATCCATGAGGATTTCCACACGAAAAAAAATACCCCAGATCTTCTGGCAAAAGAACTAAATTAACTTCGTTGTTTTTTATAATCTGCATTAACTCAATATAGGTACCTACTTTAATTAATTTAAAATAACGACACTTTTTTTAAAAAAAAAAATCGATTTATGTTTTGGTATTTAAAGTGAATCTTCTTTATTGACGTTGAGAGAAATTTGAAAGCTGTAAAAAATCGTCATGTTTTGCGGTTATGCGCCATGTTGTTTTTAAGTAAAACTTATTTATCATAAGTAGGTAAACTTCTTTATCAACGTATGAGAGAAAGTTTATAGCTTTAAAAATGTCGTAAAGAAGTTTCACTTCTTACATGTGTACTCTGGTACACATATATTTCTTAATTGTTTGAATTTAGAACATTTTTTTAAACCCTACACACATCCATACAAAACTAGTAAGTTATCGGGTACATCAACACTATCAATAAAAATAATAATAGGCGAGGACATGTGTTTCACAATAAATAATAAAATTTATTATTATGAGAAAATAAGTTTTTTTTTTACCCCACAACGAGCACGCGACGGAGGGTTACTTTCACAGAAAAACGGGGAAATGGGTCGAAGAGGTCATTTCGTGTTAGGGCTGCAGTAAAAGGGTTAAAACGCCCTAATAACTGACCATACACATCGAACGTGGGTCGGAAATAGTTGAGAAATGTGTAGACACTGTCAACTGATTATGTACATACTTAAATAATATTTACTTATATTTATATTTATTTTTTATATTTATTAATATTATATTATATTATATTTATGTAATACTTACATAAAAATGAATCGCAGAAAAAGGTCTCTAAGCGCAAAACTTGACAAAAAAAAAACGACTGGACCAATTCGAGTATTATTAAAGTAAAAACTTCTTTTAGCGCGGTACGCATATTTTTAGATCAGAGAAAATCTCTGGACTTGCGACACCGTTACGAGATGCATCTATACTGTGTGCATATTTGCATGTACATATATAGCAGACCGCGACGGGTCCGTATTGGGATGCATAAATTTTTGAGGCATAAATTTAAACTGCATATCGTTTTTTGGCATACTCTTCGTTTCGCATAACGTTCAAACAGAATAAATCATTAGGCAGACTTTATTTTCCCATAACTGCTTAATAATAATGATATACCCGCACAAAATGTTTACGCATATTTTTTTTTACAATAACGATTACTAATCATAACATTTATTGGCATTTCACTCACCCTCGCATAAAGATTACAAGTCATACATATAGAATACCATAATGTTAACGAGTACATATTTTTATATCTAAGCTTGAACTGTCTGTGATTGAAATGCCCACTGATTATAAATGTCGATAGTCACTATACTGAAGTTTAAAATGTCAACACTTATATATAGACTATATAAATAAAGTACAAAAGAAGTAGGTAGATTAAAACGAGTGATTCAGTTCTGGCGTTGTGGTCACAAGTGACCTAACACTCCTCCTCGCTTCGCTCGTCGTCGTACCTACTCAGGACTTTGCTCAAGACTAGTCTAAAATTAATAACACTTAAAATTTCGTTTTATAATGTTTCAGCTTACAAACGTGGCTATGAGTCAGATGATTATTTACAATTGTGTCTTATCATTTCTTAAATATTCTTAGTCAAATTTATTATTCATTTATGATTTAAACGGTTATCCATACCTCCATTATGCGTTTTGTATTTTATGATAAATTATCTTTAGGCGTATAACAATTATGCCCTTTACATGTATGCTGATTAAAATTATGATAAAAAATTAGAGTAAGTTAAAGTTATGCCAATAAAACCATTATGCGTTTATAACACTCTGCTTATCATTATTACCGAATTATTTATAAGTTTTCTTTTAATTCTAAGGAAGATATTTATAGATAGAAAATAATAAAAAATTGCACGGAAAACGGGAACGGGAACGTTTTATTATATAGGCTCTCAGATAATGGGAAAAACGGGCTGGGAAGAAATATTTATTGATATCGTACCACAAATATTCTGTACATTTTATTAATAATTTTCATTTCACTACAAATAAATATTTGCATATTATTTTAAATTATTTCTATAAAACTAATCACATGATGATGACACTCGACATGTGACAAGTCGCAGGTTCGAGTCATGCTTGAGGCTGAAAATATTTTCTCTTTAAATTTATGGTAGGTATAGTTAGAATACTACTCGTAATTGCTTTTAAAGATTGTTTCTAACTGTACACAGGTGTCATCACAAATCAAATAAATATAGGTGCAATTCTGTACATTCGTCCTGTGTAACTTAGCTAACTAAGTAGATGGTGCTAACGTCTCCTTTAAACAGAAGAGGTGCCATGGATAAATTCGTCAGTTTTGAGGGTCCTCGGTAGCTTAGTTGGATAAGCGTCTCACTCAGAAACTGAGAAATCGCCAGATTTGAGTCCGGCTCGAGGCTGAAAACATTACCACTATATAATTATATGGTGCTAGTTGACGCTAGCGGTTCCACACGCGTGCTGAAGTTATCCCGTTCCCGTTTCTCACAGGAACTTGTTCCCGGCATAAAAAGTATGTCTATGTGTTATTCTGATGTGTAAGCTATATTATTGTAAAGTTTCATCAAAATCCATCCCGTAGATTTTGCGTGAAGGAGTAACAAACATCCAAATATGAGTAGGATAGAGGGTTTATGAGAAAACAAAATTGCTTTTATGTACTTTTTAATACTAGCAAGACTTTGTTTTTTAAAAGTTATATCCTATCTGAATCTGGGATTACATAAGATCATACTCCCTGAAAGTTGTACCAAAATACACAATAACAGTGCTGTTTAAGTCTCTAAACGTCACGAACCACGCCTCCAACATTCAAAATCTTCATTAAAGACCATTCCGTAGAATGTAATCAAAGCAATAGACAAAATAGGTGTGCATAGTTACGAATATACCAGCATAAATAGACCTTCTCCACCTCTCCGCCTTCTATACCAACTAGATTAGAAAAGGGTTAACAAATAATATGAGATAGGTCTTATCATAATGGTCAAGTTGAATGCTACAATCCGAATCAAAATTCAAAACCGCGCTCTCTCTTAATCCCTGTTGAGGATCACAATAAAAGGTAATACATTTTAACTCCTAAGTTTGTTATAGTAGAATCGACCTTATTCCAAGGAAGTATATATTATAACACCTTGTCCGAAGGAAAAATAAGATAATCCAGGCGAAAGTAGAAGGTGAGAGGGAGACATTTTGTTTTAAGGAGCGGCGTGTAGGTAACACTGTCAGGATAATTGACTTGATTTTGTTCTACTTTAGCTAATGAAATAATGTCATTATAACCAATGTATGTACTTTTGTTGCTAGAAATAAATATTATTTATTACTTTCTTTCAAATGGGAAACATTCTAATCATACTATATCCTAATAAAAGTTATTTACCTTTATGGGTATGTTAAAAAAGTGTAGTCTGCTAATATTTTAATTTAATTATTTATTTATCTATATCTTCTTATCGTAGCAGAGGCATATTATATGCACACTTGTCACCATGTGTATTCCAGTCCCACGTAATAGGTGGTGATCCCATTGCCGTATTGAAATATACAGACGCAAGTTATGACTACCTGTTATTGAATTTTTTCAAGGCACCAATCAACTTGACTTAAGGGCTGCCAAGTTACTGGCAACCGGGACCAACGGCTTCACGTGCCTTCCGAAGCACGGACACACTCGCAAATGTAAATGCCACAAAGTGGTCACCCATCCTTGAACAGTCATAGCGGAAGTCGCTTAACGCAGTGATCGTTTACAGGACACTGAGTCCGCGGGACCACGAGCGCTTCAATAATAAATAAATAACTAAATAATTTAAAAAAAGACATTCTTGTGTAAGTTAACCCGCAGTAGGTGTCGGTCGAGGTAGCTCGCTTACTCATTTGTGCTTAGCAATTAACCCGCGCGGTTCGTGCGTAACGACACCGCGAACTATGTTGTCTTGTTCTACATTTTAGGGTTAAGTATTTTAGCTGTAAGATCACTTATAATCCTCTCTTCATCAACCTACAGTGTATTCTCAGTTGCTTCCCAATCCTACCTGGATTTGGAGAATGTGGTTTATGTTAGATATTTGGCTGGAGAAGCAGCTATCGTTTAGTTTTTTTGGATCCTACGCGGGAAATTCAACAAGTGCGGTCACTTGCTGTGTATTATTTTCTAAAACTACTGCATTTCTCTTGTTTTATGTGCGGAAGTGGTGATTTCTTGGACATATTTGTACTATAGTGAAAGACAATGATAAATATGCAGAGAAATGCTATTTTCTATTTTGCCGCGTAAACCCCACTGTAAACCTTAGTATAACAACTAGGTACCATTATACTGGGGTGAGACTGGCCTTCACTTAAGACTAGACTTGACTAAGACGTAGAGGACGGGGACATTTTTAGGTAATAAAGAAGAAGATTGAAGAAATATGAAATAAGATTTGGCTAAAAGGTCTAAGTAACCAGGCCATAAAATAATTACAAAATAAAATTGAGGCTGGAGCGCGTGACATTGTGTTCCATAATTAAAAAATATATTTATTTATTAGTAAGTAGTGTGTAGATTGAAATTTTGTATTCCCATTTTATCTTCCCGCGGGAATAAGATAATTTTATTTAACTATTACATGCACGTGTAGAGCAGCCGCTCTAGCTTTAAACTAAGTAGATAATACTCGTTTAGCCTTAAGATAAACTAGACACCTAATATTTTGATATTTGCAGATTATTTTATGTTTTTGGTCATTTTCGATTTGGTTTTTGGTTATTTGTGTTTTGGTTTCGAACCGCAATGATGTGATATCTGATGTGTCATATTGTCTATCGCATACACTACACAGTCTATGTACCTACCATGGCTACCACATTGCCACCAAGCCAGTCAATGAATGTATTATTTACTAGCGACATGGCCCGTCTTTGCAAGGGTGCAAAGTAGATACTAATATGCATGTATTCTACATGTAAACCTTCCTCTCAAATCATTTTATCTATTGCTTAAAACTGCATTAAAATCCGTTGAGGAGCTTGAAAGTTGTAAGTGAATCGATAGCAGAATCGACTCATTTTATACTATGTAAAGATTACAGTATTTTATGAAATAAAACCCTACGAGTATTGGACAATTAATCTAAGGTAAGAAGTGAAACTTCTTTACGAAAATTATTTATCATAAGTGATAAAGAAGTTATACTTCTTTACGAAGTGTAACTTCTTTATCACTTATGATAAAGAAGTTACACTTTAAAATAACTATCTAGAAAAAGCATTTGATAACGTTGTGAGAGAAACTCTGTGGGACTTGCTGCCCGGATATGGTGTGGACGGCTCGCTACTGCGGGCAATACAGTCGCTATACAGGGACTGTAAGGCTTGCGTGCGAGTATGTAAAGATTACAGTATTTTATGTGACACCTCTTTTCGATGGTCTGTACAGGCGTCAAACAGGGTTGTGTCATGTCTGCCTGGCTGTTCATAGTGTATCTGGACAGTTGCCTGCAGAAGTTGAAAGATTGTGATATGGGTGTGAATTTGGGTGACTTAACAGTAAATTGTCTGTTGTACGCTGATGATGCGGTGCTAATTTAATGGCCTCATCAGAATCCAACCTTCAGGCATTAGTCACTAATATGAAAGAGGAGTGTGAAAGAAAGGGTCTTCGCTTGAATGCAAGTAAAACTATGGTTCTGGTATTTGAAAGAGAAGACGTAAGAACTAAGCGCGAGATTTGGGTAAATCAGGAATGTCTAGAGCAAGTGAATGAAATTGTGTATTTAGGGAGTATGTTTAGCGCGAATGGAAGATGTGATTCGGATGTAGAACGGCGAGTAACTGCCGGAAACAAAGTTTACGGTGCTTTGTAAAGCGACAAAGCATCGTAAAAGAAGCACGACTCGTGATTCATAACGCAGTGCTAGTGCCAACGTTGCTTTACGGCAGCGAAACCTGGGAATGTCAGAAGATGCATAAAGTAAGTTGAATGCTGTGGAGATGCGATCACTTCGAAAATTGTGCGGCGTAACCTTGGCCGACCGAAAACGCAACGAAGTGATACGCAATATGGCAGGTTTGAGTGAAAGTGTCAGCGTTAAGCTGGAAAACGGCGTGCTCCGTTGGTTTGGACACGTTCAACGAATGAGTGAGGATCGATTGACGAAGAATAATATATTGTGCGAAAGTAGAGGGCAGAAGGAGTCAAGGTAGACCGAGATTTACATATGAAGACCACGTGAGCGGATTGCTCAAGAACGGAAGAATCAAAAGTACTCGGATACCCAGACGTGCATGTATGAAGCGATTAATGAATGTACAGGAAGCGAAAGAAGTATGCATGGATCGCGATGCCTGGCGATCTGTCCTCTCTGACTACCCCGTCAGGGATAGATAGATAGATAGATAGTTAAAATAACAATTCGCGTAATCGAAAATGGTCACGATTATTATTACAACTATAAAATTTCTCTCAACGTCGATGAAGAAGTTTCACTTCAAAACACAAAACAAAAGAGTTAAGTACTTATTTAGTTTGTGAAAAATAATAAACTTACAAACATTGTGATCAACCAAATCTCCGGCTAATTGAAGTCTTAAAACGTTATCATTAAATTTACAAATCTCAGTCAAGTTTACCGACTAAAATACATCTCTAAGCATGATTGCAAGGTATAGAGTGCTTTACATCAGGTAGCGTGCACGAGGGAGGTAAATAACAAAGAAATATATAACAAAAGCTACGGGGGAATGTGGACAATTTTACACGAGTATTTACAACCTCGCTGTCCAACGGTCTAGGGTACTGTCGACGACGTAGGGATGCGAACTCAGCTGCATGATGTATATCGATAAAATATCTGAGATGGTTACTACAATATAGTGAAAAATATCAGCTTGTTTTGATTCGGTTCTAATGCTCAATGGTTCTATTGAAGGTTTATTAGTTTAAGTCTCGTCTAAAGCAATTTGTCTTTATGCACACAACGAAAAATTCAAAAAAAATTACATGAAAAAGTTAGCATACAATTGCTCTAAAATTTATTGATAAAATAAAATTTTGAACTTACCAACTATAAATGATGGATTTTATGTATAATGTCAAGATCACTTAATCCTTGGAAATGGATCAAGTGATCAGTGGGCTTTCAGGCAACCAAAATTAACAATTTAACGGCAAAGTTGATTTATCGGAGCATGTAAATATGATGGTATTATAAATGATTGGTATAGTAAAATAAAAATACCTATAGTGTTTGTAATTAAAATTCATATAATGTAAACGCTCTATCTTAATAAAGAAACTTATGATTAATGAAAGCGTATTTTATATTTGTTATGATTTTTTAAATCTTGGATCAGACTGAGAATTCTTTTATTTGAGTCTAGGGGTAGACTGTTTCATAATTAGAAATTTATTGTTTTGAAATAATTATTTAACTGTGCTACATCTGTATCATGATGCCCACCTCAAAATATAATAATTTGCTAATATATAACTTATCAATACAAGGAATATGAAATAAAAATAAGTACACAAATCTGCTATAAATTTAAGTAATAATAAAATACATTGAAATCTGCATATTTAAGTATGTGTCGTTTTTACATTCTTAGTCCAGTCATTATATACACATTTTGGATATAACGTTGGGGGGCTAGAAAAGCTTTAGTCCCGGTAATAACTAATATACATAATTATATGTAATTTGACTTTGTTATTGTGTGAGCACCATGTAAACTTGTTTATTATTTTGAAATTGACATGATAGTTGCTGTGTAGTTTTTGGGTATGTCATGCTCGCCCAAGTGTCCTGGCAGTGGTGGCGTATGTATCGGGTCGCCTTGTTCCCTACAATACGGTTGAGTATGGCTGATATATGCGTCATACCCATGAACGGGTGCCGTCTGTTGGGACTGGTCAGCTCATTGCTGTTATATCAATTGTTACAAATAATATTATTTTAATTTAAGGCAAACTAAGTTTAGTCGACTGTTCTCACATAAATTAAAAGGAACTATGTAAATGTAATTTTAATGAACACAACATTGATTTTGTTCTTTTTTTGTATAAATTCATTACTGTATAATTGGTCAAATATCATGTAAATCAAACGAATGTAATGGCGGTTAGAAAAGAGTGGCCATGAGGCCATTTATTGCCAAGTTCCACCTCTGGCTCTACCTATTGCTTTGCGAATCTGGCAGTAGTTCATAAGTGTTACTTTGTGACCTACATGAATAAAGCTTTTTCATTCATTCATTTCATTTCATTGATTAAATAAAATATCGACAGTTGCCCCGCTCTATGGAGCCGTCATCAACACCGCATTTGGAAAATCTACACTTAACCAGAAGAGCCAGCCCTCCCATTTATCCTTGCGTTGTCCTGTAGAGGGGAGCTTAGAGGGAGAAAGGGGTCTAATTCGGGAGGCAAAAGGGCACCGGCGAGCTACTACCACCGCTGATTACTATTTTAGCTAAACTTTATTCTTCGATTGTTATTTGTGTAATAAACTTTTTCACATACTAATATATTAATATGTAAAAAGGTTTCAGAAAAGAATTGACTGAGTTCCTCTAAAATTTACATCACAGCGTTGATTTTTTATATGATTTTATTACAAAATGTCTCTGAAACTACAAAAACGCCTGAGCATCGTGTTATAAGTCAAAAACAACATAGTATTTCTTGAGCACTAAGTACCTACCTAACATTGTTTTAAGACAGTCTTAAGGTTTATATACAGTGTTATATGTACTACATTAAAAACTTTTTAAAAATCATATCTGTACGGTCAGCTCCAAAGAGATCTCTCCCCCTTAGAATGTACCTAAACTACTGGGAGGTGAAATTTCTCTGGAATAATAAGTATCGTGGAATAAAAGTGTTGTACACTTTTGTGTCACGATACCTATACGAAACTTTTTCTTAATTTAAAAAGTTACTAAAACAATGACGTTGCTAGTTCTAAATCTTAATGCTACTACTACGCGGTGTGACGGTAAAAAAACTAAGTGAAAGTGAATTTATATAATAAATGTTTCTATAATAGAAATAATATATAAATATATATAGAAATATATATTATATATAGAATATTTCTAATATTCTAATATATAATATATATATTCTAATATTAATATTTCTATTATATATAGAATATATAATAAAAATGTAGTTTATTCATGAATTTGATCGTCGACCGTGATAAGAGAATTCAACTTTAATTATAATTTTTAGACAAGTTAAGCATCTCAATTAAATTATTGAGCTAAAATGTATCTCAGTATAGTTTAAAGTAGTGCACTGTAAGACACTATAAAGTATTTTTGGTAATATGTTATTAGTTTATCTTAACGCTGTATCACTGATAGGGTAACCAGAGAGGATAGATCGCCCAAGCTTCGCGATCCATACACACCTACTTCTTTTGTTACTTGTAGATTTATAATTCGTTTTATACATGAAACGAATACTAATAAACCATATCATAATAATATTATAAATGTTAAAGTTTGTATGGATGTTTGTTACTCTTTGACGTAAAAACTACTGAACGGATTTTAATGAAACAATACAACAATGTGGCTACTTTTTATCCCGAGAACAAGTTCCTGTGGGAAACGGGAAAACTCCTCTACGCGGGCAAAGCAGCGGGCGTCAACTAGTATTTTATAATTTTTTCATCAAATAATAACAGTCTGGTAATAAAAACAACACATAATTAAAACACCATACGCAGTAGGGAAGTTATCTGAACGTAAGCACCCCCTTTCACCCCCCAGGAGGGGTGGAACGGGGGTTCCGGGCCATCAGTCTGGCCACGGCAATTCAGATGATGAATTAATCCAACAAATGTGACGGTATCACTTAGCCCTAATGTACGGGTATAATGTTACCCCGAAAATTTCTCCTCTCGTGAATTTGCTTTGAAAATCTACGTTGAGTTAAATCTCTTTAGTCTTTTGTTTCTTTGCAGAGATGTTTTGAGTGCCTGGAGGTTAATATGTAATTTTTTTTAATAACTGGTTATTATATATTGGTATTGACAGCAGTTTTCGGGATTATAATAATAATATATATATTTATTATTATAAAAACGGAAAGGTCAAAAGTACTCGGATACCCAGATGAAGCGATTGATGAATCTTGAAGAAGCGAAAGAAGTATGCATGGATCGCGAAGCCTGGCGATCTGTCCTCTCTGACTACCCCGTCAGGGATACAGCGTGAAGATAGTTAGTTAGTTAGTTAGTTATAATAATATTCATTTATTTCAGGCAAAACATTAGACAAGTAACAGATGTTTTTAACTTATTCTACGGCCCATAGATAAATACCTTAAAAAACTAAGAATACATATAAATACATCAAACTGTGTTAGTATATATAATCTTTATACTAATATTAGTATAACTTCACTGTCGCACTAATTGTTTGAATGTGACTGCCTCTGTGGCGCGGTGGGAGTGTATCCGACTGCTACGCAAGAGGTCCCGGGTTCGATTCCCAGGTCGGAACAAATATTTGTGTGATCCACAAATTTATGTTTCGGAGTTTGGGTGTTTCCTATGTATAATATGTATGGATTTAGAAATATATAAGTATGTTTATCAGTTATCTAGATCCCATAACACAAGCTAATATTAGCTTACTTTGGGCTAGATGGCGCTGTGTAAAAAGTATCCCACAATATTTATTTATTAATTATATTTATTTATCCTTCGTTGCCATGTTTATTGTTGCATTAAATTTTTGTCCAATTGATGTCCACAGCTCCGCCACGTGATAAAGTTTGCTCGTTTACATTTCACACAGAAACTTGCTCCCGTGATAAAAAGTAGCTTATACCCTTTATCAAATCGGTTCATTAAAATCGGTTCCGTAATTTAGGCGTGAAAGCTTCACACAGGGACAGACAGAGTTACTTTCGCATTTAAAATATTAGTAGAGATTTGGAACATGTTTACATCAACTGACTGTCGTGATAAAACTCAATAATCTCTATTACATTTCCAAATACACGAACTTACGTTCGTTTGAATATCTACTAATAACATTCGATTGCCATACATCAAAAGCAAATGGTTGATAAAGTTACTCTGAGAAGTCATGACTATTCCTTGAAGATAGTGTTCGCAATGTTCCTTACCAATAGCTTCCATACCCTACCCGCATTAGCAATTTCGGATCCACCTCTATTTGAGTGCTAAAAGTTACTATCATTTGGCTTTCGATATTCTGCACTTTTTAAAGCGACTGCTGTCTGACTTATCAACTCCGAAGGGCACCTACGACCTTGCCACGTCTGTTAACCTGTAGGTGCACCGCTTTCAGGTAAGTCCCCGAACAGCTTAGTTGGGCCCCTTATGCCCACTTTATTTTCTTGATCATTGTCTCCACAATTTTGTTTCACATTAAAATGCAGTAGGTATCATAGTTCTACCAACCTAAGAGGAGTACTCTTAGGTTGATAGATCTGAAACTTACTGATCAAAGTCAATAAACGTATACCCACTACATAACTTTTTACACAGTTATATTACCGTGCTTATAATAGCTATTATTTTAACTACACCCATGCTCTAAATCCTCTCTAAGAGATTCTGAAACAGTTAGCTTTCGATTGCCAGACATCAATATTAAAACACCCAATGTCATAACGGATGACAACATCCAAACGGATGATATAATGTTGTACTGAATTTCATAATAACACTTCTTTGTTTTTTATCCCTTCTGCACAACGGGTTTACTCAACAGACGCCACATACTGCTCGATGCGTGGTACCTGTACGAATTTCAAAAATGAACATTAAATTGTCATTCATGTGCGTTTTAATTTCAGAACAATTTATGAATAGAATGTTATTTGAATCCCCGCCGTATTTTTCTTCGATATTGCAGTAAGCGGTCTAATTTTTTTTTATAGATTTCAAAAAGTCTTATTTGCAACTTTTGATAATTACGTATTAAAACATGATTGTGATAAACCAACATTCGTGTTTTAATACCCTTTATTATACAACAGTTGCACAAATAACTATTAACTAGTATTATATAGTGTTATTATATAAATAGTAAGTATAGCTGTGCTTCTTAATTCAAACGCGCACAACTTTACATGAAGTGTTCCAAAAATGTCGCCACATATCACACTGAAACTCGTTACTAAAATGTGACTACTCGGAATAAAGGTGTTGTTTTAATTACATTATCAGGCGAGGACACGCGGGGTGGGTGTGTGACGGTTAGACCCTTCTCACGGGTTGAAAGACATTCAAATAATAGTCTTCGGAGAAAAGTGGGACGTAGACGGGGTACATTGTGCCCAAGGAAGTTTTGATTGCGTTTCTGGCTGTCACGCGTGACGGCTTCGATGAATTGTGCTCGCTGATGTATATATATATATGTTAAGTGTCGTTGGTTTTTATGTAGATGTTGCTACACACATGTTACAAGATTTCAGTAGGTGCTATATAATGAGAGAACACTTTTTAGGGGTGTGTGTTGTATATGTTTATTTATTATGTCTTCTACATTCAATCATAGCTCTACCACAGATAACATAATATAATTCTATCTCACACCCGTGGAACGCATTTATTTTAATATAGCATTTTGTTATAGTTAGACCACGACTGCACTATTTTAGTGTTTTGTTTGAGTTACTTCCATTTTTAAAATTACCAATAATGTATTACCTACAAGCCTTGTTCATAATAGAAAACTACGTTTTAAAAACCTCTTATTATCGTGAATAGTTTTCAACACACACATACACAGAAACGTGTAAAAACAGCACACAAAACATTCACAAATGTAGTCCGCAAGGGTACAATTGACCAATAGCATGCATTTAACCCCTTCAGTGGGATTAGTGAACCATTGTTTCAAATCCCAGCGTTCGTTCGCTGTTTGAATTCGTACGCCATATTGTTCATTTAAAATGGACGGTGCACAATGGGTCACTATTGTTACGAGAGCTAGACCGACGGAGACTGCAATGCAGGAGAATATGGCCATTGTTTTAGACTTTTTTTTCTAAGTTTGCATTTTTTATGCTTTCTTGCATTTCTTAAGCTTTAAGCTGGCGGTCCCTACTGTACTACTACACTTAAGATTTAGCTATCGTGGTACAAATAGCAAGAAGAAAGAAGGTTGACTAGCTTTACTGTACCACACTGAGCAGACGGGTTGGTACAGGGTTTGCTTCGAGCTTTCATTCTCTTCGCCATTACCTCGTTCGTAAGTCAGTAAGTGCACCACAAGCTTGAGGCAGGTTTGGACCCTGAAGATCTTGGTGTAATAAACTCATATATCGGTGTAAATATTTTAAAAAAGCTAAAAGAATGCCAGTGTGTATGTTTGGTACTTCTACATCTACACGAGTTAAAATTGCTAAAACAATTTGGATAAAATTTGGTGTGGAGGTAGCTGACACTCTAGGCAGGTCTGAGGCAGGTTTGGACCCTAAAGACCTTGGTGTAATAACCCCATATATCGGTATAAATATTTAAAATAAGGTAAAAGAATGCCATTGTGTATGTTTGGTACTTCTACACGAGTTAAAATTAAAACAATTTGGACAATTTTTTTGTGAAGGTATCTGATCCTCCATAGATTAACACAATGTCATAAGTAACTTTTTATTTCGGGAAAAGTTTTCTGTGAAAAACGACTACGAGAAAACTTCACGACTTCATCAGTACTAATTTGTGAGTTTCACCATGTGTTTCTTACTTCTTCATACTAAATCACCAACAACCATTTTGGATAAAATTTAGCGTTTTGGTATTCGATATTTTATAAGCAACTTATTTTCTTTAATAACTTAACCACACGGATGGAGTAGGTACTCTAATGTTTTATTAAACATTTAATTAATAATATTACCAACATAACACAAAACTCGTGCCAACTATTCAAAAATCCATTCCAATCCGAAATTATCAGGACAGGTATTTCTAGTTTTCATTGTCACATTGTAAATTTGAGGGTTATTACAACTAGATCATTCTTTTGTATAACCCAGCCAACTGCGCGGTGGGTTTATGAACATAATATGACCCGTTTTGGAGCAATATTGTCCAATTTTCGGTAATACAGTTTTGTCAACAGCGGGCGTGTTAGACCCGACGCCTATTGTTATGGGGTTAATATTAACAAATTGTCAGAAGTTGAAAGTAATGAATGATGATGGCTGTTTTTGTAGATTTTTGTGTGATTATTTTCATATATTTTATACAAGAACATTTTTTTTATTCTTTTTGACCAAACGAATGAGATAAATATAACATCCTTATAATAAAAAAAACATGTAACATGTTTTTATAACGGACTATGAGGCACTTCATCTTTTTTTTTCATTTTCATACATTGTCATCCTACTTCTGAGCTACGGTCAAATTTTCTAGAATCTAGTATTGAGAAGTTATAAGTTAGGTTATTAATTACTAGTTACGCACGCGTGGTGAAATTTTGAAGATAAAAAGTACCCTATGTGTTATTCTGATGTGTAAGCTATATTATTGTAAAGTTTCATCAAAATCCATCCATCTATAATAAACTAACTAACTTTACCTACCCTCGTTTACGACATTGGCTGCCTCCTTTAACGACGTTACTTGCCTTCTTATGACGCTAAACGTAGTTACTCCTGTTATTTTATAATTCCCAGGTCAGAATGTGTACACTGTAGAGACCAATCTAACGGAGAAAATTTGACTTCTACAGTTTACACACAACAACTACTTTTTTGTATACAATGTTACTTTTAGACTTTAACTAAAATTGCCAGTTTGTAGCTTAACCCGTCAGTCGAGCTTTAAATTCACCACAAAACGTTCTGAGGGACTTCCATTACTCAATCAATCCAACTCTTCAATCACCAAAATTGCATATCAATGAACTGATACGAATGCCGTCACTTTGTGCGATCAGTCAGGCTTCGGTGAACATTGGACAGACCACCTGAGACTTGGGGCTGAGTAATGGACTTATGTTACGTCCCATATTTTTATTGGATATATTTAAAAAAAAAATTATAATGGGACTGGGAATATTTTAATGGGACAACTTTAATTAAGTAACGTTACCGAGTCACAAGGACACTGCGATTCTGTCTTAGTGAGAATTTCGGACCTCTCCTCCAGGACTGGTAGTGTCACACAAAGCCAATTGATGTGCCTAAATCAATAAAAAGAAGTGTGTGTGTACTTATGTACACGCGTTAGAAGTTATACTGCTTTGGCGTAACAAGATAAAAATATATTTAAAACTTTAATCTCTTGTAAAAAAATCTAAAATGTTGACTATAGCTAACTTCTGTGTGTTTGAAAACTACTTTGAATGTAGTTATAAGTTGTCATGGAAACACTTATCAGCTAACTTCAGTGTGTCGGTTTTCCTGACGGTCTGCGCGCGCATCGTATAAATTTACTCTCATAATTTATTTATCATCATAACTTCAAAAACTCTGGTTTTTCTAACATGCTCATAAATACATCAAACCAAATAAAAAATCTTTAGGTATATAAGGATCTCTAAAAGTTCTCTAATTGGTAAATAATTAACATCTAAGTACTGCAGCTTCATCTATTATAATATACTAGATGACCCCCATCACGAAATATTACACAGCTTCGCCCGTGGAATATTTCGACCTCCCGTCGCACCTATTAAACCCGACGCTTATAAATTCTACAATGATGCATAAAAATTTGCCCGATTTGTCGACATTTATGACTAATGCTCTGCTCCCCAGTGTAGCAGCGTAATGATATATAGCCTATAGTCTTCCTCGATAAACAGGTTATCTAACACAAAAATAATTTTTCAGATCCTACCGCTTAGCGCTTTCAACCAACCAAACAAACAAACTCTTCAGCTTTATAATATTAGTATAGAATACAGAAAATCGTTTATCTCAATGTTCAAAGAGGAATTCGGAAGTCAGGTATCAGTACCTTTTAACAACAAATCTGTTTATAGTCAACTAACCTGTGAATTTACAACACTGCCACCGAGTTGTCACGAATAAGTGTAAAAATCAACTTTGAACACATACTAAAACGCGATATTTCGGATCCTATGCAATGCAAGTGGTAATAGAAATCTCAACAGACAAAGCCTACAAGGGTACTTGGCGAACAGTGTAAATTACCAATTAGTAACCTTTCAGAGCTATACAAACGAGAAAAATGCAATAAGATTTGAAATATTATAGAGGGTCCGTACACGAAAAAAAATTGAGATTTCTATAAGAGATATAGGAAATTCTTACATATACCTATGTAAGGCTTTCCTAATATATTTAGTCACGTCTTTTATCCGAAAGAGTAGACTGAGACACACTGTACAAGTTGCATAGTATAGATATACATTACATGTGGTGAGACTGACAATAATGCTAAAGCTAATGAATCTTATATAAACTCTCTGAAAGAGACCGGTAATTTCAAGAAATTAATATATTGAGATTTCTAGTAATATTTTATTCTCTTAATAATATTATTAAATATTACATGCCGCAAGGCTAAATATGGTATATCTTAATCTTAATAATATTATAAACGTATAGGTTTGTATGGATGTTTGTTACTCTTTCACGTAAAAACTACTGAATGGATTTTAATGAAACTTTACTATAATATAGCTTATATATTAGAATAACACATAGGCCACTATTTATCCCGGGAACAAGTTCCTGTGAGAAACGGGAACGGGAAAACTTCTATATGCAAGCGAAGCTGCGGGCGTACACTAGTTAATAATAATGTATACCTATTTTCTAAATTTACATAATTTTCTTATATCCGTATTTGCAATTATAATAAATAAGTAAATTAGAAATGTTAAATTTTGGTTTACATCTGATGCAAAAATTGAAAACTCCACTTTTCTTCCATGGAAATTATCTTTGCACGTCCAAATGCAGCAGCCATTATTTTTTTTGTCGATAAATAAAAATATTAATTTACGTATATTATTTATTTTATGTCAATTAATTGGTCGCAATTTTTTAATCCTAGTAATTTGTTAAACCCAACCCAACCAAAACCCAAAAATGCAAAAAATATGTGCGATTTATAAGGCACAGAAATATTTTATAAGAAATTTCTTACAACAGATTTTTAAATATACTAATGATCTCTAAAAAAACTATCATTATTTCCCGTGCGATATTGCGGCACCTTAATTAACGCTGGCAACACCAAGTGGTCGGGAATTGCCACTTTTTTCCACTATTGTGGACCTTTATCGCCACTTTCACTCTGAAGTCACGTTGTGCTCCGATGGGCCAATTACCACTGCGATTGCAATTGTTCTGATACCCTTTTGATACGGAACAATAATTACTTTGAATAACCTAGCATTTTGTTAAAGGTGATAAAAAAACAAAGAATGATAGTTTCTTGCTTTACGAACAACCCATAAATCCTTGTAAACACCCGAAAGGTTCATTTGTACTGTGCGCAAAGGGTAAAAGTATAAACCATGGCCGCTTTATAGATTTTCTTGGCAAATTTCATCAAAAAAGTTACTATGCCCAATTGTAGATTTTAGACCCGTATTTGAAATTTAACATATTCGTCTATCTAACACTGCAAAGAAAAGGTAAACTCAATACAAATCCATAGCAAAAAGTGTAAAATTGCGAGTTGAAACAATTCTTTTATACGGACGTTTTGCAATATAGTTTTGTTATATCGAAATTTTGCAAAATATTTCTATTTAATATAGATATTTTGCAAATGTATGACTTTTCAACATAATTTTATGAAATTACTCTATATTACCAACTTATTATTGAAGTGAAACTTCTTTATCGACGTTGAGAGAAAATGTGTGCTGTAAAAAAAATCCGTCACGTTTTTCGGTTACGCGCCATGTTATTTTGAAGTAAAACTTCTTTACAAATAAAATAAATATCCATCACGCCTTATCCCTGAAGGGGTGGCAGAGGCATATTATATGCCCACTTTTCACCGTGTGGATTCCTGTCCCACGTAATAGGTGGTGAGCCCATTGCCGTGTTGAAATAGACAGACGCCGGTAAACTTCTTTATCATCAGTGAATCTTCTTTATCGACGTATGAGAGAGATTTTATAGATAAAAAAACGTCGTAAAGAAGTTTCACTTCTTACCTGTGTACTCTGGTACACACACATATTTTTTCTATTTAATAAAATACGAATAGGTCCTGTACTTATTGTCTGGTCCGTTAATCGGTAAGCACAGTACCTACACTTAAATATTTCATTCGAAGTGAAACGTTCGTAACAATAGGTCGAAACCTGCCGCTTCGTTCAGCGTTCGATAAAACCACCTATGGTTTTAAGAAGCGAACAGCACTTACGATGGATCGTATTATGCAATATGTAGAAAGTGTTTTTTTTATTAAAGAAGATTGTATATAATATTGCACTTGCCCACACAACCACACTTAAATGTGGGCGTAATGTCATGCATCCTTTCAGAGATGAAGACCAAAATAATATTGTTACATCTTTGTTTTATATTACTTTAATAAAAAACAACAATAATAACATGTGTTATGCTTTTTCTTGTGTATCATAATTTGAATTGCACTGCTACTTAAAACCAATACAGGTAAGTCTCGTAATAAAACTGACAAAACGAAAAACGAAACGAAACGAACGTAAATAAATAAAAAATATAAATATTGAGGGACACTTTTCACACAACGCCAATTAGTCCAAACTAACATTTAACCTTGTGCTATGGGATCGGACTGAGGCTGAGGGAGTAGACTACTGATAAACATAATTAGATATTTATTTCAAATACCTATGTATGTACATATTATACATAGGAAACACCCAAACTCCGAAACCAACATATATTAATTTATACAGATTAGGCATACTAAATTATATGTAAATAAAATACAAAATTTGTTATACATTTAATGTTATTTCCTAAGTTTAAAAATATATGTCTTTTTCAGCGAATTCCCAGTTGCTTCCAAACTCTACCTGGATTTGGAGCCTGGGCTCCACATTCCTTTGGCTGCTGGAAGCAGCTATTTTATGGCTCTAATTTGTGTGAATGCATATTTGTGAGTGACTTCCAACCCCGTAAGGGCATCTGCGTCGTCACCTCGTCCGTTTGTCAACAGATGTACTGCTAGGAAGCCCTTCGAATTAGAAGATATTGGTTGGCCCCTTACGCCTAAAGTGTTGCAAATATTATTCATTATTATTAATTATGTGGCTATCTAATACCATAGATCTGAACCTAACCAACACTGACAAAATTACGTAGCCGTGAAAACTTTCCTGTATTAAAAATATAGATAGGTAATTGACTGAGAATTTTCTAAATCGTAATATATAACTTATAATAGGAACGGACGGAGAACGTAACAGACATTATACTATTACATATTTAAAGCCTGCAATACATGTTGGTCGAGCTTAGACCAACGCGAGCGTAGGGAAATGAATACAAGACAAGTGCTAATGCTTCAGCGTGCAATACATGTTGGTCAAGCTTAGGCCAACAAGAGCGCTGATAAACGTGACAAATAATTGACAACATGTGGACATTACAGGCGAGTGCGCGCGAGCGCCTTTGATTTGTGCAGAAAAACCAACAGCGCTCCGAAGTGCGCCACGTGGTCGCGAGCCACCACAAGTTGTGACAAGCTACGCCAAATGAGTTCTATACACGTTATACACTGTCTTATACACTGTCTATACGTTGGTGTTGGCATTCACTCGGCGACGCCTGGCCAACATATAGACAGTATATTTTTGCATTGTCTTGCCAGCGCCCGGTGTCGCTCGCCCAATTAGCCGAGTAAAGTCAAGCGCCAACGTGTGTAGAACTCATTTGGCGTAGTTTGTCACAACTTGCGGTGGCTCGCGACCACTTGCCACACTTCGGAGCGCCGCTGTCGGTTGTTCTGCACAAATCAAAGGCGCTCGTGCGCACTCACCCATAGTGTCCACATGTTGTCAATTACTTGTCATGTCTCTCGTTGGTCTAAGCTCAACAAACATGTATTGCAGGCTTAAGCCTTAGCACTTGCCTTGTATTAATTTGCCTACGCTTGCGTTGGTCTAAGCTCGACCAACATGTATTGCAGGCTTAATAATAATAAGTACACATACGGGTTCTTGGCACTGGCACAGGAATGCACACGGTGACATGTGGGCGTATAATATGCCTCTGCGCGTGGCTGGTGGTCATTGCTTCGGGTATAAGGAGTGATTGATAAACAACTAAACAGGTAGGTACACTTTATTTGTTTAGTAAATATTTTTACACTAGGTGCGTCCATATTGCATAGTGTGGTCCAACAAAGCGAGCAGTCATTAAAAGGCTTTTAATTCTTGATGGCACCACTCTTCGCGTCGTCTCGATACATGGATCTGGAACAAACATAAAACATTTATATTATCTTTAATTTTATTCGCAAAATATGCTTTTACTTTTTTTTTAATTTATAAATATTGAGCTTGCCAAAGTGACGCCACCCACCTGATAAAAAAGCCATGGCGATATCTAGCGAATTGAAAGCCACTGTCACAATTCACAAGACTATTAACAGTGGCTCTCAAGTTGACGCCCCCTGATGTGCATCTTCACTTCACTTAAAGAACCCTGGGTTATAAGAGCATTCCAAATTTCTATTGTTCGACTTACTTGAAATGTTAATCAAGTACCTATTTAGGTAAAGCACAAATAATTGGGTTTTTCTTATTTCGGTAAGTGACAAGTGAGTAAACAGTATGAGTGATAATAAGCATGTGAGTAAGACAATCTGACTGCAATTTTGAAAGCAACTGGGCTTAACACTTTTATGATAATGAAGTTAAATATTTTTTTATTTTATATCTGCAGTTTTGATAGTTAGTCGCAGGGATACCGATACAGGTTCCTTTGGAATAAAAACTCTAGCTAGAAACATCTTTTTGCTTTCAGCATTTGTCCGCAAAATTACTTGTACGTGTGAACTGTTTAGAATGAGTTTGTTTTGTTAGGTTGAACGCGCAGGAACCACTGGTCCGATTTGTAAAATTGTTTTTGTGTTGGATAGCCCATTTATCGAAGAAGGCTATAGGCTTATATATCATCACGTAATACCCTAGAGAGCGCAGCAACAATAAACATAAAAGTCGTCATTTTTTTTTATGCATTTTAGTAGAATATAAAGCGACGGGATTAAATAGGTGCGACGGAAATTCGAAGAATGTCACGGGCGAAGCAAAGTGTCACCTAGTAAAATATATAGCACGATCTTTTAAGTTCTATTTAAATAAAAAGAATTTGTTTTGGGTCTAATCCCACCCGCATTCCCATTACTGTGACTCCTGTAAACCAGGATCTACAGCAATGACCAAGATCAATATGTTACACCGAGCTCGATCTCGGTGAAGTCCCAGGAGAAGTTACAATGTCTTGGTACCCGCATCGAATTTATTCACATTCATCGAAAATTAAAAAAGAAATAAAAAGAATAATTTAAAATTATCATATTTTCGTTACATCACTACACGAACTCCGCGTCATTTTTCCTTTGTAAGCCCGGGGGCTTTTGTGGCTCGCCAACGAACATGCCTTGACTTCAATGCACTTGAATCAGCTCATTACAGTCTTTCCTTCGCGTCATTTCCTTCTGAGATCTTATAGCCCTTGTAAATGCCTGTGTTCGCTCGTTGTTACTTCAATACATTGTCGTCATATATTATACGTAAGTTCGTACTTTACTTCACATTTTCGAAAAATAACAATTTGAGAATGTGTTTTCATTAATAAAAAAATTACACATTTTTTAAATAAAACATTATTTTAACCAAATTTAATCTTTGTGGTTTCGTATTAACTCAAGTCGTTCTCAGTCAACACTATTAAATAGAAATAATATAATAATATAGATACGTAAATGAGAGTTACAGATATAATGTAATAGAAAAAAATACCTTATCCTATAAAAACAGATTCTCCTACTGAGTTTTTTGTCAATGTTTTTCAGCAATTGCTACGTCAAGTACTGCACGAAAAGGTGAAAAAAAGTGAGATTTCAAGTATGAAAAATATCAAAATAATTGAAATTTTAATTTCATCCCATAGCGAACAGATTAATTCTAGAGTGAAAACCACAACTCACCAAACGTAAGATAGCACTAATCAGATAAATCAACATCTAGAAAATATTATACACTTTTATAAAAATAAAGAGTTCAAATTAATAAAATCTCTTTAAATATACTTTCCCTTTCCTCAAACATACTAGCATGCATTCTAGATGTACACAACAAAAGCCACATCAATTTGAACCAAAAGCACAAACTAGCTTCACAACAAACCCAGCTCCCAGACTTTTCCGTTTGCTATGACACTTTGTGTCGCCTCTTTTTAATTAGCGTATTTTTCTTTGTAGCGGCTCCGTGTAAATTAGCCTCTGATGTGAAGAGCGGTGCGGCAGAATTGTAGAGACGCACTATCATTGGCCCCGTTTTTATGCACCCTGTAGGCATTAGCGTATTAGTACCGTCGATTTTCGAGTTTGTGTAAATTATTAGTTGTGAATTTGACGTTCGATAATTTCGAAGCGATTTCTTTAAGATATTTAGTTATATATATACCTATATATATCCATCACGCATATTATATGCCCACTTTTCACCGTGTGGATTCCTGTCCCACGTAATAGGTGGTGAGCCCATTGCCGTGTTGAAATAGACAGACGCAGGTTGTGGCATACATGCTGTTGAAATTTTTAAGCCGCCCATAAGGCCTTCAACCAGGCTTAACGACTACCATTTTACTGGCAACCAACGGCTTAACGTGCCTTCCGAAGCACGGAAACGCTCGCAAATGTAAATGCCACAAAGTGGTCACCCATCCGAGTACCAGCCATAGTGAAAATTGCGTAACTCAGTGATCGTTTACAGAACACTGAGACCGCGGGGCCACGAGCGCTTCTATATATATATATAACTGTGAGCCTTCTTCTACCTCGGGAAATCCTTAGTGTCCTTTTTACTGAAACCAGCTACTTTTACAGTAAAAAATAACTGAAAATAACGTATACGGGTCAACCTTTATAACTAATTATTAATCTTAAGAAGGTTTTACTATGAAGGTACACTTTAAAAATTTTCGTTGGTTGTTTTAAATAACCAACCGAACTTGTTACAAAGCAGTCATAACGTTTTATTATGCGGACAGCACTCAGGAATATACCTAAGAGTAACTTAAATAAGTCATTTTGTGTCTAATTATCGGTTTTTTGAGCTACAACAGATAAAAATTACCTTAATTATAGGAAACAGCACTTATAGGGATCGTGTTATATGATCCATTCTGCACTATCGAGGTTTCAAGCAACCCGTCCAATAACATAAATTGACTACCTAATAATTATTTAATATCTTCGTTGACTGAAGTTTTATGTATTCAATGTAGTAGAATTTTAACTATATACAATTGTACAAAACATACATACATACATATTGTCACGCCTTTATCCCCAGAGGGGTAGGCAGAGGCATATTAATCGCCCACATTTAACCGTATGCATTTTTGTCCCACTTAACAGGTGGTGAGCCCATTGCCGTGTTGTGCGCAGGCTGTGGTGACCTGCTGTCGAAATTTTTTTTAAGGCCTTTAACCTGGTTTAACGACTGCCATTTTATTGGTAACCGGGACCAACGGCTTAACGTGCCTTCCGAAGCACAGAACTGGGGTGGGTCTAAAGGGCCGAATAAATTTAATAAAATGTGTCTATTTTAGATGTTAAATTTGGAAAAATTTTGAACCCGTTGCGTTTTTAGTGAGATGGGAACAAAAAGGCTAAAAGGTCTAATGTGCTAGACACTAATTTGCACGACCAATTAAAGTCCTGGTAGTCTCGGACAAACAGCGTATCATACGAATATGTTTGTTTTATGTAATATGAATATGTTAAGCATACCGACAGCAGTAAAATGTCTCTATTATTCTTAACTACAAGTTGTTTCCACATAAATTCCGGCACAAACATCTCAAACACTACCCAAAGGCATTGTAGAACATTAGAATTTTAACTTCAGCAGTTTCAGCCGCGAAGATTAACAAATCCCAATCACTGGAGAGATTCGCGTATTCATACCAAACTTTCCGCCCAAAAGTGAGACGAAGTATACACAAAATCGTAGGAGTAAGTGAAATGCTGATATATTAAGTGTGAGGAATACAGTATATGGGTCTGACATAATGATATATTAATTTCTGTCGCGAGCTCCCATTGTTTTGGTTGGTGTTTTATGACGTGACGTATGGTCATTATGTTTTCATAGTTTCATAAAGATGATTCAACGGAGTAAGTTATACGCGTGCGTTTAATGATAGAAGTACAATGGGGTGATAAATGTGTTATTGTGAATAGTGATAAATTTGTATTCAGAACTACATTAATTGCTTAAGTATCTATGTAAATCTTGTTGTAAACCACTCAGATATTACAAGAGAACAAAAATAATGGGCTAACTGTTAATATACTCTTTGGAACACCCCGTCACAATGAATTCCCCTCTCAGGTTATCAGAAGTTAGAAAGAAGTATGGATCGTGAAGCCTGGCGATTTGTCCAATCTGACTACCCTGTCCGGGATACAGCGTGAAAATAGTTAGTTAGGTTAGTCAACATCAGACAGATGAACAGGAATACTAATTTTTGTAGTTTTTTACTTATCAAAATATTATATACAACATACATATACTCACAAAATTTTCCCGAAGGTGTATGTACAGGTATAATATATTTTAACTATTCTTTCTAATTCTAAGAAATAACGGTGTTCTGGTCAATATTATCAATTAGTACGTATAAATTAATTCTATTTATACTAAGTATTTATTTCGATGTCTTTTATGTAAAAACGAGTGGGGTTTTTTGGTAAACTTTGACAAAATAAAAAAAAACATGCATTTTTATGGACGGTTGCTCACCGTCCTTACAAAAGCAGGTCCTAGACGGTGGCGTGGCGGAGAACTACGCGTAAGCCCTTCCAGGAAGTAGGACAACACCCGAATTATCTCCAAAGAAGCAGGATCACACCCGATTCCTCGAAGAAGTCGCATTTTAGGCACGTGTGTACCTATAAGATGGGTGAATTTGTTAGGGCCGATTTTATGGTTTGTTAATGAGGTTCCACCTTTGATATCGATATTCTTGCATGGATTTTAGTTCTCTTTGAGAATTTACCGCGATAATAATATAACTTTATTATTATAGTTATATTTATAAGGGTGCAATGTAGAAAAATATACATGTGTATAATATGAAGCGCTCGTGGCCCCGCCGTCTCAGTGTTCTGTAAACGATCACTGAGTTACGCAACTTTCACTATGGCTGCTCCTCGGATGGGTGACCACTTTGTGGCGTTTACGTTTGCGAGCGTTTCCGTGCTTCGGAAGGCACGTTAAGCCGTTGGTCCCGGTTGCCAGTAAAATGGCAGCCGTTAAGCCTGGTTGAAGGCCTTCTGGGCGGCTTGAAAAATTTCAACAGCAGGTAGTCACAACCTGCGTCTGTCTATTTCAACACGGCAATGGGCTCACCACCTATTACGTGGGACAGGAATCCACACGGTGAAAAGTTGGCATATAATATGCCTCTGCCACCCCTTCGGGGATAAGGCGTGATGGATATTTATTTTAATTTTATATATGTATAATTAATTATACTTCTAAATTTTCGTCTTGAATCACTCTGTGTTGAATAGTTTAATAGACTTAAGTATAGGTTAAAATTGCAAGGGGTACTTTTTAATATTTTTATACCCGCTAAAGTTAAATTACATTGCTAGTTTTAAGGATTGTGATCAATTGTGACTATATTGTCTGCATGGCAATGGATCGATAATCAGTAAAAGAAAAGAAAAAAAGGAATTTTAATTGTCAAATAATCAAATCAGCCCAACACACTCAATTGCTGGATAATTATATTTGTACACCTACATTACACTTTAATTATAGTCATAGTTGTATAATACACACATAGGTATCTACATATTATCACGCATTTAATCCCCGAAGGGGTAGACAGAGGCATACAAAGGCCCACATTGCATCGTATACACTTCTGACCCACGTAACAGGTCGTAAGCCCATTGCCGTGTTGAAATGGACAGGCGCAGGATGTGGCGACCCGCTGTTAAAATTTTCCAAGCCGACCATAAGGTTACTACCGGGACAAACGGCTTTACGTGCCTTCCGAAGCACGGAAACGCTCGTAAATAGAAATGCCACAACGCTGTCACCCATCCGAGAACCAGCCATAGGGAAAGTTGCTTAACGCAGTGATCGTTTACAGAACACTATGTTATGAGTGCGAGAGTTGTATGAAACATATAGGTAAACCCCGAAATAATAATTTTAACAATTTCATATAGTTTAATAGCTCTGAGGTAACATATATACAACATACGACCATAATTTCCTATTTTTAAAGACGGTTAATAGATTTAAAAGGTACAATAACATGCACTTTTTGAACTATTCCAGTTTCATATTCCAAGCGTCCAATCGCATAGGTCATTAGCAAATGACGTCACACTAGGGGCTGATAATTAGCGTTTCCAATCCACCCCTCAACCCTAAGCATATGGCGATGAACGCAGTGCAAGTCATCGGTAAGATGGGGGTGAGATGTTTATGTGTCGGAGATAAATTGACGTGTATTATAATTATAGAGCTCACTTAGAAAAAAATAAATAAATTCATTGTAATGAGAACTACCTATTCATGCAAGTTGTTATATTAAAAACTAGACATGAACGCCTTGTTAGGGTTTCGTACAAATTTGTAAGTACATCTATCAAAAACAATTTCCATTTCAATGTTTATAATTTACATACATACATACATATTGTCACGTCTTTATCCTCGGAGGGGTAGGCAGAGGCATACTATACGCCCACATTTCACCGTATACATTTTTGTCCTCCGTAACAGGTGGTCAATCCATTGCCGTGTCGAAATGGACAGGCGCAAGCTGTGGCGGCCTGCTGTAGAAATTTTTCAAGCCACCCATAAGACCTTCAACCTGGTTTAACGACTTGCCATTTTACTGGGACCAACGGCTACATGAACGGAAATATATATAGTTTTCAGTTCTTTACCTATACTTGTAGTCAATCAATCAATCAATCAATCAATCAATCATATCAGCCTATACCAGTCCACTGCTGGACATAGGCCTCTCCCAATTTACGCCAGAACACACAGTCCTGCGCCTTCCGCATCCAGTCTCTCCCTGCGATCTTTTCCAGGTCGTCGGTCCATCTGGCAGGAGGTCGTCCTACCGTACGTTTGCCGAGTTACGCTCTCCACTCCAGAACTTGTTTGCTCCATTGGACATCGGTTCTTCTACAGATGTGGCCACCCCATTGTCACTTTAACGTGCTTACTGTGCGAGCTATGTCACTACGTTTGGTTCTCTAACGGATAACCCCATTTCGGAGCTTTTTCCTCAAAGTAACTCCAAGCACATCTAGTTCCATAGCTCTTTGAAGTATAAGACGGTATACACTTGCCAAATTTCCTTTTTTTTTTTAAATACCTTCTGCCCTACAAATTTAATTTTCTTGACAGTTTCAAAATATAGGTATGTTTATTACGACATTAAGACATATGTATTTTTTTTCATGTTACTTTAGAAGTTTGATTTTTGCACAGGCTGGTAGACTTAAGTAAAAAACCATATTTTTATTTTAACCTCCACGCGGTCCCGAGATAAATACTCTTGGCAGTCAAACGGACAGACGCTGAACAAAGTGATCCTATAAGGGTTCTGGATTACCTTTGAAGTACGAAACCCTAAACATATCTAATAATTATCTTTTTAAACTGGAAACAAGTTCCTGTGGGAAATGAATACGAGAAATCTTCACCACATAGGCAGAATCGCGGGTATTAGCTAGTGTAACATAAGCAAGTAGGCCAATCTGTTTCTAACTTATAATTAATTCAAAAACTTTGAAAACATTAGAACAACTCTCAAGCCGCTCATCAAAGGATAATAGATGCGAAAACTTTACCTATGTATTAATTATACGAAAATCAACACAAACAAACAAAATAACTATCTAAATCTTCGGATAGAAATATTTCACCGAACATCCGACATTTCTTATCCTACCCACTTAAAACATTCGAAGGGCAATGGGTCCTCTGAGTGTCATTCATCAACAACTCCGAACTTTCCATGTCCCTAAAACCTCTTATTATTTGCCACCCTACACTATAAAATTGGACCAAATGTGCAAAAACTTGTTCCACAAATTTCAACCTTAATTCTGCAATAATAAAGTTGAAATTACTTTGGTTATCAATGTTAAAACACAGTCGTTTTAAAGCATTAATTATCCCTTTCGGCCCCAGTTTTAGGGTAAACCCTTTCGGAAATTTTCGTCCCTTACTGGTCACCCCTCGTGGTCGTCGCGTGCCTTAGTCATTAGTATGCGCTATGTAAACTAAGGTAGGTAGGTATTTCGAATAGGAGTCGTTTAATTTGAACTATACTTGTCATTTGATATGCTAAGAATGGTGATACTTCGTAATGTTTGAATATATTACTGATATTGATACTGTATAGGGTTCTGTAATCACAATTATCGTTATTTCACAGGTACTCCCGTTTTCTGATGTTTGGGAGTAATGCCACAGTAATATTAAAAGCAGCAAGGAAACTAGTCCTAAAACGGAAACCTACCCATTCTCCATTGAATCGGTTATCTGTGTAATTAATAGGTATGAAATCGAAAGTTTTGTTATATATATTAAAGTAAAGTTTTATTTATTATACACAAAACATTTATTTCATGTAGTATATAGTACTATGGATAGAAGTCGAATTTATTAGTAGTAGGTACTGGAGCGAAATTTTTTACATTCGCCATGGAATGGACACAATAAGAGATCCGATAAATAGTTTTTATTTTGAAAATAATTGAAAATATTAAAAGAAAACTATAAGGATTTTGTTTTAAATGTCATTATTGCAATACAGAATTGATAACGCCTCGTGTGTAGACAAAAAACTTGTCGACATTGTAAGACATTTTAAAAAAGCGGAATATTGCAAAACATTTAAAACAAAATAATTATTGTTATTTTAAAATGGATTTCCGCCATGTAACGGCTGATTCATTGTGTTATTATTATATGTTTTTTAAATATTTTCTAATGTGTCGCTTAAAAATATCATTTACAATTGTACGAGAGAAAATACTCATTCCCGTCATGAACAAGTTAATTAATAAAAATTTTGAAGCGCTCGTGGCCTCGCGGTCTCAGTGTTCGGTAAAACGATCACTGAGTTACGCAACTTTCACTATGGCTGGTCCTCGGATGGGTGACCACTTTGTGGCATTTACATTTGCGAGCGTTTCCGTGCTTCGGAAGGCACGTTAAGCTGTTGGTCCCGGTTGCCAGTAAAATGGCAGTCGTTAAGCCTGGTTGAAGGCCTTATGGGCGGCTTAAAAATTTCAACAGCAGGTAGCCACAACCTGCGTCTGTCTATTTTTCAACACGGCAATGGGCTCACCACCTATTACGTGGGACAGGAATCCATACGGTGAAAAGTGGGCATATAATATGCCTCTGCCACCGCTTCGGGGATAAGGCGTGATGGATATTAATATTAATTTAATTAATTTAATTTAATTAATTAATAAAAATTTTAAATTAAACAAATTTCGAATAATAAAAGCAATGAAATTAGATTTTTAATCATTACGTACATGAAAGATCATTAGATAGTCCATTTATCATGGAAGACTTGGCTTATGGAACGGAGCAGTCATCATTACGTTAATAATTCGGGCTGGCTTTGGAAGTCAACCTGAATTTTATATTTAAAGTGAAATATTAAAAAAATATTTATATTTGTTGTTGTGCTTATAAAAATAATATAACATAATCATAATTTATTATCTTATTTCTGTGACTATATTATATTAGGGACCACTAACAAACCGTTAAAGTTTTATAGGAATCTATAAAATTATCATATTAATTACCTCTATATACCTATATAAATTAAATTGCAAATAAACATTCTATTATACACATTGACATTTATTTAATCACATATAAACATGTCATAATAACATTAACAGTAGGTATTTGTCGCATTATTACGCTCAAATGCGCTCCCTAAATTTAGTTTATGCAAAATTAGTTTTCCAATACAAAACCCCTGTGTCTAAGCCGTATTAGCTTATCTTTCCACTTGGCACGCTATAAATTGGTCAAAATCTCGTTGGCTCCTCGACTTTGCCACGTATTCCTAAGTAGTAGGGTAACAAAGAAGTATAGATGTACGAGGACAGCTGAATGTTTCCTTTTGTCGCACTGCAATTAAATAAAGAACAGACAAAAAAGGTTTTTTTTAATTAAACCGTTTTAGAATTTAGTTTTATTACATAATTATTTCCGTTATCAACATATCATATTCAAATTTTGTTTGTTTTTGAAAATTTGTCCGATATAGTAGATCCGATGATAGGATCCCAGAGTTCACTTTAAAATGCTGTTATAGTCAGTACTAATAAAAGCGACTGCTGGAAAGTCGCCTTTGTCCGTCAAAGTTACGTCCGTTGGTCAGCAGATGTTCCGCTTGTAAGTGAAGTTGGCTTGGGCTTTCAATATTTCAATCTGGTCCCAAAATCAGCAGACTTAGATCATTACATACATATACGTTTTACGTTGGTTTTAAAGTTTTAAAAACACTCTAAGCATATTCTTCTTGCTTGTAACTTTGTATCCTCTAATTATATCTGTGGAATATTATACCAATAGTCATACAGATATCCACGATATTCCATATCGCCAATTGTGTCATGGAAACTTTCTGTTGACAATTTCAAAAAATTAACTAAAGTAAATAGAATTGATCCCATTAATTCCGTTACAGATATCCACCCTATTCCTCTAACAGTGGTTCTACGAGTAGTATCACCATTATGTAATGTTCAGCGGGTAGAAAGATAATATCTGGCTAACAATATGTTCTATTATTGCTTAAAGATAACAATATATTTGTTTATGTATTGGTACATAGATTTATTGCTTTTGACGTGAAGTAGTTGTAAGTATTTATTAGAGGGTGAACGTTATAATACGCTACGTGAGTGCCTACTTGACTGTAAGTGATTGAACGTAACCAACATTCTTTAGTAGGTATTTGTTTGAAGGATCCAGAAGTACTTAATTGTGAAATTGTAAATTAGTAGGATTGTAGTTACGTGACGAGCTTTATTTACAAATTTTAATGCCTATATTGTAAAATGAAAAGAATATTTTTTGTTTCTTTTTAGATTGCGTATAGTGTAAAAAAAAAATCGATGGTATTTTTATTATACTTAATTGAAAAAGCGGTCTGTTTGGGCAATATATGGTTACCTTCGATAAAACTGAAAAAATACACGTACTTCCTACTTTTTTACTTTAAGTTAAAAAATTAAAACCGACTTCAAATCTAATTTAATTTTTTAGAAAAAAAACGCATCAAATTATTTTATTAAAGTTCTACAACAAGAACAGCAGAATTAAAGCGGCGAGGAATACCAGTACAATTACAGCCACTACCACGAAAATTAATCATAAGATTCAAATTCTAGCTCACCACATTAAAGGTCTTTACAAATTTCGTCTCACCACAAACTATATTTTTAAACAACAACTTTCATTATCAAACTAACACAAGAACTAAGATAAGGTGCCTCCCTATAGTAATCTTTACACACCCCACCAAAAGCTTCCCAAACTTGGAAACAAAGTTGGAATAACTTTAGAAGACCAAGGGCTGTTTAGAAAGGACCCCAAACTTGGCCCGACTCTGAAATATTAATGTAGTTTCAGAGAATCGTATATGAGAGGTGTAGGAGTGTACGCTTTCTCGATATTTGCTAATGGTTTCCTGGCAACTGATTAATACCGATACTTTACTCTTATCCATACTGATCTGACATCTGATAGATTTAATAAAAAAAACCTAACAGTACTTAAAAAAAGAATTATTGAAAAGAAAACAAGTCAGATATTTTCTTAGGAAAATTGAAAGATTGTTTTGATTCTCAATTCATACAATGCAAAAAAAAACTAACACCAAACCCGCAAACCACGAGAGTTTTATTTTTGTCCTAAAGAATATTTTGTTAAGTAATACTTCTTTTGGCGCATTACGGAATAATGAGAGCACAACGTCATGAAAAACCAACACCCTGAAGTTGGCTGATAAGTGTTTCCATGACAACTTATAACTACATTCAAAGTAGTTTTCAACACCCTGAAGTTAGCTATAGTCAACATTTTGGTTTTTTCTACAAACGTAGGATAAGGCGAAAATTTTTTTTTTCAAGTATTTTTATCTTGTTATGCCAAAGAAGTGTGACTTCTAACGCGTTTACATAAGCACACACACACACTTATTGTTATAAACAGCCAGCCCCATTGTTATAGACAAAACTGTTGCATACAAGCAGATTACCTACTGTATATCATTTTTATAGAATTGAATTGGGAGAGGTCTACGTGCAGCAGTAGACTGCTATAGGCGGATTTGATTTGATTGGTTTGACTATCATTTTAAGACACTATTACTAGGGGATGATGCGTGCCAATGGTCTCACTACAGAGGATGCCCACGACCGTGCGAAGTGGATGAGAAGAAGTAGGAAGGCGGACCACGGGCGTCGAGAGACGCTACTGGGACATACACTCGGATGATGATGACTAGGGAATAATGCGTATTTTCCAACTGGATACTCATTAATAATAGGTTCTTTGAAATGATAATGTCAGTTGTAGTCCTTATGATAATGTAACCTTCGAATTTTTTCTGAACATAATTTTATATTAAAACGGTTCAAATTGAATGAAATGAATTTTAACCATTTTTAATATAACATAGCACTAGAAATAAAAATGTCTAGTGCTATGTTATTTAGCAAATAAATAATTCTTATGGTGTCTTCTGATCGGTATGATAAAACTACAGGGTCATATTTTTCTCGTGTAGGTGAGGGTTCTACCAGGCAATTATTAAAAATTTATAAATCTATTTTTTTTAATAAAAGTCTTCTTTCATAATTAAGATACTTACGTTTCATGTGGCACAGTCGTGAAACGCTTTGTATTAAAATGTTTTGTAGAATAAACAAGTCAAACAAGACATAATGATATAAAAATGTTTCCAACTCTAGCTTTAGACTACAGATACATTCTACTTATAATGAAATCGATAAAGAAACCATAACGCAATCCTTACTAAATAGAATTTATTCGTCTGGAGACCACAGACAAAATATTTTAATTTCTCATAGCTCCGTATAACAAACAGTCGCTGTGTCTGTGTCTATGTATTTGCTAATTTTCACAACAAAGCATCGCAAGTCTCTTAAATTATTGTAATAATATTTACGAGTATGTTCTAGAGATGAATCAGCTTTTAATATAATATATTACATGTGTCTAAAAATAGTTGCAATTGATTTGAATTATGTGATGGAATATCAAAATACTTTAATTATAAATATATCTTTCTGGTAAAAAAAATAACGAATTTAATCAATAATAAATTCTTAATGTTAGATATTCATGTAATCACTAACCTTTTTTAAAAGCATTTTTAGCAAGATTTTTTATCTTTAATCTTTTTATTATATAATATAAAGTTAATTTTTTTTGTTGTTGTGTGGACGAATGAATGAATATCTGATGGTCTCTAAGCAATGGATATCTCTTTATGTTTTTAATATTCCTATTCTTTTACTTTATTTATTAAACATCTAGATCGTCAGATACAAACGACTGCCCGTACGCCATTGCGTGCAAATTCACACACACATGTGCAGAAATAAGAACAAGTTACTGACAGTACACATACGAGTATTTTAGCACACAGCGGCAATCGTCGGGCAAATTTTCAACATGGCACACCAAGTTAGGGGTGGACTACACTCGTGTCCTTCCTTTTGATTGCAATTAATTCGGAAACTAGGGGGGAAGCGGGTGGAAAGCGGGTTGAAGGGGAGGAGAGAGAAGCAAAGGGTTCGTTCGGCCAATGCGCAGGGCCGAACTTGGGAATGAAATGTTGGAGTTGCAAAGTTGGTACAAGTGTTCGGTTTGGTTTGCGGTCTTTAGTTCTAGCTTTGTTTCTATTGATTTGCGATCAAATTTTGAAGTGATTTCACGTGTTACGAAATTTGAGGCGAGTTATGTAATAATTTCATATTAAATTTTAAATTTTCAGACCGTCTAAAACCAAGCCTGCAGCCCTAGCTGCAGTCTAACATAAACTGCATTTAACCCCGATAAAACTTATTTTATGTATATTGATCGTGGAAACTGGCTGAATCATTCTTCCTGTTAAGTTTAAAAAGATTTCTTGAGAAACTCGAGACTAAAAGTGGACATGGTAAATATCCCGATAATCTTTATCCTTGTCATGATTTAATTCTTATAAACTGATTTTGATATTTTTTTATCTATATTTGCAGCTCATAATATTTCTTCTAATACTCCTTCTCAGAGAAGGAGTATTAGAAGAAAATTTAATGAATCTATTTTATTCAGCCCCTTTTTCTTCTTCTAGGATGAGGATGGATAAGTATACGACAAAAATAGCCGATATTTAATTTCAAAATACCTACCCAAATTAATTCTGCAGCTAATATTTGAATAAAGTTTAGTTTATTAAACAAAGGTTTGGTTTAACTTTTGGCTATTGTTAGGAACGACTGGCGCCTGAGTCTTTTCTTTTTACTTTGCCATATCTAATATTAACTAGTATAAATAAGACTACGAAAACACGATATAAAGAGGTGACAACTGACATTGCTAAGAATTTCGCTCGAATTTCCTCCCTGGCTCTCAAACAGTCTATGTCGCCATTACACTCCCGATGAAAAATGCCGGGACATTTTTATGCCGTGCTTATAACCTGTTACATTTGTTTTCTTTTTGCAATTAGTAACCGGGATATTAACAGAAGATGAGAAAGGTACAGTATGTTTATCAGTATTGGGAGTTCTTTTGGCCAAACCAACTGAGTAACGCTGGAAGGGACGGAGTGGCGCTTTATGGAGACTATCTGTCCATGTGTTCCATTAGTAGAGATATACTCAAGAAGTCAGGGCTACGAGTACATGCGCTGAAGAAAATGTGTATGTCGATAGTCTATTTACTAGAGAGACTAAAAGGGATGCGTAGTGAAAAAATACATAGCGGCTTCGAGACTACCTAAACTTAGGATTGTGTGTATTCAAGTATATAAAATGTTTTGGAGCTCTACCGAGAATACGAGTCCGTTCGAGTTGAGAGTTGAAAGTAGCCCTTTGGGCTCAAACCAGACTCGTTTACAAATACTCGTAGTGCAACTGCTGACAAACGTATGAGTTCATAGCGAAAATAAGGAACTCTCGAAACCTTCGTACCAACACGTCTGGCCAGAGTAGTACAGTAAGGCGAATGAACCTCCCAACATGGCGGAGAGTGGGAGAGATGTGGACTGTGATAGTCTGATTTGAATGATTATTGGGAATTTCTTTTTTTTTTTGGCATTTTGTAATGCATTTAGAAATCGCGTGTGTGACTAAACCATTACGTTGTTCGGGTTATTCCAACTCCCCTCTACCGAGTCATAGATATATAGATATAAGGATGTTAGTTGAATCCTACTAATATTTTAACGCGATATTATGTAGGTATATTTGTTACTCTTTCGCGCAAATCTACCGAATGGATTTTGATGAATCTTTACAATAATATAGCTTACACATCAGAATAACACATACCTACGTTACTTTTTATCCCGGGAACAAGTTCCTGTGGGAAACGGGAACGGGATAATTTCAACACGCGTGTGGTGCCGCGGACTTCAACTAGTTAGTAATAACTTCTTTTTAAATTTGGTGCGTCAAAATGGTGCTGCCCGCCTGATAGGAAGCAAAGACGACGACCAATGATTGAGGGCCGCTATTGGAGTCCTATTTGTTATTGCTCAGGTTGACGGCCGAGAAAGCCTTTTTCTCTTAAAGGCCTCATTGTGAGAGGAGAGAAATTGAGGGAAGAACTGATGCCCGTTTGTGTGTGTGTGTGTGACTGAACATACTTCTCATTTCAAAGCATTTTTATTAACTGCCTCGGCGCAGTAGCAAGCAGAGTAAAAAGTAGCAAGCTACGACTATTCAAAATATTCCTTTCGCAAAAAATATTTCAGTTTGGAGTTTACTAATCATAATGAATATTTATTAAAATTTGATAATTGTTATAATTGGGCACTGTGCAAAGCACTTTTTATTAATAAAGAAACATTAGGTAGGTAGGCATATTTAGACATAAGCATATAAATGTTTATCAGTTGTCTTATAGCTTATAATAATTCGGGTAATAATAGAAATAAACATTTATAAATGTTAAAGGAACATTTCTAACACAGCGCTAAAAATAAGTTTGTGCTATAGGATGTAGACTTCTGATAAACATATCTACCTATATACCTAATTCTGAAAAAAATGCTTATTATGTACCTATTTACAGTATTTATAGTAGTAACTTTTCTCTCTCTTCTTAGCGTGACGTTCCGGTAATATCCAAAATCTTCCTTTCGATGTCCTGAATCTACTTAGATGGCTACTTGGCTACAAGTAGCGATTGTGAATTTATTGATGGTTAAAAAAAATATTGAAAACAGTAGGACTCGCGAATAAAACCTTAAGATACTACCAGAACTTAAGGTTTAAATGAGATGATCTACGAATGAGAACATATAATAAATTAAATAGACCATACACGGTACTTAAATTTATCAATAAAAAAAATACAAAAGATATTTCAGCTCAATTTGACCTTTAACCCCTTGACCATCAATGTACCGCAGCATCCCCTTATAACATTTGACCTGACCTGACCACAGTAATTGAGAGCGTAACCTGTACATTTTTGAACCGGTTACAGATTTATCTCATGAACATCTATTAAATAAAAATGTCAGGTCAATTTGTAAACCTGTTATTGGGTTTTAAAAACAACAAACACATACATACATAAAATACATACATATGTATTTTATATATGTATGTGTTTGTGTATAATATCCAGACCAGACGACCCAGGACAGACCGTCCTGGCGAAGATTGACCAAAAGGGAAGAAGATGTGTTTGTGTATAATATGTTTTCTACATACATATAGCAAAAACCCAAACTCTGAAACAAATAAGTATTTTTTGATATCACACATATTTATTCCGTATCCCGAGTCGGAAATCGAACGTCAATTCATCAAGCCACTAAGGCAGTAAGATAAATTATTTATACCTTAAATATTTAATAAAAATAAAAAGTTAAGCCATAACAACTTGTAGAGAAAATGATACAAACAAACCAACGAACAACAGTTAGTATTTAACAACTACATAAAATAAATACAGAAATACAATATTTACATTCAAAGTCAAAGGTCAATACCAAAAAATAAATTCATTAATACAAATAAAATGTAGATACATTAGAATTTTATCGAGTTTTGAAACCGTAATATCCAATTAATCATTTCAACAGATATTCACCCGTGGGTGAACATGTATGCATGCACATTGTCCGGTGCAGACTGGAATACACAGACGTACACATAGACGAATGTTTAGGTACCGTAGACCCTAACCACAATGGTAGGACCGAGCATGAATACCCTCCTAACCCTTCAGGTCCACGCGGCAATTATTCAAAGAGAATAGTTTAACAGAAAGGATTGTAAGGACTGTCCATGCCAAATATTACATGTCGTATGTTCACCGTGATAAAAAATAATTTAAACTTTATTAGAACGCAATAGAGTTGTAATTACAATGATTGTGTTTTGGTGGTTACGTATAGAGTATGGAAAGAGACTATTTCAGTATATTTAGAATATTTATACATTTGTCCGTGTCGGTTGTACGGACGGCAACGCGGATGAGACCTTCGCCGAGTACATAATAGGTACAGTGATTTAGTACAGAGCTGTTGGTGATTTTAATGTAATTAGTCTGGCCGAATGTTACCGCCATACCATTCTGTTTGTTCCCCGACAATGCGGAAACGTAATGCTCTTTGAGAGAATTTCAGAAATTTGCCAGTTTTGCTAAATTATTTGCACAAAATAAATAAAAAGAAGCCTCTGGGTTCATGTAATTCTTCAATATTTATAATATTTTAAATATATTATTTGGTATAACTGTTTTTTTTATAAGTTGTTGTAGACTGTTCGTTGTTAGATCTTTTTGAATATTTTTAAAAGAAAAAGCATTAATTTAAAAGAATAATAATATCTTTGTCTCTTTGGAAACATAGGGCCTTTCAACATACGTTTAGAGTGGGCAGCAAACGTTCATAGGCTGCTGTGACCACTTTTTATCAGATGGGCTGTATGCTTGTCTGCCACCTCAATGGTATAAAAAAGGATTTTTAATTGAAAGTTGATCAAAGAAACTATAACTATTTTATAGGAAAATATAGAATAGAAAGCTATAAATTTTATATGTTCTGTGTTCAATTTTTTATTTAAACAAAATCCTAAAGAAAGATGATACATGCATGATGTTACATATTTGATATTTTATAATAATTACAACGTTTGTTTAAGTGTAAACCATGTGTTAACGCATTTCAACAGGAATGCCGTGAAATTTCAGACATACCTAACCTATGTACATTCACATTATGCACATCCTTTGCTAAGAGTATGGAGTTGGATTCTTTGATTACAATATAATATTTTACTTTTTTTACATGAAGAACGCTTGCGGGCTTCACCCATGGAACTGAAATGGCAAGTAAGCCCTTGGGCTCCTTACCATTCTTGGTCGTCAATACCTGTCGACCCCTGCCCATTTTTTGGAGGTTATTTATCCCATAACTGAGAGGAGCGAGAGGGCACAACAAAACATCGTTCTGTCTCTGTTAAGCCTAGCCTCGACCGTAACATCATATACATTAACTAGGTGGCTTCGCCCGTGACATTCTTCGAACTCCCGTCGCACCTATTTAATCCCGTCGCTTATAATATCTACAATAATACAAAAGAAATGCCCGATTTGTCGACATTTATGACTACTGCTGCGCTCTCCAGACTATAGTAGCCTGATGCCTATAGCCTTCTTTGATAAATGATCCAACAAACAAATATTTTTTCAAATCCAACGTTTCCAGAGATTAGCGCGTTCAACAAAATAAACACACTCGTTTTATAATATTAGTATAGATAAAAAGTAGGTACACTCAACTCTTGATTAAATTAGCTTATGCAGCAATACCTATGTTCACAAGACTTCGTTGGTATGGTCACGTCTTTCGGCAACCGCCGGGCTACGTAGGTAACAAATGTCTGGCCATGTCAGCCCCGCCGGGTCCCGGTAAGAGGGGAAGATCCAAGAAGTGCTGGCTTGACGTCGTAAGGGATGACATGCGTGCCAACGGTCTCACTACAGGGGATGCCGACGACCGTGCGAAGTGGAGGAGAAAATGTAGGAAAGCGGATCCCGGGCGTCGCGAGACGCAACTGGGACAGACGCTCGGATGATGATGACCTATGTTCACAAGACAATTGGCGATGAAATAAGAATGAAAATAAAAGATCTACACTTATCCGAAAAGTTAAAAAAAAAATGCAGTTATACTACTACTACATTACAGTTTTTACTTTTTTAAAGAGTAATAAATTAAAACACATATCTACACAATATATATATCTATTAAAACGAAGATAAAGTTTACCGCATTTACTAGATGCGGTAAACTTTATCGTCGCAGCACCGCCTTAGAATCCGATTCAATAGAATAATATATAAAATATTAAATTCTTTTTGAAGTTATATTTCTTTAGGCGCGCTGGGGAAAAATTATGAGAGTAATTTTTTACGATGCACGCGCACACTCACTAAAAACCGACACCATGAAGTTAGCTGATAAGTGTTTCCTTAACAACTTATAACTGCATTCAAAGTAGTTTTCCAACACCCTGAAGTTTGCTATAGTCAATGTTTTTCTACAAACGTATAATAAGGCGAGAGATAATTTTATTTAAAGAATTTTATCTTGTTACGCCAAAGAATTATAACTTCTAACGCGTGTACATAAGTACACACACTTTTTTTTTTAATAATTATTCTGTTTTTTTTGTCATTTTTCTGTCATTATTACTTAATCTGCTTTTCGGGTAAAGACAATCCAAAAAATCTAAGATCCTCGAAACCGGCCTACCCTTACTTGAGTTATTATAAATGGCGTGACTAACCCGACTTTATGTAGCTATATAAAAGAAGAAATATATTTCAAAACCCTACTCTATAATAAGTGAAAGACGCCAGAAGACACTACATGGTACGGTTGAACTGAAATTGTGAAAATGGCGATGACCATGCAGAATAATGACCATTAAAATTCCATGAGCTAAAATGTTATTAGAGGGTGAGCAAAACTACCCCTTTATAACCCCTTCCAGTAATACTATTCTAACTTGCTCGGTTTTATAGCATTGTTTCTTTAATTTTAACCTTTTACCTACATGGATATCACTAAGGTAGCAAATAAGTATACTTTTACAAGTATTTTTAGTTTTTATCGGGTTTAACGCAGTTATGTTGCAACTTTTTCTGAAGACGTTTCTACCACGGCCGTAGGTGGCGTCTGGCACGATAAAAACTGGCACGCGGGCGAGTTTACCATTAATATTTATGATATTTCGGGTCTTATTCGCGACTTATATTATTAGGTACAAAGCCTACCTTATACTTCCCGATGTTTCGACCGGATTACAACAGCCCGATTGTTGACTCTTTGTACCTAATTATTACGTCGCGAATATGACCCGAAATATCATAAATATGAGTTTATCATTTTTGGAAAGGATAATGGAATGAATGGAACTACTCCCGTTTGTTGATATCGTAATATATTATCAACATTGAACACTGTTGCATCTATATTGTGTGTACGTTAACTGATCACTTTTAGTCTGTAACTAAATAAACAAAAAACAACAAATAATAAAAAAAACCACTAGATACGGATATCTTAAGCTAAATAAAAGATTTTTATTAAAATCATTTTTTATTTAATGAGGTTTGGTTGCATATCAACCCAAATCAGTGACTGAATGTAGCAAAATTCTAAATTCAGACCAGGACTTACACCGTAGCGTAATATGCTTTACGCAGTAATCTTGAGAAAGCGTGACCTCACCTGACTGATGTTCTCTCAATCAATAAATCTTCAATCTGTTCATTAACTTCTACAATTAGTTGAGAGACTCTATCAACTTATAAAACTACTTCAAACCACCCATCAACTTCTGAAACCTGTCAACGGCATATCCTGAAACAAAAAGAATACTTGCTTCAGGACTATTTCATAATTTATTATCAGTTGTAGATCTCATGTCATAGGTACTCTTTTTTTTTGAAGTATGGAATGCAGTTACGCTCGCACACACATACAATATTATTCATAATAACTATACTAGCGACACGTTATGATGGCCGTTTTGACATATTACGATTGTGATGATATTTTACTTGTTTTACATAAGTACTCTGTTTTCTACCTTAGTATAAATATCCTCTAATGTGGTCGACTATTCACATATTTTTACAAATAAAATGTTATTAAAATTAATACGAAACTTCATGAAAGAACAAACGTCAAAACGGCCATCATAACGTGCCGCTAGTATACTAGTAGTAACAATAATATGTCCGTATTCTTTTTGCAAATAGCTCTTATACAAAACGCCGAAAAGACCGCAGTTTCTCAAAATAAAATAGTCTAAAACATTCTCGTACATACGACAAAAACAATTATTTCTCGCACCATCTCATGTGGTATTTTAAGTTATGACTCTGGGAATGACCAGGCGGAATGTGGAAGGCCGAAATTCCTTTGGGGGTGGAAAGCGTTGAAGCGACCCCCCACCTTGCCGTCTAGAATGGTATGTAAACGAATTAGGCGTGCAATCGTAGTCTGGCATTTGCATATCTTTGCTTTTTTTTTAACTTTTATGCTGATAGTACAGTTCGAGTGTTTTTAAGTTGTAGATGTATTGAGGGTTAATATGAAATTGGAGTTTAAATAACAATATCTATTTAGACATTTTATTTATTTCTTCTATTCTAAAGTAGAATAACCCTTTTAAACCAGGTCATAAAATAATATCAAGATTTTAAGAAATATGTATAGTGGGCATTTATATAAGTAGGTACGTACACCGGACCGGGCGGTCCTATTAAGTATTGAGAGTTTCAAAAAATTATGAATATTTTTTTATGTAATTTTGTAAACCAATAGACAGATTTAATAAACACAGCGAATTTTTTTTTGTTGGGAATACTCCCATCGCAGTTCCATTTCTGTGACTCCTGTAAACTAGGATCTACAGCAATGACCAAGACCACAAAAGTTACACCGAGTTCGATCTCAATGAAGTCCCAGGAGAAGTTAGCTTTTAAGTTGTAGATGTATTGAGGGTTAATATGAAATTGGAGTTTAAATAACAATATCTATTTAGACATTTTATTTATTTCTTCTATTCTTAAGTAGAATAACCATTTTAAACCAGGTCATAAAATATTACCAAGATTTTAAGAAATAAGTATAGTGGGCATTTATATAAGTAGGTAGGTACACAGGACCGGGCGGTCCTATTAAGTATTGAGAGTTTCAAAAAATTATAAAATAAATATCCATCACGCCTTATCCCCGAAGGGGTGGCAGACGCATATTATATGCCCACTTTTCACCATGTGGATTCCTGTCCCACGTAATAGGTGGTGAGCACATTGCCGTGTTGAAATAGACAGACGCAGGTTGTGGCTACCTGCTGTTGAATTTTTTTTAAGCCGCCTATAAGGCCTTCAACCAGGCTTAACGACTGCCATTTTACTGGCAACCGGGACGAACGGCTTAACGTGCCTTCCGAAGCACGGAAACGCTCGCAAATGTAAATGCCACAAAGTGGTTACCCATCCGAGTACCAGCCATAGTGAAAGTTGCGTAACTCAGTGATCGTTTACAGAACACTGAGACCGCGGGGCCACGAGCGCTTCATCAAAAAATTATGAATATTTTTTTATGTAATTTTGTAAACCAATAGACAGATTTAATAAACACAGCGAATTTTTTTTTGTTGGGAATACTCCCATCGCAGTTCCATTTCTGTGACTCCTGTAAACTAGGATCTACAGCAATGACCAAGACCACAAAAGTTACACCGAGTTCGATCTCAATGAAGTCCCAGGAGAAGTTAGCATGTCTTGCAACACGCAAAGAAATTAACCAAAATATATATAAAAAAATTCTAAATATATCAATCTTTATATAGCGGCCTTATGTTTATTATTACTTATATCCTAGGCACTGTACATTATTAAAGATTACTGTAAGTCGGTATGTTTATTCGGTAAACCAGCTAGACTGATTTTGATAGACTTCCACTGAAAGTATATCAATTGTTATGAGAAGTACCTTAAGCTACTGTTCATAGATTTGTTATTAAACTTATTTGAAATTGCAGTCATAGGGAAAATCTTTTATATAAAATAAGGGCGTGTGCCCACTAGTTAGGTATATAAACAAACTTTTTTACACCAGACACTAAGGTACGCCCACACTCATGCAAACTCTAACGCACAATGCGTAGTTACATATTAATCATGCGATACGCGCCGGAACGGTCGCTCGTTAATCATTGAGCGACCGGAACGCCCCCCACCCGCAATCTCGACGGGGAGACAAGGCTTTTTGTTAATTAATCCGCACTTATGTGACGCTTTTATATATAATGTGTTGATTGTTGGCGAATATGATCATGGAACGCATATCGATTATTGAGTATTAAAGCCTATCTGGTTGCTACGAAAAAGCCTAGTGATAATCGATTATTTAAAAATAATTTTGTTGTCTTGTAGAGTAGAGACTACAAAACACTAAATTTATTTGAACGTGCGGTGCTGTAAGGAGAATCACCTTACGTTATTCGGAACTGACAAGCCCAAAAAGATCTTTTTTTTATTATTTGGTTCACGAACCACGACAAATGTCGTCGAGATTATTCTGTTACGTTATTATTACAATATTCTAAACAAAAGGTAGAAGTTGTAACAAAAATTTAGCAGTAGACGCGTCAACCTTAGCACTGGTTTCGGCGCATCAACTCGATCTGGTTTTTAATAACTCTATTAGGAATCGACCTAGACGCCGGATATGCAGAATAATATCTATGCTGACTGTCATTATCAATGTGTTAGTAATTAATATTACCGATCGACAATCGATCGAAAGATATTTGACGACAAAACTGCACCTTGTGGTTGCAGGGGCATCCAACATAAAGCATGCACGTTCACTATCATAAAGATGTCTTATACGGGATATGTGCAAGAAAGTTAAAATCTTTTTAAATTTCCCTTCTAAATTAATTAAAACATAACACAGTAGACCACACAAGCGTAGGGTTACCTTCATCACTCAAGTTTTCTTCACTTGGCATAAAATTATGTGGAACGTATAACACCTCCATCACCGGCACACCGAGCATTAATCATTTTGAGAAGAGACTATTTGTAGTAGGTGCTAGTGAGTGTGGGTAGACCTTTATGTTAGGTGCAGTTTTACAAATTATTTTGGTGGAGGTAATTTGCTACGTACTGGTTTGGAATTTTATTGGAAATAAAAATGGTTGTGATAGAATTTTTGTAGGTAGGAGAAAGTTGCATTTAGCAGGTAAGGGTATTGTAATGAAAAGCTAGTGGAATCTATTAAAAATTAATTATTAACATGGTTGCGAATATAAATAAAAAAAAATAACGGGACAATTTTACGCAACATCATCCAGCCTGAAGTAAGTTAATATAAGCTTGTGATATGAGATCTAGACAACTATTAACATACTTAAATGTATCTAACCTTTTACATATAAAATATAGTAATAAATAATACATAGGAAACACCTAAACTCTGATACAAACATTTGCGGATCACACAGATATTTGTACCGACTCGGGAATCAAACAGTCGTATGGGCGATACATAGAGTTATGATAATGGGGTTGGTCCGGCATATTTCGCCCTTAAGCATGTAAATTAAGCGTAGATACTCGTGGTAGTAGTAGCTCTTTACTAACATAATTTTTGGTAATATTTTGAATTTATTGGGACATCTTTCCGAGGAGTTACCCGGGGCGTCCGGCAACAGACAATTAGGCAGGGATTGTGTGGTTTTAGCCGGTTCGAGTCCAGCATGACATCCGAGTGGATTTTGATTTTGACCTCTGTTTATGTTGCATTGCAATATAGGTACCACCTGAAGGAGAATTTGTATCTTCCTTTTTGACGTAATGAAAAATGAAAATGAAAATATCATTATTTATATAGGTCACACAGAATGGTACCTATTGTATGCTACTGCATGGTGATTTTTCGGGTTTGACTCCAAATATTTGTGTTCTGTATAGGACTAAGCATAGAGAGAGGCTACATTAAATATTAATATCTAGTTTTAATATCTGTTAGAAAGTAGGTTTAAACCCTTAGTGTAATTACACCCGATCACAAATCTATACTGATATATAAAGCTGAAATGTTTGTTTCTTTGTATGTTTAATTGAACGCGCTAATCTCAAAAATTACTAGTCCGAATTGATTTTTTTCTGTTAGATAGCCCATTTAAGGAGGGAGGCTATAGACTAAATATCATCACGCTACTACCCAGGAGAGCTGAGTAGTAATCATAAATGTCAACAAATCTGACAAAAGTTTCAGAAATTTTTGTAAAAGTATCAAGCGATTAAATGTGTGCGACAGGGGCTCGTAGTACGTCACGGGCAAAGCCGAGCGGGTAAGCAAAGTACCATATGCTCCCAGTCTAACCCCTTAGCTATAAACAGAAAGTACCTATCTCAAAACTATTGCATTAATTTTAACAAAAGATGACGCCATTAATGTCCATCCTTTGTATTACATCTCTTTCGGACATAGTGCTATCTTTTTCTCCACCCCCGAACAAGTATTTAGGGACGGAAAGGGCTATTGTGTTGTGTTACAATACATATTGAAGTTTTGGGAAGAAAACATTCATTAGTATGTATGTTTGTGTGTAGATAGTTCGAACTGTTCCGGAATTTGAATGCTTTTTAATATAATGCTTCGCATACCCAGGGAACGTGTGGGGTTAAGGGGCCCCACCAATATTTCCGGAGCCCAAGGCAACAACGCAGGCACTCATACGGGGTTGCGAGGTCTGTGGTAGTAGTTTCCTAAAAAAATTAAAAATAGTATTTATTTTGCATAGACCATTTAACGGCGCTTACATAATGTCATACAGTAGAACAAATTTAAAATATTTACAGTGACCACCGGTTCGGAACGCAGCCAACCTTAGAAGAACCGGCAAGAAACTTAGGAAGGCTTTTTTATGGTAAATTTAATTTTATTTCACTTTGCCTGCAGACCATTTCCAGGCGTCCCTGTCCTGCAAACAGTCTTTAAAAGCGTAATAACCTATTTCACAAATATATTTTTAAATTAAAATTTAAAATTTATTTAATGGTAAATTTCTCAGGTCACAGGGAAGCTTGTTGTAAAACCGCACAGTTACCCTAGCAATATCTGATAGCTGCTCCTGGCAGTAAAAAAAGAGTGGACTTCAAACTCCAAGTTTAAGTAGGGTTTGAAAGTAGCTGGAAATACATTAGGATGAATAAAACTTGGGAAACATGTGACTGATCATACCTTCTCCGCAAGAACTGCGTAGGTTTACCTTAGGGACCTGGATTCCTGGGACCTGGCAGATCGTGAGAAGTGGAAGAGAATAGACTAGTAGTTGGACTTATCCTGGAATGTTGATGATGGTATTGTGTACATAATGAATGAACCTCTAACCAAGCAGTAGTTACTTTTTGACGGTCAACTAATTTGATTCACTAAAATACTTTGCTGCAGGAGCAATAGGGTTGGTGACTTTGTGACTTTTGACTAATAGGCATGGATTCCCGTTTCGCCTCGGCCAAGTCTCAGGGCAGAACAAAGGCTAAGTCACTATAATTCGCAAGGGGTTTCCCCTATGAATGTGCCCAACTGCCAATTGACCATCCGTGGACTGCGCTGCGACTCTTCGCCCACGGTCAATCTAGTCGGGAATATGTGTATACTCCATGCCTCGGGCGTTGCCCTTATATTCAAGTCTAGATTTCCCAGTCAAACTTTCAACTCGGTTTTGGGTGACAAATAATGTACCTTCATGTAATATCAAAAAAAATTGAACTGGGTGAAAACATTTCAAAATATTTACAGCCTGGATAAGGTATGCGACGAAAACTCCTACTACATATCAAAATATTAATGGAAAGTCTGTGTGGATATTTGCTACTCTTTCCTGCTACAACTACTGAATGGATTTTAATGAAACTTTATAGTGATATAGGTTGAACATCATACACTCACTACAGGGGATGCCGACGACCGTGCGAAGTGGAGGAGAAAATGTAGGAAAACGGACCCCGAGCGTCGCGAGACGCAATTGGGACACACGCTCGGATGATGATGATGAGCTTGAACATCATAATAGGACATAGGTTACTTATTTACCTCGGAAACAAGTTCAAGGAGCAAAAAACACTTCACAACGTGACTGAAGTCACTAGCATTAACTAGTAAAAATAAAGTAGCAGCTTAGTAATTGATGACAAAATAACAAAACTAATATTTTTTCAAAGTAATAAATCAAAATTATAAAATCGATTGATAAAAACGCCGTAAATTGAGTACTTTTCATTGAATATATGTTTTATATTTTAATGGACTTCAGTTCTTTTGCCAGTAGGTAATATACCAAGTATAATGTGCAAATCTACAAACGTTCCTCTGAGAAGAGTGTACGGGACCTTTACACATGAAGGCGCAGATATAATGAGATGCCAACTATTTATTCTGTGCAAAGAAAATTCATAGGAAAATATGGACAGACGTAATAATTGTAATGTGTTTGGGTAAAGGCATATACCTAAATATTATCATACCAAGTGATGCGTACATTTGTTTTGTCCAGTATCCGGATGTCAGTATCCGGAGGCCTACTCCGGAGATCATAGAGGGCCCCTGTACACTTCAGTCAAAAAAATGTTATTTTTACCACTTCTACTTATATCAGTCACGATTTTATCCCCAAAGGGGAAGCAGAGGCGTATTACACGCTCAAATTTGACTGTGAATTTTGTCCTATGTTAAATTACCTAGGATAAAATGTTCTAAGCAAAGAAACAGGTTAAAACGTCTGGACGTGAGATAGCAAATATATTTAATGATTTCTTTATTGACATTATTGACAGTAATAAAAATCTTAAAATTGACCATAGAATTGCCAATAAAAATTACATAAATTACAATAATCATAGCATGTTTCTGGAACCTACGAACCCAATAGAAATACTTAGTATAATACGGTCACTTTAAAATACCCCATCGCCAGGCTTTGACAATCTAACAACGGATAGCGTACATCTGGATTTATAGCCGAGCCTTTGTCTCATATTATAAATCTATCATTAGAGCAAGGCCGCTTTCCTGATTGTTTAAAACTGTCTGTAATAATACAATTGTTTAAAAGGGGTTCTAGAACAGATAAAAATAATTATAGGCCGATAGCATTAGTTCCTATCATTTTTAAGATTTTCGAAAAGGTTATTTATAGACGAATCCTAACCTTTTTTGCAAAGTACAATATACATATTAGCCAAAGAACCGCCCAGCCGCGACCACGGGCGCTGCAACGCGCTCGAAACGTCGGTGAATGTAAGTACAAAATTGTTTCGCGTGAAGTCCCGAGTAGTATATTAAATATGAGCCAAAGAACAATTCGGATTTAGAAAAGGCAGATCAACTCAACTTGCCACTTTTCATCTTGTTAAACTTATTATAAGCAATGTTAATAAGAAAAGACCTTCGAATGTAATTTTCTTGGATTTAAGTAAGGTATTTCATTACGTGAATCATAATAGACTTATTGATAAGTTGGAAAGGTATGGTATAAGAGGAGTAGCACTTAAATGGTTTCGATCTTATTTAAGTAATAGAAGACAAATAACTCACATAACCAAGTTTAATGATAATACGAACTATATTATAAATTATTTTACTGATTCTGAGATTAAATACAATTGTCATGGTGTGCCGCAGGAGAGTATATTGGGTCCCTTGCTCTTTCTCATTTACATAAACGACCTTCCTCAAGCCATACATGGCCACGATTGCGTTTTATTTGCGGACGATACTTCAGTGGTTATGAATTGGGAAAACGATGACGCCTATGTGATAGAAATCAATAAAACACTATCTAATATCGTACAATGGTTAGAAATTAATGCTTTATAAATAAATATAGAAAAAACAATAAATATCCAATTTCGGTCAGTTAAAACCAAATTCAATAACCATTATATAAACTTCTACAACAAACAGCTCGTGGCCCCGCGGTCTCAGTGTTCTGTAAACGATCACTGAGTTACGCAACTTGTAGCATTTACATTTGCGAGCGTTTTCGTGCTTCGGAAGGCACGTTAAGCCGTTGGTCCTGGTTGCCAGTAAAATGGCAGTCGTTAAGCCTAGTTGAAGGCCTTATGGGCGGCTTGAAAAATTTCAACAGCAGGTAGCCACAAGCCACAGCCTGCTGTTGAAATTGGAAAAAGTGAAAAATAAAGAAAAGTTAATCTGTTTATAATATTATTAGATATAATTATTATAAACAGATTAACTTTTCTTTATTTTTCACTTTTTCTTGAGAAACACATTCATTGTTAGTTTTACCATTGATTCACGTATATTTATTTATTTGAATAAAAATGTGTTATGTAAAAAAAATATTTTTCTTTTTTTCTGGAGTGTAGTCTAAAAAATAGGCTTTGAAAAATATACATGTAGTATGTTATTTGTAATACATTTTGAGTAAATAGAGTAAATCCAAAATATCCCTAGATGGTGTTGATGTGGTTACTAGCAATCCCTAGAACGTGTTATCCGTAAGTATTTCTGCATGTCCGGAAATTGAGTACGCCTATTTTAACCAAGTTCTTACACCGATTTAAAGGGGACCTTTGTTATGTATTGGTGAACCCAGATTCACTTTTTCCGTATGGATATATTTTGTTGGAAGTTTGAGAGAACATTGCAATGACAGGTGAATAATCAACAATTTAGGTAATATAAAAAATAACTTGAGAGGTGTCAAGGGACACCCGGATGGAACGAAGTTCCTTTCGATTAATTAGTGAAGGAATTGTAATAAAATTTTACTTAAAAATAGACATTTATAAATAAATTTTTAAAAAATATAATTTAGAAGTGCTCGTGGCCCCGCGGTCTCAGTGTTCTGTAAACGATCACTGAGTTACGCAACTTACACTGTGGCTGGTCCTCGGATGGGTGACCAGTTTGTGGCATTTATATTTGCGAGCGTTTCCGTGCTTCGGAAGGCACGTTAAGCCGTTGGTCCCGGTTGCCTGTAAAATGGCAGTCGTTAAGCCTGGTTGAAGGCCTTATGGGCGGCTTGAAAATTTCAACAGCAGGTAGCCACAACCTGCGTCTGTCTATTTTCAACATGGCAATGGGCTCACCACCTATTACGTGGGACAGGAATCCACACGGTGAAAAGTGGGCATATAATATGCCTCTGCCACCCCTTCGGGGATAAGGCGTGATGGATATTTATTTTTATTTATTTATAATTTATATAATATTTAATTAACTAGAAAGACAAAACGAAAATAACTGTCTTGCTTTCTGCTTTCTATGAGAGAGAGAAACACGCGCATGCCGCACGGCTTACAACTATAGCAAACGGTGTCGTTACAACTTTTGGTCTTAATTTTATCCGTCTAGCCCCCTTTCGCAACGCGCGATATGGAACCAAAAGGTTCCAAAAACCCTTTGATTAGCACAGTGTGTTCTATATTCAGAATAATCCGACAGACGACAACAGATTCATATTCACACTGGGAAAGTGAAAATAACATCCATTATGCCGAATGGGTAGCAGAGGCAAGTATGCCCACATTTCACCGTAGGCATTTTTATCCCAAGCAATAGGTGGTGAGCCCATTACCGTGTTGAAAAAGACAGACGCACGTTGTAGCTACCTGCTATTGATTTTTTCACTTAACGACTGCCATGTTTGTGCGTTGGTCCTGGTTGACTGTCAACCAGGACCAACGGCTTAACGTGCCTTCCGAGACTCGTAAATGGAAATAACGCAAAGCGGTGACCAGTCCGTAATCAGCAATAGCAAAAATTGCTTAACGCAGTATTTTCAGAATACTGTGTTAACTGGTTCACGAGCGCTGCAAAGTAAGATTGAAATAAAATCATGACTATCTGTTTTTATTTAATATTCTAAACTCATATCAATTAATTATGTACCTATCTATAATGTAAAACAAAAAACAAATGAACAAATACATTTTTATAACATTATTATACGTGTACAAAAAAGACGTTTTCATAACATTAAAAAAAGATTAAAAATAAGACAAAAAAAAGACAAGTATAATGAATGAAAAAAGACGTTTTCATAACATTAAAAAAAAGATTAAACAAAAAGACAAAAAACAGACAAGTATAATGAATGCATGGCTTTAATAAAAAAAGACATCTTAAACCCTTAATCAAGGCGATTAAAACGCCCATACAGACTGCTTCACCTAATCTGATAACATGTTCATCGCCCAGTCAATCCCAGCTCGCGGTTGATCAATCATACTTGTAACTCAATCCAGGCCGGATATGAGTCCTACCGTGCCTGCACCGCCCATTTTAACAGCTAGCTAAACGAGTTTTTGCCTGGAAATTGACAAGTCTAGCCCGCCGGCCAGATGGCGGAAATAAGTTTATTTATGTGTTGGTCTCTGTGTATTGGGGGTTTTATTGGCTAAATTGGGTTTAAAAGGTGCGCAGAAATGGTTTAATTATTTTTTAAGGATTAATAAGTAGGTACATACGAAGAGCGGATTGCTTAGAAACGGAAAGGTCTTAAGTACTTGGATACCCAAACACGCATGTATTAAGCGATTAATGAATATTAATATAAGGCAAAAGTAGTAAGTAAACAAGCCTGGAGATCTGACATCTCTGACTTCCCTATAGATACTATAGCGTGAACATAGAAAGATAGACGGGTTTATGTAGGTATTTACATAAGTAGGTTCTAGATACGTATTTAAGGAGGACATTATTTATAATTCTAGTATACTATACCTCAATAAAATATATTCGACTGGAGATTTAAGATCCTTAGATTTTATGTAGGTAAACATAGTGTATCATTGAATTCAATTTCAATAATATTAAAAGCACTATTACAAAATTCTGACAACATTCTGGCTAATAATCGATTTTTGAAGAATCAATATAAAATTTATTAAATTATAATTAAAGTTTGTGGCCCGTTGGTGTCTAGATTTTTCAATCAGACCCAAGACAAGCCAATTTGGGTAATAAAATGAGTGGTACCTGCAAACTAATGGCCGAAATGGAAGGGGAAGATTATGCAAGCGGACCCCAGGCACCGAAGCGAGGATTTAAGACGCCACCTAGACTAGCGCTGGAATGATGATGATTAATTAATTTGATATATTTTTTGAAGTGAAAACTTCTTTTGGCGCACCGCACACAGATTTTTCCGTAGGTAGTAAGTTAGGCTGATCCGTCACGCTCTGAGGTGAAAGGCTCGATCGGGTCAACTCGGGAAAGTCGAGTGTACTCGAGCGAGACAGCTGCTCTTCGCTGTTGTGTCGCTGTGTTCAGTAGGTATATTCAATTCCTACGTAATAATTGATTGCGATTGCCAATGTAGTTTTCACTTCTGCCGTGCGATCTTCAGCACACACTCTTAATTATTTTATCTCATTTATACAGGTTGACATTTAAAAAATTGCTAACTGTCAAAATGGGGAATGGGGGAAACGAGGAACCACGTATAAAAATCTTACTTAATGTTTGTATTAGGACATTCGATGAATTCATAAGTATTATAAAATAAACTCACCTGCTGCAACTGTCTGTTTGCGAACTTAAAAAACTACTGAACTGCTTCTCAAATGCAAGTTTGCACCAATGGATAGAGTGATTCATCAGGCAGTTTAAACAGGTTGAATTAGGAAAACATCAAGCCGACACTGACTGAGAGGTTTCATTGAAAACATTGCCTAAACCCAAGAGATATAGGTAATAAAAGAATACTACTATCGTCACGCTGCATCCCTGACGGGGTAGTCAGAGAGGATAGATCGCCAGGTAATAAAATAATGTTTACGGTATTTCGTTATAGGTCTTCAGAAAAGGACGCGGTAACATATGTCTATCTTATAAAGATAACTTACTATATATCCTGTAAGATATCGGGTACAAGACAACTTAACCACGCGGGTGAATTAACTATTTAGAGAAAATATAAATTTTTCTATCACGCCTTATCCCCGAAGGGATGGCAGAGGCATATTATATGCCCATTTTTTACCATGTGTATTCCTGTCCCACGTAATAGGTGGTGAGCCCATAGAAATAAAAAATATAGACGCAGGTTGTGTAGTGATCGTTTACAGAACACTGAGTCAATGGGACCACGAGAACTTCTAAAGGAAAGGAAAATATTAAGGTTAACCTAATCACATTGCCTCAGTATCGTACTAGCTACATTAAACAAAGGAATCTAAACATATCAGTATTTAAAAAAAACATAACTTGTTAATAAAAAAAAGACGACGTTCTAGAACACCGAATTCAAAACTTTAAAATAAATTGCATTAAAAGCACTTTTATCAACTTGAAGCGCTTGAAACAAGGTTTAAAGGCTGCGAAGTCTTGGGGTAGCACTTTTACTTTTCAAGAAAACTTCGTTGCATTTTTCACAGAGCACACTTTCATTGGCACGAACTGCATCTTTTAAATAATGTATCTAGTCTTGGGCTTTTTGCATCAACACATTTTTATAAGACATTTTTAGCCAATTGTAAGTGTATAAATCAAATTGAAATGGGACAAGTCGGGAATCCCTCCTGACTTCACAACTTTTCCAGTTTTTATAGTCGATTAAACATAAACACACAATATCAGACAAACAAAACATTATTTTAAAAGTTAAACGCTTTGTAATAAAATATCGAAGAATATAACATTGAACGAAGTTTATTATTTACGTTCCTAAAAAACTTCTTCCCAAAAACTCAAGCCTTTGTAGTTTGCACTGTATGTAAGTACAAAATTATCTAAGCTATTCTCGGTATACGCTAGCGACCTCTATGACAAACTAAAATTCAAAGAGATAAACTAGCATACTTTAGTTGCTTGCTACTCGACGACAGATGGCACTGTTAATAATCTTATTGGATTGTTTCCTTGCTTGTAAACTTACATACAGATGACGACGAAGTGGTTCTAGATTATTTAAAGTAAGTCTTTTTGGTTTTAAAGAATATCATAATTACCATTATCACACATTTTTTTCTTTTTAAAGGTATAAGATGCCTAGATTTTTGTGAACATTTCATAGTCATACGTTATTTAGAGAGATAGTATTATACAGAAACGGAACGCTAACTCCGTGTTCTGTAAACTATGACTGCGTTAAGCAACTTTCGCTATGGCTGGTCCAAGGATGGGTGATCGCTTTGTGGCATTTCTATTTACGAACGTTTTCTAGCTTCGGAAGCCACGTTAAGCCGTTAGTCCCGGTTGCAAGTAACATGGCAGTCGAGCCTATAGAGCTTGAAAAAATTCAACACCAATTCACACGGTGCTAATCCCTTATTACGTGGGATAAAATACTTACGGTGAAGTGTGGACGCATTAGTAGGTATGCTTCTGCCACCCAACTATGTAACAACAAAGGCCTAACTGAGAAAAGTTACCTATGCCATAAATTCTAATAAGACAAAACCGAATGTTTTGGGCTACTTTATGTTGTTTTATTTGTATTTATGTATTAGAAAATACATAAATACAAATAAAACAACATAAAGTAGCCCAAAACACAGCGTCATGTACATAATTGTGAGGGTGAAGCCACAAATAATGCGACAGTCGGCGAAATATCTATTTCGGACAGCACCGGACCCGCGTCACGCTGTCACGGACGCCCCGAAGGCCCTTGCCGTAGAGCGCTAAGCATAAGCGGTAGCGTCTTACTGCGTATAGATTGTCTTCAAGAAATTTAATTTTGAAGGTGATATAATAATTGTAGTAGTTTTATTTTACCAATATATAGATGCAGTAATATCATTTACTATGTAACAAAAACCTTTAAATTGCATCTTTTGCTCAATTCGCAGGACAAATAATCGGAATCTACCTTTTCGTATGCTGATTTTGTAACATTTATTATATAATGCTATCAAGAAAGAGAAAGATTTCGTCAAGAAATCAGACCTGCCAAAAGTGCAACATATACTTTGTACCACAAGTAAATTTTATTTTTGCATTCGTCTATAGAACAACACGCATCCACCTTTAATTAAAAATCCCTAACGTAAATTCTATTGGAGTAACCGAATTCCAATTAGAATCATATTTATTTGAAAACTGGCCGCGGATTTGGGCGTGACATACATCTTACCCCCGTCGCACCTATTTAATCCCGTCGCTTATTACTTTTATGCTGTATCCCTGAAGGGGTAGTCAGAGAGGACAGATCGCCAGGCTTCGTGATCCATGCATACTTCTTTCGCTTCTTCAAGATTCATCAATCGCTTCATACACATACTTTTACAACAATGTATGAGAGTTTGCCCGATTTGTTGTCATTTATTATTTATACAGCTCCACTCTCCTGGGTAGTAGCGTGATGATTTATAGCTTATAGCCTTTCTCGACAAATAGGCTATCCAACACAAAAATATTTTTTCAATTCCGATCAGTAGTTACTGAAATTAGTAATCGTAGTGATTTTTTTTGTTTTCGTTTGAAACCTTACTTAAGTTATTGGTGTAATGGGCGTTTTGGACACGGAACGAATGACAGCTAAACAAAAGACACAGGCTACGTCACTTAAGATTATTTTTGTTAGAGCTATAGATATTCGGGAGTCTCACTTAGCTGCCTCTTTTAATGATTTATTTTATTTCTATTGAGTTTTGTTTTTTTACGTCTGTGGCAACGTGTCTGAAACATGACTTGAATAATAAATTACGTGCATTTGTTGCTAGTTTTGACATATGTATTATAAATTCACACATAGGTACAGTCACGCCTTTTGCCGGAGAGATAGGCAGAGGCATACTTATATGGCCACAGTTCTCCATTTGTTCGCATTTAGTCCTACATAAAGCGGGTGTATTGCCGTGTTGAAATGAACGGGGCCGCAGGTTGTGGCTACCTGCTGCTTAAATTATGCTAAAACAAACATAAGTGTTGTGACTTTAGTCATGAAGCTTATGCATTGGACCATGCGAAAAATGTATCCAAGTTAACGTGTACACATGAGGGGGCATTTCTTCAACCCGTTGCCGGCTACGTGCAAACACTGTCACTTTAGAAAAAAAAAAGGGTAAAATACAAAGCAATTTCTAGTCTCATGTACCCGTAATTTACTGAAATGTGACATGTTTGAAGAAGGTTGCGGGTAGTTACCCTTGTTGGTAGTAACTGTAGTTACCCTTGTGACGTAACCGTAACTAAACTTGGTGTTTGTGTTTCGTAACGAATATCGGCTAGTGGTTAACCACTTGTTGTTGGGATGTTGGATTCTATAGTTTGATGTGTAGATTGAAAATACGCGACACGTGTTAATCAAAGTCTGCTAATAAGCACAACAGTTGCGCAACTTTATTGGGTCGAGGCTCTAGAACTGAACACAGAACAAGGAATAATTTTTGATCGCATTCTTGTAGAGAATAGCTTAACTCTATAGTTATATTTCATACAACCATAGAGTGTCGGGGGGCGTAATTCTGTTTTCTGAGTTGCCTACCATTCTTCTGATGATTACTACAGACGAATGGTTGACAGGCCGTGTATGCGATTTTCGCACATTATTTGACGTTAACTTAGCACGAGGTATTATTATTACTTTGTACCACTAGTAGGCGGGAGCGAGAGGGAGCAAGCAACATTTCTTGCTTAGGGCCGTATTACAGAACGTTTCTCAATACTCCAGATAATAATACATGGATGGAACATTTACAGAAATTCCAGTGCTTACACCAGAGCTAGGTACAGAAATTATATTAAGTAGTAAATCATCTTTGGTCATCGACGACTGCCTTATCACTTTTACCTTCCAGTGCTTACACCATAGTTAGGTACAGAGAATATTTTAAGTAGTAAATCATCTTTGGCCATCGACGACTGCCTTTTCACTTTTATCTTCCAGTGCTTACACCAGAATTAGGTACAGAAAATATATTAAGTAGTAAATCATCTTTGGTAATCGACGTCTGCCCTTGCATTTTTACCTAGGTATAAGTATAGGTATTCCTACCTTTTCCACTACCAAATAAGTATTTCTACTTACTCAATACTTCACCAAATTTTTAACTGGCAATGTATGTGACTGCCACGCTGAGGTCTCGGGTTCGATTCCCGGGTCGACACAAATATTTGTATGATCCTCAAATGTTTGTTTCAGAGCTTGGATGTTTCCTTAGAAACATATAAGTATGTTTATCACTTGTCAGGATCCCACATCACAAGCTTATATTAGCTTACTCTGGGCAACATAGCGCTGTGTAAAAAAATACCCCACAACATTTATTTATAAACATCTAGCTCCTGACCCGGCTGACTTCGTATCGCCATCAATTTTTTATAAATTTTGTTAGTAAATGTGAATCAAATACCCGGTAAAGCAGCTTCACGTTAAATGTGATATTTTAAATTTGATTTCTCTGTAAATTTGTGTAATACAACACGACTACTTATTTTCCTCTATACTGCAAGTCCAGTGCACTTCTCTCTCCATCTCCAAAAGTATTGAAATCCTTGGTGTTGATTCTCTACTGACGTCCGATACTGTAGTAATTGAGAGGACCAGTAAAAACCGGCGTACTAAAAATAAGGACGGCTATACTTTACTGCAGTGCAATCACTGTCTGTCTTTATATCATCGCACCGCTCGCCACAGACAGGGTTACTACTTAATATATTTTCTGTACCTAACTCTGGTGTAAGCACTGGAAGGTAAAAGTGAAAAGGCAGTCGTCGATGACCAAAGATGATTTACTACTTAATATAATTTCTTTACCTAGCTCTGGTGTAAGCACTGGAATTTCTGTAAATGTTCCATCCATGTAATGCACTAAGGGCCGTCCTTTGTGTACGGAGCGCTCGCATACGGTAAGGTCTGATAGGGTGCTTTTTCAGCTTACTCTTGGACTGTGCAATAAATTGTTCCTCTAATTCCCGAATGTCTACAGTATGGCGTTCCTCAAAAAGGATCTTTGAAGGTTTTTACTAGTCGGTGTCGCGAGTGCAGTACCTATGGTGTTAGAATCGTCCATAGCCTATGGTGACCATATTTGATCTGGTGGATCGTATCCTCGTCTGCCACCTCAGTGGTATAAACAAAAGAAACAAAAATATCTTCTAATAAATAAATGTTTGGTTTAAAAAAAATATGTAGGATTCTCTTGTACAGCAATATGTGACATACCAACAACAGTGCCACCTGCCATGTAATTCTGCCGATATTTTTAAACAATTCAGTAAGCCATTGAAATATACACACAACATTTTATCCAAATCAGTCCCGCTGTTTAGGAAGACTTAGATGACAAACACACGTAGGTACAGGAGAATTATATACTACTAGCTGTCCCGCCCGGCTTCGCCCGTGACATACTTCGAACCTTTTTTTCTATTATTTGTGAATCTAAAATATCCTGGACGCCACCCAAACGCATACAAAAATAATTATTCAAATCGGTCCAGCCGTCTAGGAGGAGTTCAGTGACATACACACGCACATAAGAAATATATATATAAAGATTTGTGTTAAGATTTTCATTTTTCTACACCCAATTGACCATTTTTTTTTCTGAAATGAACTGTTTCGCATCAAGACATCAGACCTCATACTACAGCTATGAAACAAATGAATTTCTGAACGCACCGATAAATGTTTGAGAACCAAGTGACTCTATTTTCAAATTTCTAATAAGACAAAATTGGAATCGCACATCAAATGTTTCACGGGCGGGTAGGAACACTTTGTATTGGAAAATTAAACTATAATTTTAGTACTTAGTTAGTAATTCTTTACTTATTATTTCTGTTTCTAACCGTTTAAACCTTCTTTGAACTTTGACGAAGATTTCAAAATAAAAATGATTCAAATCTCTTTAGACATTATCGAGTTTTAATGAGACTAACGAACAACACCCCATTTTTATATATATAGATTTAAATAATCCCGTTCCAATATTAAATTCGTTACTATTCATAAAAGTTTCAGGTAACTGATATTAAATTCAAACGCCAAATTTCGCATACTTTATTCATAGACCAAAAGTTACCCAATAAGTGAAACACGCCTAATATTTGAGACTCAAACATACCAAATAGAAATCATAACTACACAATCGTGTACAGTAGCCATGGGTCGATGTGACAACCCCCTATAAATTCACTGCCCACAAAACACCCTTTGTAGAGAAGTTCACCCTAGTCAATAAGAAATAAAGTCGTTTTTGCTATGTATTTAGAAGGCTGTTGTAATGTTTTTTGTTGGCCAAGGTTGTTTAGAGGGTGTACTGCCCACAGTTAGGGAGGACTGCCCGCAAGGGCCGGCCGGTGCTGCGTTTGAATTGTGTTTTCATTTGAATGCAGACAAGTCAACTTGAAAGGTATAGGTAAGTAACTATTGTAATAGTGCTCATGTCTATTTTGTTAATTAATTTGTTTTTTAAGAAACGTTTTTAAAGTAATGATAGATTGTTGTATTTGATTTAATCAGTAATACTTAGTGAATAAAACTTAAAAAAACAAATTCACGGATAGTCTACGATATTTTTATGAACAACACCATCTTCAACACAATAACAAGTTGTTTAAGTTACACTGTAAACCTAACTTTAAGACTGTAAATTTTAAACTGTAAAACCTGTAAACATTAAATTTAATTTCTAAGAATCGAAATTTACTCTTCAAAATATGTACTATTATTTTTGTATTTACGGAATGATGAAACAACATTTTACCAATGATTTGAAATGTAAGCTACGTAGGTATATTTTTTATAGCAGTTATATAAAAATGAGTACAATAGTATGTATATTTAATGTACGTGGTGCCTGAGGACATAATATCTACAATTAATTTTTAAAACTGGTATTTTTTTACTTGCTATCAATCACGCAGCAATCAAATAGTCAATTTAACAAATTTGACAATTTGCTTGCATATTTATGCATATTTTATTATGTCATTGATAGAATCCTGTGGGTATTGGGTATAACACTATTTCTCCATGAGTAGACAGCAGGCGTACCGCGTGAACGATATTGCGAAGAAATTCAAACATTTCGACTTGCTTACTAGAACGGGGCACGAAGGGTTACATCCGTTGTGCATACATTACGCACAGATATCGCAAAGCTTTTCGGTAGGATTAAATTAGTTAACTTGCTAGCTTACTTGTTTTGCGCCCATGCTGTGACGTAAGCACTTTAAACCGACCCGACCCTTGGAAAATTATTTTGTTCTTTCGGGATTTCCGATTTCAAATTACCTTATTTACAATAAAATTACCACACTACACTACACAATAACAATAATGCAGATATTTTTTTATTTGTGTGAAAATACTTATGTAGTCCTCCGTCTTATTGATTTGAAATTTCCCAAAAATTTGAAAATCGGTTGAGAACTCTATGAGTTATGGCATACATTTTGTCATTGAAGTTGATCCATGGAAGCTCCGCTCCGCTTTTGGACCTGATTTATGATTAGATGGGTACGGGAAAACTGTGCAAGTGGAGGAAGCAACAGGCATCAACTAGTGGCATGAACCATAAAAGAATTATATTATATATAATTCCTTTATATAACTAACCTTGTTATCATGTAATATTTATTGTCAAATTTCTAAAAATAACCATTAAACATTTAAACCTTGTTATTGTAATATATATAAATATGGGTTGTTTCGTATTACCTTTTAAACTAAGAACCTCATGACTGCAATAATAAGCGGCCAAGGTAGCAGTCACATAGTGATTTAGTTTTACACTTACTAATACTAGCGCAGCTGCCCCGGTATGCCAAAATTTCGCACGGGTATAGGATCCACCAACATTTTAATTGGACTTTTCCAAACACAATATTATTGGGTATAACGGGTCGGGCGGTGATGATTTTTCTATTTATCTACGCAAAAAAGTAATACTTAGACTACATAAAATATTTATAGATATAGATATTAAAAAAAATGGTCTGTTTAATTTCAAGTTGAGCTATTCTGGAAGAACAAACAACACATTTTTATTAATATTTGATAAATATAGAGTTCACCTCGCCAAGAATCAGCAGTTTAAAGTTCTCTGAGGACCAACTTATTCTTAAGCTGGTACTTTTGTTGACTAATGGGCAATAGAGGCTCTGTGAAAAAGACCGAAGAGCAAAGGTATGTTGCTAGCTCCCTCTCGCTCGCACCTAATAGAGACGAAAGTAATATTAATACCGCGTGCTAAGTTTACGTCAAGCTGTATGCGAAAATCGCATACGCGACCTGTCAGCTTTCTACTATATGATAAATCTTTATTCATGTTGGTCACTATGTAACACTTATGAACGTCAAGAATATTGTTTCTACATTTAAATTTACTGCCAGATTCGCAAAGCAATAGGTAGAGCCTGAGGAAGAACCTGGCTATAAAACTCATGGCCACTCTTTCTGAATAATTACATTAATTTTATAACATATCTATAGATATTTGAACAATATCTTTAGTGATTAGTGTAATCGTATAAAAAGAAGGTAACGCCCTCTCACACGCTTGTTTGAATAAGATACTCGTTGACGCCAGCGGCTTCGCCCGCGTAGAGATGTTTACCCGTTTCCGTTTCCCACAGGAACTTGTCCCCGGGATAAAAAGTACCCTATGTATTATTCTGATGTTTAAGCTATATTATTGTAAAGTTTCATTAAAATCCATTCTATAGATTTTACGTGAAAGAGTAACAAACATCCATTCTTACAAACTTTCGCATTCATAATATTAGTAGGATCTAGAGGAAGGCGTTTCTAGTATAGAACGCGCGAGTGACATTGACTCCTTGCCGTGGCCATAATAGTACAGCCGTGACTAAAGTATATAATGAGTCCTGGACCTAAATTACTTCTACTACAAATACGAAAACACCCTTACTAAATAAGGTAGCGTACCTAGTATTAGCAAAGTAAAAAATAATATAAGTAGGACCAGGGTTCAATAATAACAACACATGTCCGGAGGGCCAAGTCTACTAATTCCATCGCATCAGAAGAGAATAGAAATCGTCGCTCAACAGAGAGCCGACAGAAAATATTGTCAGTTTTCGTAGTCTACTATTACAATTGCGCTCCAATAGAATTCTATAGGCCGGCCGGTAGAATGTTATTAACACGTGTAGCGCCTGTAAGTAGCTCTTAATTAGCATTTTTGGTTGTCTAAATTATTATTTTGATAGCTAAAAACAGCTATTTTGTCTCTGTTCTGCAGCTTGAGAAGTGTGATTGTGAAATATATAATAGTTTTAGTAACCTAGTTTTAGACTAATCGCAATAGAACCGCTTAAGAATAGAACTAGAACGGCTTTCTATTGGAAAATAGTAGACTCGGCTCCCGGTATAAAACGACTGTCGTGAGGAAATGAAAGAGACCCCTCGGCCCTCGGCTGTCCTCTTGTGCAAATAACACGGGTAAACTGCTCAGTTTTTATTGCGATTCAACCGCAGATTTAAGCCTACACCTATTTGTTCCACTATGCTATGTAATTTAGGGGTTTATTTAATGTAAACGAGCTAATTTAAAAGTCATATACTTCTTTTTCTGTGACATGATATAATTACTTTTTCTGTTTTGCCATTTTCATGTAGTACTGTCATTCACAATTGAACTATTTTTTTATACTATTGATTGATGGCACTAACTAAAAACTTACTACACATCTTGATTGATAACAAGTGTACTATTCCACATTATTTACCTTTTAACCTGACCGGTTTCGCCTTACAACTTTTTCAATGGGTCACACATAATACGCATACCTATTAAGTACAAGAAAATATGTGTCAACCTATAAAAATGCCGTAAGGCGAAATCGGTCAGGTTAAAAAGTAAATAATGTGGAATATTACAAGTGTATCATTCAATATATTTTTGTTTCTGAACTATAGTCTAAATTTCAAGTATGAGCTAAATAAACTTGAAATTCAATTCGATCGAAAATCGGGAAGATAGTTTAAAATCAATTACAAAATTGTAAACGCATTCTTACGTTTTCTTTAAACGTATCTGTTTTAAATATTCTATGTAGTATCAGGATGATCTTATGCGGAGATACTACCCGACGTTATACCCGGTGTCATCGTGTTTCAAAAAATGTCTTATTAAAATATTGGTGGTTTCTATATCTATGCGAAATTTTGGCATACCGGAGCAGCTGCGCTAGTATTAGTAATTGTAAAACTAAGTCACTTTATGTGGACTGCTAGCTTTACCGCTTAATTCTCACTTACGGGATTTACATAGTTTTATAACAAAGTTAACGGTGCTTTGTCCTAATTAGTAAAGCGACAAAGCAGTCCTAATTAGTAAAGTAAAAGAAGCACGACTGGCGATTCATAACGTAGTGCTAGTGCCAACTTTGCTTTACGGTAGCGAAACCTGGGTATGTCAGCAGATGCATGAAAGTAAATTGAATGCTGTGGAGATGCGATCACTTCGAAAATTGTGCGTTACTTTGGCCGACCGAATACGTAACGAAGTGATACGCAATATGGCAGGTTTGAATGAAAGTGTCAGCGTTAAGCTGGAAAAGGGCGTGCGCCGAAGTTTCTTGTGCGTTGACGAAGAATATATATTGTGCGAAAGTAGAGGGCAGAAGGAGTCAGGGTAGACCGTACATATGAAGACCACGTGAGCAGATTGTTCAAAAACGGAAAGGTCAAAAGTACTCGAATACCCAGACGTGCATGTATGAAGCGATTGATGAATCTTGAAGAAGCGAAAGAAGTATGCATGGATCGCGAAGTCTGGCGATCTGTCCTCTCTGACTACCCCGTCAGGGATACAAAAATATTATGTCCGACCCGGAAATCGAAACAGAGGTGAATCGAGATAAATATATAATGTCAGGAGTATAATTAAAAAGTTCATTTTTTTAGTCATATTTATGCATAGTGGGCGCCACAATATTCTATGCTGTATTGAGTCACATGTGTCAGAAAGCCTTCGCTCAAATTACCGCAGTGTTACAAATCCATACAAACTAAACAAGCAATGCAATATTGCGTACAAACAGTCGGACACCGCAATTTATAAGCGGCTCTGGTAGAAGAAAGGGTTCGCGGCCTGTTATTGTATCGGAAGGTAGCCCAGCCTAACGGGCTTATGTCATAGAACTAGTGATCGCGTAGATAAGGACATTCGAATTTTATACAGTTACATTTATCTAGACAACACAGGAAAAACTGTCCTGAAATACGAATTATAAAATTTACGACCTATTGTCATAGCCACCATTTAAACATGAAAAAAAATCGGTCAAGATATTTCCGTAGATTTCAACATCTAGACAAGAGATTTTTATATATTAGATTAAAATAAGTACCGCGTGGGCCAAATGGCGGGAGATGACCGGTGTCATTTGTGATCCTAAAATGCCGATCCGGTTGAAGGGACAGGTCTACAAAACCATTATTAGACCTGTCCTTTTACATGGCAGTGAGACGTGGCCGATATTGGAGCGACACAAGCAGGAGCTGCGTGTCACGGAAATTAAGATGCTGCGGTGGATGTGTGGAGTCACGCGGATGGACTGCGTAAGGAACTCTCGCATCCGCGGCAGCCTTCATGTCTGTGACATTGCAGACAAGTTGCAAGAGTGTCGCCTTCGTTGGTATGGTCACGTCTTGCGGCAACCGCAGGGCTACGTAGGTAACAAATGTCTGGCCATGTCAGCCCCGCCGGGTCCCGGTAAGAGGGGAAGACCCAAGAAGTGCTGGCTTGACGTCGTAAGGGATGACATGCGTGCCAATGGTCTCACTACAGGGGATGCTGCCGACCGTGCGAAGTGGAGGAGAAAATGAAGGAAGGCGGACCCCGGGCGTCGCGAGACGCAACTGGGACAGACGCTCGGATGATGATGAGATTAAAATAAGTACCTATAGTGTAGGTTTCAATACATTTACCATCAAGTCTGCGATTAGAATATAAATAAAAGATTTTTTTTACAGGCTGGTCCCACAAGCTTCACACGCCTTGGAGCCTAAGGTTAGTTGGGCAAGTTGGACACGAACAGACTAATACCTCAAATACCAAAGGAAATCCTCTGAACTTTGAATACATTGGCAGCCTGATTATGATTATGATGCCGAACGTCTACAGTATGGGGTTCTTCAAAAGGGGTCTTAGAAGGTTTTTAAAGGGTTGGCAGCGCGAGTGTTTCACCTCTGGTATTGCAAACGTCCATAGGCTAAAGTGATCACTTTCCATCAGGTGGGCCGTATGCTTGTCTGCCACCTCAGTGGTATAAGAAAAAAATAGGGTAGTCAAATATTCTCCCATGCCTTATAGATCTATGCGTCCGAAAGCAACTCCACTCTTTAACGTCTCTCTTGCTAGGATGATAGTAATTACAAAATACCCCAGCTAACGTTTAAAGAGAAAAATTGTTCAAAATACTATTGTCGTGGAAGAAAATCTCAATTAGGTTCATCAGTTAAAATTGATTTCAAATTTTCACAAATTAAGGGGTAGAAGGAGTTAGACTTGAACCGAGATTGCTCAAAAACGGAAAGGTCAAAAGTGCTCGGATACCGAGACGTGCATGTATGAAGCTATCAATTTCTGCACGAAGCGAAAGGAGTATCTGTCCTCTCTGACTACTTTGTAAGGGATACAGCGTGATGATAAATAGTTTATTCAGAATCATGAATATCAAAACAACCCATATAGACAATCCCATAAATCTTCAACATACTTCCTACCCCTATCTATGATCCACAGTGTCATTTGTCTATTATTATCTTTTTTCAAACCCGACCTGGATTTGAAACCTGGTACCAACTTTTGTTGGCTGTAAAGATTAGGGTTCTTATTTTTAACATTAACGCGAGCTATTGGTACAACTGTTGACTTGTCCATTTGTCTAGTATATCAATGGCAGGTACAGCCAGTAAACCCAATGTTCCTTAGTAACTTATGTAGTGTAAGTTTGATAAGTGTCAAAATTATTTCGAAGTTTCCTTATGTCTAACAAACAGCATCTAGTCGTTATACTCGTAATAACTTTGATTTTCGAAGGCGTCAATGATGTTCCATTCTAAAAAAAACACACCAAAATTCTGTCTATAATATTTGTGTATCTATAGGGGTCACATTTGCAAATACAAGCGTATTCTTAGTATGGGTGTGTCATTACAGTCCGTCCCTTACTCACACAAATGCAGAAGGGACAAAGGTCACCGGCCACAACCTTCTTATATTTGTTTAAGACGTGTATTGTGCCCAAAGACCCTTATTTCAGCAATACATTTATATATTGTATTGTGTAATATTTGTCCTCTTGTATAACTAAACGTATTCTGTACCTATATTTTTGGAGAGAAGTAGGCTGCTTTTTATTGATAACTAGTTGACGCCCGCGGCTTCGCCCGCAAAGATAAGTTTTCCCGTTCCCGTTTCCCACAGGAACTTATTCCCAGGATAAAAAGTAGCCTATGTCCGTCTCCTGGCTCTAAGCTACCTCCGCACAAATTTTCAGCCAAATCGATGCTGCCGTTGTTGAGTTATAAATAGTGTAACTAACAGGACTTTCTTTTATATATATAGATTTTTTTTTGTGATAATATAATAGGAAAGAGAGAATTAAATATACCTAGTAAGACCACAATCTTGGGCAAGTTGTAAAAAATGGCTAAAGTAATATGAAGTTAATCACCGTGATCCACACTTTGTCGATACCTAATGGAACGACATCTTGTCAAGCTATCGAGTACCGAGAGTTTAACAATAAATTACATAATTTTCAATTTTTTACAAATAAAAAAAATAAAAAAATAAAAATATCTTTATTTTGCATAGACCATTTTAACGGCGCTTACAAAATGTCATACACTATTTAAAATATTTAAAGCGACCACCGGTTCGGAACGCGGCCCACCTGAGAAGAACCGGCAAGAAACTTAGGAAGGCTTTTTTTTGATGGCCTATTTACAATTTAATATTATTTCACTTTGCCAGCAGATCATTTCCAGGCGTCCCTGTCCTGCAAATAGTCTGTAACGGAGTAAAAACCTTTTTCACAAAGCTTGTTTTTAATAAACTTTTTAAATTTATTTAAAGGTAAATTTCTCAGGTCACAGGGAAGCTTGTTGTAAAAGCGTATACAGTTACCCTGGAAAGAATCGCCAATCTTATGTAGTCGACTGTGGTGGACTGAAAGATTATTTTTATTTCTAGTGTTTATATTATGTTTATCACAGAGTTTAGAAAACTGTGATAGATTTTTTTGGACATACATAAGATTGGCAAAAATGTATTGTGATGGTACGGTTAGAATATTTACTTCTTTGAATTTTTCTCGGAGAGAAACTCTGGGGCCCAAATTATAAATAGCGCGTACAGCCCGCTTTTGTAGAACAAAAATAATATTTAAATCTGCAGCACTCCCCCAAAGGAGAATACCGTAAGACATAATACTATGAAAATAGCTGAAGTAAACCATTCTAGCCGTATCCACATCTGTTAGAGTCCTGATCTTTTTTCAGCGCTATCTTGCCCAAAGCTAACTAATTATCTTCACGCTTTATCCCTGACAGGGTAGTCGGAGAGGACATATCGCCGGGCTCACGATCCATGCATACTTCTTTCGCTTCTTGCAGATTCACAATCGCTTCATACATGCCCGTCTCAATTGTGTACCTTTGAGAATGCCGTGAGGCTAAACCAGTTAGGTATGCAAAGTAAATGTTGTGGAACAGTACAAGTGGTGTTATTTAATATGTGTAGCAAGTTCCACCAAGTGCCATCAATCAATCGTATAACAAATCAAATCAAAAGCTTGTGCTAGGGAATCTAGATATTAGACCGATAAACATACCTGCTTTTATATTTTTTAATACCTACACAATCATGCATTGAAAACATCAAATGAAACATACATTTGTGGATCACACAAATATTTCGTCCGACCCGAGATTTAAACCCGAGACAGTTCAGACCAGGGCAGTCACACTATCACCACACCATCGAGTACCGATAGGTACGGAACCCTGAATCACTCGGATGGTGTGGTGACAATGTTTTAAACTCACACGATGATAATGGTATAGTTTTTGGGTCTATATCGTGTGCAATATAAAAATTGCTAAGTCAGTAGATTTTAGACCATTATTACTAGAACTTTTCACGACAAAAAACCATTTTTGGACCACTCCTTTAAGTTTAGTACATACATAAAAATATTTTTTCATGCCTTTATCCCCAAAGGGGAAGGCAGAGATATGCTATACGCCCACATTTCACCGTATGCATTTTTGTTCTACGTAACAGGTTGTGAGCACATTGCCGTATTGAATACGAGTAGGACAGACGCAGGCGGTGCCGCTTTTGAAAATTTTCAAGTCTCGCATAAGGCCTTCAACTGGGCTTAACGACTGCAACTTTACTGACAACCGGGACCAACGGCTTAATGTGCCTTCCCAAGCACAGAAAAGCTCGCAAATGTAAATGCCACAAAATGGTCACCCATCCGAGGAGACTGAGTTAGCGGGTCCACTTGCACTGCCTAAGTTAAATTATTTATTAAATTGCTTAAGTTTAATAAAATAATAAATTTTAAGTCATAAATCAATTTCTAAGCTGTACCTAAATAAAAAAACGTGATTTATTTCTGAAATCTCTTAATTTTACAATTAAAACAGATTACGTGTTAGTAGAGTCACAAATCAATACACAACCATACATCAAAGACTAAATTATGTAAAAGTGTCGAGTAAAGAGAGATTCGATCTAATAACACCTCCTGAGTCTCAGTCAAATGTTCAATCAAAATGATAGGTAATTCAGTTATACTAGTACTGGACGAATACCATGCTACTTTGTACAGTTGTCAACTAAAGTGTTCGGATTGGAAATAAATAGCAATTAAATATTTAGTGAAAATATTAAGAGAAAATCTTTTAACTTATCTTAAACTTAGCAATCACGCCTTATCTTCAAAGGGGTGGTAGGGGCATATTATACGCCCTCATTTGAACGTGTGCATTTCTGTCTCACGTAATAGGTGGTGAGAGCCCATAGTCGTGTGTTATTGTTTAAATTTTTTTAATATTACCTATTTGCTATTACTAAGGTGGCAGAGAAGCACACGGCCCATCTGATCAAGAACGGTCATCGTAGCCTATATATTGCTGTATTAAAACCGACAGGGTTAGGTTTTGTCTTCATGCTGTTAATATTTTTCATGTCGATCATAGGGTCAAACTTTTAACGATGGGTCACGCATCTAACGAACGAAGGTTAATTTTTATATTCGTTTGTCCTCTCATTGTTCCTTATTTTTAATCAATCTTCAGCAAACATGAAAAAATTAATTTTATACTTAAATTAAATAACTACAATATTGTAAATATTATACGATTCGAAAATCATAATCACAAAGTATCAATCCAGTAACAAATATTTCAAAGAACAATTATTTAACTAGTGATTAATTAGTATTCTCCAAAGTGGATCAGTTTCAAATTTAAATGTAATCATTTATAAGTTACGTTGTAAGGTTTTGCGAGAAATAAATAATTGTTACTTTTACTTTTGTAACCAACTGTACACGTCGCAAAGACCACACGTATCCCCTATTCCCTAATTAATCGTGTTTCGCACGGATCTACCGAATGAACTCCGGGGATGACCCACCTCGATCACTTTATCTTTAACTAGTTTATGCCTCGCGACTTTGCCCACTTATCTTCATCTGCACTTTTATGTACATCTGTTTATGAAGGTATTTATATAGGCATATGTAAAAGAATATAAGACGGACTATATATAATATAATTTAATATAATATAATATAATATAATTTAGCGGACCCCGGGCGTCGCGAGACGCAACTGGGACAGACGCTCGGATGATGATGATGATGATGTAAAAGAATATAAGAAAAACAGGTATTAACGCGATCGTGCTTATTTATTTTGAACTAGCTGACCTGCCCGGCTTCGTCCGTGACATACTTCCAACCCCGTGGCACCCATTTAATCCCGTCGCTTATTACTTTTCCAAAAATGTATGAAAATTTCCCCGATTTGTTGACATTTATGATTACTGCTTCGCTCTCCTGTCTAGTAGCGTGATGATATATAGCTAAGAACCTTCCTCAATAAATGGGCTATCCAATACATAAAGAATTTTTCAAATCGGTCCAGCCGTTCACTCGTGATGGCGTGACCAAGGGAAATAGTGATTCATTTTTATATATATAGATATGCTCGACGTTTTGACTGGGTTGTACCAATCGCAGTCACAAAGTTGTCTGCTTGTGACCACGGCAGGTGCAACCCACTTAAAACATCTAGAAACATAGTGGTCGTAAGGTGATAAGCAACTAGCTGACCCCGCGGCTTCGCCCATGACATACTTTGAACCCCCGTCGCACCCATTTTAATCCCGTCGTTTATTACTTTTACAAAAATGTATCAAACTTTTCCCAATCTGTAGATCACTTACCCTCCTCCTATACAGCCTTTAGCCTTTTGTTGATAAATGGGCTCGTTCAATCAAACAAACAAACTCTTCAGCTTTATATAGTAATTTTTTTTAAAAAATTAACTTCAGGTAGCCTTTGCCTTGCGCCTGTCCGTTCCAAAACGGCAATAAGCTCACCACTTATTATATATACGAAATACAACTATGATGAAATGTGGGCGTATAGTATTTCTCTGTCTACCCCTTCGGGGAAACCCTATATCTTTACGTAATAAGGTCACATCCGCTGTCCGTTCACTTAGATCTTTGAAACTACTAAACAAATTTTATGTAGTTTTTAGCAATAGATAGAGTGTTTCAAGAGAAAGGTTATTATGTATAATACATGCGTTTTAGTTTCTACATTGCTCCCGTGCAAAGCCGGGCTGGGTTAATAGTATTCTATAAAAAATGTGTCACAGTATTGATTATTGAACTCCTTAGAAACAGCTTAAAAGATTTAGGTATATGGACATTTTTGTGTATTCACATCTGAATAAAAACACTTGTACTGTTCCACTTTATTATTGCCTAACGACATTTTCAAAGGTTAGCACATATTTTGAATACATACATATTATCACGCCTGTTTCCCATCGGGGTAGGCAGAGACTATGGCTTTCCACTTGCTACGATCCTGACATACAGCTTTCGCTTCTTCTACTTTCATGAGTGTTTTCATACACGCTTGCCGGTTAAGGGTGCTCTTGACCTGGCCTTTTCTAAAAGATCGTCGATTTGATTGACATACGTACGCCGAGGTCGACCCCCACCAGTTTGACCATTCACTCTCGCCACATATATCTGCTTCGTCTGTCTATGTTCATCCATCCTCTCCACGTGTCCGAACAATGTAAGCATCCCTTTTTCTATCTTAGTCACTACATCTTCTGTCATACCGCAATGTTGCCTTAACACGCTGTTCCTTTCTTTATCCATCAACTTCACTCCAGCTATACTTCGCAGATTTCTCATTTCCATGGCATTAATTTTACTTTTATGCGTCTTCTGCCATACCATGTGTGCTAACCTTTGAAAATGCCGTAAGGCGAAACCGGTCAGGTTTAAATAATAAAGTGAAACAGTTTTTATTCAAGATGTGTAGTAAGCAAGTGCCATTAATGAACAGTGTACATTTTTGTGTATTATTGGTAGGTCCATGGGGTTGTTTTTTATACCCATAGATGTGACCATACTTAAGGGTAGTCTTATCCAGAATATTTATAAGCCACGACAACGTATGCTGGGTCAGAATATAAATAAATAGAATAGAAATATCCTATAATGTACATCAATTATTAATATTAACAAGTATATGGAATACAGGTTTTGGCGACATGGAATGGGCGGCCTTATCGCTAAGTGCAATTATTACTGGCAACATTTCCTTTTTTTATGATCAGCTAGGGTATATATTTATAACCTACTCACATATTAGATATTATGTGAATAGGCAATAAATACCAACATTCAATATTCAGCACCTGTGCCCCCGGATAACGTGAAGGTACTTAAGTCGTAAGCAATTAGTCTTAGCCCTCTAATCTCGGGTCCACCCGAGGGATGACCCTTGTTTAACGAACTGTGAGTTATCCTATGATAAGCAAACTGCTTACGAAGTTATATTTCTTTAAGATTCATGCTCAAATAATTTAATATTAAAGTATTTATCATGTTCCTGATACTACATAGTGTCACGCAGGGGTAGGCAGAGGCATAGGTAAGTATTCAACCTGGCTTAACGACTATCGTGTTCTTGACAATCAGGTCCAATGGTTTAACGAACTTTTCAAATAATGTAAACTCTAGTAAAAGAGAATATGTCACAAAAGGTCACCAATCTCAGAAACAATCGTAGCGAAAGATGTTTAACGCAGTGATCGTTTACAGAACACTGGCTGGCAGAGCTACGAGTGCTTCAAACCTGTAAGCATTTCTACTTATCAGTGAGGTCTTTATCCCTGAAAAGGTAGGCAGAGGCCCATTTCACCATATGCATTTTTGTCCCACGTACGTAACGGGTGGTGACAAGCGCAGCTGCGGCCTCTTGTTGTTGAAATTTTTAAGCCACCCGCGCCCAAAAGGTCTTCAAGTTGGTTTAACGACTGCTATATTATTGTAAATGGAGATCTACGGCTTAACGTGCCTTCAGATGCATAGAAAATGCTCGTAAATGGTAATGCCACAAAGCGGCAGATGGGTATCTGAAGATCAGCTTAGTGAAAGATGCTTGATGCAGTGATTATTTACGGAATACTGAGTTAACGGGTCAACGGGTCATTCAATGTGTCTATTTTAACACGAAAATGGACTCACCACCGGTTACGTGAGACAAAAATGTTTAATGTGAAATGGGCGCGTATAGTAGGCCTCTGCCTACCTTTTCAGGGATAAAGACGTCACTGTTAAGTAGAAATGCTTACAAGTTAGAAGTACTCGTAGCTCCGTCAGCCCGTTCTGAGATTGGTAACCTTTTGTGACATATTTAATTTTACGAGAGCTTCTATTGTTTGAAAAGTTTCTTAAACCGTTGGTCCCGGTTGCCAAGAACACGATATTTGTTAAGCCAGGTTGAATATCTACCATATGAGTGATTTGAAAATATCAACTACAGGTAACTGCAGCCTGTCATTTTGCCTGTCAATTAATATTTATAAATAAGGTAATAGCTAATATCAGCTTATATATTATGTGTAGTATGTAAGTAAAGTATATGAACCGTTGAAATAGGTTTCTTCAGTGATGACTCATGTTACGGTCTCTGAAACCTTAAAAGGCTTGCTTTATTAAGATATTCCATCGCTGAAATTTGGGCGTAAAGTATGCTTCTGCCTACCCCTTCGGGGATAAAGGCGTGACAATATGTATGTATGTAGAATATGTCATCTAGTTATTCTTCTGGGCAGTAAATAAAACAGTAGAGGAATAATCGGGTATGGTCAAGGTTTGTGGACCGGGACCGCTGTCCATCACAAAGTCTTCTTTTCTACCTGGTATGTGACGTATGGTGTCTTTCTTTTCTGCCTACTAAGGGTTTAGGCTTTGTGGACCGGGACTGTGATCAACTAAGTATTATAAATTTTACCTGCTCTTTTCAGTAAGCCTTTCGGTCCACATAGCCTACACTCTTTCTTATTAGCTAGAAAATAAGGTCAGTTTGAGGACCGCAGTCTTTTTAGTCCACAAAGCCATACTACAACGCCTACTGGGTCTTCTGTGTCTGAAACGGAAGATATTGCTGTACTCCTCTCCTGTTTATTTTCCCGCAACCAGTAAACTCTTTGTAATAATCTCTTCTATGCCTAAGTAAAATCAACAAATCTTTCCCACGGATTTCAAATTTAATTTTCGAACATATACCAAAGAGAATTTAACCCTCAAGAGACAACCAGAGAAATTTTGCAAAAAGCAATGTTCCGCGGTACATCAGGCCCGGCCAAGTTAGCGGGTGTAATCGATACGGCCTTAGGGCTTTGGGTATAAATTAGAAGTTCCATCGATCACCGACGCCCTTTGCCCATCGGCTCGTACTTTATTGATAGTGAATGTTAACCGATAGTTCACTGAGTTACGATGAACGGTACATATATTTTTGGCCGAGTTCATTTGTGTGAGCTTATTTTACACGCGATTTAGGGTATATTGTTTCCCATAAATTTCAACGAATCTTATTTTAAATTTAAATTTTGTTTTTTTTTGGATATTATTATAGATAATGTAGTCTGGCAAGTTGTCGCGTCACGAAATTACTAAGTAGGAGGTCAAACAAGACAAGGACGGAAGATAGTAAGAGATACAAAGAATAATGATGGGACTTCCTTCCGTCACTATTTATTGATGACATCACTAAACCTCTAGTTATAGATATACTAATTAAATTTATGGCATAAACAATTGAATTGAATAAAAAAATCTTCAGTACAACGTGATTTAACTATTGCATCAATAAAATCAACGCCAGTAACTTTTAAAATGTCGAAATTTGTGAGTGAGTTTTGTGGCAGTACCACATGGGTACTACGATAATTACAAATTAGTATCTCTTTTTCTCATGTACATTGTAAATAACCGTTTTCTTCTTATTTTTTTTGTTTCTAACCACTTACTTTTTTTCTCGATCCATGTGCAATATGTTATTAATTGTCTCACAAGAACTGCAATAATCTTATCGCCAGAGACTTGTAAACTTTTTTTATTTATTTCTAACAGTCATCATTTCCATTTTTCAGCCGTGATAAGTTAAAACATATTTTTATTTTTCAGATATGTTAATACAATAAAATATGTAATTCAAAACTACCATAAGGTTCTGCACTTAAAAATACCATACCTACAGCATAACGTAAAATGACCACCAAAAACAAAATTAAAACGCACTTACAAATTTTATATACATTAAAGATGGACATTACTTATAAAAGTTTTGCTCGGGTCGCCTATACACATATCTACATAGGTAAAGGTAAGCAGCACTTAACATTTCTTAAAGGATACATTATTGAGGAGAGCCCTAAAAACAACATTTTTACATCCAACCGTCCTGCCGCGCATATTTTATTGCGGGTTGCTCGGATGACCCCCGAACGGACTGTGCATAGAGTTCAGAGACATAGACTAGGAAAGACGTTTTTGTTCAAACCCATATACAGTTTCTTCTTTTTTTAAATTCATATTTCGAATTAGTCTCTTATCATTTATTTTAAGCACTGATTAGAACACAGTTTTTACGACTTTTATGGTGTAGAAGGATGCAATCTAATTTTTTTAAAATTTATTCAAAGATTCATAAACCTAAACCTACATTTTTATGAAATGTGTCAAATTGAAATGGCTGCCAGTAACATCGGTTATATTGTGGCGGCTTGAGAAAACCGCCAGAATATCGCCAATAAGTTCACTACCTGATACATGGACCCTTTTGTTTACCCCTTTTGGGGTATCAATTATCAGTAATTTCCATTATTGTATCATGATTTACTTAGTTTCTTCTTCAACCTCCATCATTTCCAGATTCCAGCGTCTGGAACAAAATTCAAAACATTTTACAACATAAAATAAAACTTAATTTATTAAAGAAACTATTTCTACAAAACATTTACAAAGTAACCTTCTAACATTTGTACTCCTGTGGAGGTTACCTGGCCGGTCCCGTGAGGCCGAGCTGATGGACGGAGCTCGCCGCGCAAGGGTTAACCTAAAAGTCAATGTAAATATTTGAACGTGCGTCTTGACTTTATCTGCGTATCGTTGTTTTAAAACAGTTGTATAGTTTTACCTTCCAGTAGTTTAGGGTTGGAAATTGTTTAGGTTTATTTAACTATTTTTTTGTGTAATCTACAATTTTTATTTTTATTTTTATTTAGTAACATTTCAGCTCCTAAAAATAAATTTATAATTATTAATATATTTATAATTATAATTAATAATATTTGCTTTTCAAAATGGTTTCTAGTGATGTACAAAAGATTTTTCTGTGTTTGTGTTCAATGTTTTTTCTATGTATTATATGCATGTATTTAGAAATATATAAGTATGTATCTCAATTGTCTAGATTCATTCGCACGAGCGTATATAAGCTAAATTGGGGCTAGATGTGGTGCTGTCTAAAATAATGTTTTTCAGTAACGCCTTTATCCCCGAAGGGGTGGCAGAGGCAAATTATACACCCACATTTCACCGTATTTGTGTCCCATGTAACGACGGCGAGCCTATTGCCGTGTTGAAATGGGCAAGCGCAGGTTGTGGCGACCTGCTGTTGAAAATGTTCAAGCCGCCCATAAGGCCTTTAACTTGGCTTAACGACTGCCATTTTACTGGCAACCGGGACCAACGGTTTAATGTGTCCTCATAAAGCATTGGGATATCCTCTCCCAGAGGTATATTAATTTATCTTTATTTAGGTTCTGAAAATACATTTTTTTCTTTTTTAAAATATTGTGAGACATTTTTTTACACATCGCCGCCTAGCCCAAAGTAAGCTAATATAAGCTTGTGTTATGGGATCCAAACGACTGGTAGACATACTTATATAAACTCCGAAACAAACATTTGTGGATCACACAAATATTTTTACCGACCCGGGAATCGAACCCGAGAGCTCAGTCGCGGCAGTCGCATACACTACCACTGTGCCACCGAGGCAGTACATACTGGTATTATGTTGACTATGTTCGATTCATTGAGAGGGCAGATAAGACACAGGTTTCGTTCCCGTGCTTATAGAGAAGTATGCTTCACCACAAAACATGTAAGATTGGGTTCTCCCAGAAAGAACTGGGGGCCAAGTCTACAGTTTCAATCGCGTCAGAAAAGAATCGTAATCGTCGCTCAATAGAAAGCCGTCGGTCCAATTTTGTTTGATCGAAGAGAAGTTATTTGATCGAATAATTAATAAATCAAGCATTTCATGAAAGCAGCTTAAACAAACATTCTGCTTTCCAAAGACTAATATGGAATATCATTCGATACACCATAAACACAATATTAAGACAATAAACACGACCCAAAACACATTACAGTAATGAGACGTTTTCTCTAAATAAACATATTGTTCGACAGAGCCCGCCTGACAAATGCGAGGTAGGTACGTGAGAATTACGCGGAGTTTTATCCCCGGGTTCGAACTGCTAGTAGTCCCCTGTGGCTACCGTCCGAAAACTTTACCTTTGACCCTATGAGGAAATTTACAGAGCTGTTAGTGTTATTTTTTAGAAGTTTTACTTCAAACGGGTGTTTCGAATAAAATATTAGAGTAATATCGTTTGGACAACTCACAAAACGCTATCTGATTGCATTTTGATTTTAGTCGACTGTTCTCACGTAACTCCAAAGGAACAATGTAAGTTTAATCTTGTAAGCCATACCTACATTTTAAAATAGCAGCCATTGAGTTTCTTGCCAGTTTCTTCGTCATAAGGGTGGGCTGTCCTTAGAACTTGCTACTAGAAACGCTCTCAGTTTGATTTGATTTTGTTTCTTTTGTATAGACTCATTACTATATAATTTGTTCAAATATCATGTAAATAAAACTAATGTAATTACTGGCGGTTAGAAAAGAGTGGCCATGACTTTTATTGCCAGGTTCTTCCTCAGGTTCTACCTGTTGCGTTGCGAATTTGGCAGTAAATGTAAATGTAGAAGCAATAATCTTGATGTTCATAAGTGTTACTTTGTGACCTACATGAATAAATATTTTTCTTTTTTTATTTTCATTCGAAGTAAATATTTTTTTTTCCTTTGCAGTTTTGGGGTGTAAGGGGCCCCACAAATATATCAGAGGCCTAAGCGATTTCACCTGCAAGTGGTGGACGTGTTGATCAACGGCTGAGGCAACGACGATGCTGACGTGAGCAATAGGAGTACAGACAGACCCAACAGTGTCGAAAATAAAAATAAAACACACCAAAGCTGCTCCTAGCAGCCAAAAGAGGCAGACCCCAAGTCCCAAATTTAGGCAGGGTTTGGAAGTAACTGCGAATACGCAATGATAAAGAAAAAGTTTGTATTCCATTGATACTCTTTTCTTTAATTTATCATTCTATTTACTATCAAAAAGTTGTGGCATACGGTGTGAAATCGTATATTTGTTCTGTTAAGCCACATAGTTAAGGACACACACTCAAACACACTCGTTTATTTTTAATAGCACTAGTGATGTCGAGAATGGTAATAGAACACACATGCTTTCATGGTACGCATTACTATTTAATTTTAGCTTTACTTTTTTCTACTTTCGACATATATATTGTCACGCCTTTATCCCCGAAGGGGTAGGCAGAGGTATACTATACGCCCATATTTCACCGTATGCATTTATGTCCCACGTAACAGGTGGTGAGCCCATTACCGTGTCAAAATGGATAGGTGCAGGCTGTGGCGACCTGCTGTAGAATTTTTTCAATAAGGCCTTCATCTACTTTCTAATACTAGCAAATCACAATGTTTATGAATAGTTCTGGAACTCCCACCTTGAAGGTGTGTAAAAGGGTTTAAGTATATCGAGGCTGTACCTGTATCACATTAGACTATTAGCTACTAATGTTTAAAAAGGAAAGATTTGTTTGTTTGTCGTCGTTAAACTCTGGAACTACGGAACCAATTTTAAAAGGTTTTCACCATTATAAAGTCTAGTTATTCAAAAGTAATATGAGCTACTACCCCAAGGAGCGGAGCAATAATAATAAATGTCAACGAATCGGACAGATTTCCATACATTATTGTAAATGCAGTCAAATATGGGTTAAACAGGTGCTGTGGGGTTCGAAGTATGTGTCATGTTTGTATGCCGTGCGGTACCGCTACTTAAAAGTGCTGAAGAACATATTATAATTTTTTTTAGTAAAACTATTGATGTTTTATTCGGACATGCAGCTCTGTGTATATCAACAACTGCGACTTCAAGTCTTGGGGCATCTCCAATATTCTTATCTACTTACTCCACATCTATAGCAGAACGAGGCTCCTGGGGCCTAGCCCCGCCTCTTACGGCCTGTCAATGACTAGTAAAATTTAGAACCGGCCCGCCATTGATATAAATGTTTTTTGTTCCCAAAACGACCCTTCAAATTGTAATTTAGTGAGCATACCGAATGAGATCGTGTATCGAAGTGTTGTAATATCCATACCAGTTGACGGCTTTTTATATAGTTTGTGAAAATAGTATTGTATAATAGAGGCTTGTAGATGTCTATAGTGATGTATGTTGAGGTTTGCAAACTAAATGTTACAAAAAATTTATAAGCAGTATATCCTCAAAGACAGTGCGACGTACAAAACTAAATCGAAATCCGGAATACATATATGTACTTTAGAGTTTAGTTCAAGGGAAGCCAACCAGAGAAGTTTCTAATCTCAAACGGAAAAGATGTAACTCTTATAGGGTCACTTTGTTGTCTATCCCACAGACATATTATACAGTAAGCAGACCCAACGTTAATGAAAAATAGTGTAGCCTCTATTACACACACATACACAGGTAGCATAGTTTAGTTATTTCTTGTGATTTCTTTATAAAGATGTTTCATCACTCTATGCACAACACCTTTTTGTATATTTTTTGTCTACTTTTGTAACATTTTACAAAAAATGTTATGTAATATTTTCACTTCGACACATAAAACTTTGATTTAAAGATGACAAAATTGGCTACGCGCTGTTCGCTGTCAATGTGTGAGTTAGATGTGTATACACAGGAATAACAAAGATAGCTTTATACAACAAATGGCAAAAGTGAAAAGGATGAAGTATACTCCATGAGCAAAGGAATGTGTTTGGTCTGTTTACTCTTGTACGCATGTGGTTCATCCATCCGACGGTCCATATGTCTATCAAAGCCCTTTATCTCGAAAATGCGTGAAGGTATTAAGTTGAAATTAAAACTATGAACTCAGGTCTACGGTCTCTTTAAGCTGTGAAAAAATCACTCACCTAACGTATAAAAAGGCTATGGCCGTTTATGTGGCAATTTTTTTAACGGAGGCCTCGATGGATATTTCTTCATCATTGTTTTACAGACGAAGTCCTATTGTTTAATGTAAAATGCGACGAAACAGAGACAAACATTGTCTATGTTGCGTTGCATTCTCGTTTTAACAAAATTTCTAATCACTACGATTCTAAAAAGGTTAAATAAAAAATAACATATATTGTGTCAGCTCTAAAATGTACTTAGTGTTCTGTAAACGATCACTGCGTTAAGCAACTTTCGCTATTGCATTTTCATTTAAGAGTGTTTTCGTGCTTCAGAAGTGACGTAAAGCCGTTGGTCAAGTTGCTAGTACAATGGTAGTCGTTAAGACAATTTGAAGGTCTTATGGCCGGCTAAGAAGAAAATGGACGGCTCGACAAAGTTTATTAGCAGGTCGCCACAACCTTTACAATTTAACACGGCAATGGGCTCAGTTAAGTGGTACAAAAATGCATACGGTGAAATGTGGGCGTATAGTATGCCTCTGCCTACCCCTTCGGAGATAAAAGTGTGACGTATATGTATGTAAAATGTTTCCGTAAAAATCACTGCACCATGTGAAGAATGATGCGCGCAATGCCATACTTAGTAGAGTTTATTAAATCAGTACGTTTCTCATGCCAGTAGGTATAGTGTATGTTGGTATGCACACCTAACACGATACATCGGATACCATCTCACTACAAATCACTTTATATTAAATTTCGCAGATTTTTGAACGCATACCCGCTTGCATCCGTCCCGTTCAATTACATCACTAGTGAATATAAACTGCAACACAGAAAATAACCGTGCCTCTTTTTGAAGTTACACTTCTATTGACGCGGTAGGGAAAAATGATGAGAGTAAATTATTACGATGCGCGCGCAGACCGTCACAAAAACCCGACACCATAAAGTTAGCTGATAAGTGTTTCCATGACATATTATAAGCAATCTGAAGTTAGCTTATAAGTGTTTCCATGACAACTTATAACTACATTCAAAGTAGTTTACATTCTTTTAATTTCTTTTTTCTTACTAATTTATCATTCCTGTTACAAACAATGAGTTGTGGTAAGTATATGTGATGAAAAAGCTAAAGACTAAAGCAGTATAACTTCTAACGCGTGTACACAAGTACACACACACACACTTGTCTATTAAATATTAAATAAATCTATGGTGGAAATTAAGACGCACCTCTTGAAAAGGGCCTATTACACAATTAATGATTATTTGAATGATAAAAATAAATGGAAATGAGTTGCTTGCTCTTCGCTCGAGCTATTTAGGATTCGAATCTTGTGTTATATTCTACTTGTCTTGAATCTGCATATATATGTTGTATTTTATTTTTTAAATTCTACAGTATAAATAATTTGAAACGCCAGGCAACTAAAGGTATGGCTGCGATTAGTCCCGGTAATAACTACATAATTATATGTAATTTGACTTTGTTGTTGTGTGAGCACCATGTAGACTTATTTATTATTTTGAAATTGACATGATAGTTGCTGTGCAGTTTTTGAGTATGTCATGCTCGCCTAAGTGTCCTGGCAGTGGTGGCGTATGTATCGGGTCGCCTTATTCCCTATAATACGGTTGAGTAGGGCGATGGCTGATATAATGCGTCATACCCGTGAACGGGTGCCGTCTGTTGGGACTGGTCAGCTCATAGCTGATATAGCATTTATTACAAATAATCTTATTTATATTTAAGGTAAACTTAAGTTTAGTCGACTGTTCTCACTTAAATTCAAAGGAACAATGTAAGTGTAATTTTAATGTTGTAAGCCATTCCTACATTTTAAAGTGGCATCCATTGACTTTCTTGCCAGATTCTTCTTCTTCAAGGGTAGGCTGCCCTTAGAACCGGCAACTATAATCGCTCTAATTTTGATATGATTTTAAACACAATATTGATTTTGTTTTTTTGTTTGTATAAATTCATTACTATATAATTGGTTAAATATGTTAATCAAACTAATGTAATTACTGGCGTTTAGAAAAGAGTGGCCATGAGTTTTATTGCCAGGTTCTTCCTCAGGCTCTACCTATTGCCTTGCGAATCTGGCAGTAAATGTAAATGTAGAAGCAATATTCTTGACGTTCATAAGTGTTACTTTGTGACCTAAATTAATAAAGATTTATTTTCTTCTTTTCTCGGGTATCTTCTTTTTTTTTTCTTGAAGATACCCGGGCCTTTGGTAGGCTTTACATGGAGGCATAGGTCCAACACGCAGAGGCCCTTTGAGAATTTTAATCTAATAGGGAATGGGATCCCCCACTGCAAATAGTCCACGCCCGCCTTATGTAGAAGAACGGTAATGGATCACCTCCAATGGGAGTTAAACTATTGTGAAATGTGCTAACTAAGAAATGGGCTATTGGGTTGGGTGTTAAATGGATTGGGTGATTTAAGCTATTGATGAAAACGGCGTCTGCCTTTTTAATATATTATTAATAAACTACTGGCAGACGGTGACTCGCCAACTCACTAGATGGGCCCTCTATACAATCACCGTAGGCATGATAAGCCTGTAACGCGACAGAGGGCAACACCGGTGTGAGCGGCTTGGGGTGTCGAGCGGTGCGGCGCCGGTTTCACCTTCGCGGGACAGGCCCGGAGCGGGCTTCCCCGTAGTTATGCCCTTAAAAATGACACTTCCACCCCCGAGCATATAGCTCTGGCTCCCTCCCTCTGACCGGCCAATTAAGGCAAGCCAAAGTTGAGATTTGCACTAGTAGCACTCTCACTGCTCTCCTGTTAGGCCATTAAATCCTAACCGGTGCAGAAGGGCAACAAAACTCTGAGGAATCGGGACCAATGTGTAGCCACGCACATTCAGCTCGCCACAAGCTGCCCTGCGGATGTGAGCATTTTAATAACTTTCTGATACATTTTTTGTAGATATCAGAAAGTAGATTCGCTTTGTGAGTCATCCAGGCTCAAAAAGCGAATCTACTATACCCTCATAGGGTTACGTTAATCCTATAAAAGATAACGACTGTCCTCGAGGGGTTTATTATTATTATTATTACTCTTATTAATGTAATGTACCATAACGAGTAAATTTTATTTCTTAATCTATTTTGTATCATTGGATTGTGTTGATCTTCTTATAATGCTGACTCTACCAAATTAATATTTTACAGATGTAAGGAGCAACATTAAAATCTCGAGAGTCCAAGTTAACCTTTAAGCTCACAAAGGTTCCGTCAAACTTGTAAAGCTCAAATTCTATTCAATTTTAATGTATTAAAATACTCCTAAGATTTGGTAGTTTGTTAACATTATCCAAGTTCCATATTTTAGTAATAACTTAAAACAAACTTAAAATTTCATTCATAATTTTTTTTCGCACAAATTCGCCCCTGGCATCCCTTTCCACCAATGTCTGACCGGGATATTTCTCCCTAGTCGTCTCCCTAAATGACCAATGGCCGACCGGTTTGCCACCCCAGGCGCGTGCTGACCGGTCCATTGACTAGGGACGGACCCCTTGCCACGCGCAATGAACGTTTCGACTACACTTATAGCATATAAATGATTTCTGGACCTCGGATGTTCAAAAGTGTCAGATAAACACACCTTTTGTCATTAATTTCGATACAGGTATTCATCTCAAAAAAAGCTTTGACACGGACCGTATATTTGACCACTTACTGACCACAAGGGGCTAACCGCTTGACAGATTTGTCTCCCTAAATAATGTTTTGTGAAGCTATTCTGGACGCGTGTTAAGGACCCGTTTTTTATGATAACACAATAGAGAGTACCTATTGTAAATAATGGGATGGAACAGATATTGAGAGATTTATTCTGTTGGTTTAATGGATAAAGTTAAATATCCAATGATTTATTTGTTTGGGGTATACATTTTTTGACATTTTTCTTTTTCTTTTATTACTAGAAAACAATCTGATTTTGACTTTTGTCTATAAGACAAAAGTAAGTAAGTAATACACTATGTATTAATATTTTTGTTTGCATTGTTTAAGAGATTACAAAAGGTTTGTTCATTTGTGCCTAAAGCAAACAGAACGGGGGCCGAGTCTGCTATTTCAATCGTGTCGAAATAGAATCAAAATCGTCGCTCAATAGAAAGCCACCGGTACAATTTTGACATTTTCGTAGTCTACTATTACAATCTTACTCCAAAAGACTTCTATCGGTCGGCCGATAGAATTCTACTAACACTTACCGCGCCAGTGACCGCTAGTCAGTTGCATTTTTGATAGTCTACTAACATTTTGACAGCTAAAAACAGCGATTCTGGTTCTATTCTACGGCTCGTCAATAGTAGACTCGGCCCCCAGAGCGTTCGATCGTCCAGAAACTCGGAGGGCCACATTCCTCATAATCCCGCCTTAATGCCCTGTCCTCTGCAAGGGACATTTCCATTTATTATTGAGCACTTAATTTATGTGTTTTGTTATGGACCGACAACTGGCGTAGTTGCCGAAACAATTCTATAAATTCAAAGTTATTTTAAATTCGATTTTGAACTGTATGACGTAGAACAGAAGATTGCAAATCTTTTGGAGAATTAGGGTTGCTTAGTGCTTATTTGTTTCGAGCAAATCAACTGCTTCATCGGACGTTTTAAAATTTGTACAATCGAACTATTGTAGACTACTATAGTAGTTTCACTACAGCAATTTAAAAGCTAAATTGCCTTACCAATAAAAAGACGTTTGAACACTTTTCGTTTTCACAAAAATGAAATTTTAAATGGAGAAATTTACTACTACCACGCCATTTCAATTTCAAAAATGTAGTGCAAACGGTTGAATGTCTTGAAATAGCTTTACCACTTCCGACGTTTTGATAAATAATTCGATTACTTAGAAATTGTTTAGACAATGTAGGCTTTAATCCGTTCGATTCAAACCCAGGTTTTGTTTAAGAAAGGGTGGAAATTACATTCGAGATAACAAAATCCAAGGGATTTCGAGGAGTTTAAAGGTCATTTTTTAAAATGAGTAATCATGGATCTAAAATAATTAGATTGTAGTGAAGTAAATAAAGTAATTGGAAAGGAAAAATGGACAATAAAATTTGGAGTCACGCGGATGGACCGCGTGAGGAACTCTCGCATCCGCGGCAGCCTTCACGTCCGTGACATTGCAGACAAGTTGCAAGAGTGTCGCCTTCGTTGGTATGGTCACGTCTTGCGGCAACCGCCGGGCTACGTAGGTAACAAATGTCTGGCAATGTCAGCCCCGCCGGGTCCCGGTAAGAGGGGAAGACCCAAGAAGTGTTGGCTTGACATCGTAAGGGATGACATGCGTGCCAATGGTCTCACTACAGGGGATGCCGAAGACCGTGCGAAGTGGAGGAGAAAATGTAGGAAAGCGGACCCCGGGCGTCGCGAGACGCAACTGGGACAGACGCTCGGATGATGGTGACTAGAAAACAATCTGATTTTGACTTTTGTCTATAAGACAAAAGTAAGTAAGTAATACACTATGTATTAATATTTTTGTTTGCATTGTTTAAGAGATTACAAAAGGTTTGTTCATTTGTGCCTAAAGCAAACAGAACGGGGGCCGAGTCTGCTATTTCAATCGTGTCGAAATAGAATCAAAATCGTCGCTCAATAGAAAGCCACCGGTACAATTTTGACATTTTCGTAGTCTACTATTACAATCTTACTCCAAAAGACTTCTATCGGTCGGCCGATAGAATTCTACTAACACTTACCGCGCCAGTGACCGCTAGTCAGTTGCATTTTTGATAGTCTACTAACATTTTGACAGCTAAAAACAGCGATTCTGGTTCTATTCTACGGCTCGTCAATAGTAGACTCGGCCCCCAGAGCGTTCGATCGTCCAGAAACTCGGAGGGCCACATTCCTCATAATCCCGCCTTAATGCCCTGTCCTCTGCAAGGGACATTTCCATTTATTATTGAGCACTTAATTTATGTGTTTTGTTATGGACCGACAACTGGCGTAGTTGCCGAAACAATTCTATAAATTCAAAGTTATTTTAAATTCGATTTTGAACTGTATGACGTAGAACAGAAGATTGCAAATCTTTTGGAGAATTAGGGTTGCTTAGTGCTTATTTGTTTCGAGCAAATCAACTGCTTCATCGGACGTTTTAAAATTTGTACAATCGAACTATTGTAGACTACTATAGTAGTTTCACTACAGCAATTTAAAAGCTAAATTGCCTTACCAATAAAAAGACGTTTGAACACTTTTCGTTTTCACAAAAATGAAATTTTAAATGGAGAAATTTTCTACTACCACGCCATTTCAATTTCAAAAATGTAGTGCAAGCGGTTGAATGTCTTGAAATAGCTTTACCACTTCCGACGTTTTGATAAATAATTCGATCACTTAGAAATTGTTTAGACAATGTAGGCTTTAATCCGTTCGATTCAAACCCAGGTTTTGTTTAAGAAAGGGTCGAAATGACATTCGAGATAACAAAATCCAAGGGATTTCGAGGAGTTTAAAGGTCATTTTTTAAAATGAGTAATCATGGATCTAAAGTAATTAGATTGTAGTGAAGTAAATAAAGTAATTGGAAAGGAAAAATTGACAATAAAATTTCAAAATTTACAAGAATAAAATTACAAACGCTATGCTAATAATTTAATATTAGAAACTCGTGAAATTAAGGTTCAATATTTTACTATCGCGACCAAAACTTTTGTAAGACACGTTGTTTGCCTATTTTCATGAGACTGACTGTAGCCAGGCTTTCCTAGCCACGGCCCAGCTAGTGGTAAAACCGCTCACTATTACCAGTCTACCTTTAGCATTTCTGAACTCTATCTATAAGTAGACGTCAAGAAGTGGCTAGGGTTCTGTAGATTCCAATTGAAATAAAAATTCAGACTACTAACTGACACCTTAGTGAGTTAGCTGTCCAAGTGGTTCAAGAGTAGCAGAATTACTGTATCTGTTGACTAATATTTTCTATTAAGTACTTCACTATTTAGTAGATTGTATTTTTATGTAGTCTTCTATCTAACAATCTATATCCAACAACATAACAGTTTCTGAATGACAGTCATTTAATAAGTAAAAAAAAATGTGTAGAGAAGATACACAGGTAAAAAGTGAAACTTCTTTATGACTTTGTTTTCTTACAGTTATAAATTTTCTCTCATATGTCGATAAAGAAGTTTCACTTATGGTAAAGAAGTTTCACTTGAAACAACATGGCGCGTAACTGAAAAGCGTGAAGACTAATTTTACTTTTTGTTTTCTTATTTTTTTTTTTTCTATTTTACTCGATGCTGTGGGAGTGCATCCGTCTGCTACGCAAGAGGTCGTGGGTTCGATTCCCACTCAGGATAAAACTTTGTGTGATGAGCACGATGGTTTATTCTGAGTCTGGGCGTTATTTATCTATAATATGTATGTATTTAGAAATATATAAGTATGTTTATCAGTTATCTAGATCCCATAACACAAGCTAATATTAGCTTACTTTGGGCTAGATGGCGCTGTGTGAAAAGTGTCCCACAATATTTATTTATTTTTATTTTTACAGCTATAAAATTTATCTCAGCGTCAATAAAGTAGTTTCACTTAAATAAATCTTAATATACAACAACCAGTGCCTAATAGTAAATAAAAAAAAAACTAAATGACTCAGCCTAAAGTGGTATAATATGATATTCAAAGAGAGGAGAGCTCTTCAAGCAACATACATAATGCCTATGAAAGCATAAAAAAATCAAGGAAATTCCATGAGAACCAAAACACATGGCGAATAAACATACGAAGTAGATACTTACAAAAATATGAAATTCACCACAACATTTGCAGGGACGTTGAGCTTAGTACCGACTGCAAATAAGGTATTAAGTTTAGGTCAATATAATAGTCATATAAATTGTTAGTACAGCTAAAGAGTATTAGGTATATATAAAAAAGACAAAACCTTATTCTAAAACTGAAGAATTATTTCACCTACATTTAACGATTAATATTTTAACGACAAGTTGTATTAGGTATAACTAATTGCAAATTTTCGATTAAAACTATTTTATCAGAGAAAATTATACATAATATGTTACCCACAATGTTGTCATTAACCTTATGATGTCAATCTGCGGAACAACTACTATTATTTTTAAACATACCTAACATTTGGCAGAATTTACTCAGCACGTGAATTGTAAATTTCTAGAGATAACATAAAAGTGTTATAGCTTGCATTGATATTTTTTGAAACCTAAGATCATTTGAGTATACAAAAAAATTTTGTCTACCAAAAATTAACAACAAATATGGTGCTAGAACATGTTATTACCTTTTGCCATATATTTTGAATGGTTTGCCTACTGCAATCGTTTCGGTATTTCGTAGTAGTGAGAAGTTCACGCGCAAACTTAATAATTTACTCAAAAAATATTATATAATAAATCCAGATTACACATTTATTGTATGTATATAGGGCCACACCGCTTGTTTGTGTGCTCACGCATAAGATCTCGAAATAAGCGTACACCTAAGTTATCCTAGTTCAGTGCGTTTGCACGCGAACACTGTTGTCTACCGGCTACTACCTGCCCATACTGGGTATAGTCTAAGTATATTGCAATGTTTAGTATTAAATTTCAACTGAATATTGTAAAGCATATACTGCTCGCACACAAACCCTATAGTTTAAGCGAGTAGTTATCATATAATAGGATGTAAAACTGCATGTTGTGAACATTTTTAAATAAAAAAAAAAAACTTCTTTTTCTTATATTTTTCTTGTTAAAATATCTGGATCTCAAACAAAAAGTACAGTAAAATAAGTACCTACTCTTCTAAAAAGCATTTGCTGTAAATTGATTCGATTAAATATTTTTCAAACCACGAAAACCACTAAAAATGTTTATCAAATTTAGGTTAAAGTAATTAAAATCTAAATGAAACTGCGTTCTGTAATCTCGTACGCCATCTATAGGTGCTTGTGTAAATACTTTTTCTCAAACATGCATGGAAATACCATAGCCGAACTCGTTATACTGTGGAAATACAGTCATTATTTCGAAAAAAGAATACGCGAAGTATCGCATTTACGGACAGAGAAAATGAAATTCATTGCTGGAGTATTTTTTGTATTTGGAACATTACACCGCTCCAGCAATGTTGTATGAAACGGCGTGCTGGGGTTATTAGATACTCTTTGATTGAATTTCTTTTATCATTCTTCTTCAGCGGACGATTATTTTTTTAGATTTTCTATCTTGCTGCGTATAATCCACTGAAGGAAAATCAAAAATATTTTCTTCTAGTAGGTACCTAATTGCCCAATATGGCTAATGTAACTTTTAATATGAATTAAATTAAATGAATAATATAATAATGTATAATTAAGTTTAAAGATCAATGAGCTAGCATTTTTTTGCTAACCGTATCTGTTCAGTCGTCCATAATGTGAGTTGATAGGTAGATGTATTAAAAATAGTATATATCAGACGTGTATACGACATAATATGAACCTATTACATAATATATAACATGTTATACACTTAGACATGTAAGATTTTTATTGCAAAATGTATACCTACCTACAACGATTCCAACGATGCTCGTATATTAAGATTCTAATTTTTTTACCCGACTATGTATGGGGCAGGACTATTGCCATTTTGAGCTTATTCATCAATTTGTGGGTAGCAGTTTTCATACGTTTCTTTTTTAATTCAAATTTTTAACACACCGTTATCATTATAAGCAAACCATAAGCCACTAAGACTTGTCTGGATTGCTGTATTACATTAGCACAGTATAATACATTAGCACAGTATAATACATTAGTAGGTATAGTATATTGGTACATGATAGATATTTTAAGCGAGGCGTTGGATGTAGCCATAACATCAGGAGGCTGGCGTCATTTAAAGAGAACTAAGCATATAAAAAATGCCCATAGGTTTTCGAAAAGAAACCGTTCTCTATGTTTTGTTCACATCAGATGGTCCTTAGCACGCCTGATAATGTGGTCTCTATTAAAAGTCCTACAATTTGAAATAATTTCTTGCATAAATACTTCTTTTTGTAAGAAAGTAACTGATGAAAAGAATCTTACCAAGTACAAATACATCGGAAAGAGGGACAGCATCAGTCCAGAACTCTAGAGTCATTAGTCACCTATTGACACACAGACAGATCACTACGTGCCGCTTGTCCTCGCAGCCCCTACCATTTGCTTTCCAAATTTCCGTACGAGACACATCGAGAATTGATATTAGTTAAGTCACATATTATCGCTTACACATATCAAATTTATCATTATGGTTATTGAAAACGATAACTAATGTTAAGTAGTTTATAATAATATCGACGACTGAAAAACCCGATTTTTTCATTAAATATTTTACAATTATATTCAGAGTATTTTTACTGACTGTGCTTAGTTATAATCTTTAAATTTTGATTGGGTATGCGTTAAAGGATCGGAATAACTCTAACTAACTAAGGGTGGCAGAGTCATGCTAAGCCCCCACATTTCACTGTTTTTGTCCGTAACAGGTGGTGTCTGGTAACCCGTGTTGGTTGTGGCCATTAGCTATTGAAAATTGTAAGCCGCATTTAGGACTTAAGGACTGCCATGTTACTGGCAACCGAAAACAACGGCTTACCGTGAATTTCAAAGCATAGAAGTAAAACTAACTAAAACATATTAGGTAAAACGTATTTATATGGAAAAGAATTTAAAATTACAACACTATAAAACACATACATACATATTACTACAGTGATACGTGAGAAATACGCGAGAACCTTTAGTGAGGACATGGACATTCTCTAAGATTAATGTGGTTCCAGAAACAAACTCCAACTGACTATCTCAGGTTTTTACGTTTTCAAAACGTACACGAACCCGTTCTTGTACCTACATTTTACATATTTGTGAGCTATTCATTCGGAAGTTTAAGTAACTCTGAAAAGAGCGTACCGGTCTATAATACCCCGGGTGCTAACACTACTAACAGTACGTGTAATGGAGACAAATAAATAAAAGTCAAAGGTTTCACCCCAAGCAAATAACTCGACACCTACGCCAGTCATTCCCACATCGTCATGATAAAACACCATCATAAGTCGAATACCGAAAAACTGGACCCTTATAACTGTGGGTAATTTATCTCAAGTACTGAAAACGTCTTCAGTTTAACCCAATACACTCGGTCCTAAGTAAACTTTAGGTAAACTTAAACGGCTGAGTCCCTTTCTCGACCACATTCTAAATAAATAACATCTAATGGGGGACATTCATCAGTGTTTCCACGTTTTTAGGTGGGTAGACCTCACTCCCCTAACTGTCTACTGTTTTGGAAAAGACCTTTACGAACAAATCCATGCGCATGCTAAATTTAAATTAAACTTTATTGCTTACGGCCTAAAACTCGGTTTTGTTTGTGGCATGTTTAGACAAATTACGTTTGATAAATACACAGATTAACATTGGCGAGTGCAGAGATATGAGAGGGGGTCGGTGGGCGGCGAGGTGGGACAGAAGCCCACCCAACACCCTTTTTGTTATTTTTTGTTGCATTTTTTGCGTGAGATCGTGCAGGGTTTTGGTGCATAGGTAAGTAATATTATTGAGTTATATTATTCTTAATTACCGGTAAGCATTAACTTACTGTTTGACACTTGTATCTTTAAACCTGCTTTTGGCATTTGTTATTATTAATCTAAAATAATATTATTCGATTTATAATGTATTTTAGAAGCGCTCGTGGCCCCGCGGTCTCAGTGTTCGGTAAACGATCACTGAGGTACGCAACTTTCACTATGGCTGGTCGTCGGATGGGTGACCACTTTGTGGCATTTACATTTGCGAGCGTTTCCGTGCTTCGGAAGGCACGTTAAGCCGTTGGTCCCGGTTGCCAGTAAAATGGCAGTCGTTAAGCCTGGTTGAAAGCCTTATAGGCGGCTTAAAAAATTTTTCAACATCAGGTAGCCACAACCTGCGTCTGTCTATTTCAACACGGCAATGGGCTCACCACCTATTACGTGGGACAGGAATCCACACGGTGAAAAGTGGGCATATAATATGCCTCTGCCACCCCTTCGGGGATAAGGCGTGATGGATATTTATTTATTTATTTATTTATGTATTTAAACTGAGACAATTTGCATAATTTGTTATGGTTTTCGGGATTTTCCAGTTGGTGTAATATAATTTAAGCACAGTTTCAAAAATATTAATTACTGGCTGACCCGCGCGGCTTCGCCCATTTCATACTTAGAACCCCGTGGCACCAATTTACCATAACATAACATACTTTCACGCCTTTATCCCCGAAGGGGTAGGCAGAGGCGTACTATAGGCCCACGTTTCACCGTATGCTTTGCTTTTTGTCCCACGTAACAAATGGTGAGTACATTGCCATGTTGAAATGGACAGGTGCAGGTTGTGGCGACCTGGTGTTGAAATTTTTGAAGCCGCCCATAAGGCATTCAACTGGCTTAACGACTGCCATGTTACTGGCACCCGGGACCAACGGCTTAACGTGCCTTCCGAAGCAAGGAAACGCTCGCAAATATAAATGCCACAAAGTGGTCACCCATCCGAGGATCAGCCATAGCGAAAGTTGCTTAACGTAGTGATCGTTTACAGAACACTACGTCCGCGGGGCCACGAGCGCTTCAATCTACCATTTTTTAGATACTAATATTACAAAAATGTATGAAAATTTGCCCGATTTTTTGACATTTATGGTTACAGCTCTGCTTTCCTGTATAAGTCCTATAGTCTTCTTAAATAAATAGGCTATTTAACACAAAAATATATTTTTTAATTCAAACCTGTCTTCTTGAGATTAGCGCGGTCAACCAAACAAACAAACGTTGAACCAAAAAAAAAACCTTTAGCTTTAAATGTTAGTACAGATCATTGATGTACATGTAGGTACATCGATGGTATAGTTATTATATATTGACTGCCACTGTGGTGCGGTGGGAGTTTATTCGACTGCGACGCAAGAGGTCGTGGGTTCGATTCCCACCCAGGATAAAACTTTGTGTGATGAGCACGATGGTTTATTCTGTGTCCCAGACACAGAATAAATCATTCGTTATTTATCTATAATATGTAGGTATGTATTTAGAAATATATAAGTATGTTTATCAGTTATCTGGTTACTACAGTACAAGCTCTGCTTAGTTTGGAATCAGATGGCGTTGTGTGAGTTGTCCCAACAATATTTATTTATTTATTAGTAACACAAAACTTGTCAAAAACTAAAACGAATTACTGCATACATTAATATACGAGTCTAAAACAATTGATAGATTTTTCAAAATAAAAATCCATATAACTTATAAGTACGTAATTTTCTGTTAAAAAAATATGCTGACTACATACCTATCAACTATTAAAAGAAACCTTTTTGTGACGTGATTGTAATTTCTTTTATATATAATGTATAACCTGTTAGATTACGCAACATTGAAAAAGGTTTGCAGATAAGCTTAGGTTTGCGGTCCCCGTCACCCTGGACGTAGTCAGATAGCGGTGATGAGGGTCACTTAGACCCCCACCCCGTTTTAGGGTTAGGTAAATACTTATACTTTCTTGTATTTTGAAGTAATGTATTTTTGTAAATGTTTAGAGTATATAATAATCATAATTTCTCTTTATTTCAGAATTAATGTTCCATATCCTTCTCTCCAATCTCAAATTAAATTAAATCACATTAAATGAAATCAAATAAACAAATTACAATATTATAATAAAATAATTAACTAATTAATAAAATATAATAACATATAAAATTATCTAACACCAGCCATAACATGGTTACGAGTAGGTAGCTATCTTTAACCGTTTCTATTTGTAGGCTATATACCTAATATAGCCTACAAATTATTGTGAAATTAAGTCTGACAGACCAATATGACACTATGCTCACGATTATAGATGTAAAGACGGTAATTAATGATTCCACTCGATTAAAAATGCATTTATAGCTTTTAACGGTTCATTTACCGTAAAAAATGCATTATATACATTTTATGTTTTGATGCTTTAAGAACTGCGTACCTATTGCAACGATGATAGCTAGGCGGGGGATGGATTGTCATATAAGACTAGCAAAATTTTAAAAAAAAGTATGTCTTAAGTTTTTCATGCTATATTCCTCATAATACCCCATTTACACTCTCGCACGTGTTGTAATATCTATGGGTTTTTCTAAGCCTAATTGTCTGTGGTCTGCATTATGCCAGACATTACTTTGTAATAATTAAGTCAGTCTATAATAAACACATTTTCGTCTCGTATGAATAATTTTATTAAGAACGCTCACCAAGGCCCTACTGTACTAAAATATACATGGTGTCAGAAGTTAAAGGCTAAAATATGGAAGATTCCAAATTTCAAGTCGTCATGTCGGGCACGATCAAGCCGCTCAAAATGGATTCAGGTGACATGTCTACGGCGTGGAAGCGCTGGAAACAGAAATTCCTCATATATTTGAAAGCAAATTCATTGGATAAAGAAGCGCCAAGTAAGCAGATTGCTATTTTTCTCAGTTTCATTGGTGATGATTGTCTGGACATCTATAATTCATTCGGATTAGACAGAACAGATGCGAGTACTACACTCAACAATACCTCATTATCCATATCCTACCTTTGATGAATTACGATCTAAAGTGGCAGGTGCTACAATTTTCTCGAAATTAGATGCTAATTCAGGATATTGGATGATAAAGCTTGATTCGGAGAGCAGTGACCTCTGTACATTCAATACACCATTCGGTAGGTACAAATTTTTAAGACTTCCTTATGGAATCAATTGTAGTGGTGAAATATTTCATAGAACTATGTCAGAACTGTTTGGAGACTTACCAGGAGCAATAATATTCATCGATGACATTTTAGTGTATGCGAATACGGAACGGGAACATAATGAACGTCTGGAAAGTGTTTTTAAACGAGCTCTAGAAGTAAATCTGAAATTCAATAAGTCTAAGTGCGAATTTGGTCTTCCTGAAGTAAAATATGTAGGTCATATTTTCAATAAAAATGGTATTTCCCCTGATAAATCTAAAATAGAAGCAATAACTTCAATGCCCAGTCCAACAAATGTCAAAGAATTACAAAGATTTTTAGGCATGATTCACTATTTAGGCTCATTTATTCCTAACCTAGCTTCTGAAACAAATATGCTTAGAGATTTATTAAAGAAAGAAACTATGTGGCAATGGTCAAACATGCATGAACAGCAGTTCACTAGATTAAAAACATTAATAACTCATGCTCCCATTTTAATTCACTATGATGTCAATAAACCAGTTAGAATGTCAACAGATGCGTCTCAAAATGCAGTGGGTGCAGTAATTTTTCATGACAAAAACCCTATTGCTTATGCTTCAAAGTCATTAACAAGTACTCAGGAACATTATGCTCAAATAGAGAAGGAATTATATGCCATAGTGTTTGGTTGCAAAAAGTTTCATCAATACATATATGGCAAACCAGTGTATGTGGAAACAGATCATCAGCCATTGGTTACTTTGTTTAAGAAACCTTTATCTGATGTCCCAACAAGACTTCAACGAATGATGATTACTTTACAAGCATATGATTTAATTGTCACATATACAAAAGGCTCTGAAATGTATATATCAGATACTTTGTCAAGATCTATAGTAAATAACATTGAGGTAAATAAATCTCTTGATGAAATGGAAAATAATGTAGAAATTCATGTCAACATGTTAACTTCAAATTTAGCTATAACACAAGATAAACTAGATAAAATATTGACAGATACTCTCTCAGACAATACATTACAAAAATTAATTGAATATTACAAAAATGGATGGCCTATTTGCAAACAAAGTTGTGATCCTTATGTACTTCCTTATTGGAACATTAGGCATGAAATACATGTAATTAACAATATAGTTTTCAAAGGGACTGCTATTGTCATCCCATCATCACTAAGATCAGAAATATTATCAACATTACATGCAGGTCATATGGGTATTGATAAAACCAAAAACTTTGCCCGTGGTGTGGTCTACTGGCCAAATATGAATCATGATATTGAAGTTCTGATAAAACAATGTGATTCTTGTCTAACTTTCAGTCAAAATAAAACTAAAGAACCACTGATGTCACATGAACAGCCTATATTCCCATGGCAAAAAGTAGCAACAGACCTTTTTGAATATAAAGGAAAGAAATATTTAATTGTTGTAGATTTTTATTCAAATTACATTGAAATTGCACTCTTAAACCAAAACACAACACATTCAATGGTCATAATACATTTAAAATCAATATTTGCACGACATGGAATCCCTTTGCAACTTGTCAGTGATGGTGGTCCCCCATTTAACTCAGAAGCTTTCGTCTTGCTGAAGTATCTGTTAAAATAGTAAAAAATATCTTCAGAAAATGTGATGATTCAGGAACAGATCCTTACCTTGGTTTATTACAATATAGAACCACCCCAAGGGGGAACCTTAATTCTCCTTCACAATTGCTCATGTCTAGACAATTAAGAACTTAATTACCTACTCAAATTAAGAATTTGAAACCTAAATTAGTCAAACTTACAGATCATTGTCAAAGAAAACAACTCAACATTCAGTCTTCTAAAAAATATTATGATAAAAGCTCTAAAATCTATCCAGAACTAAATATTGATGATGAAATTAATTTCAAAAAAGATCCTAATGGTATTTTATGGACAAAAGGTACTATAGTTGCTAAAACAAGTTTTCCACGTTCATATGTAGTTAAAGATGAAACAGGAAATACTTACCGTAGAAATTCTCAACACATTCAGTTGAAATACATGGATCAGTCAAGTTGTCAGTCAAAGTCAAGTCAGCCCTATAATTATTACCAGTCAGTCAATCATAACGAGTCCAGTAATAACACAAATAATTCAAGTCATGGCACAGAGTCTGAGGAGGAGGATGATGATGTTATAACATATTGTCTGTACAAAAAAGTTCAGTCCAGGTCAAGGTCAGATAGTCAGCAATCTACCACTTCTTCTGAGTCAATGTATTCAGGTCATGAGTCTACTCTCTCTGATGATACTATCATTCAATCACATATCTTTATATCAGATGATCAATTCTTAGATTGTACTAATAGCAGTTCAATGTCAACTCAATCTTCAGGAACATATTATAATAGTCAAAGTGAGACTAGTTCAATTCAAAGTTCTTCAGATTTAACTGATAATAGTTCAGGTTTAGATAATCCTAATCCAATAAGTCAATCTCCTAAGTTTAGTAGTCGAGGAAGATTAATTAAAAAACCGCAACGTTTTGATATATAAAAAATGTATTCAGTTACAAATTTATTTACAAGTTTCATAGTTCATAGGTAGGTAAGATCCTTTGTAAACACTAATAACAGTTTCATTTCAGTCACTTCACTTATTTTGTTGCACTTTCAGCCAGTAGTCACTTCTATTTTGGAGTTTGTAACTGTTGTTAATGTATTTCAAATCTTGTGATTTAATTCATTACTTTTATACCATTATTCTTTAAGAATTTTATAAATTTAATATGTAGGTTCAACTTCAACTTCAACTTTTAGCTTGTGGCATTTGTGGATAGGCTTCCACTAGTCCGCCAATGTCATGTTTCGGACTGTTTCGGTTCGGATTAGGTTTCGGAAGGACAAACTAATATGTAGGTTAGGTATGGGTATAATGTTTATTGTTTTGATTGTTGTAGCATCTTATCAACTGTCAACTTCAATAAAACAACAAAATCACTTTATAAACGTTATGTCATCGTTTATGTCAATGTCTCAAAAAGGGGCATGTTGTAATATCTATGGGTTTTTCTAAGCCTAATTGTCTGTGGTCTGCAGCATTATGCCAGACATTACTTTGTAATAATTAAGTCAGTCTATAATAAACACATTTTCGTCTCGTATGAATAATTTTATTAAGAACGCTCACCAAGGCCCTACTGTACTATAATATACAGCATGAGCTACTAGACGAGCTACGAGACAAGCCGCGAGCTCAAAAAAAAAAGTAACATAATACTGGGTTTACACTTTTCTCGCAGCTCGTCTCGTAGCTCGTCCCGTGGCTCGCGCGAGGGTGTAAATAGGGTATTAAAGTCAGAGAGGACACATCGCGAGGCGTCGCGATCTCACGATATTTATAACAGCGTTGATAAGCAGGTAAATTTAAACATGAGATACATTTAGAAAAAAACAACTGTAAGTGTAGGCCATAGGCACGTGATAATGTACCTAGAGTTCAACAATTGTTAATGCAGCGAGTACCTAGTTGAAAATTTGTAAAAGCATAGCATGCAGAATGTGCAATATTGCGAATTTGTGCCGAAACCGACCGGTAACAAGTTACTCCGTATTTCAGCAAGTTTCCGATAGCCATTGTGTCCATGCTTCTCTAAAAAGATAGGACAACTCCTGTAAACTTTAGATATCAGAGAGAACAACAATATTGAAAACACATTGAACTTTTCAATTTTATTCCCACTATTTAGTTAAGAAGACAACATTTGAAGCAAATTAAAGTCTGGTAACAAACACAAATATTATCTCTGGACTTCGCGATGCATTCTCAATTGACCTTATTTAAGTAATTTAAATGTTGGTCAAGCAATTCAATACATTATTTTAATAAGTGACTATCACCATGTTTTTTTTTTCATTCAATTAATATTAATTTTTTTTATTGATTATTGAAAGCATACAGTTTCTCTTTTTTTGACATAATCTATCTAATATCGACAAAATTGTTTTTTTTTCTTCTTTGTAATAGTAATTAAAATTTAATGTAATTTTAACGTGGATTTTTTCAAGTGGCTGATTGAATAAATAAATAATTTTTATTATGGATAACTATATATGGGACTAAACCAATCCTTGCATTAGGGAGAATTGACAAAATGCCTAGGCAACGCACATTAGCAACAGTCGGTCGATGCGTCAGGGAGATTGAAAAAGGTAGGTTACAACGAACTATTCCGTCATAATCGAGTAATGGCGCAGCTTTCTGCATCGTACCACCACCGTATTTCCACTTTTCCTGAGCCTCCCAAGGTGTTAGTGGGTGTAGAGTAGAAAAAGTAAGAGTAGTTATTTATGTTGCAAGTGACTAACCCATGGTAATAAAATATCTCTTTAGGATCTTTACTTAAGACTCGAGAACAAAGTTTAACGAATAGGCTGGGCTGATAAAGAAAAATAAAGATATAATATTTTCCCTTACTAAATCCTAAAATAATTACAAAACCATGGACAGCCTGCATACAGAAGCTGGCAAAGGCTAGAGAGGAAACGTTAACTGAATGGAACTAAATTCCAGTCATCTCCAATGGCGGGTACAGTCGCGACCGTTTCGCTTGCCGGACTCGTTGGAATGCCGATAGCAGTACATGAATATCCGTTTTCAATGTACAGATAGGTGGAAAAATAAATGAATATGATTCATTTTTCAATATTAGAATTTTATAACAGTAATAAAGTAAAATCAAAGGCTCTTAAGTAATGCGTTAAGAAAACCTACGATACTAGATTGTATTTTAGCCTTTCTTTTCTTTTCATGAGATCGATTGATGGTGATGATTAGCATTATTTTATCTAAACTGTTAATCAAAGAGCGTAAAAGGAGCCTTTCAAAAGACTTTCTAGGTCAAAGTAAATCTGAAAGTTAGTGATTATCACATAACATGAAATCAATGTCACTTGCCCTCTACTAGATACGCCTTACTCTATATATAATACGCCTAGTTGACGCCCGCGGCTTAGCCCGCGTAGAGATGTTTTCCCGTTTCCGTTTCCTTCCGGAACTCGTTCCCGGGATAAAATGTAGCATATGTGTTATTCTGATGTATAAGCTATATTATTGTAAAGTTTCGTTAAAATCCATATAGTAGTTTTTAAGTGAAAGAGTAACAAATATCCATTCTTACAAACTTTCGCATTATAATATTAGTAGGATAAAAATACCATAGACGAATATGCAGTTTTCGTCTACAACCTGACCTAACCTTGGCACGCGGAATTATTATAACATTCGTCTCTATTGGGGCACTAGCGAGAGGAAGTGAGCAACATTCTTTGTTCTGTGGTGATTATAGACCAGACTTATGATTATAAACCAGGCTTCGAAGTAAGCATCTATAGGCAATGATAGGTCATATTATTCCTAACAATGCGAGATGAGCGATGTATTAATCAACAACGTACATAGGCTAAGTTAATGTTAGTAGATATTTACTCTATTATTCATCACTATCATACGTAAGTCATCATTATCATTTAAGTAAATTTTTATGAAAATTATAAGCTGTTTGCTTTAAGTATTCAGTAGATATAATAAAACATTTATCGTTTACCTTAAAGACATATTTCTTTAACATTCACGATACACACCACATAATATCATAAAATATACTATCAAAATGCGAATGTAAAAACCCCGAAATAAGACACCGCTCTTTTGTTTTCATTGTCGGCGTACCTATAACGTGACGCGAACAACGTAACAAAAACAAAAGAAAATGGCTCTATTATGTGAAAACAACCCAGAGACTACTACGGTTATATTCACCCGTGGGCTGAATTTATACGATATTCTCTAGATTCGGTTAACCAATATAACTTGACACATAATACGAGATCAACTACCCTCTCTGTCGTCTATATTTGTTCATAGTACACGAAGTGTGGTAGCTCAAACAAAGCTGGCTAGGTGAACATATTTCGAATATCCAAAAGTATAAATTTTGTCGGTAAGCTATCGACTTACTTTTTATATTCGAAGGAATCGTGGTATCGGGAATGGCCCACTGTTTTGAAGACAAACATGCCGTATGAGGTATAGAATTTTCGCAAATCCTTATTATAATCGAACCGAGATGTATATTTTTATGTTTTTCTATAAGATTTACGTATGAAACATTTAAGTAATCCTGTATAAAGCTTTCAGTTTATTTGCCGTTAAACAAACTAGTAAAAATATACATAAAAAAGTTTATATTTGTTGCGTACACAGTTTGCCCCCATTTACTCATTGAGTTGGATGTACTTAATGATCCATTTTTAATATATTTATTTTCTTTTGGAGTTGAAAATGACTACCCTCTAATCTCCCAAACAAATCCTCTTTAGCAATCTTATCCTCTTACCTATTGAATCGTCTGCAATTGCACCATATTATAGGTAAGATTTACAACAAGTATTTTTTTCTAATGCCCTACTAATATAATAAACGCGAAAGTTTGTAAGTATGGATGGATGTTCGTTCGATTGTGTGTTACTGATTCGATGTTCTGATTCGGATTTTGATGAAACTGTACAATAATAAAGCTTACACATCAGAATAACTTACACTCAGTAACAAGATCCTGTGGGAAAGGAAAACGGAAAAACTTCACCACGCGTGCGGAACCGCGGGAGTCAACTAGTATTTTATATTTTCTAAGAATGTTATTTCAATATATACTTTAGTTTTACAAACTTTGTCAAATATAAAGTATTATGAAAAAGTACTACAATACTTTTCTTCTCTTTGCTTATCTTCATCTTTAGTGTTTTCCCAGTTCCTTCCAAACCCTACCTGTATTTGGAGCATGGAGTCTAATTTCATTTGGCTGCTAGAAGTAGCTTTAACTTTTCGGCATTGTTAGAAGCGACCACCGTCTGACCTTCCACACTTGTAAGGTCGTCCTTTACGATCAACCTTGTAAGGTCAGCGTTAGTCAACAGGTGAGGTTGCTAGGGCCCACAATGCTTATCTTCAACTAAAGATATATTCTTCTATTAAAAATACACTGAAGTTGCCCCCACTCAATTTTACGAGATATATTGGGCTCAATGAATATTTTTAAGCACACCCCTAAACTAACATACACTTCAAAATCTTACCTATAACTACGTACGCCTAAACTATCTTACCCCCACAACTACATAATTATTACAAAAGACCTCAACAAAAGCAGTTTCTAATGCTTGCGTCCTCCAAGCCTTAATCTTTTTGTACCTCTAATTAAATTAGTGAAACCAGGCGCGCGGAAACTGGACACCCACACAAACATAAACTCCCTCGTCTTACACGCACACTACTTTACATTCGTGCGCTACACAATTAAAGAACGGTATAAACTGAAAGGATAATGTATATGTGTGGGTGAGATCGCCGTACGTGTATATGTGTGTGCTTTAGTTAAGGGTCGTCATTTCTCTTGGACCCTCCCCCGTAGTGTCCGCAGAAAGGTGAGTTAAGATAGAATCATATAGAGTGGTTGTTGCAAAATACTACAACCTTTTTTTTTTAAATGTGACTTATTGTTACTGTTAGTATTGAATACTCGTCAAAAAATATTTAAAAATACTACATTTATTGATGCCCGCGACTTCGCCCGCGCGATTTAGTTTTCCCGTACCCTTTTCCCACAGAATATAACGCCTATCTATAAATTACACTATCGATGATGAATTTTTCTTATCACCTCCTATCGGCATTTCTGTAGTTAGAAGTAATTAAACAGGGTAACATTTGTCTTCGTTGGTATGGTCACGTCTTGTGGCAACCGCCGGGCTACGTGGGAAACAAATGTCTGACCATGTCAGCCCCGCCGGTCCCAGTAAGAGGGGAAGACCCAAGAAGTGTAGGCTTGACGTTGTAGAGGATGACATGCGTGCCAATGGTCTCACTACAGGGGATGCCGACGACCATTGTGCGAAGAGGAGAAGAAAATGTAGTAAAACGGACCCCGGGCGTCGCGAGACGCAACTGGGACAGCCGAAACAGGGTAACATTTGAATTGCATGATTTTCTTTTTTCTATAATTTTTCTTCTCTTACCTTTAAAAGAACTAACTCTAGATTGATGAACTGATTGAATGACTGTCAACTTAAATAGTTTTTATGTCACTAACTCGCTTTTAAAACTACTTTAAACCAAACAACTATAATTAAAATGGTTGCTTCTTTAAACCACTTGATGAGTTTCTACATACATACATATTGTCACGCCTTTATCCCCGAAGGGGTGGGAGAAGAGGCATACTATACGCCCACATTTTGCCGTATGCATTTTTGTCCCACGTAACAGGTGGTGAGGCCATTGCCGTGTTGAAATAGACAGGCGCAGGCTGTGGTGACCTATTGTTGAAAATTTTCAAGGCGCCCATATGGCCTTCAACCAGGCTTAGCGACTGCCATTTTACTGGCAACTGGAACTAACGGCTTAACGTGCACTCCGAAGCACGTAAACGCTCGCAAATAAAAATTCCACAAAGTGGTCAATCATCCAAGGACCACCTATAGCGAATGTTGCTTAACGCTGTGATCGTTTACAGAACACTGAGTCAGCGGGGCCACGAGCGCTTCTTGATGAGTTTCTAATATTCACTTATGAAAGTAATTTACGAAAATATAAGGAAACTTTCAAAGTACATTCAATCAATCAAATCAGCAAATGGCATTCCATTGCTAGATGTAGGCCTCTCCAAATTCTCGCCATGACACCCAATCCTGCGCCTTTATAGTAAATTGAATAAAAAAAAAAAAAAATTAAATGGAGTATTATCAACTCTATGTTAATGTAACAGACAAACAGACATCCCCCGGCATCCTCCCTCGGACTTTAATATTGATCAGTGTCCGGCCGCGGTCAGGTAGTGTCGGCCACGAGCCGGCGCATGCGTCATACCTGCTTGCCGATGTGATGCTTTGTTGCAACATGTACCAACGATTGGAACTTTGTCATACTATGACAAAGTTCCAATCGGTTAGAGCTTTGTAAAGAAAAAGTACGGTCAGTAGAATGAATATAGAAAATTAGATTTTTTACAAGCTTTTTGTTAACGTTCAATGTGTGTTACGGTGAAATGTGGGCACATAGTATGCCTCTGCCTACCCCTTTGGGGATAAAGGCGTGACAATATGTATATATGTTTCAATGTGTGTATGTTTGTTTGGGTGGAATTTTGAAACTCAATTGTGAAGTAGTAATCTTCCACTGATTAACCTTAAATTTTGTATTTAGGTACGTTTATTTTGAATGACAATACATAGTTAGCTGTGTGTGTGTTAAATTTGATAAATGGTGTAATACCCGAAATGTCAGACTAGTTATTTTTAATGTTTCCTAGAATATGGGTATCAAATAAAAAGGCTTGCTGAGAATAACTGGATAAAGAGCCATTTGGAAAGGCTGTTGGAGCCACTGCTAATAGTGATCTTTTATTCTTCAACTAATGTTAACAGTTTCACTTTCTAGTTTCTTCTTAAAGGTTAAAATATTAAATGTACTATACACTTTTTCATGTGTATTTCGACCCACGTCTGTAGGTGGTGAGCCTATTGCCGGGACAAAATAGACAAGCGCAGGGTGATTGCTGTTAAAAATTTTCAAGCCGCAAATAAGGTCTTGACTTGCTGGTTACTGATAACCAGGACCGACGGCTTAAATTGCCTTCGAAAGCATGAAACTCTAAAATGGAAATGCCACACACAAAGAGCCAAAGTCAACCATCTAAGGATCCAGCTATAGAGAAAGAAGCATAACGTAGTGATCGTTTACAGAACATTGAGTTCATTGGCTACGAGAGCTTAATACTACTACAAATAATATTACATGGTAAATATTCCGTAAATTGCATAATAGTTCGTCAAATAGGCCAATATAATAAAGCACTTATATATACACAAAAAATATATAAAATACATGAACATCATATTTAGACGAAAGTAATTTCCGAAAAATCACAATAATACCCAGCATGATATTACGTTATTTCAAAACATTATAGTAAAAAGATTCCCCCGATTTAATATCAGAAAGAAGTCCCTAAATTCCGTATCATGTAAAAGTACACTTTCAATATTGGGATTGGTATCCCTCTGGCCGTAACAAGGTTTTATTAGATCCCACTAAAGGGCATCCCCGCACAAAGGTAGCACAAGAAACCCTTTTTCTACCTTACTTCAAATATATTAACTGTCCCACTACCTTTCATGACACAGATCAAGATTTGTACTAGATGAGACATTACGATATTACCTGAATAAGGTAAAGTTGTCCGATATTCTACTCTTAATAGTCTTAATCATACAAGATGCTATTATGTCTAAAAAATGAATGGTGAACGATTACAAGGTACGTAACTCAAATTAGTGCCAATATTCACCGTTCACTCAGGTCTGGTGCTTAGTTCCCTCAGTGTGGATATGGCAGAAGACAAAAATGAAAAGCAATTAACTCCAAATATACAGTATGTAGATTAAAAAAGCATTTACTTACTGCAAAAGCAGTTGGCAATCTGACAATAATAATAGTAATGAACAAAATAGCACAGTTCGATAGATTCTGTGACAACCATTTTAGAAAGCATCCACGTTCATCAAATTCTCTTATATTTTTAAGCGCTCGTGGCCCCGCGGTCTCAGTGTTCGGTAAACGATCACTGAGGTAAGCAACTTTCACTATGGCTGGTCGTCGGATGGGTGACCACTTTGTGGCATTTACATTTGCGAGCGTTTCCGTGCTTCGGAAGGCACGTTAAGCCGTTGGTCCCGGTTGCCAGTAAAATGGCAGTCGTTAAGCCTGGTTGAAGGCCTTATAGGCGGCTTAATAAATTTCAACAGCAGGTAGCCACAACCTGCGTCTGTCTATTTCAACACGGCAATGGGCTCACCACCTATTACGTGGGACAGGAATCCACACGGTGAAAAGTGGGCATATAATATGCCTCTGCCACCCCTTCGGGGATAAGGCGTGATGGATATTTATTTATTTATTTATTTATTTTTTATTTTTTTAAATAAAATGTTCAACAAATTATTTTGCGTCGACTTCAACCTCTGCGGACGGGATAGAGTAAGGTCAATAATTCAATGATTCATTTATTTATTGCTGAACAGGGTACACAATAAACTTGTCTAAGGAGTTAGATGACAACAATATCCACCCACGTTCCACCCTCTCAGGCCTGCAACATTCAATCGATAATCAACAACTGCACTTTAAAAATAACAATTCACAATTATAATGTATATGAATAATTGAAAAATTTAATGTCACAAATATCAAATTAAATTTCATACAATTGGATCAATGTCATAAAATTAAATAAAAATATATATAAATAAAAAATATCACAAGAAATAAAGTGACGAAATTTTTTTTTGTTGTATTGTCATATGTTAGTATATGAATGATGCAAAATTTAACTTTGTTTATCATGAGACAAATAAAATAATTTTTTTCTTAACCAAAATCAAAAAAATATCTAACTTGATTATATTAATAAATTCACTTCTAGATACGCTTGTTTTACGTACGGTCTGCTACTTGTATCAGTTATACTTTTGCCAGGGGAAATCAAGCCTTATAGCAATGATTATATATACTAATACGGCGTTGCCAAGGCTATGGTTGCGATGGTGACCGACGATTACTCCTACGAATACGTAGGTACAATAAATATAAGCCACTTTAACTTGTGTATCGTGTTATGAAAGAAATACAGGATTTGATGTAGGACGGGTGGAGTTTGGATCTGGTGCTTAAAGGGACGTTTTCAGGCATTCAACTACACAAACTTACTAGACTGATTAAATCACTATTGTGATAACGTACAGTCAAAACTAAGTTATATATTAATTTCATAATACCATAATCATCACATTATCTCTTACAAAGCATATGAGACTGACACTGTCACCTACATAAGAACACACACACACACACACACACACACACACACACACACACACACAACACACACATAAAAGTAAGTCATAACCTATGGTCAAATTTAGACGGCCGATGGGTTTCTAGTAAAAAAATATTTCCTAACATTAAATTTCGATAGTTTTTTGAATATATAGGTAAACTAACTCTCTTCACACTATATCCCTGACGGGGTAGTCAGAGAGGACAGATTGCCAAGCTTCACGATCCATGCATACTTCTTTCGCTTCTTGCAGATTCATCAATTGCTTCATACATGCACGTCTGGGTATCCGAGTACTTTTGACTTTTCCGTTTTTGAGCAATTTGCTCACGTGGTCTTCATAAGTAAGTCTCGGCCTACCCTGACTCCTTCTACCCTCTACTTTCGCACAATATATATTCTTCGTCAATTGTTCCTCGCTCATTCGTTGGACGTGTCCAAAACAACGAATATTTCAACCTCGTATTAATCCCGCAACTCCATTAGATGTACACAAACAAAACGAAGCCCAATCTAAATCTCACCAGAATAAGAAATTACTGGGTGAGATCATCCAGAACTCAGTGTGTGAAATCAATGGCCCATGAAACAAAATGATGTACCCAAACTTCTGGCCAATATGGGTTATTGTAGACAGACATGAACATGTATGTATTTATTTTCTTGTATTGTAGATTGACTTTGAGTGAGTTCGAATGATGTGCATGGTTTAATTTCCAGATATGGCAGTAACAATTTTTATTCTGTGTCTGGGTGTTATTTATCTATAATATATTTGTATTTCGAAGTATATAAGTATGTTTATCAGTTATCTGGTTACCATAGTACAAGCTCTGCTTAGTTTAGAATCAGAGGGCATTGTGTGAGTTGTCTCAACGATATTTATATAACAAAATCTCCAAACATAAATATAAAAGTCACCATATAATTTCTTATCCCAGTATAATCTTATTACAACATAAAACAACACACATTACACAACTCTTGTATAACAGAACCAATAAGAGAAATGTCCAAAACACGGCGTTAGTAAAATAGAATGCCCAGCAAACACGCTAATAGCTCCCATAAACTAAGATACCAATGTCTAATATAACTTGACCTCTATTATATATAACATCCACAAACAATCTCATAAAAATCGATATGTCAAGTTATTCTAGACATGTAATACTAATGACAAATATAACGTGAGCTACAATATCTTAAAAGAAAAGAACATATTCTTTTTAATCAATGTATCAAGTTATGCCAGATGCTCAGATCGGAAAATACTATCGGGCCATTTGCCTTTATTGGCCATTTGGCCAGTTCGAAATCTGAAATCTGTGTTCGCTCTAATTGATTCTTCCCTTTTCCAATGTTCTAATAAATTTTGTTTTGGGATTTATTTTCGCGGCAAATTAATACTCTTATTTGCTATCTGGGAATATTTTTATATTGAATTTATTTTGCTTTTGAGCAATAGTTCAGAATTGTAGAATATTTGCCGAGAACTTAAAGAATGACGGTCGCTTGCGGTAAATTACTTATTAAAAATAATACGTGTTTATGATTTTTCTGCCGTCTTTTTTCTATTAAAGACGGCAGAAAAATTATAAAAACACGAATTATTGGAACAGAACCCTATGCACCAGACTCGACTTGCACTTGACTAGGTTTTTACGATGACTTTTTTTCCAATAATTTAAACCCATTTATATCTTTAAAAAAGAAGTAATGATCGCTCCGCGCATAAGTAATATAGGTTCGACTTGACATTTCATCAATAAAAATAATGGCCAATGAAACTCTCCCAAATATTAATAAACATAATCGTATACAATAAAAGCCATATTACAAAACATTACATTCGAAAAATATATTTAGATATATTTTGTAGCACTATAATATAAAGTAATATTAGCTTCGTAGCAGTTGTAGCATCGGCTACGCTCTTGTGACGTAGAGCTGTAGGGGGTCTACGGAGGGTGGCATGGGGGGTTACTGACCGCGACATTTGTTGCCCGTCCACCCCGTACGGATAGATAGGCGACTTAATGTATTTAAGTTTTGCATGTGTGTGTAAGTTAAGGGTAGGCACACATAAGCTACTTGCAATTTACTTTAAAGAGTCGTATCTATTTCTTTCAACTGTTGATATTATTTAACTATTGTTATTTATCTATAATATGTATGTATTTAGAAATATATAAGTATGTTTATCAGTTATCTAGATCCCATAACACAAGCTAATATTTAGCTTACTTTGGGCTAGACACAGCGCCTGTGTAAAAAGTGTCCTACAATATTTATTTATATTTATTTATTTTTATTGTTTTATTTCATTGAGATAATAATCGATTTTTATCATATAATACTTTTGAATGTTAACTATAATGATATAGATTTGGATTTTATTTATTTTCAAGTAAATGCAATCTTATTTCGGCATAGAATTCACTGACTTTTATTTAAAAAATAACAAGTGGTTTAGAATTACTAGAAGATAATAGAATATAATGAAATGGAATAGAAGAAATCAAAATCAAAATCAAAAATATTTATTCATGTAGGTCACAAAGTAACACTTATGAACGTCAAGATTACTGCTTCTACATTTACATTTACTGATAATATACACTCGCACACAGAAGCATTCGTAGACCCGCTACAGTGTTCTGTAAAGGATCACTGCGTTAAGCAACTTTGATTATGGCTGGTCAAAAGATGGGTGACCGCTTTGTGGCATTTCTATTTACGAGCGTTTCCGTGCTTTGGAAGGCATCCGCTGGAAGAAGCCGCTGGTTCTGGTTGCAAGTAACATGGAAGTCTATAAACCAAATTGAAGATCTTATGGGCGGCTTGATAAATTTCAACAGCAGGTCGTCATCATCTGCACCAGTCCATTTCAACATGGCTATGAGATCAAAATCTGTTACGTAGGAAAAAAAGGATATAGGAAATTGTGCGCGTATATATGCCTCTGTTACCCCTTTGGGGATAAAGGCTTGAATGATACACTCCTTCCACTAAACTTAGCTGGAGGAGTTAAGGGGCAGATTAGTATTATTATTTTATTCTAAAAATTATACCTTTTTGTTTACCTTCGCAGCGAGAACCAACCAAAGAAACTTAGATCAAGATACGAACTCAAAATGACCGCTCGTTAGTTATATTCAATGATGCATCATAGTCAATAGATGTCTACTGACTATGGTGACTACTTTTAATCAGGTATGAAAGGTATGAAGGGTATGAAGAGGGATTACTCTCAAAAGTTGTTGCAGTTTTAAATATACTGTTGATTATTATGCTGTGTGGTATGCGTATGATGTTGCGATACTGTTACGCCTCACGAAACCCGAATGGGTGAACGCCGTGACGCAGGTCGAGTTGTTTTATGTTTACTAATGTCTGTCGTAATGGAAAGTGAGTGACCGATCGGAGTGGTGCAGACATTTATACTGCCTATTTAGACAGCGATTTGCCAGTTATATTAGCTAGTTGGAGATCTAATGCGTTCCAATTATTCTTAGCTTTGAACCTCGTTATACCGTCTACAGGGTAATGTAATTTTCCAGTTTAAAAAAGTGAATTTTAATACCATAATTACAATTTATGTAGGCTACCAAATTACTGTAATGGTTTGAAAATAGTTGTCTTGAAATATCTATTTAAGTGTAAATTGGTTTTACATGTAAAGACACTGCATAAAAAAATGACGGAAGCTTGTAGGTAGGTGATACAACTAGTAGGTAGAACTACCTATATGTGGTTGGTGTCCAGATATCGAAAACATTGACAAGGATGTTTTTAAATAATAAGTATTTTTAACGAATAGTTTAGGAGTTTAACATAGGACAATAAAAATCGTGTCTACTCACAGATAGGGCTTTTTGAAATTACTTTTAAAAAAAACGTACGTTACAAAAATTATGGCGCAGAATTTAACGTTGTTTCATTTTCAAAAACAAGTTACTAAGTCAGACGAAGAATGGACAACCCTAAACTGCAAGCGGGGGTTACACATGACCGTCAGCACCCCGGGGGCGGGTCCGGCTCGGCGGGTGGAACTGACCGCCACCCTCGCTAGAACCACCCTTCTCTTATTTACCGCCAACTTTATTTGCACGTGACATGGCGACCAGCGCATTTTATAGCCTGTTTTATTTCGCCTATTTCGTAAACTTCAACATTAAAGATTTCTTACAAAGATTTGTTCGTATTCTGTATTTTTACGAAAAAATTAATTTTACTAAAGTAAAAGATCGGGACACAAAAAAAGAATAATGTTTTACCTACATTAAAATTAAATAAATATAATTATTATAATAATCTTTATTGACATATTAATGGTACATTTAGTTAAAGATTCCTTTTCTCCTACGCGCGTATTGTATTGCAAATAATGCATTTCCTAATTGCGATCAATCCATACTTTAACGATTAATATAGTTTGCTTGTAGTATATTTTAACTTCCTAGATCTAAGAAACAATAATGTTATTAAGCAATTATATATATTGAATAAAAGTAATATATTTTTAAAATTTTCCACAAATATTAGATATTTAAAATAAATTATTGGACTTAAAAATTCGTCACAAAAGTTTGTGATAAGGCAATTAATTTAAAGAAAACATTAAATTAATCTGGTTTACCTACTAATAGAATTCACGGAATATTTACCGTGTGTTATTTGTTTAATTAAGCCGGTAAAGTTTGTATAAGGCCTGTAATAATTTGGTACCTACATTGTACTCTACTTTTTCTTTAATCTTTATTAAATTACTTTATTTTCTTACTTTATGCCCGCAGCTCCGTTAACGTGAATATTAAAAATCAATCATTTCAAATGTTTCATGTGTTTCATTATTTTTAAGTAGTTGACGCCCGCGGCTCCGCACGCGTTGTGAAATTCCCCCGTTCCCGTTTCCCACAGGAACTTGTTCCCGCGATAAAAAGTAGCATATGTATTATTCTGATGTGTAAGCTATGTTATTGTAAAGTTTCATCAAAATCCATTCAGTAGATTTTGCGTGAAAGAGTAACAAACATCCATCCATACTTACAAACTTTCGTGTATACTCGTATAATATTTGTAGGATAAAGAGTGTGTTGGTAAAGAATTGCGATTACGTTAGTATGGAAATTTAATTCGACTTGATGAAGATCACGTGGTTTAGAAGACCTTGGCACTCCGTAGTATTAAGAGAGGCGTTGGGCGACCTTCAGCCACATTGTGGTCCACTGTATCGAAGGGTTAAGACCCAGCTCAGCTTACAAAACAGACAAAACAGGACCGACAAGCCTCATTGTTGCTGCTGGTGCATGAGAACGAGGAAAGCCGACCCCAAGAAAAAGAAGAAAGAATCTGTTGGTAAGTTTCAAGCCAATAGGTTACTTTTGTTCTTAATACTGTATCATCCTTGTTCTTGTAGCCCTTTAGAGTTTTTGGCAAATAATGAAACACGAGTTTCTTTATTTTTAACTAGCTAACCCGGCGGATTTGGAAAGGCCTTAAAATGAAAAAATAATCGGTTAAGTTATTAGCTGTGTTATATTTATAACGTTTTATTACATAAAAGTAAATAACAGGGCACATCTCTTTCCATCTCCAATAAGTATAGGGATCCTTGATGTTGAGATTTCTAGTAAATGACGTGAAATACCGTAGTCACTTAACAAAAACCACGAAGTGCTCAATAGGGCACGGGCAAACTTTACTGTGTAGCAAACACTGCTACTCTATAAGTCGCAAGTGAGGCCACACATGGAGTACTGCTTGCGCCTTTAAGTCAGTGGACCTGAATACCACCTTCGGCCTTTTCTCGGTACAAAGCGGAGCTCTGAGGGTTATCAATGATCCTATACTTGTGGTGTCGAGCTCTTTCGCCTCGTTGGGTTAGCTAGTATTATATAAAAATCAATGCCACTTTTCGTTGTAATTTTATAACTCAAGAACGGGCTCACCTATTCAAACCAAATGCTTAGGTTTTGTTTGGACTATTTAGTAGATGGTTTATGTGAAGTTTACACAAAATTAGTCTAGCGGTTCATTTACGAGAGATAATAGAAATGGTAACGAAGTTGGTTGTATATTTCTAAAGTTATTGGAAAGTGAATCGCATTTTGATTAAACCAATTTTTGGCAGAATTATATAGTTTTAATGTGTAAGATTTGTTAGAACTATAAATAAATCATTCCGATCACAGTTTAATGATTTAGCTACTTCTTGTAAGTAAATATTCTATTTTCAAAACGTATAAGTAGTTTCACCATGGGCGTACCCAGGGGGGGCAGAGGGGGGCAGCTGCCCCCTCCTGGATTCGGTTCATATCCTCGACTTTAGTCGTTTAAGTAAAAAAAAAGTTCTAGATGTTCTTAAAAAGATAGATTATGGTCGTATAAGATACATGCGAAAGGCGCAGGACCGTGTGTTGTGGCGTGAATAGCGAGATGCCTACGTTTAGCAGTGCCATAGGCTGATTTGATTGATTCATGGTCGTCTACATTAAAATTTGTTAACTCTATAATATGTTATTCTGCCACGAACACGACATAAACTGTTCTGCTGAAGGCCCTCAGTAGTTACTTTAAAAATAGCATTTTTTCGGTGTGAAAATCCCATAGATATCTTAACTTTCAGTTATGATATAATCCCCAGAGATGTTGTATGTGATGTGTGTACGACTTTACTCACTTTAGAATTACCAACAGACATTTAATTTTTTAATTTTATTTATTTGTATAGTAGATTTGAACCTAACTGTATAAATTAAAACAAGTAGTTTTATGCTCATCAGTCACGCCTTTATCCCCAATGCGGTGATGGAGGCATATTATATGCCCACATTTCACAGTAAGCATTTTTCTCCTAGGTCTACTAGGTGAGCCCATTGCCGTGTTGAAATAGACAGACGTCAGTTGTGACTACCTGCTGTTGATTTTTTTTAATTGCCTACCCCTGGCCCAGAACCTGGGTACGCCCATGAGTTTCACCACGACTATAATTCATTAACCTTATATTACTAAACAATATTTAACGATATAATAGTCATATAAACGTAGTATGCTATTTAATATAAGATACGAAAAAGAACGAATTCATAATAACATACAAGCAATGTATCCTTTAGGCCACAAATAACTACGTAAACCAGCTAATATAGCGAAAGTTGCCATGTCGCAAAATAATTGGACCTATTCGAGCATCTTGAGAAAAATATCCAGCTATCTCCTCAAAAATATGTAACTTATCTGCCGAACCATTGTCCTTTGAAAAAAGAATATCGCATAACGAAGTTGAGTTCCGACTTTATATCAAATATCACGCATGACGCCACTTCCCCCTACCTCCCCTCACAAGGAGAGCAATAAAAAATAATATATTGGAATATGTTGGAAATAACAGCGTATCATCCTTCGTGGATTCGTATGAGGACATTCGTACTGCCGAGTCCAGCCTCCTTTTATTGTCTCTGGGAACTGCTGACGTACATAACGACTTCTTATTTGTTATATCGTGTTGTATGAATAAAATTATGCTACTCACATATAAAGGGTAATAAGGAAAAATGCCTGGAAAATTGTTATGGTTTTCAGAAAATTGGAACTTATTACTTTCGAAATAATAATGGGCAAACAAAATTTTTACGTAACTAACATTCAATGATGGTGAATATTTTTCCTATACAAAATAGTTAACTATTACCTTATATACGACACTAAAATTCATATGCTTTTTTTAAAATGATCTTACCATTTTGAAAACTTAAACAAAACACTATCACTCAATATCATCATGATCACAAACAGCATCGTCACAACACAATATTGATTTGAAATTAGAACGATCGATCGATTCGGCGCACACGCACTCTCGAGACGCTTTAGGAATGGAATGAATCAGGAAGTAAGGTAGACCCGCGGGTCAGGTAGCCGGGCTTAAGAATTACCGGCGTGTTAAAGGGTTAACTCACAAAAGGTGTAATTATTATTCGTGGGTTAAGGGGCTCATAAAAGAAGTGAGTCGAGTTTAGGGTTACTCTGAGGTTGTACGCTTGTTTTGGACTTATTTCGTAAATCTTGAATTTTATTATTAGTCTAATTCTGTTGTAAGACGTACTAGATAGGTAGTTAAACTGTTTAATAATTGAAGTAATACAAACCGCATACACTTTAAAATAAATACGTACTAAATTACTGGACTTAAAAATATACTAGTTGATGCCTGTGGCTTCGCACACATGTTTTTCCGTTTCCCACAGAAACTTGTTCCCGGGATAAAAAGTAGCCTATATTATTCTGATGTGTAAGCTATAAAATCCATTCAGTGGATTTTGCGTGAATGAGTAACAAACATCCATACTTACAAACTTTCGCGTTTATAATATTAGTAAGATGTTTTTTAATAATCTACGGATTCCATCTGAACCTCCTCAATCAACTACATAAAAAGGAAATGGCTTTCAATTATAAGTAACCCGTGTTTCTTTTTACCAGGTTACAAGTCAACGCTTGCAGTTTAATCATCCGAGCATTAGTACTGCTTGCAATCGGGTTCACTTTCCTTCTTTTCATTTTCCACGGATAGTATTAAATAACAACGGACGAGGCAACGACGCAGGCGCCCTTAAGGAGTTGGGAGATCAGGCGGCAGTCGCTCACAAGCCAAAAATTAAAAGCCAAAGAATAGCATTTAATTAGCAGTCAAATTATGTAAACCCCTGGCTCCAAATCATGGTAGAGTTTGGCAGCAACTATGAAAACCCTTAAGATAAAAAAGAAGTTGCCTGTAACATGGCAGTCGTTAAGTCAAGTAGAACGCTTAAAGGCGGCTTGAAAAATTTCAACAGCAGGTCGCCACAACCTGAGTCTGTCTATTTCAACACGGCAATGGGCTCATCACCTATTATGTGGGACAGGAATACACATCATGGTGAAAAGTGGGCATATAATATGCCTCTGCCACCCCATCGGGGATAAGGCGTGATGAAGAAATAAATAAATAAAGTAGAATTATAAAATAAAGTTGTAATCTTTCAAATGTCTTCAATATTTTTATATTAGTTCTTACATTGTAATAGCGGGAAATTGAACTGAGAATGTTTCGAATGCAACCGGCATTAACGCTCAGTGATGACGAAGATTTTAAATAAAGTATATTACTTAAACATACCATACATGTAGTATATTTTCTGTAAATATCTGATCTCAACTGCATGGACAAATTTTTCAAAATTCACAAACACAAAATGGCTTCAGAACATAATTTTTGCACAACACTATATATGTTCTACCTGACTACACTTTCACGTGTGAAAATAACGACTGTCATCTTCCACAAACTAACCCTTCAAATGATACTCAATGTACCTGAAACGACCCGTCCCGACCCAATAATTCATTATCAAACAATACAATACACTAACATATTTTTCTAGTAATAGTAATAACCCTTTTTCGCGACCCCTTGCGAATTTTGACACAAATAAAACACCCGTACCGAATACAAATATTTAAGAAAAAAAAAGAATTTGCTTTCAACTTTGTCTCTCAGTCATAAATCAATTGGTAAATAACAGTTGCAGTTATACGTTCGATATTTGTATTGAAGCGTAATCAATTGACGCTTTTAAATTTTGACATTTAACACTAAAAAATCAGTACTCAGTTAAAACCGATTTACAACTCGTGATATATATTATTCTACGCTTAAAACAACTACATTTGATCTATGTCTATATGACTATGTCTGTAGAATCTGCTATAATCATTGATTTTATTAAAGTCCCAGATCAGTTAGTTTCCTTCGACTGTAAACACTATAAAAGGATCCAAATAATTTGTCAAAAGCCCTTGTATTACCAGTTAGTAGATCTTAGATTAGATTCAAATCTAATTTTGTACTTGACGTGCGCCACTACTGCAATCGAATTATTCGCCTAATTTGCTTTCATTATGCAGATTTTTGATTTTGAGATAAGTGAAGAGGTGCTTGTATTCGCTTGAGGAAACAGACCGACCCTCTTATGTTAGTTATAGTATTGTAGTATAAACCACGTGTTTTATGTAGATTCTTTAAGTTAATTTTAATGGTATTTGACATTGTAGATCTGTAACTGTAGATTTTTTGTATTTTGTATAAATGCGCATATTTACAGGATGAAAATGAACATTTTTGTATAAATTAAAATTATTACGCACAAAATCAGGTGGTACCTAAATGTCGAAGATTTGCTCCCTATTGAAATCGATTTCACTATAAGTTTTCATAAGGCTGATCAAATGACCTCGTTGGATGTGATTGTGGACATGAGAAGCGTCAACTAATTGCTTTCCGATGTCTTTTAAGAACAAACGGTCATTTGGGTCTTACGAGCCCAGTGACTTGGCCCTAAATCACTCAAAAATATAATTGCGCCGTCTCAGTACAAGATACGCCGGAGCTAGGGTAATTAGTTAAGAACTATTTAAAAGCATAGCGGTGATTATCTTATTTTATTTGAAGTTTCTAAGTTTAATAAAGCTGTCTAAAAGTGAAAGGCTCTCTATCATCAGCATTGTTATAAAATTCATGCTAAGTATTCTTATAAACGCCATTATTTTATAAATAATGATAAAAGAGCTAAACTTGCATCTGCCTCGGCTTTGCATTATAAACTAGAACCCTCTATGCAAAAATTGAATAGCGGACAACCCTATTATCATAGATCAGGTATACGCAAAATTTGCAACATTCAAATTAATAAAATAATAAAACTAGTCCGTGAGCAGCGCAAGGGTTAAGTCCCTACGTCGTCGATGGAAAGGGTTCTATTGCATATCTAACGGCATTTGTTAAATATCATATTGCGAATTCAGACTGAATCTTGAACTAAAACTGTCTTTAAAAATATACTCAGTAGTACAGAGCTGTATCGACTGGTGAGTGTGAACATTTTAGCGTTTATTCTCGAGTATATCAAAAATTTCACTCTGGAGTCTAGAATCGACTTTTACATTGATTAGGCTATTTTTATTTTGTAAAGTGTAACTGTCAAATATCACAATTTTGAAAAGAAAATTGTAAAGCAGGATGGAAGATGGTGTTGATAGACGACATTACTTCGTTGTGCCCCATCAAAAATTGGGTCGCTTGTTACAAGCCTCTGCCTACTCCTTCGGGTGAAAAGGCGTGACAATGTGTGTGTAGAGTGTGTAGTCAAATAAAAATATCAGAAAAGCTGTCAAAATCTTTGCAAAAGACTAAGTATACTAAAGTAAGTGTCAATATGCCTACACCAGAAAATTATCGATTAGTGCGATAAAATTACAATTAAATAGAATTATAGAATCAACAATAACAGTGCGAGGGGTCATACGAGTATGAACATTTTGTTCTGACAATTTCGCACCAATCGCTCTCAAAACCATAAAAACATGTTAGAAAAATATAAAAAAAAACTAAAAACAGGGGAAATTGAACCAGAATGACATGTTTTGGGGTAAAAGCACTTGTGATATATTATTTTGAACAACACTAATTATATTTGTATAGGTTTATAGATGCAGGGTCATTTTGGAGATGTTTTTTTCGTTAAGTAATTGATAGGGTTATCGTATTTTGACGTTTTGAAACGGTTTCTAATAGTAAGGATGTTTAATTTATTGCGGTTCACGATTTGGTGAGAAAATTTAACCGATTTGCTTTTTACTGATTTTTACACTACAGAACTTTTTTTATTTTTTAATTCTTTATTGTACACAATAACAACATTAACAATATTATTAAACAATACACAGCTATGTTATGTACAAAGGCGGGCTTAACTCAATAATGAGTTTTCTACCAGCAAACCTTTGGGTACTTAAGAGTTACAGCTTACTAGTAAGAGTAAAAAACCAAATTAAATATAATTTTGACTTTTGTTATTTTTGAACTTAGAATTCTTTTTATTAAGACAGTTTATATATTGCGTTTAAACAAGGATGACCTAATATGATACACTGCTTTGTGAAATATAGATAATTATATAAATTAAACTTCGTTTTTGAAAACCGTATATAACCGTTTGTTTTAAAAAGACATTGAAAAGTGATTAGATGAATCTTCTCATGTCCACAAGGCTAGACTCTTTCTCACTCAGAGAATAGGCATTGACATCACACGTGGTCAGTTTAATCAGCCTTATGAAAATCTATGGTAAAATTGACGTCGATTTAGAAGAAATCTTGGAAACTTAGGAACCCCGACACTGTCAATATTTTAATTTGTATATAGTTCATTTTTGACCTGTAAATATACGCATTTATACAAACAATCTACACTTATAAATCTACAATGTGAAATGCCATAAAAATAAAAGTACAGAATCTACATAATACACGTGTTTCTTATTACAATACTATAACTAACATAAAAGAGTCGATCTGTTTCCTCAAACGAATACAAACACATATTCACTTAATGAATAAAAATACATTCTGACAAAGTTAGAACAAGTCAACGGCAGTCTCTCCAAACAATTCGAAAAATAAAAATTGTACTCATAGTTGCTTCTAGTAGTAAATAAAAGCGGACTCTAGACTCAAACTCCAACGGAGAAGACTCTAAAATCAATTAAAAGTGTAATTAATAAAATAAAATAAACATTTAAAACTTACCACACACTACATGCTTCAGAAATAAATAATTTTAATCTTTTTACTGAAAACATTTTAAGAAATTAAAATGAGTTAAAATTAAATTATTACGAGTATAATGACATAGTTCTTATTACAAGATGAATATTTACATTGTAATAATAAGAGTACCTAATACTACAAGCGTCAAATTCAAATAAGGAACACTCGAAACTTATTTTAAATAAATTGCAAAAAGTATACAATCGATTGTATTTTGTAACTGGCAGCTTACACCGCTACCGACATTCGTAACCATTTTTTTTAGTACAATGTATTGTAACAAGCTGCCGAAGTCAACTAGTGCATTTTTTGCAACGTTTTTTTTTATCAAAATCCTATTTCTCGGATTTAAAAGGATTTAGACACTTTGTTGTGACAACAATGACATTTGTGGAGACCGATATTTGTTTTCATTTAGTGTTTTTTTTTTCCTCGTGAATTTCTCATGAGTTTAAGTAGTAAATTATATTTTTTTGTTTGGTAGCTTGATGTTATTTTTTTTTGTTTTCTTGTAAAAATACAATATAAATTGTCAAATTTTGTATATATTGATTTATTATAGAAACTTCAAGTTTAAGTTGAGAATTTTATTTACGAATTATCGATATGAGACTTTACTCGAATAATCCTACTTTCATAATGAGGAGTATCAAAATAAAATATTCATTGTGTTGAAAATGATCATCAAAAAGTCCGACCCTTAAAATCCAAGTAATCTTCGGGTCGAAAAAATCGCGACAAATCCTAATTCACCCTCCGGTCCCCTATTATTGGCATCCAATCTTGGCTTATCAACATTCGGACACCATAACAGGCATTCGCAGACTCATACATATTTTAGGGGCGCGCACCCCGTTTGGTCAACTGTCAGTAATGATTTGCTGCTGTTTCCCAACAACCGCCCCCAAGAAACATGTCCAATTAATGTAGAACTATGACGCTTTATATGTAGTTCTAAAATTCTGAATAAAACTAGTGTTTTCGAGTTCATGCTATGTTGGTATCGCTATAGAGTCATGGGCGTTAGAAAAAAGTTAGATTATCTACGATTTTTTCGGACGTGCGGATGCCGGGGTGGATATCGAAGAAAAATATGGCTTCCTATTTGTATATATTTCGTAAGCTTTATGATTAGATATATAAATACAAAATACATGTTTTGTTATTAGTATACAAATCAAACTGTATAAAAACCAAGAGGATATTTTTCATCTTTACGCTGTGTCCCTGATGGGGTAGTCAAAGAGGACAGATCGATCAGAAAAAGAAAAGGAATACAATATGCCTCTGCCACCCCTTCGGGGATAAGACGTGACTGATAAACATAAACATAAACATATTTTTTATAAAACTGTAGTGAAGTTCACTACAGTTTAAAAAAACAATGCTTTAAGAAACCAATACAGGTAAAAATACTTATAAAGTATTTTACTCTGATAAAGCGTCCATCGTAATCTTTACTTTTACTAAATGGAATGTAAAAGTTCCATATTTTTAATTGTCAAACAATTTTTTTGTCAAATTTTTTTTTTATTTCATTAAACATTTTATACAATAAAACTCATTTTTACAATACAGTACACGGAACGATGTACTTGCTCAGTGATAAAGTTCCTTCTTTAATAAAAAATTAAATAAAAACTAGACTTTTTTGAAAGCCTATATGGGAAATTTTAATTTTAGAATGCGTGTGGATTTGAAATAAGCAAATGTCCGTAGTTTCAGGTTCCACTCTCGACTACTTTATCCAACAATAGAAAACTTTCCTTTGCCAAACACATTATTACCTTACGCAATCGAGATGTCGCCAACAGACATAGGTTTTCGTTGCACAAACAAACATTTAGGTTTATTTGAATAACGTCGTCGCAACGTGACACCGGCATTGGCCAACAGATTCGGCACGGTAAATAGCATTTTCTGGATTGGCAAACAACTTGCTTTGGCTATCGTGTTTCTTAACGATGAAAAGAGCTTCGGAGTATTTTCTTTTTAGGGATTCATATGGTACAGTTTTCACAGTAATTATTTCTTTTTCTGTCCCCTAAGCGTTTTCTAAGTTGCTTACAAAGTGTACCAGTACTTGGGCTCCAAGTTCACTACGGGGGTTTAGCTTTATTTGCCTCTGTGGCGCGGTGGGAGTGTATCCGACTGCTACGCAAGAGGTCGTGGGTTCGATTCCCACCCAGGATAAAACTTTGTGTGATGAGCACGATGGTTTATGTCTGGGTGTTATTTATCTATCAGTTACCTGGTTACCATAGTATTCTCATAGTACTCTGCTTAGTTTAAAATCAATGTCGTTTGGGACCTGGACATCTTAGTGCACTTTACACCCACAGTAATTAACTCAATATTGAAATCCATCTTCTGACTACATATGTAGACCACGTGAGCAGATTGCTCAAAAACGGAAAAGTCAAAAGTTCTTCACGTGCGTGTATGAAGCGATTGATGAATCTACAAGAAGCGAAAGAAGTATGCATGGATCGCGAAGCCTGGCGATCAGTCCTCTCTGACTACCCCGTCAGGGATACAGCTTGAGATAGTTAGTTAGTTAGTTTTATCTTCTGACTGACGGACGCAGTGATAGTGCATGCATCTGTTGTTGTTGAAGTCCTGGGTTCGAATTCCTGGTCAATACAAATATTCTTTTACATTTAACTCGCTAAAATGACGCTGCCCGATGAAAGTCTATGACGTCTAGCAAATTGAGGGCCAATTAAAGTCCACAACACTATTGACCTTCAGATTGGCGGCCTAGTGATGGAAATATGGACGCTCCTCCGCTTGAAAATCCTGATGGTAAGAGGGAGAACACACGTGCGTTGGGAAAGCGTTCCAAGTTCCTAAAGTTCGACAGAAAAGCAATTTAAAAATGCAAAGAAAAAATAAATACGGCTTGCACTCCGGGAATGCCGACAGAAGTGAAAACTAAATTTTTCTATAATTTATTTATCTAATGGCGTTCGCGGTCTGTTATATGTACATGCATATATGTACTTAAGATGCGTATTTAATAAGGTGATCCTAGACATTTTGCGTAGGCATCGGTTCACTAAGGCTTGAAGTTGCAACAATAAATTACAGCGGTCTATACCTATGCATATAAAAATAAATGAAAGTATTTATTTCTAATGAAAATACAAAGTAACTGGCAATAACAAAATATTATTTACACAATCCGGTTTGTTGAACTATAACAAATATGTTATCATAACTTGTTATAACGCTGGGAAAGAAAAAATATGTTCATATTTGTTCGCGCTCAAATGTACAAAACGATTGACTTTGTTCTACAGACTCGACACATACATTTTATAGGTTTATACCTAGATGCCACTGATTCTAGTGAGTCGGAATCGAGTGCTATTAGTCCTGCTGAGTCGGTGCTAATAGTAGGGGAGATAGCGTTAATTTTCACAAGGAAGTTGATGCTGAATGAAATTCATAACACTAATTGTTCTTTACCAATACATAACAGATTTGACCGTCAGTCAGTCTGGTAGTGGTGGAACCAAAAGTTATAGGATGCCAATTAAGTAAGACTTCCAAATGTATTAACTATGCATGTATAGTTAGAAAGAGTCATGGTAGACCGAGGCTTACATATGAAGACCATATGAGCATATTGGTCAAATACGGAAAGGTCAAAAGTACTACGTTTGGTTTAACACGCTAATCTCAGAAACTGCTGGTTGGATTTGAAAAAATATTTTTTTGTTAGAGTACCCATTTATCGAGGAAGGCGATACGTCCCTGGAGAGCGGAGCAGTAGTCATAAATGTCGAAAAATCGGGCAAATTTTAATGCATTATTGTAGAATTAATAAGCGACGGGATTAAATAGGTGCGGCGGCAGTTCAAAAGTATGTCATGGGCGCAGCCGGAGGGGTCACCTAGTCATTAATTAAATTAATTATTTTATGCCATTACATAGAGATTTGTCTTGAGTAGGAATTCAACGCTTCGGTTACGTACAAAGGTACTCTAACTACTAGACCAAGAGGCCAGTCAATTTATTTTTATACAAGTGTGTCCTCTAAAAGTCACAACGGTTATAGGCATAATACGCTACATAAAAGCCTGTACTGTTCACAGTCAGACAGTCAATCACGTACGGTCGTCACGTCTTTACCTCGCTTCGTCTACCGGAATAAAAGCTTCGCATGACCTGAAAATCGAGATGCTTTTATAACATTCACATCTACCTACACGTGTAACTATTAAAACAATTTTATTTTCTGATCTTCTAAGTCAGTTTGGACCAGATCACAGTCTAAAATAGTGTCCCACATACATAGCCCTAGATATTGTCACGTCTTTATCCCTGAAGGGGTAGGTAGAGGGATATTATACTGTGCGTATAATATGCCTCTCCCTACCCATATGCATTTTTGTCCCACGTAACAGGCCCTTTTAAGGCACCCATAAGGCCTTCAGCTTGGCTTAACGGTTACATGTTACTGGCACCCGGGACCAACTTCAAAACCCTGAGCAGTAAAACTAGCATTCGGTACTACCTATTATGCCACCAAGGAGGTAGCTCTTCATACTTCCTATAAAAACAAAGCGTTTAAATCATAAAACTCAATTTAGTTCTAACAGTTTGAAAAAAGAATCGAAATGTCATTCAACTTGATCCGTATCATTGACTCCTAACCCTCCGCATATCCAACGCAAACAGTTGCATCTTAACCCTTCGACTGCAAAATCCCTATCTCGTGAGAACACGGAAGACACAAAAACTGCACCTGGTGTAACTGTTAGCGGACAAAAGAACCCTTTGATATCCGCTTCGGGTCGAAAATACCGTAAGAAATAAAAAGGTAATCAAGGGTTAGACAAATGTCAGGTGACGACAGATGCCTCATAATTCGCGTGAAATTATTTTTCGAGCCATGTTTTTGATGGAATCTCACGTTGGCTGATGATGTGTGAAAATTAATAATGGTTTCGGTTTTTAAATTAAAATCATAAAATCATTAATACGCTTCTTTAAGATCAAGAAATATAATAAAAAATTTTAAAGATTTTAAAATCTGGCAACATGTAATGGTACCTACCAAACTTACTCTCCAAAAATAGCGACGTATAAATTAAACGGATTAACCGATTTTGGTAAAAGGTCAACAACGAATTTCGTGGATTTGAAGAAAAATGAAATGGTATTAATTAGAATTTTGTCATTTAAGATTATAATGTAATTACTGATCCAGATAGATTCACAGATAGTATAAACCTAAAAAAATTACACTATATTCATATCTTAATAATATTATAAATGCGAAAGTGTGTATCGATGTTTGTTACTCTTTCACGTAAAAACTACTGAATAGATTTTAATGAAACTTTACAATAATATAGCTTATACATCAGAATAACACATAGGCTACTTTTTATCCCGGAAACCAGTTCCTGTGGGCAACGGGAACGGGAAAACTTCTCTACGCGGGCGAAGCCGCGGGAGTAGCTAACTAGTAAGTACATAATTCTATAATTATAAACCTATATGAAAATAGTGTAATGTACCTAATGCAAAATAGAAAGCACTTGGTATTCACCCAATACCTTGATGATGATGATGATGTTGGTTTAGTCCCAACGCCTTATACATAAATATACCTAACAAAAGTACAAAATCACCCAGACCTGGGAGTACTCAAATTTTATAAATGAATTTACTTTTATTTTTTGTACAATATTGATTACCTCTCATAGAATTAAATTATACAATTATGTACATCATCAGAAAAAATATCTTCAAAAACCACCGTCTCAAATGAATCAAAAGGAACCGCTGTTCTCTTTCTTATAAAACACAATAAACACCCACAATTCACGTCACTACCGAACCACTCCAAATAATTAATACTCATTGAGAACGGTCAACCCTTCAAACGAAGCCGGATATAAACTAACCGCCTTTTCTTTACACTCAACAAAAAAAACGACACCTTTGTCAGAAAAGGGTTAAAAAAAAGTCTACTACTTCGGCAATGTTACGCCAATTTTGCTTTCAAGGGAAATTAGATATCCTCTTACGGACAGGCTTTAACCCTTTGTGTGCGTGTGGGAAAAATTGCGGAATCGTATTAGATGTCTAACGGGAGTGTTGCGTCTTTTAGCACCTGATCTGACATATGTGAGACTTTTGTTAACATTTGCCGTTACTTGAGATAGAATGTTAGTATAACGGTTGATTTTTTTTTTTCGACTGTCGAGATCTGTTGTTTTTAGTTTTTTTGTATTGATTTTTTAACCAATATTTTCTCATTTTGGTACCAAATTCTGACAGCTGGGTTGCTAACAACATTTTAAAATTTATTAAATGTGTATGGTCTGTCACGAAAAAGATAATAATAATTATCTACCCAAGGCGAGGCTAAGATGACATGCATGACTTCCAAATTATAAGGATTCATTTGAATGTACATTGCTGAGAAATTCTTAATTAAGACTTTTCTCTTTCACGACCAAGTTAGTCCGTTTCATTTTACATATTAACCCTAAACTTCTAACCGATACAAGAGCGACGCGTAATACGTTTAGCTTTATAATCCAACGACTGCGCTACGCGGTTGCGGCGGCCCCGTATGTAATTTCCCATGGGTTACCTCTCAACAAGGATGACTAATGCCCGCCGGACGTTCTGTTTTCTACGTAAAATGTTGTTCAACCCTCGTGAACTGTTTCGTATCAGTTCGGTTTTCTAATATTTCTATTCACAACACAACAAGATAATCAGCAGAGAACACACAGTAAAAATCATTCAGATCCGAGAATATAATAAGAGAAACTACGCCTAATCATTCATTCATTGGATCATTATATTACGATTACTGGTTGGTAAATTATGGAATGTTTGGTAAAAAAAAACTGGTAAAGTATCTAAGGTTATGAGCTTCAGATAGTAAACCAAAAATTGCTTTACCTTGGCTGTTAAAGCTAGAGCCTAAGTCAAAACATAATATTTTTGTTTTTGTATCAACGTTACATTATTCAGAACTCAGCAGTAGTTCTTTGAGCAATAGCCGTAAAATATCGTGATATCGTATGGACGAGTGATCAAAGCTCCGTTCACTGGATCGTTCCTGATAGGGTTTTAATCCACGTACGTATGGCGTTGGAAAATGTATGTTACATTTTTAGATGGACTATAATTCGTCATCAGAACGCTCTGCTCGTTCGGAGCAACTCCTGCAGTATCCATATCAGCTATTGTGTCACATTTCACTACAACCACCCAGCTATATGAAAAACAAGCTTAATCTTAGAACAGCTTACTGGCGTTCACATGACTGTATTGCTTACCTCATAAGAACAAACGTGCGGTCGGGAGACCCCGTCAGGAACGAAGTTCCTGACATGAATGATTTATCTATCAAACACAAGTAATAAATATTTACGTTTTCACGAAATGTACACGTGTCTATACAACCGTATGTTGAGATATAATGATAAAAACAGACAGAGAGAGGGAGAGAGAAATAGAGAGAGAGGTTAATTGTGCACCGGGTAGCAACTGGCAGGAACTGCTCGTGTGATCATTTGCTCGTAATTGGCTTGATACTTTTTGTTGTGCTTGATACACACACAGCATACGGCATTTCGTTACGTGACGATTTCCACTATATCGCACTACCCGCAAACCGCGTTAAGGAACGTCGTTCCAAAATACAAAAGCTAAGAACACTCCCTAGAATGGACTGATTAATTATCTGTGTCATAATCCTAAATCTGTAAAATAGAAAACAGACACGGTTCCAAAGCGAAGTTTCAATAAATTTTTGATAATACATTCTGGCATAAATTAATTGACAAACAAACATAAAACTTTACGTAGGTATATTATCCTTCTTAGGTAATGAAGTAGAATATGAATATCGCAAAAATACAGTTTAATATTACGAAGTGACCTTGTTCATATAAAAACGATGTATGATCCGATCGTTCACAACATGACAACAGCATTTTTCAGATGATGAACAGCCTCTTCACAATGCGAGTTGGCGATAATCGAATTACGATACATAATCGATACGTTGAATATCGAATCGAATACTTGGACGTATCCTCTGTAATGCTATATTGATGATTCTAGCACAGACTGATTAATGGTCCCGCAACGTTACGTACAATAAAAACTCCATGCCTTGAACATTTACGGGTTAAATCGAAACGAGAATATTCAATCGAGGAAAGTACATTGATGGTTTTGTTACTCAGGCAAAATTCTTTGTCGAAATGAAACAACCAATGTAAATTGTAATGAGTGTGTAGTACGTGTATACAAGCGTTTTTAGTGCAAGGGTTGAATGTAGGGTTGTCGCCAGGCCGGTGACTTGTAATTTTGTGGTGTGTATTATATTGCTTCCAAAAAATATACCTACTGCTAACTGCTAAGGTGAACTTGTTGTGTGTAAGGAGGTAGGTACCCCATTTGTAGGTATATTGAGATATTTTCTTTTATCTTTTATTATTTACTGAGTAGAGCAGATGCTTATAACTATCAAATCTTAGCATTTTGTTTAGTAGTAGTAAAGTAGCACTCGTAGCCATTCTAACTCAGTGCTCTGTATCACATAACTAAAGTAAAAGTTACGAAAGTATTCAATTGCACCTATAAACATTCTATTTGTGTTGAGATCTGCCCAAACATTCGACATAGTTTTGAAAAGCAATTAGTGTAGCAAACCATCTAACTTTACAACCATCACTACATTATTATAAAATAAAATCCTCCGCCGCGTCTGTCTGTTCACTATAAATTCAAAAACTACTGCACCGATTTTCATTCTATTTTCATAAATGGACAGAGTGATTCTCGAGGAATGGGTTGGTATATAATTTGTTAAGCTTTTGTATAAATTGGCTAAAATATAACGATATTTGTTGGAGGTTTCGGCACTAATAAATCGTCTAGGAGCATTCAACGACAACGCTGCCTATACTTTTTGATATATTAACAAAATAAAGTGTGGGAATTTTTTTCATCTTATAAAGGTCTACAGAAAAGTCTGCAATGGTATATGTCCATCTCTTAAGGACAACATACAAGCTTACACCGGGGGAAATAGGTACGGGAAAGCTTTACGGGCGAAGTTGTGGACATCAGCAAGTTGGTTATAAAAAACGCCGGACCTAGTGCTACAGCATAGTCAAAAAAATGCAAGGTAAGTTTGTTTGTGGGCACAAACGTTTATTGTTTACCCTAGTTTACCCCTTAACAGAATAACACTATAGGAGCCCATCTACGACCCGCAGTGCTTGAATTAGCGCACAGTGGGCGGTGGGCACGCATTCATGGACAACGATTGTAATTTAAAATTATTCACGTACTTCAATTTAATGATTATAGACGTTATACTGATTCGTTAGTTTGGTAATTTACACACTTGAATTTACAAAAAAATGTAAATTTGCTTTAAGTAGTCAGGTACAAATTTTTCTGTCCTAATGTTGCTACTAATAATGGAAATTTTCACACAGCTTCGCTTTGTCACTCCACAGTATATTTTTAGGTTTTTATACATACATACATATTGTCACGCCTTTATCCCCGAAGTGGTAGGCAGAGGCATAATATACGCCCACATTTCACTATACGCATTTATGTCGCACGTAACAGGTGGTGAGCCCATTGCCGTGTATTTTTGTGTGTATTTTTAGGTTTTCGTTTATTAACAAATTTGCCTCAGAGGTAGTGTGACTACTGTGCTGAGATTTTGGAGTTCGAATCCCGGGTCGGATCAAATATTTGTATGATATACACATTGTGTGTATTAAAGTATATTAATCAGTTGTCTTGATCCCATAAAACAAGCTTGTATTAGCTTAATGTGGGTTAGATAGCGTTGTAAAAAATGTCTCACAATATTTATTATTTATTTATTCATCTTTTGTATAATTATATAACACAGTTAAACAAATAAAAATTCCATGCCATTCATTATCTCCTGCAGAGAAGCTTCTTGCTGGACCACCAGAATTTTATTAATATCAAAACAAATTTCATGAAAATGGTTTGAAAATTTGGCCTTTTTTAAAAAGTAACAGTGAAAGTTTAATAAACGCTGAAAATATTTAATTTACACGTTTTACAAGTAAATTTAAATTATAATAATACATACGTTCCATTTATTTTAAAATTAACTGACGAGACGTGCAGGCTGTCTGTTCAATAGTTTTTTTTTATTATTAATGGCTAACCCTTTGTCGCTGGCACCAATCGATTTCCGATCCCCGATATAATACAATGCACATTTTAAAATTTTAAAATCCGATATCTGTACAGAGCATTTTTTATGTAACTACGATGCATTTTTAACCCTTCAACGTATGTCTGTTGCACAGTGATTCTCAAAGTCAGATTCTAGTACTTATTATTTTTGTTTGTTTATCAATCATGCCTTATTCCCGAAAGGATACCAGAGGCATATAACACGCCCACTTTTCACCTAGTGCATTCCTGTCTCACGTAATAGGTGGTGAGCCCATTGCCGTGTTAAAATAGACAGACGCAGGTTGTGGCTACCTGCTGTTGAAATTTTTAAGCCACATTTTATACAACATAAGGCTTTCAACTTGGCATAACGACTGCCATGTTACTGGCAACCGGGTTTCCGAATTATTACTGAAGTTATTCTTCTTTTGGCGCGTTACGGAAAAATGATGACAGTAAATTTTTACGATGCGCGCGCAGACTGTCTCGAAAAACCGACACCCTGAATTTAGCTGATAAGTGTTTCCATGACAACTGTTTTCAAACACCCTGAAACCCTTCTGCAAACGTAGGATAAGGCGAAAGATACATTTTTTTAAAGATTTTTATCGTGTTACGTCAAAGAACGACGTGTTACGTCAAAGATAAGTCTCTAACGCGTATACATGTACACACACACACACACACTTCTTTTGGTTTTTGTATGTTTGACACGTAGTCATTTAAGTTGGTCTCCTAAATCAATTAACTAAGAGAAATAATTAGTCGTTTTTTAATATTCGACATGTTATGTAATCTGACCTCTTAACCCCGTAAGGGTATCTACAGTAGTATAATAATCCAAAACACTGCAAATTAATTTATAACTATCTATAAATTTAATTTGTTAGTTTGTTCGTTCTGCTTTCATATCGCGAGGAATCACTTTATTGATGTGATTTTTTTGAAATAGTAATAGTAGTAAATTTGGAAAGTCCTACCAATATTTAAATAATATAAAAACTTATTCTTACTGGTAAGCACTTTTATGGGAAAACCAAATTTTTCATGGGTGGAACCGTGGGTGTCTTCTAGTATTATACCAAAACCATTTTACTTTAAAAAGTGGAATTAAACTTATTGAAATCATTCATAAATATTCAATAAAAGATGAAACTAAGAATATAGCACTAGACATTGAAAGGCGCCATTAATAAAAGTTTGGGGATCGCTATCAGAGGATTGTGTAACCACGCGGTGTCTGTACGTGACAATTTAAACAAATTCTGGGCCATTTGGCTTCTAGGGTGGCATGCTTTTTTTAAGGACTTATTATGAATAAAAAAATAGTGCCATTGAACCACATTCACCCGATGGATCGATGCGGGATAAGTGTGGTTGGTAATATACGCGAGCTGTTGTGCTAAAAGGTGGCTCTCATTTTTTCGTTTGCATACTGACAATAGTAAAAATAAAACCGGTGGTAGAATTTATCAATGTGTTGTATTAGTTATGTATTTGTAGGTAACGCACAGCATGGTTTTTGACAGAAAACCTGTCATTAATTTGAAAATAGCAGTATCGATAACTAGCTACGAGCTTGGCTTCGCCGACATATTTCGTACTTCGTTTATTCATCTAAGCGTGCTTCTCAGTTGCAACATAATTTTACCAGAGACGTCATTTACAAATTTTTCGATAAATAATCGAATGACATCTTGACAGTTGGTGAGTGGAATTAACTGTCAAAGATTTCGGTAACGGCGATCATTCACACATATTCAATTGAATTGAAATACCTGTTATAAGATACCGTACCGCATCCATATAGTAGGCACCCGAATCGCTTAGGCTAGTCAATGGACACCTTAGTAGTTAATCTTGCTTAATATATTAAATGTGAAACTTCGTAAAGATGATTGTTACTCAGTTACACTTAAAACCTTTTAGATTTTTATTTGGTAAATAGATAGCGGACATACATGGACAATATACATTTACATTTATCCTGGAAACAATTTTTATTGATAAGATTGACGAAGAATATTTGTGTAAAAGTTGAGGGTAGAAGGAGTCAGAATAGACCAAGATTTACGTACAAAGACCACGTAAACAGATTGTAAAAATACTAAACAGACAAAAGTATTCAGATACACAGACTTGCATGAATTAAAATATTAATGAATCTGCAGGAAGCTTAAGAAATATGCAAGGAAAATACCTGAAAATCCTAAATACCACGCCGCAGTTAGCACGGTACATAAAATCAAGTTGTAGAAATTTATTTTACGACCACAAAAAATTGTCTCTGAAAATTGTATCATGTAGTCATATTTATCAAGATTTTTGATATTTTTTTTTGATAATCCTCCCGTTCCTTCGTCATCTAAACGATAGATATTGTAAACATACTGTGCCATATCTCAGCAAGTGGTGAATATTTAATAACTTCGCGCCATATGCGATCTCATTGACAATGGCGAGTGGATCCCGTACGTAGCCGCGCTTTCTTCCAATAATCCCTTACCCCTGAGACGGAGTTAACCGACCCCACAGAAAGGATTTAGAAATGCTGAGAGTGTATAAAAAATGCCGTGCTCATTGATAGGGTTAATATTTTTGTGACGTTGGCAACATTGGTGAAATATTGGACAAAAGTGAGATGAATTTATAACTAAAGTGTAAGTAGTTATAGCTGAAGGATTTTATCTGAGAGTTAACCTGTAAATTAATTTAGGATTTTAAACTCCAACGCAAAATAAGAGTGTTATAAGTTCAGTGTTACAGTGTGTAGTAACCTTTACTAATTTCTTCTTTTTATCATTCATTTCTAGTTGCTCGCCAACCCTACATGGATTTGAAGCTTGGTACTTCTTTGGAGTATGCTTAGGAAACACCAAACGTTGATAACTTGGTGCTTGTTTGGAGTATGCTTTTTTATAACTCCGTTGTTAGGAAACAACAAAGGTTGATAACTTGGTGCTTGTTTGGAGTATGTTTTTTATAACTCCGTTGTTAGGAAACGCCTAAGGCTGATAACTTGGTGCTTGTTTGGAGTATGTTTTTTATAACTCCGTTGTTAGGAAACAACAAAGGTTGATAACTTTTTGCTTGTTTGGAGTATGTTTTTTATATTTCCGTTGTTAGGAAACGCCTAAGGCTGATAACTTAGTGCTTGTTTGGAGTATGTTTTTTATAACTCCGTTGTTAGGAAACGCCTAAGGCTGATAACTTGGTGCTTGTTTGGAGTATGTTTTTTATAACTCCGTTGTTAGGAAACGCCTAAGGCTGATAACTTGGTGCTTGTTTGGATTATGTTTTTTATAACTCCGTTGTTAGGAAACAACAAAGGTTGATAACTTGGTGCTTGTTTTTAGTATGTTTTTTTATAACTCCGTTGTTAGGAAACGCCTAAGGCTGATAACTTGGTGCTTGTTTGGATTATGTTTTTTATAACTCCGTTGTTAGGAAACGCCTAAGGCTGATAACTTTGTGCTTGTTTGGAGTATGCTTTTTTATAACTCCGTTGTTAGGAAACGCCTAAGGTTGATAACTTGGTGCTTGTTTGGAGTATGTTTTTTATAACTCCGTTGTTAGGAAACGCCTAAGGCTGATAACTTGGTGCTTGTTTGGATTATGTTTTTTATAACTCCGTTGTTAGGAAACAACAAAGGTTGATAACTTGGTGCTTGTTTTTAGTATGTTTTTTATAACTCCGTTGTTAGGAAACGCCTAAGGCTGATAACTTGGTGCTTGTTTGGATTATGTTTTTTATAACTCCGTTGTTAGGAAACGCCTAAGGCTGATAACTTTGTGCTTGTTTGGAGTATGCTTTTTTATAACTCCGTTGTTAGGAAACGCCTAAGGTTGATAACTCGCGATACGGACTCTGTAAAAAGCTTAAGGTCCCTCATGAAGAATTGTATTATAAAGGCGTGACAATAGTATGTAAGACTTCAAAAAGTATCTCAAAACTATAACCAAAGAAGCTTTTTCCAATTGCCTAAAGTAATTAATATTATTTAAGTAAATAAAAGACAATTTTATGATCAAAAAGTCCAATATGGAAACGCAATTCGATCACATTTGCGAGGACAATTCATCACGGGAACCTCCCACACCGTGTTGCTCTCCAGATATCATTTATTAGGGAGAGACAGACCAATTTATATAGAGGAGGGTCACTTAATTGAATGTAAAAAATCGTCCGTTTGAAGATCTACACTACACAGCAGTTTCGCGCCCAACGAGGGGTGGTTCGTGTAATTGTAATATTTGGTCCTTATGTACAATCCTATTAACATTATAAACGCGAAAGTTTGTAATAATGGATGTTTGTTACTCTTTCACGTAAAAGCTACTGAATGAATTTCAATGAAACTTTACGATAATATAGTTTAATACATCAGAATAACACATAAGCTACTTTTTATCCCGAGAACAAGTTCCTGTGGGAAACGGGAATCGGAAACCTTCGTGAACGGGAAGCTGCGGGCGTTCACTAGTCTTACATAATTTAGCTTTAATTAAGAATTAAATTATATTATCTGTGGCTTTAGGTATACACCTTATCGTCAACATCGTTTGAGCTATTATACTTCACATTTTCGAGGTGCTAGACCAATAGGTAAGTATCGTGCGGTTTTAGTCTGTCGACATAAAATTCATGATAATTTCCACACCACCTAAAAAAATATCGTGTTAAATTTGGTTCTCGCAATTTCGTAATTATCGTGGGAGCAAAAAAAAATTCATAAGAATTCAGGTACAATTGGACTCAATGTCCATACTTCAGTGCTCAGGTTTCACTTTCAGTCTATTGTCAGCTGTAGTTTTCTACATCCCTCGTAGTGATGGCAGTCGCTTACAACAATACTGAAAAAAAAAAACAAATAAAGTTTATTAAGCTTTATAAGCCTTATAGTCAACATCATCTGAGTGGTAGTTTACGTTTTAATTGAGGCGCTATACCAATTAGTAAGTTTCGTGCGGTTTTAGTCCGTTCAAGTACAATATAAAATTCGTAATAATTTCCACACAAAAAAAAATCTTGTATTAAATTTGGTTATCGCTCTTTCGTGTTTGGTCCCGTGGGAGCAAAAATATTTTTTTATATGAATTCAGGTGCAATAGAGACTAGTTCAATTTGACCCAATGTCCATACTTCAGTACTCAGGATGCACTTCTGACTATTGTCAGCTGTAGTTTTCAATCATCATGGCAGTCGCTTACAGCAATGCTGGAAAAAATTAATAAGAGAATTAAGTCTACTTAATTCACTTATTAGTCTTATTAATTTTTAAGCGCAGGATCTATCCTGCGCTTAATTAGGTCCTCGGAAGCAACTGGCTTTAAATTTAAAGCGCTAAGTTAGAGACAAAATGTTAATAAATGACAAAAAAATACATATCAGTCACGCCTTATCGCCGAAGGGGTGGCAGATGTATATTATAGGCCCACATTTCCCCGTGTAGGTATTTGTCGCACGTAAAAGGTTGTAAACCCGTCCGTGACCAGTCATAGCGAAAATTGCTAAACGCAGTTATGGTTCACGAACATTGAGCGAACACGAGCGCTTCAACACAAAACAAATTTTTAGCTTGTCTCTAATCTGACTAACTTCAAAACAAATAAGAATTATTGCATAAGATATGATATACTTATATAACCAGTTAAAATTTCATAGAGACACCGAAAGTCACCCTCGGACAAGCGGCGCCGGGCGGCGGATATGTTCGAAAAATCCCATATCTCCCTCCAAGAATCACACGGTCGCCCGCACACGCCTACATTATATTTGTTTCAATATATAAAACACTGGAAGTGTCAAGCATTTTATGTACTTTTATTGTGGTTTTCTGATCTTGCTCACCTGTCAGCATTTCGGATATACTTATGCAATAGCGCGTAGGCAAGAATAGACTGCAAAAGAAATTGAAAGAAAATGATCCGAAAATAAATATTGTGGGACATTTTTTTTACACACCGCTGCGCCCTCTAAGTATAAGTAAGCTTGTGTTATGGGATCTAGACCACCGGTAAACATACTTATATATTTCTAAATACATACATATCTATATAGGAAACACCAAAACTCCGAAACAAACATTTATGGACACAATTATTTTTTTCGGACGGCGTTGCGAACCCGACTGCGGCACTGAGTCAGTCAAATAATATATTGTTTACATTGGTCTGTGGTATGCGTGTCACCACTGGTCTGCAAGAAATCAGACCTAAGCTCTTACATGGAACTTTAGATTATTTTTTAAATATTATTGTTCTTTTTTAATTCTCAAATAAACAAAATAAACTACACATTTGTCTTTGTTAGAGTAACTTTCATCGGTCATCGTTGTCACATAGGTGACCTCATCGCTTTTTATATTATATACCATACTATACTATACTAATCCGTATTATTACAAAACAATATCAGAAAATTATTTAGGTGCATTGTGCTTATAAAAGCCAAAGAAATAAAAATAAATGTTTTCTAATAAAAATGATAGTTAAGGAAAGTATATATAACGGCAGTGTCAAACTGACGCACTGCACGAACGCGTAGTAGAACTCATCAACTGTTCAATGAATTTATTATATGTATTCAGAGTAAGTAACTCTATAACCCTAGAAGGACATAATAAAATAAAAACTCAATGTTCCAAATTCAAATATTACATTTGAATAAAGAACGTTGCCACATCTAGCAGTGCTCTATTCCACCTAAATCCACACTCACAATACAGATTTTTTATACATTTTCTGATACATTTCTTTTTCGATGCATCTTCAGGGGCAATATTATTTGTGATAGTGTCGGTGATGTGTTTTGAATATAGAGTGTGTTTTAATAAAGTACGCGTCTGTTTCATACATGTGTATGTATTGGATTGGTGATGATTTCGTTTTTTATGTATGGCTTATAAGATTGGTACGGCCAGATCATAACTTAGAATTAGTTTACGATTTGTTTGGGAAGGTTCTCTTTACGCTTCGGTAACTTTGATTTGTGGTTTCCAATATAATTCTACAGATATTATTTCACGGTAAGTTTAGGTAGTTTTTCAATGTGGCCATTAGATGTCTTCTTATTGTTCTACAACGCGAGAATTGAGAAGAATTTTAAATACTCGCTTCTTCCTCCTCCTCCACAGGTGCAGTGCGAGTGTCCGTTATTCTACGATGACTCTTTCCATCGGATGGGGAGTACCTATACTACTTTGTTACCTATTGCACATACTTACTACTATATACATATAAACATATTGTCACACCTTTATCCCCGAAGGGGTAGGCAGAGAGAGGCATACTATTCGCCCACATTTCACTGTATGCATTTTTGTCCCAAGTAAAAGTGGTGAGCCCATGGCCGTGTTGAAATGGACAGGCGCAGACTGTGGCGACCAGAATACTTACTACTACTACTGAATAATTTTATTTGTTTATTTGGTTTATCTTAACCTGTTTGAAGTATTTAACCTGAAAAGAACTTGCATCCTGGAGCACCATTTATAGGTTAGCTGATGAACAACTGGCAGTATAGTTTAGCTTCAACTTTAGAGGACTGAACTCCTTACACCTAAGCCCTACAGTTTCTCGATATACAGAAACATTCACTCGAAATTTGGCTATCGCCCAATCGCATTTCCCGTAAGAATAAAACATTTTTTGAGATATAAAGGAGCCTATAATATATAACTATCTAAATTTTCCATCGATTTCTTACGACGTGAAAGAGGTATAACAAAGAAGGAACAAACACACTTTTAACTCCACTGGTACGGGAAAAATGCTATTAATGTCCGGACGTCCGTCCGTCCGTCCATTCAGTCTACAGGTTTTCCATCGGATCTGCATGCAACTTGGCATGGACAATCCTTGATGTAGACAACAACTTTTAGCGAGGGGGTTTTTAGAACGGAGGGGAAATGAAGGCAGGGGAGCGGAAATGGTCCCATAGTGGTTGGCAAGAGCGCTCAAGATGAAAAAAAAATCAATTTTAAAAAAATAAATTACTCCGAAGTCTACGGTTCACAGAACCACTAGTCATATTAGTCTAGATTACCATAGAATATTGGTCCACATCAATGTCTTAGGAGCCCGAACGATTTCACCTATGTACAATCAACTGAGTCCACGCTCAAATAACAAAGAAGAAGTATTGATAACCATTTAACTTAAGAATAATAATAAAAAAAAAATCCAATAATAAATTTTATTGCAGACAATTGTATACACAAATACACCTATCAAACGGAGTACACTTTTATTCGACCACATAACCCTAAAACGCGTACGAAACAAACATGGGTGCAAGAACGAAATATCATCGAACGTTTACCGTCAGATCACGTTCTACTGATACAAGTAAATGCTATATTCTTTACAGCGTGAAGCATATAGTGATGGGTACTTGCGACGTGAAACGTGACCTTAGGAGTGTTCGAGTATTATAGGGTTATCTTGGCATTTTGTACCTGAGAAATTAACACACTATAGGTAATCTTAAATATCATGATTTTTTTAATATATTGTGCGAAAAACAAATATAGAAGGAGTCAGGGTAGACCGAGACTTACATATGAAGACCCCTCAAAAACGGAAAGGTCAAAAGGGGTGGCAGATGTATATTATAGGCCCACATTTCCCCGTGTAGGTATTTGTCGCACGTAAAAGGTTGTAAACCCGTCCGTGACCAGTCATAGCGAAAATTGCTAAACGCAGTTATGGTTCACGAACATTGAGCGAACACGAGCGCTTCAACACAAAACAAATTTTTAGCTTGTCTCTAATCTGACTAACTTCAAAACAAATAAGAATTATTGCATAAGATATGATATACTTATATAACCAGTTAAAATTTCATAGAGACACCGAAAGTCACCCTCGGACAAGCGGCGCCGGGCGGCGGATATGTTCGAAAAATCCCATATCTCCCTCCAAGAATCACACGGTCGCCCGCACACGCCTACATTATATTTGTTTCAATATATAAAACACTGGAAGTGTCAAGCATTTTATGTACTTTTATTGTGGTTTTCTGATCTTGCTCACCTGTCAGCATTTCGGATATACTTATGCAATAGCGCGTAGGCAAGAATAGACTGCAAAAGAAATTGAAAGAAAATGATCCGAAAATAAATATTGTGGGACATTTTTTTTACACACCGCTGCGCCCTCTAAGTATAAGTAAGCTTGTGTTATGGGATCTAGACCACCGGTAAACATACTTATATATTTCTAAATACATACATATCTATATAGGAAACACCAAAACTCCGAAACAAACATTTATGGACACAATTATTTTTTTCGGACGGCGTTGCGAACCCGACTGCGGCACTGAGTCAGTCAAATAATATATTGTTTACATTGGTCTGTGGTATGCGTGTCACCACTGGTCTGCAAGAAATCAGACCTAAGCTCTTACATGGAACTTTAGATTATTTTTTAAATATTATTGTTCTTTTTTAATTCTCAAATAAACAAAATAAACTACACATTTGTCTTTGTTAGAGTAACTTTCATCGGTCATCGTTGTCACATAGGTGACCTCATCGCTTTTTATATTATATACCATACTATACTATACTAATCCGTATTATTACAAAACAATATCAGAAAATTATTTAGGTGCATTGTGCTTATAAAAGCCAAAGAAATAAAAATAAATGTTTTCTAATAAAAATGATAGTTAAGGAAAGTATATATAACGGCAGTGTCAAACTGACGCACTGCACGAACGCGTAGTAGAACTCATCAACTGTTCAATGAATTTATTATATGTATTCAGAGTAAGTAACTCTATAACCCTAGAAGGACATAATAAAATAAAAACTCAATGTTCCAAATTCAAATATTACATTTGAATAAAGAACGTTGCCACATCTAGCAGTGCTCTATTCCACCTAAATCCACACTCACAATACAGATTTTTTATACATTTTCTGATACATTTCTTTTTCGATGCATCTTCAGGGGCAATATTATTTGTGATAGTGTCGGTGATGTGTTTTGAATATAGAGTGTGTTTTAATAAAGTACGCGTCTGTTTCATACATGTGTATGTATTGGATTGGTGATGATTTCGTTTTTTATGTATGGCTTATAAGATTGGTACGGCCAGATCATAACTTAGAATTAGTTTACGATTTGTTTGGGAAGGTTCTCTTTACGCTTCGGTAACTTTGATTTGTGGTTTCCAATATAATTCTACAGATATTATTTCACGGTAAGTTTAGGTAGTTTTTCAATGTGGCCATTAGATGTCTTCTTATTGTTCTACAACGCGAGAATTGAGAAGAATTTTAAATACTCGCTTCTTCCTCCTCCTCCACAGGTGCAGTGCGAGTGTCCGTTATTCTACGATGACTCTTTCCATCGGATGGGGAGTACCTATACTACTTTGTTACCTATTGCACATACTTACTACTATATACATATAAACATATTGTCACACCTTTATCCCCGAAGGGGTAGGCAGAGAGAGGCATACTATTCGCCCACATTTCACTGTATGCATTTTTGTCCCAAGTAAAAGTGGTGAGCCCATGGCCGTGTTGAAATGGACAGGCGCAGACTGTGGCGACCAGAATACTTACTACTACTACTGAATAATTTTATTTGTTTATTTGGTTTATCTTAACCTGTTTGAAGTATTTAACCTGAAAAGAACTTGCATCCTGGAGCACCATTTATAGGTTAGCTGATGAACAACTGGCAGTATAGTTTAGCTTCAACTTTAGAGGACTGAACTCCTTACACCTAAGCCCTACAGTTTCTCGATATACAGAAACATTCACTCGAAATTTGGCTATCGCCCAATCGCATTTCCCGTAAGAATAAAACATTTTTTGAGATATAAAGGAGCCTATAATATATAACTATCTAAATTTTCCATCGATTTCTTACGACGTGAAAGAGGTATAACAAAGAAGGAACAAACACACTTTTAACTCCACTGGTACGGGAAAAATGCTATTAATGTCCGGACGTCCGTCCGTCCGTCCATTCAGTCTACAGGTTTTCCATCGGATCTGCATGCAACTTGGCATGGACAATCCTTGATGTAGACAACAACTTTTAGCGAGGGGGTTTTTAGAACGGAGGGGAAATGAAGGCAGGGGAGCGGAAATGGTCCCATAGTGGTTGGCAAGAGCGCTCAAGATGAAAAAAAAATCAATTTTAAAAAAATAAATTACTCCGAAGTCTACGGTTCACAGAACCACTAGTCATATTAGTCTAGATTACCATAGAATATTGGTCCACATCAATGTCTTAGGAGCCCGAACGATTTCACCTATGTACAATCAACTGAGTCCACGCTCAAATAACAAAGAAGAAGTATTGATAACCATTTAACTTAAGAATAATAATAAAAAAAAAATCCAATAATAAATTTTATTGCAGACAATTGTATACACAAATACACCTATCAAACGGAGTACACTTTTATTCGACCACATAACCCTAAAACGCGTACGAAACAAACATGGGTGCAAGAACGAAATATCATCGAACGTTTACCGTCAGATCACGTTCTACTGATACAAGTAAATGCTATATTCTTTACAGCGTGAAGCATATAGTGATGGGTACTTGCGACGTGAAACGTGACCTTAGGAGTGTTCGAGTATTATAGGGTTATCTTGGCATTTTGTACCTGAGAAATTAACACACTATAGGTAATCTTAAATATCATGATTTTTTTAATATATTGTGCGAAAAACAAATATAGAAGGAGTCAGGGTAGACCGAGACTTACATATGAAGACCCCTCAAAAACGGAAAGGTCAAAAGTACCGACATATCCAGATATGCATGTGATTAATGAATCTGCAAAATAAGTATATTTAGATTGTGAAGCCTGATGATCTGATACAGTGTGAAGAAACTAACTAACGATTTTTTTCTTACAATAAAATAAAAAGCTTTTTTTATTTTGCACAGACAATTTTAAAGGTGCTTACAAAATGTGATACACTAGAACTAAAGATATTAATAACGCGAACGCGGCTCACTTTAGAAGAACCGGCAAGAAACTCGGAAGATTTTTTTGATGACATACAAATATTGTGACAACTCGGTGGTGTACCTCGCGCTGAAGTCTCGGATTCGAATCTCGGGTCGGAACGAGTAATTGTGTAAATAAATAAATAAATATTAAGGGACATATTTTTTACACAAATGTGTGTTTCAGAGTTTGGATGTTTCATATGTATGTATATATTAAGAAATATAAAAGTATGTTTATAGATATCTAGATCCCATAGTCATAGTACAATCTTATATTATATCAGAGATGTCGCTGTGTAAAAAAATGTCCCACTAAATTTATTTATTTATTTATTATCGCGCGAAAGTATATACGAACCTTTATTAAGTCCGTGCTTAATCCAAATTACCATTTAAAGATTTTACTGCTAATTTAAAACTGAAAATCTGCTAAACCAAAACCCACTAACCAAAAGTATATAAGTAAAATTATGTCGAAACAAATAAATTACTGTCCCGCGGTAGTATCGGGGATAGATGACGTCATAAAACAAATGTAAGCCCACAAGAAAAGCCTAGAGAACACCAGCTCGTAAACCGGTTCCAATAATCCAACGTCGGCGGAAAAAATAGCCATAGTAAAAACTCCTATCCGTACCTAATAACCCGAGAATATTATCAGAGAGTCGTCGGGTCATAACCCGAAATTGGTTTCGGGGTCCGTAAGTCCCCAGTTTTATATGTCGCATTATGAAGGCCGTCAAACGAATTCACGTAGAAAATCGAATCTATATACGGTGATACTGGCGTCTTTCAGTCCTGGCTTGCTTCTGATAATCAAATAATATACTATTTTTACGGTAGCGTTGCTTTGCCTTCCATTGACATGACCGATCGGTGCTTTAATTGTAGTGAGATTGAATAGGTACGGTCAGGAATGAAAATAGGTTAGCATAGCAGAACATTATCTCTCTTCAAAATATAAGATATTTTATGTGATAATTGATATAAATTATGTTGTCTCTGATTCCCAAACGAGTTATTGAACAATTGAAATTCACGGAGTTATAAGAACATCGCCTATTATAGAAGGAAATTGTAAACTTGTAAGTAAGTACAATGAGTATCTATTCTAACTAAATCTAAATACGGCTCCGTGGCATTGTGCCCAAAATTTTTGCAGCTTTTACTCTTTGAATAGCAATTCGCTGAGAGAAATAACAAAGAAGCCAGGAAATTGTTTTTTTAAACCCCTGAGGTGGCAAACAAGCATACGGCTCACCTGATGGAAAGTGGTCACCGTAGCCTATAAACGTTTGCAAAACCGGAGGTGCAACACTCGCACTGCGACCCTTTATAAACCTTCTAAGACCCCTTTTAAAGAACCCCAAACTGTAGACGTTCGGGAAAACCCAGACAGTATACCAGTTTATTCTACTTAGGTGGCAGGTAAGCATACCGGTCCATTTGACCGCAGGTGATCACCGAAGCATTATGGAAATTTGCCGGCTAAGATTATCTGCTGTTGAAATTTTGCTGTACATCAATATAGGCATCATGTCCATTCAGTCGATACGGCCAGAAGAATACATTGGGTGTGAAAACGCTTTGTAATCGTATCATAACTGCTTGGAAGGTCCATTGTTTGGAAAGTTTTTTTTTAATTTTAGAGCAATGTTACTTTGTGTGAAATTGTGGCTTTCTACATGGCTTGACTGCTATATTACACATCCAGAACCACATACATACATATTGTCAAGCCTTTATCCCTGAAGAGGTAGGCAGAGGCATACTATACGCCCACATTTCCCCGAATGCACTTTTGTCCCACGTAACAGGTGGTGAGCGCATTGTCATGTATCCAGAACCAACATCTACAAAGGCCTTCGCATCTAACATAGGCCCCACTTTAGCGTAATATGCTAAACGCAATGATCTTTTACAGAACACTGGACTAGTGGGCTAGTGGACTGGACTAGTGGTCGAAAATAACTAACTAATATTTTCGCGCTGTATCAGAGACGGGGGGTAGTCAGGAGAGGACAGATCGCCAGGTTTCGCGATCCATGCATACCTATTTCTTTCACTTCCTGCAGATTATTTAATCGTTTCATAAATTCAAGTCTCAGTACTTCGACAGCCTCGGTGGCGCAATGGTAGTGTAGGCGACTGCCGCGCTTGAGGTCCCAATTTTAATTTCCGGGTTGGAACAAATATTTGTGTGATCCACAAATGTGTGTTTCGGAGTTTGGATGTTTCCTATGTATAATATGTATGTATTTAGATCCCATACCACTAGCTAATATTAACTTACTTTTGGCTAGATAGCGCTGTGTGAAAAGTGTCCCATAATATTTATATATATTACCTTTCCGTTTTCAAGCAATCTACTCATTTCAATCTAGGAGCTGTTCCGTTGAACAATAAGACAATCTGCATTCAAGGTAAATTCACAGACAACCACCCAGAAGCTCAATATTATTTTTCCGTTAACCATTTTTTCTGCCCAATCCTAATGGAGTATGTGATAAAAAATTGAAACAAAATAAGATTTGCACTTATGTGGGAAACAGAAAAAGTTTTTTCATTTCGCGAACCGGCGCAAGTGGCTTGCCTACGAGATATAACGAAAATTTCATATATAATATCATAAAAGAGCTTTCCTTTGTGCCGCCGCAAAAATCTCTGGGATGGTAGTAATCGGGCATTTTACATAAGAAAATAATATATTATTCAAAATCCACACTGGAGCACGCCGCCCCATATACTTATCGGTAATAATGCGAGCTCTGCGCTGCACCCTAGTGGTGCATATGTATAAGTCAAAACTAAAGATTTAAGTAAAGGTGTACTTAGATGGCATAAAAACTTATTTTACGATAGACAGGCTTCGGATTTAAATTTTAGAATTCAGTTGACTTCAAACTACAATATGACTAATTTTTTTGTAAAATACAGGTATTAACGCAATCTTGCTTATTAACCTTAAATAGCTTGACGTTTCGACTGGGTTGCACCAGCCGTGGTCACAAGCAGACTCTGTAATCTGTCTGTCTATTTAAGGTAAATAAGCATGATCGCGTTAATACCTGTTTTTACACTAATTTTAATCATGCAACGCGAAAGTTTAAAAAATAGTATTACAGTTGAACAGTACAGTTGAACAGAAACGATAGTCATGAAGCATATTACGGTGGTTACAGTGTTTTTTTTTTATTGTGGTACACTTTTCACTCAGCGCCATCTAGCCCAAAGTAAGCTAATATTAGCTTGTGTTATGGGATCTAGATAACTGATAAACATACTTATATATTTCTAAATACATACATATTATAGATAAATAACACTCAAACACAGAATAAACCATCTTGCTCATCACACAAAGTTTTATCCTGGCTGGGAATCGAACCCACGACCTCTTGCGTAGCAGTCGGATGCACTCCTACCGCGCCACAGAGGCAGTCAAATGATGTACGGTAATATGGAACAGTTTTGTTTCGTTATCACGTATAGTGATTCTGAATTAAAGTTCGATCGGTGTTGAAGACGATGAAATTTTTTATTTATAAGATCATCATCATTGGTGCTCATCAATTTGTCTATGGCCGGGAGTCCCAAATGAGCACTCGGAAGGATAATCTCTCGACCGACTTTGTCCGCAACAGCGGCTTTAAGGGGGTCGGGACATGCCACGGTCTATGATAACACTAGGCTCTAAGATATCTTCGAGCAAAAGTATTTGCCAAAACTATACTTATTTGTGCCTTTTTTTTAACTTGTGGAAATCCCCTCGGATGTCATGCCGGACTCAAACCGGCTATAACCACATAGTCCCCGCCTAACTGTCTATTGCTGGATGCCCTGGGTAACTCCTCGGAAAGATGTCCCAGAGCTCCGGGCAGACTTTGGCTACCACCGCGGCCTCACTAGGGTTCGAGTTTTATCTCGCTTTTTTGGGGGGTTGGTTCGGGTACTATCCCGCTTTTTGGGGCATGAGGCGTGCGTGAAATTTTCACGTCATGCTGACGTCTTGGGCCTGCTTCTGTAAGGACGGCGAGCAGCGCACCCGCCGGCTTCAGTGTGAAAGTTTAACTGTTAGTAAAGAAAAGGTTTTATGCATTACTAAAAAACCCCAATATAGATTTTTTTTTCGTTGAATGTAATACATAGGTATATGAGAAAAAAATAAACTTTTAGAAAGTAATAAATCAAAGAAATAAAATTTGCTGAATAAAATAATTTTACGATTTTGAACTTACACTACTTTTCTTTAACTCCCAGCTCACGTCGTGGCTCTCGCAAATAAAAATAGAAGCAGCAACCGGCTCAGATCCACCTTCGCCGCCCTATTATGATATCTCGTGATTCAACCTCTCACTAGGCTAGGTAACACACAATATTTCAAGAAAAATGTGGGCTTGCTATAGAAGAAATATATCAAGCTCTATAAACCTACCGCATTTTATCCTTTTGAAGGACTTATTTACAGTAGGTACCTAACTATATTATTTATCAAAGAATAAAATAAATAGCGGACAATTTAGAATTCACCCATTGACCTCTGTTCCACAACCCCCACAAAGTTACTCCTAATGTTATCAAGGGACAGACAGAGGAATAATAAAACACAAATTTTACTTTTTTTTATTATTGTATACAAAATTTAATGATATCAAAATAATAACGCCGCGCCACGGAGACCTCACAGGGTATTTGGGCCACAGCGAGCCGCTAATTTATACAATGCATATTCATATATACCTTATTGATTTCCTTATGTGGTGGAAGACAAATAGTGTATGTTCTTTCAATATTATTTAAAAAAAATTTTCAATCTGGCAATGTGTTCAAAAAGTAATATTTAAGTCCCATTGATATATGTGGGACTTTCTCCATATCTCTACTCCTCTAAAGGAAACTGTTACAGGAATAAAAATGTATTAAACTAGATTTTAGAATATTTTCTTTTTGTTTTGGAATCTTATAGTTCTCACTCCATAAGCTAAGTAGAGTTAGGTATCACAAGGAAGCACACCTTAGTAGAATACCAACGTGTCTCTGTAGCATAGAGTAGCAAAATTCGTAATGAAGCATTTTTTTAAATTCCTACTGTGTTTAAACTGTAAATTCCTCTGTATAAGAATAAAACATATTTTTTACTCTTGCTGTAATTTGCTTAAATGTACCCATGATGATTTATTCCAGGTAAGTATGGCTACGAAGTGATTGAGAGATAATCCCTATAGGTCTTGATTGAATCCAATCTTTACGACTTAACTCCTTTTTACTGGAATTTGGTGAGAGAGTCGGACTAAAATGGAATAAATGAACAATAGTTGGATGCAACTGGAACTACTCGCACTAATCAATACCTGAGCTTTATCATTCAGATCTGTATGTATAATTATATCAAAGTAGTTGTAGTCCTGTACTGTAGTACTAGTAGCGCCATCTGTGCTATTAATATTAGACATTATTTTTTTTTAAATAAATGAAGTCAGTCTGTTGCGAACATCTGCGGTGTTTTATTAATAAGATCATTATTTTTCAGATGCTGGCAGTAATCTCAGTAAACTTTTTAATGTCATACATCATTATGTCCCAGTTACGTCTCGCGACGCCCGGGTCCGCTTTCCTACTTTTTCTCCTCCACATCACACGGTCGTCGGCATCCCCTGTAGTGAGACTATTGGCACGCATGTCATCGCTTACGACGTCAAGCCAGCACTTCTTGGGTGTACCCTCTTACCGGGGTTTTTAATGTCATACAGACATGATACAGTACAAGTCCAAACCTACATAATTCAAATTTCAAATTCAAATTAATTGACATAATATAATATAATATTAATATTATATTATTACATACATTGTAAATTGATTTATAACAATCTTTTGAGCTGTAGTACAGGTTCGGCGCGTGCTAGGCTTTTGGCTGTGGGTGCGCATGAGGCCGGCTACTGGCTTCACGCGTACCCTTCTTCAAATACAGGAACATTTCTTGAGCCTTCCCATCTACATGGAACCAACAACAGAGCTGGTGCGGCTTGTGAAGCGGCTGAAAAAGCTAAAGCATGCAAATACAGGGGTCTAGGCTCCGAATATGATTTTGTCCCATTCGGTGTCGAGACCCTTGGTCCGGGAGGTCCTAGGGCTACAAGGCTTTTTAAAGAAATAGCAAAAAGGTTAGTCGACGTCACAGGAGACCGAAGAGCTGGCAGCTACCTCGGCCAAAAAATTAGTTTAGCTATTCAAAGGGGGAACGCTGCCAGTATCTTCGGAACCTTGCCTAAAGGGACTCCTTATATTAATATATTTTAAACTATCATATTTTAAGGTTATTTAATAATTTGTTGTAAATGTTTGTTTTATGTAAAAATAGATGCTTAAAATGTGACAAATCAACAGTATATAATATTAATAAAATAATAAATGCAACAAAATCATTTGACATAATGCAGTATTTTTGCAAACAAATTTAACATTCAAGTTTTTTATACACAATTTATAACTCCAAACATAAAAAGTACTGCTGTCATCTCCACCGAGTCGAAGGTCTTCCAATATATCATGAGATCATGAATCTTAAACTAGGCTCGCAAATAAAAGTGTGGAGTGCCCCCTTGCCCCGACTGAATTATGAAAATATCGATAAATATCTGAAACAGTCGGCCGATATATCAACATTTATGTGTCGGCCTAATAAAATTATGAAGAGCATACGTTGCGGTATAATATACTCACGCCTTTAGATCTTTCAGTGGTTGGCAGAAGTGTATTTAGAGTCACATATTAGCATACGTAAAATATATTATTTTACTTACGATACTTTTCATATGACCGACAGTTATTAAGGACTCAAGGTGTTCCCTTGTTATTCTTTACAAGCTGCCCTGCGCGACTTAATCCATATGATTTACCAAGTATTATAAATTTAGGATAGGTTATATTTATCCGATTATTGAGTGATTTGATAATTCTGTGTAGGAATATGTAGGTGCCACAGAATAGCGTGGGCTGTTAAAATCACTCGTGTAAACCACACTTTAGGGCAACGTTTCCCAAAGTGGGCAATAACGCCCCCTTGTGGGCGCTGCAAGCCTAAAGGGGGGCGGTAAGAGACCCAGAAAAAAAATGGGGGCGTTGTGTAGGCTTAGGAGGGCGATTTGTAATTTCATCTAGCTAGGAGGACTCTTAGACACCAACAGAGCTCTCGACTCGGCTACAACTTGTGAACATCAACTAATATTAATTAAGAGATTGCTCAAACTCGGTTCGATATTTCCTTCCGCGTAGTTCATGTATCTGTCCTGTTTTATTCAATAAATAGAAGAAAAATCATGTCAATCGGTCGTTTTGTTTCGAAATGAAAGTAGACACAACCAAACAAATAAAAAGGCAATAGATACACTTTCGCATTTTAATAGTTATTAGTATTCCTAGATAGGTAATTTTCGTAGATAATAGACCGCGGGCAATCATGTTTTAACAAGTTTTTGTTAAATAAGCCGATTTGTGCATTCCTGTATCAATCGGCTGATTCATAGAATACTTGTTCTTACTTGTTGAGTACAATTGAGCGTCGAATGAGATAAACGAGTTAATGCATGTTTGTCTTATTCCTGTCGGTGCGTGCCGCTTATGCAATCCTATATAAACAACGGAATATTTATTTTATTTTAATTTGCATAAACCAAAACAATGTCGGAAGTAAAAAAGAAGAGACGGCAATACTCTGTAGAATATATTAAATTCGGATTCATTGAAAATCCCACAAACCCATCGTCGCCTCAGTGCCTTCTATGTCTAAAAATATTTTCGAATGAAGCAATGAAGCCTTCAAGACTGCAAGATCGTTTGAATAAAATGCATCCAGATAAGAAAGACAAGAATGTAGCATATTTTCAAGACCTAGAGATGAAGCATAATACTCAGCCAAGTGTAGCAAAAATTTTCGGCAGCTGCTAAGCAAGATGACGACGGACTTCGAGCTTCGTACAATATCTCTTTGTTAATTGCTCACAAAGGCAAACCACACAACATCGGAGAAAAGTTAATTTTGCCAGCAATAAAGGAAGTAATAACTACTGTGCTTCATAAATCGGCCGCAGATATTATCCGAAAAATTCCTTTGAGTAATAATTTTGTGCAAAGACGAATTGATGAAATAGTTGAAAACATTGAAGGATCATTGTGCAATCATCTAAAGACTAGTCAATTCTCAATTCAGCTCGATAAGTCCACTTAACCTACTAAGCATTGTTGCTGTCTTACGTGAGGTTTATTAAACATGAGAAAATATGTGAAGAACTATTGTTTGCTAGAAATTGACTGCCTCTTTGGCGCGGTGGGAGTGCATCCGACTGCTACGCAAGAGGTCTTGGGTTCGATTCCCACCCAGGATAAAACTTTGTGTGATGAGCACGATGGTTTATTCTGTGTCTGGGTGTTATTTATCTATAATATGTATGTATTTAGAAATATATAAGTGTGTTTATCAGTTATCTAGATGCCATAACACAAGTAAATATTAGCTTACTTTGGGCTAGATGGCGCTGTGTGAAAAGTGTCGCACTATATTTATTTATTTTTATTTAATTTAGAGACCGATACAAAAGGCGAAACCCTATTCAATACATTGGAAAAGTTTTGTGATGACAAAGAGATTCCCTTGAAAAATATTATATCAATTGCTACGGATGGCGCTCCGGCTATGACAGGGTGCCATAAAGGCTTCATAGCGTACTTAAAAATAAAATTTCAGATGTAATTGCTGTACATTGCGTTATTCGTAGACAACATTTGGTTGCTAGAAACTTAAGTGAACGACTATTTTAATCACTGCAATATGTCATCAAAGCAGTCAATAAAATCCGTACCAGCTCTTTAAATGATAGATTATTTCATCTGCTTTGTGTTACTAATGGCGAAGATTCCAAACGTTTGTTGCTTCATACTGAGGTTCGTTGGCTATCAAGAGGCAATTGTCTGACTTGATTTTACAACCTGTTTGACTCTGTGATAGAGTTCTTGGAAACTACAGAATTGCGCAACAAGCTCATTACATCAAAAAATGATATAGCTTACATGACAGACCTGTATAAATTGTTCAACGACATGAATCTCTAACTGCAAGGCGATGAACTAAATTTAGTTAAAACAAAAAATGTCGTTGCTGCTTTCGCAGCCAAACTGCTTCTACACAAAAAGAATAAGGGCAGACGTGAGTTTCACAATTTTCCGAATTCATCAGTATCCTGCAGTAACGACGACTTGTTTGCCCACTGCCAACATTTGGAAAACCTCCACATTGACTTCACCGAACGATACCAGGACATTTTGAACTTGGAAATACAAGGCTGGGTGTTAGATCCGTTTTCAAATGTCAACACACAAATCTCACCTAAGCTGGAAGAAGGAACTTATAGAATTGACAACAAACGAGGAAATAAAAATCAATTTCAAAAATGGCTATCAATAATTTTGGCTACAAAAACTGATCCCGTAATTGTACCCTGGATTGTGGTCAATCGTTCAACGATTCTTGATAGCATTCCCATCGCCATATTTGTGTGATCGTGGATTTAGTGCTGTGGCAACGCTGCTTACTAAAAAGAGAAATCGTTTGCATGTTACCGAACGTGGCGACTAGCGGCTGTTCTTGAGTAAATTGGAACCTGATATCAACAAACTTATTAAACAGCATCAGATTTATCCTTCACATTCGTTTTTATTTAAGAATCGATTATGTTTGTTTGATTTTGAATAAAAGATATTCTGTCTGATTACTATAAAGTTGCGTTTCAATAATAATTCTTATTGGCAGGTGTAGCCCGTAAGAGTTAACTTGAGACCTGAGCGTCGTTATGTACTACCTACTGTACTCAGGTCTCAAGTTAACTCTTGCGGATTATAGTAAAAGTCCATTTTAGAATGAATGTTTAATCACCGCTAATATAACTCACAACAATTAAATAATTTAATTTGAAGTTATAGTGGTTTTTAAGTAAGTGAAAAATGGGGGCGCTAAAAATTTATTTAGTTTCAAAGTGGGCAGTAGACAAAATAAGTTTGGGAACCTCTGCTAAGGGCAAGGTTTTAGGTTAATGAGGGACTTAAATACCGCTCACTACACTCACGGCGATTCAACCATTAATTTGCGTGCAAATATCGCTTACATAGTATATTGATTACAATTAAGGTACAAAGTTTAGTTTGTATTTGGTGTATATACAAGGTAACATATAACTACGCTTATACATATATATATATATATATGTATACGAATGTTTGTATGAAAATACAAGAGAACATTTAACTTTATACTATTATCACTACATATTAAAAAATAAAGTCGTCCGCTGTCTGTCCCTATGTATTTTTAGAGCTTTAAAACTACACAACGATACATTTCGATGCGGTTTTTTGAATAGATTTATAAGGAAGCTTTTTATGTATAATTAGTTCAGTTGTTGTATATATTGAATAAACTATAACGATATTATTTGGGGATGTCGGAAAAAAAGCCTCTGGGAGCTTTCAACGAAAACGCTGACTAAACTCTTTGAGATTTAACAAAATAATGTATCGTGGAATTGTGTATAAAATATAGGTCTACAAAAAAGTCCGCAACGGTATAGGTCTATCTCTTAAGCATAACATACTATATCCATTTTAATACTTTAAAAAACCAGCAATTATAAAGCGGTAATTTGAAGGCTTCAGCATTTCATGAACATTATTTTGTCCCTTTACACCTTGCAAATTGATCTTAGGAGATATAGCAAAATCAAAATGATGCGCCAAGAAATTAATTTCGTGTATCCATAAATTCGAACGGGCCGTGCGTGCGGCGTACTGGAGAGCGGATAAGTTATCAACATGTTCATACATTATTGTGAAATTAATAAACGACGGGATTAAATGGGTGCCACGGAGTTTAAAATATGCCACGGGCGAAGCCGGACGGGTCAGCTAGTTACAGTATACGTATTTATAAATTACAACAGCGGATAGCCACAACCTACGTATGTCTATTTTAACATTAGCAATGGGCTTAATTCACTGTGCAGTTTGCTAGGTGAGGGTCTAAAGAAATCAATTAGGTACCCAGTTAGCAGTCCAGACCTGTCTCCTAGCAACTATTTCCTCTTTTCGAGTTTGAAACAGGACCTTAGAGAACGGAGATTTTTCAATGATGATTTTTTTTATAATAATAATCATTGAATAATGTCCGTTCAGATGATGAAATGAACGCGGCTGTAGATAGACCTTAAAAATAAATACGAATTTCTGCGTCATCCTAACGTCTTCCCAATAGCTTACAGACTCTTACCTGTATTTTCAACACAGGGTCCGCTTTTATTGATTGCTAAATAAATAATAATAAATATCCATCATGCCTTATGCCCGAAGGGGTGGCAGAGGCATATTATATGCCCACTTTTCATCGAGTGGATTCCTGTCCCACGTAATAGGTGGTGAGCCCATTGCCGTGTTGAAATAGACAGACGCAGGTTGTGGCTACCTGCTGTTGAAATTTTTAAGCCGACCATAAAGCCTTCAACCAGGCTTAACGACTGCCATTTTACTGGCAACCGGGACCAACGGCTTAACGTGACTTCCGAAGCACGGAAACGCTCGTAAATGTAAATGCCACAAAGTGGTCACCCATCCGAGTACCAGCCATAGTGAAAGTTGCGTAACTCGGTGATCGTTTACAGAACACTGAGACCGCGAAGCCACGTGCGTTTCATTGATTGCTAGGAGCTATATTTAGATTTTTATTTTCAAACATCGTCTATTGGTCAGCAGATGAGATTGATGTGATCCCAGACTTTGGATCACCTTAGATACCTATTCTTTATTCTGATAATTTTGATTCTGATAATTTTGAATTCTATTGTAGTACATCAATTTTCCAGAACTCTTAATCTGTAGTACAAATTAAATAAAACAATGCGAAATACTATTAACGTAATACAAATAGGTGTAATCAGAACAAATTGTAACCATTTCTGAGCGACACCCCCATATGCAAAGGGAAATTGCTATACAGGGTGTTGAATGGAGCCGGCCGTATCTGTGTTTACATCTGCCCGTTACAAATGTGTTACATCAAGACAGTGGCGAGGCTCTACCGTTACTTATCTAGCCGGTGTACACCAGGGCTGTCACCTCATGCATGTGTGGTGAGGTTTTCCCGTTCCCGTTTCCCACAGGAACTTGTTCCCGAGATAAAAAGTAGCCTATGTGTTATTCTGATGTGTAAGCTATCTTATTGTAAAGTTTCATCAAAATTCATTCAGTAGATTTTGCGTGAAAGAGTAACAAACATCCATACTTACAAACTTTCGCGTTTATAATATTAGGATAAATAAATATAGTGGTAATTTTTTTACACCAAAGTCCAAAGTAAGCTAATATTAACTTGTGATATAGGATCCATCTAGACAACTGATAAACATACTTATATATTTCTAAATACGAGTACATACATATTATATATAGGAAACACTCAAACACCGAGACAGATAGGTACTTGCGGATCACACAAATATTTATTCAGACCCGGAAATCGAACCTAAGACCTCAGCGCGGCAGTCGCATACACTATCACTCAGGCCACCAAGGCAGTCATCTTAGTCTTCCGAGTTATTTTTTAAATATGTCTTCATATTAAAACGCCCACTGCTAATATTCATGAAAAAGTACATACCCCTTAAAAGACTTCAAAACTCCAGAATCTTCATTTTTGAAGTTCAAGTAAAATAATTTAAACTATATTTCAAATATTTTACAGATTAAAATTTAGGACTTTAAATAATTTATAAAGAAAAATTACCTTGACCCTCAGAAACTTGACCCAAAAGACAAGGTGTCTTTTGGGTCAAGTTTCTGAGGGTCACTACAAAAAAAAACTGTTTTTAATAAAATTACGACACGTTTCTTTGTAGTATCAATGACAGATAAACCTGTATTTAAATACGACAAAGTCCCCCAAAAAGTTAACCTATTCAACTAGCAGCATCCCTATGATACACTTTTGATCTTACCCATAATAATACCGGCCTGTATAATGGAATAACTGGGTGTTTCTTTGTGGATCAATAAATAGATTTGAATGGATCAATGGATGATAGGTCAGAGAGGTCAGTTTGAGATCATAACCTTTTTGAGAGATTAGAATTTATCTGATACGGTTTTGATCTTACATTTTAACGCTTTGGGGAACCGGTTGGTTTATAATATGGGTCATTATGGTCATGTAATAATTTTATTTGGTAAATATGTTAAAATTATCTTTTAGTGGGGCCCAAGCAACCTCTCCTGCTAGCCGTGGACCTACTGACTAACAAACGAGGCAACGACATCTAATAAGCGCCTTTAAAGGGTTGGAAGGTCAGACGACATTCGCTACGAACAATGCCGCAAATTGAAAGATCAACAATAGCCGCTCCTAGCAAGTAAACGTCTAGCTCAGGTTCAAATCCAGGAAGAGTTTGAAACGACTGGGAAAATACTTCTTATAAAATCCTATTCCTATAAATTCGAGTTACCCCATTCGATGTGTGTGCATCGATGTTGTACTTCGACGGGCATCGGCAGCGCTCGTTCTAAAACTTGTTTAATTATAACCAGAAACTAATAAAGTAAGTACGTGACAACCCTGCAGGTACGGTTAAAGACACCGTACATGTACATATGAAGCAGTGACCAAACACGCGCCGCGCGGACTCAGGACAGAAAGCGCAGAGAAATGACAGGAGTAAAAACAATATTCTTATTTGATTGTAAAATCTTTTATTTAAAAAAGAACTGCATAAGTATATTTGCTTAATTTATTATGCTAACAATATAATATTGTGGATATATTTGAAAAGAAAATTATATTCTTCCAATCAATTAAAAAAATTGGCGTGGTAAGTAAATAAACAAATTCAAAGCGTTCGTGTTCGTTCGTTAGTTCGTAGCGTCAAGAGCGTAGAGGATCGTGGACAATACAACAAGCTGATATTAATTTACAAGTATGCTAAATGCCGTTGTGTAACAAAAAAGACTAACATCAACTCTATACATCGCTCTGTTCCAATAGACATTGTCGTCCGCACATTTAACAAGCTGATCCTAAGCACGTGAGGTTCAACCAGACTTCGACTGAATAAATCGTTACACTCAACCGTTTGAGCATCACCCTTTGTAACTTTAGCTTAAAGATTACCTGCTAGTAACCTGATTTTATTATCTAAGTAAAATTGTTCACCTTTATACCTACGTACGCTCCACCGGCTTCACCTGGGTGGCAAGCTAGTAGGTAATATTATAAGTAATCATGAGCTTTACATATTTAATTCGTGATATCTCTTAAATGGAATATTCGATTTTTAAAATTCAAAAGCTATCTGTAGCTGCTTAACCATACTTGAAAATAAAGTAATTTATTTGGATAAGGATGAATACCAAGGTACCAATAACTTGGATTCTGTCGTTGGGAACCATGGTACGAACAATGGATTCCAGCGGAAGCCAGTGGGACGCCGCAGCGTCTTTCTGTGAGCAGGTCATGCTCGTGAAAGAGGCGGCGGAGAGGGAACGGAAAAAGACTCTCGCTCCCGAGTTCCGCGGTCTCCGGCGACAACGCCACAGACTTATCTTATATATCTTCGCCCAAGACTACCGGCCTCCATGACCTTGGTCCTGAGGACGGCAGGTGGGCTGCTCGCCGTCCTTACAGAAGCCGGCCCAAGACGGCGGCATGACGTGAAAATTCCACGTACGCCTCACGCCCCACGAAGCGGGATGGTACCCGAACCAACCCCCAAAGTAGCGGGATAACACCCCGAACCCTTAGGTGAGGCCGCGGTGGTAGCCAAAGTCTGCGGGAGCTCTGGGATATCTTTCCGAGGAGTTACCCGGGGCATCCGCCAATAGATAGCTTGGCAGGGATCGGCATGACATCCGACGGGATTTCCACACGTTAAAAATAAAGGTACCAATAACTCGGTCTGAAAATTTACTACCTGCGATGCCTCAAACACAAATTCAATGTATCTATTTCTAATTAGAATTAAATTGTTATTCTAAATTAGTGTTACAGCCCTTACACAATAACCTAAATATCTAGTAAACTCGTACCGTAGTGAGACCAAATCTGTAATATCACTTTAAACAGTCCTTAGGTACACCCTAAAGTTTTAGGCCGGGTTCGGGCAGTACAGGATCTCCGGACCGACTACTTACTGATAACGGGGACATGTTGTAATGTTTGTACGTATCTATGCGGAGTTACGATTAGGATTTCTGGTCATCTTGTCGCCTATCTCTACTTGAAAGGTTTATAGGACTAGTTGGCCTACAAGTTGATGGATGTGTTTATCGAATAAGTCTTTTTGGAATTTTCGTGGAATTGTAATTGATGGGTGTAACAATTAAAGTCTTAGGATTTCTAGAGGAATTATGCATCAATTTTCATTTTCATTATGTAAACGAAAACTATATAATGATTGTTGGCGATTAGAAAAGAGTGGTCATGAGTATTATTGCCAGATTCTTTCTCAGGATCCTATTGCCTTCCAAAGGCTTCTCTGACCAAAGGTTGCCTGTAAGAGATGGCTCTTTAGCGATAAGGCCGCCCTTTGTACATTTATGAAACTGTAATCTCTTTATGTGAGTGTTTTATATTTGTGTGCAATAAAGTTTATTCTCTGTTTATTATTGTGAATCTGGCAGTTAATGTAAATGTAGAAGCTATTAGACGTTCATAAGTGTAACATTGTGACCTACATGAATATAGTACATTGTGTATTAAGGGCGGTAAGTAAGGAACTACTGTCGAGGCTCTAGTAGAAGTTTCTGAGTCGAGGTTAGTAATTCCCTTACCGCCCGTTAAACATATAGGTACAATGTTTTTTATCACATAGCGAGTAAATACATATAATTAGAACAAAATTTACAAAATTAAATTAAATTATAATAAATAACATTAAAATTAGATAAATAATTAGCTTTTTACTCACACCACAGATTATACAAATGTTTTGTCGAGAAACGTTAAGTGCAAATACTTACGTAGGTATACAGCAATGACGGTGGTTTTAGTCTGAATTAAGATGTCAAAGATACATCTTAATAATCTACAATACTCTACTCTACATTACAAGCACTCCCCAAAATAGAGCTTTCCAATAATTAAATCCACATCAAAATCAGAACCTCAGTTTTTGACAAACCCTAAAACATTATTATGTGTCTTTTCTTTCATCTCAGTGTATTCCCAGTTACTTACAAAGACTACCTGGATTTGTAATCTAGGGTTCATTTTTTATTTGACTGCTAGGCGTAGATATTATTCGACTTTTGGTTTTTGGACATTGTTGGCCTGAATTCTCAACATCATAAACCTTCCTGCATAGTTGCCTGGTCCGTCAATCAGCAGATGCACCATTATCTCAGATGAGGTTGTTTGGGCCCCGGAGATCTTGAAGGGTCCCCTTACTCCCGAAAATGTGTATGTTATTGGTAAAACAGTAAACTATATTTTGTAACCCAGTTCAAATAATCTTTTCTCCGCCTACAACCTAACAAGGTAAAAACTACCTACCCTACGTAGGTACAAATATGTGAGTGTGAGTAAACATATTGGACCAACCAATGGTCAAGCGGTCAAAGCTGAAAAGGGATGGAAAATAAATATTTGTTACAGTGCGAGTAAGACAAAGCTATCACGAGGGGAGTTCAACCCTTTTATTTTTATTGGGTAGTTTTTTCGTAAACTATTTCACAATATGGCGAATATTATGTTACGCAGGTACCTACGTTGCTTACAGTAGCATACTTAAGTTTTATTTCGTTTTTGAATAGTTTATTACTAGTTTTTGTCCGCAACTTTATCCACTAGATATAGTTACTTTGGAGAGCATTTTACAAAAGGAAATCGAAAGGAACAGCTTCGGTCGTGAACACCTGAGCAACTCCAGCCCGTTGTTTGAGCGTTACTTCTCCTATACTTTACGTAAAGAGAACCGCGAGCGAAAAAGTATCGCGACTGCAATCTGAGTCTGCCGCTGCGTAGGTCAATCGTATTTCAATCGTGTCGAAAGAGAATCGAAATCGTCGCTGAATAGAAAGCCACTGGTACAATTTTGACAGTTTACTACTACAATCGTACTCCAATAGACTTCTATCGGTCTGACGATAGAATTCTACTGACACGTACCGCGCTAGTGCCCGCTAGTCATTTGATAGTCTACTAACATTTTGACAGCTGAAAAGAGCGATTTTGGTTCTATTCTACGGCTCACTTAGGCTCAGGACAGAGATCGTTCTGGGATCTCCGGCACCCAGTGCGTCTTGTACAGTACACGAGTCACCTAACAGAAAGTAATTATGTAATTGGTAGACCCTAGGTACAGTGATCCTTCAGTTACCATTAGTTTTTGAGTCTAATCTAACCCCTGCTGTAGTGTATGGACTTTTGTAACTAGAAAGGTGCTACTCGCATTTTTTGATTATAACTTCTTACCTTTACCGTGGGGTTGGTATGGTGCATATACAACCCTATGCATCCGACTAGTGCCCATATTTTCTATAATATATTAGTATTGGAACGAAGTTCCTTATCGCGCGTTGTGAAAGGGAGCTAGACGGAAAAAAATCTTACGAAAAGTTGTCACGACACGACACTTTTTGCTATAGTAAGCTATTGTAAGCTGTGCGGCGTCGCATGTTTCTCTGTCTGTCTCTCTCTATCTTATAGAAAGCAAGCCAGATATTTTCATTTCTATTTCGCATTGAAATAACAAATGTGAACAAAGTTTATAATAATGTTTAAATAAAATAAAAAATAATAATTATTATTATTATTAATTTATTATTTATATTTTTTTATTTATTAATTTTATTTTTCACTTATTTTATTATTAATTCTCAATTTTACGAAAATTGAGCCTACTGATTAAGTTTATATAACATTATATTTGTTAATAATAAAAAAAAAATTATTATAACTTAAAAAAAATAAAATTTTATTACAATTCCTTCACTAATTAATCGAAAGGAACTTCGTTCCATCCGGGTGTCCCTTGACACCTCTCAAGTTTTTTTATAATAATAATACGTTTTACAACAAATCTGGCCGTTGTTTGCTATAGAGAGGTATATATTTTTCAGTGGGCCAAGGGATTATCCACAGAATTACTATTGATTTGGGAGCACACCCGCTCGACCGCCTTCCAAATGAGCAGGCCGAAAGTAAATGGCTAGAGTTGATACAACCCGAATTATATTAATTAGTTATGGTTTTATTCTTAGGAAAACATCGTATAACCTTTTGGAAGCATTAGGAAGATTTGTTTGTAAGTTATGATGTTTTCTCCACCAATGCACAGATGGAGAGTAAAGAATTCAACTGTAATATGTAAAAAGAAAGGAGTAGTTCAACTTCCGTTAACAATATCGTAATGTAATAAGTTCTCACAGACTGGAATTAGGTAATTATGCTTCAGGTATTCAATTATGTCTTTTATCAGATGGCGGTGAGTGAGTTATCCCAACAATATTTATTTATTTTATTTTTATTTAATGGTAACATGTCTATTCCTTATCGAATTCCTTGCGTTTGGTAAAAAAAATAGTATACAAAATCTCATTTACATCACGATCGCCCTTTGCAAGCCGCGGAATAGAACCAGAATTACTGTTTTTAATTGTCAAGATACCTATTGTAAAAAGATGTAGTACTTACGAGCGGTCACAGGTGCGGCTTTTGGTAGTAGAATTATGTCGGCCGGCCGATAGAATTCTATTGGAGCACTATTGTAATAGTGGACCTATGAATTAGACAAGACAGAAGACAAATTAGACTCGGTCCCCACGTCACAGATATTTTAACACAATAACATAGGTGCGAGAAAATGAACCACACACACTCTGACAGCTCTATACATTTCCATCACAAAACTTTGAAAGGCCCAACCTGAATTTATTAAGCTGGACCCTAGAAAGGTTTGCCGTATGCAGATAAGGGATTTATTTAGCGGAAAGGTCCGTCCCTGGGTTAACGCTAAAACGCCTTTTGGGTCGACGATGACCAGGATTTGGCTCAAATTTATTGTCGGCTTTCGGCATTCGCGTTGATTTATTCGGCCCCGGGTGAATGGAATCAACGGGCCGGTTGATAATAACGTTTGGTAGACGTTTTTGCATTGGTATTGCCAAGTTTGTGAAAGCTTTTAATGCTGATATACTGCTAAGGGACCGTCAGGAGTTTTATTAGTAAATTTATATCTAGCAAAGAAAAATATTTTTATGAATTTTATACTTAAATGTAGAGGTGGATTAATTCGTCAGTTACGAGCAGGTCACGGTGGTGTAGTTGGTTACGCGTCTGGTGCGTTGAACCAGAAGAAGCTGGTTCGATCAGGTCGTGACTGAAAAATTTTTCCCCTTTAAAATTTAAAGACAAAAAAAAATTTAAATTTGGTATGTATACAGTAAAACAGTACCTAATGAGTAGCTTTATAAATAATTTATGTGAAGAAATCCCACGGATATCATTCCGGAAACGAAAGGAGTAAAACCACAACGGCCCTACATATTCGTCCAGCACCGGGCGCGCGAATCCTAATTTGTGAACCTCTCACTTCACGCTGTCGCCGTCTTCTTAGGCCTGCTGTGCATTGGAGAAGGAATTCCGAAAACTTATCTGTGAGCTAGAGTAGGACGGATTCTTTTTAGCGGATAAGACTTGAATACAACTATACATAACATGCCTTTTTTTTTAACGTGTGGAAATCCCCGCCTAACTGTCTATTGCCGGACGCCCCGGGTCACTCCTCGGAAAGATGTCCCAGGATACATAACATGCCTACATAAGTTCATGATACGTACTTAATTATTAAAAATGTGAAAGCTAGGTTCGTGTCTGAATGTACAAAATACCAAAGATATTGTGTAAAAAAGCGTATTAATATTTCACAATATATTGACAGTCGGGTTAGCGGAGTTCCACATGGAGTTCAAATATGGAACGTGGACTGTACGGTAAATGGTGGCAATTACACGCCGGCCGCGAGACGTGACGGGATTGTAAAAGGCGGGAAGAGCAAGTTAGTACAATATGGATAAGAAGCGGGGGAAATTGATTATTGAAAATATACTGCAGTAGTGGTGAATAAATAATTAGTAATACTTACTTACTAATATTATAAATGCGAAAGTAACTATCTGTCAGTCGCGCTTTCCTGTCAAAACAACTGAAACGATTTAAATGAAATTTGTGATATGTGATATAGGCTACTTTTGGTTCCGGAAACAAGTTCCTATATTAAACGCGAACGGAAAAGCTTCATTAAGGGGGCGGAGACGCGGGCATCAACTAGTTAGTTATATTGCTACTACCCTGGTTCGAAAAATATTCAGGCTCATGACGTGAATCGAATAATCTCACCGATTGTGGATAGAATTTGTAAGTAACTCACAATGTCAATTGTCTTATACCTACTATAAGAATTATATTATATTATTCTGTGCTTATACCTAAGTGGAGCACTCACACAGTGGCAAAGGTACCACATCAAATTCTATAGGTACATCACTGACCTCCATACATACAATTTTTTTTATTTGTCTTCGCCCATCTTGGGCAGGCAAAGGAAACTTAGTCCATACAGCCTAGTCTTCAGTATTTATTTGTTATTTTGTTTTAGTCCTGTTTAGTCGTTTGTCGATGTCAAGTCCTCAGTCCTAGGTCCTAGTCCGTGCCCCAATAAGGCAGTGGATCCCTTATTGCGGCTATCTATGGAAATTTGTCACTAACACAAACAACACCGCTATTCTTTGCAATATATCACTTTCGTTCACTAATGCACTTTTCCGAACTCTTTATGTATAATATTCCACCATTATTAAACACAAAAACACGAATTTTACACGTCACCGCTTGTGTTGGCGCCATAAAACCTCCATACATACAAATTCATGTCAAAATTCAATAGACTTGAATTTTTTTATAGCATGGTCATACGAATTGGCAGCTATTTTCATGCACACCATAAAGTTGAGGTTATTTCCGCACTTTTATCCGTGAAGTTTAGATAATTTTCATTTCAACTAATATCTAGTATTTAAAAATGACTTTAAGATGGTTTTCGCCTTCCACTCGTTCACGCTTTTCCCTCAAAATCACTAAACCGATTTCTATTAAGTTTACAAAAACTTTAAGAAAGCACGACAGCTGGCAATAAAATAGGTATTGTTGCGGCTAAAAGAGCTCTGAACACAATAAATAGAAAATAAAATCAACGTCGAGACCTCAGAGCTACATTTTAGCGGCCCATACATAATTCCAATTGGAATGTTTATAAAATGCTGGCCGCCTTTATTTATTACTTCTGCTATTGCTTAATAGATGGCAGCACTTGTCAGACAAATATAATGTTACTTTATCGAAAAAGTAATAGTATTATTGTACAGCCAATATTCTATGAAGTGCCTATTTGTACCGATGATCATCTTTCACATCACAGACTGTCGTCTCATTCTTCGACGTTAATAGAATGTTCATTGTTTCGTTGAATGATTCGTTTATTTAAAAAAATAAAAGATACAAAACATTAACCAAGCATGTGATACTTATCTATGTGACATACGTCCACTCTCACTCCTTGTCAAATTTCGGACGGTCCTACCCAAAAGTTGGCCCTTTAAACTACACATGTAACAGGGTTTAAAGGTAAACACGTGCGTTTTACGACGTAGGGACCGCACTATTGGAATCGACCGCCAATACCTTTTTTACCTCCATGATGTATTACCCGGCTTGTTTGCGAGGGCCATGTACATTTTGCCCGGTTGTCGGACAATGCCGGATAATGATTGATAGTGTCAATATTTTTCGGTTTACGGAGCTATTACGTGATTTGTGGCCGTCGGTAGCAGGTTATTCAATCCTTTGTTAGGTTTAATGGTTGATTTATTTTTCTTTCTATGTGACTTTGTAGGAATATGAATTTAGTTTACCACGCAAATCCAGGTACACATAATATACAAAATGTTACATATATTAGTAAGTAACTGGTACTAGTATATATTTAGTCATTTTGCTATATAGTTCTAGGGCCGTATTCCAGAACGTTTATCAACACTCAAGAAACACTTGAGACTAGATTTTATAAGGCAAAATCTAGTCTCAAGCGTTGATCGAGTATTGAGTAACGTTCTGGAATACGAACCCTAGTCTCCTTTTCTTGATATTAGCGTATTCCTATTATCTTTGAAATCAAAAAAATGTTTCCCTTCTGGGCCAAGTTAAGGGGCGCTATCGGAGATAGCTTGAGATAGTTAAGATAGTTGAGATAGTCGTCAAGTCGTCTTTGCTTACCATCAGGCGGACGACGCCATTTTGACGTGCTAAATATAAAAAAAAGGAATTGAAACCTGGAAACCGCTGATAAGACCAGCTTTAGTTTAGTTTGTTATGTTCGACATCGATGGGAGCGACTGTATAACTCCTAGTACTTCAGCAGAGGAGTACCATTCTTGGTTGCTTCTGAAGCTCTCGTTAAATACAAAGTCAAAGTCCACTTTTCTGCTCATATGTTTTTTTGTCACACAATTTATTGAGGGGATGTTTTTGGCAATAGTACCTATTCCTTAAGTCATCTTTTAAGACATCATAAAATCGTAATATGACATTTGTATTTATCTTCACTACATATAACGATAGTTATAAAAAAACGTTATAAAAAATTGAAGTGCTCGTGGCCCCGCGGTCTCAGTGTTCTGTAAACGATCACTGAGTTACGCAACTTACACTATGGCTGGTCCTCGGATGGGTGACCACTTTGTGGCATTTATATTTGCGCGCGTTTCCATGCTTCGGAAGGCACGTTAAGCCGTTGGTCCCGGTTGCCAGTAAAATGGCAGTCGTTAAGCCTGGTTGAAGGCCTTATGGGCGGCTTGAAAATTTCAACAGCAGGTAGCCAGAACCTGCGTCTGTCTATTTCAACACGGCAATGGGCTCACCACCTATTACGTGGGACAGGAATCCACACGGTGAAAAGTGGGCATTTAATATGCCTCTGCCACCCCTTCGGGGATAAGGCGTGATGGATATTTATTTATTTATTTATAAAAAAACCGTAATGGACGACGCCTAAAAATGATGAAACTTGTTAAATAGAATAAGTTTATTTACATAAATATTACATTAATATACATTTACTAAAGAACTCATAAACAATTTTTGTCAAAAAACTTAATATTTATTTGATTTTTTTTTATACACATGTGTTATCACGAAAAACTTTACTGTAAATATTCGCGATTTTTAAACAATTTATCGCGACCTACAGGTCTTTGTAATTTTATAAAAGCTATATATTTCTCTGAGCATATCTCTAACATAAATACAATCAGCCATGGTTTGACTTCTATAATCGCATTATTTAAACTGAATTCTAGCTTGTATCGATAAGCGCCATCTATAGGTATTACTTTAACTATAAAGTATTCAAAGCTGTCTGGCAAAGGTTAACATCACACTATGTGTCTGACAGTGGATAATATCTACCTGCTGGCAGATATTCTTATAGAAATAAGCAGTACCTTTGACTCCTCCTTCTGTTATTTCTGTATTCATGTAAAAAATAATATGAAATTAAATAAAAAAAAACGGGTTTGTTTTAACTTAATTAAATAAAGTTCCCTTTAAAAAATAATAATGAACATAATATTTTGTAATATGCACGTTCTTTCATTTGAGACCCCACTAGGGTATATTTTGCATACATTCGGTTAACCTTCCCCACTTTCACCCCCAATACTTTTAAAAGACTTAACCGATATTCACCAAATTTGCCTAAGAACACTCGTAACTACTCACTAACTTATATTTAATACAAAAAAAACTAAATTGAAATCGCTTCATCAGTTTGGGAGCTATGTTGCCACAGACAAACACACAGAACCACAGACATGTCAAACTTATTAATACCTCTCTTGCGTCGGGGTTTAAAAAATAAAGATCTTTACTAATATTCCGAACATAACCTTTATACTATGATAAAACTGAGGTACTAATTTATACACCTTTGATGCCTGATAAGTACCAGGGGAACCATTATACGAGTACTAGTTTGGTTTTTTACAGCTGGGCTTAACGACTGCCATTTTACTGGCAACCGGGACCAACGGCCTAACATGGCTTCCGAAGCACGGAAACGCTCGCAAATGTAAAAGTCACAAAGTGGTCACCCATCCAAGAACCACCTATAACGAAAGTTGCTTAACGCAGTGATTGTTCATTACAGAACACTGAGTCCGCGGGACCACGAGCGATTCTCGAGGTACTAATTTATACACCTTTGATGTACCATGATGCTAATTTCGTAGAATTCGTAGTCACTGATTATTCTTATTTATATTTGAGATATGCTCAGGGCAGCAATTATTGGGCTATGATGATTTGCATTGCTGGCATATCTGCATGCCCAACGCTGTCAAAACTTCAATAATGTTATTAGATAAATAAGGTAGTAGTTTTGGCCAATTTGATCAGACCCAACAACTACTTGCTTACTGACAAAACCTTTGCAATCTAAAAACTACACAACTGTGTAGTATTTTTCTGAATGAAACTTATATATCGACATTTGAAAAAAAATAAAGCAGTAAAAAATATCGTCATGGTTTTCGGTTATGCGCCATGTTATTTTGAAGTGAAACTTCTTAATCGACGTTAAGTGAAACTTTTTGTCAACGTATGCGTAAACCTTATCTACAAAATTTTTGTAACGTTGTAAATAGTAGAAAAGTGATAAGTTGTAAAGAAGTTTCACTTCTTACCTGTGTACTTTGGTACACACACATTTTTTTTTTATACAAGCTGTCGATTTGAAACTATGTAACACTTAAATTTGTGCTATAAATACTAATAGACACCGTTTAAATTGCTTATTTACAAACATTTTAAATATCTTCAAGCTTTAATTCAATTTTTCGCTATATACTATATATATAACTGGGAAGAATATTATACATTTCAAATGTTTAGTGTAATTTTCTATGAGATCAAACGAATTACCGAAATAAGCGACATCTATCAATAGAGTTTGGAACAACGTGCTACTTCGTTTAAATCAAGAGTATTAACTTAAATCATAGATGGCGCTTTCATAAATATAATATAATCATTGGTAACTATTAGATAAATTCGCTTTTAATATAATTTTATTCTGTAGAAAACTACAGTATTACTACATAATTGTTTAAATATAATACTGACTACAAGATTCGTTAGATATCAGTATAGAAATTATAATAGTTACTGGGGTATAATTTAACAAGTCTATTTTTATTTATTTTTTACTCTTAGAGTCTATACTATACTAGCGGCACGCTATGATGGCCATTTTGACATATTACAATAGTGATGATATTTTGCTTGTTTTACATAAGTACTATGTTTTCTACCGTAGTATAAATACCCGCTAATGTGGGTTAAAATTAACGGGCATTTATACTACGTATTTCACATATTTCTACTAATAAAATGTAATTAAAATTAATACGAAACTTTACTAAAGGACAAACGTCAAAACGGTCATCGTAGCATGCCGCTAGTATGGTGACTGATTTCTTGGTCAAGTGTCTCTAACCTGGCTACAAACTGGAGTTGGGGTTACAATAATTCCCACCCAGAACAAATATCTGCGTGATGAACACATAGATTGGAAGTAATTTATCTATGTGTATATTAAGAAATAATTATACAAGTATGTTTATCAGTTGCCTAGATCTAATAACATGAGCTAATTGACTGAGGAGGCGAGCGAAGGGAGCCGACGAAAGTATCCGTTTTAAGTACACTGGTACGGGAGATCAGTGTTAGATTCAGTCTACAGATCGCATTTTTCATCGGATTTGCATGCAACTTGGCATGGACAATCTTTGATATAGCCAAAAACTTTTAGCGAGGGGGTTTTTCGATCTGGATGAAGGCAGGGGAGGGGAAATGGTCCTTCAATTTACTGCGAAGTCTACGGTTCGTAGAGCCACTAGTTTTAGCTTAATTTGGGCGCTGTGTAAGTTGTAAAAACATTTATTTAAAGAGTATAGTCCCGAACTTTAATTTGGGAACTGTCTAAAGTGAAACATTTAGAGCTAATCCATGTGTGAAGGTAACAGTTCGGTAACGTACAATTTTCAAACTTATTGCATTGTCAATGTTCTAAACAGATGGCTCTGCCAACAGTGCCTGTCTCGTCCATTTTCATAAAGAAGGGTAGCTCCCTGTAATTAGCTATATAAGAGTTACAATTGCTAGGATAGGGTTCTTTATCACAGGTAAAAATAATAATCATGCGAGTTTGTATGTAATAGAAAATAATATTAATCCTAAATTATTAATTGAAGAAAAAGCTATTAATTTTCGTAAAGAAGTTTGATTTAATCCTCCTAATGCTCCAATAATAATATTTATGATAATAATAAAAATAATAAAATGTAATTTCAGTTTACATAGTGGTGATGTACGATGTACGTTTTGTTCTAATCATGATTTGTCATTACACACAAACTGGATGACAAATCATGATTATGACAAAATAATATAGATTATAAAATTAGGTAAGACAACAGTGAACCGCATACCCACTTACTTTGCACTTTGTACATTCTTCATCTTCAGCTTAGCGCCTTCCTCGTCACTTCCAAACCCTGGATTATGGATTCCAATCCAGATAGGACTGGCTGGGAGAAGCTAGGTTTTCTTTTATTTTTGGCATTATGATTTGTATATTTATTATTATTTATCCATCACGACTGGGTGGCAGAGGCATATTATATGCCCAATTTTCACCATGTCCCATGTAATAGGAGGTGAGCCCATTGCCTTGTTGAAATAGACAGACGCAGGTTGTGGCTACCTGCTGTTAAAATGTTTCAAGCCTATATTTAAGGCCTTCAACTTGACGTAACGACTGCCATGTAAATGGCAACCGGAACCAACGACTTAACGCGCTTTCCGAAGCACGGAAACGCTCTAAAATGTAGATGCCACAAAGTGGTCACGGTCCGTGACCAGTCATAGGAAAAGTTGTTTAACGCAGTTATCGTTTTACACTGCGTCCGCTTGACCACGAGCGCTTCAGTTTTGGCATTATTAGTTAGTTTATTTATTTAATTTAAATGTGCCTGCCATCCAACCTTATTCTGTAACAAATGTAAGGGCGCCTGCGCCAGAACTTCGTTAGTAAGAAGGTGTAACCCGCAGGTGAAGTTGAAAAAATGACATGCTTGAAAAGCATAATTTTAAGACACACACACACAACATCAATAACTTTATATTACTAACTAGTTGGCGCTGGCGGTTTCGCCCGCGTAGACAAGTTTTCCCATTCCCGTTTGCCACAGGAACTTGTTACCTTGATAAAAAGTAACCTATGTGTTATTCTGATGTATAAGCTATATTATTGTAAAGTTAAATATATTCAGTAGTTGTTACGTGAATGAGTAACAAACATCCATACAAACATTCGCATTTATAATATTATTAAGATAATTACAACATTATAATCATTGTCATAGACACGGATATGAAAAAAGTACGGACGTAATTTCACTTGATTTTGACGTGAAGCAGCATTGAAACTGCTACAATTTTTCATTTATTAGACCTTACCACACCGATATACAAAATCTGTGTCAAACCGGCGCAGCGCTATTACCTTAAGAATCCTTTGAAAATACACGCATATATGGGCGCCTATTCCCAAGCTACCATAAGCAAGCCATGATAAATTGAAAATACATCCGTCCTTTTTTTAGGTCCGTGCTCACAAGGTGTAAATTTCTCATATTTTAATAAATAATTACGCAATAATAATTATCTATAAAACATACAAATTAACTATAGCCACTGCTACTTAAATTCATTTTTTAACTAAAATCTCCGATAATCTTAGTTTAATCTTTTTAACTAGGCGGCAAACAGGTAAACCGTCTACCTGAAGGAAATCTTTCATCATAGTCCATGGACGTTTGCAACACCAGAGGTATAACACCCCTTTTACAGACAAAAGCCTTTTAACAAAACAGTGTAAAAGATTTTTGTAAAAAGACTTTTATAAAAGACCTAAGTCTAAAAGACTATTATTAGTCATATGTCCAAGATTAATGTAGAAGAGTGTGAGTTGTTTTTTTCATATAAAAAGATTCTACGACAGCACAAAGAAAACGCACCTGGTTGGACATAAGATTAAAAGACAAAGTCGTAACTAGCAAGTTGATTATTTTCACGGCTATGGTTTCTTCCTGAAGTTGCTGTCACATTACAAGCAACCAAGTGTTACAGTGGAGATTGAATTTCATGTTGACTGTACAACCGATGACTTAGTGAAGTTCCAGCCTCCACTTTAACACCAGTGATAAGAGACAGGCAGCGACTTACAGACGGCCCCTTAAGTGCTCAAAATTCACCATTTGTGTGTTCGCCAAGTATACAAAAGTACAGGATAAGACTAGCATGCTCTGGCTGCGTTATTTACCATACTGTCTCACTAAAATAGACTAGCCTGTCTTGGCGTATGCACGCTGAGGGGTCTTTTGAGTCGATTTCATCGGCTGATACTGTTTGGCCGTTTCATCCTTAAAGAGGACATTAAGTTTTAGTGTATATATGATGATTCTAGCACCTTCTGTAATACCTTAGTGGTCTGTTCACTAGTTAGCACTGGCCTTATCGTTTAGTCTCTAGTCTTTAGTGACTATTTGAACTATAGTCTTTATAATACGATTACCCTTTTCATAGTGTAACAAATTTAAAGAGGGATCATTGATTTTTTCTTCTAATAAATTAATAAGCTCAATTCGTATAGTTTTTAACATTTCCGCTACCTGTAACAAGAAACAATAATTTATGAAGTTGCAAGGCACTGATTACCAAATCTTGGCTCGAAAGCAAAGGACTTAAATATAGCAAAGTTTTTCGCAGATCTGAACCTTCGTTTTTCGCAGATCTGAACCATTAGATTACAAATGTACCGATAGCAAGTGAAGTCACTTTAGACGACTCAGAAATCCACCTTACGCCCACAATAATAAGAGAATTAAATTAATAGTATACGAGTTTATCATAAATTTAAATTGGAAAAAAAAATTAATCTCGAGCTGACCGCGAATCAGCTTCTTCTTGCTGGATGAGACGCTTCACCAACTACGTTATCGAGACCCACTCGAAACCGAGGAATTATTACACTTCTTCCATCTTAGGGCGACGTATTCATTTTTAATATAGGTACTAATTAAACTTACTTCGTGTTTTTCTACTTGGAACATGATCCAACCGTCTTCTAAAGACACTATAAAAGTGCCATTGTGTAGTTCCACGGACAAACTGCATCCTGTAAACAAAATCAAACATATATCTACTGGAAATTACACTGCATGTAAACTGTCTCGAATTCAACATCAATCCCAGATTCGATAGATTCGAGTTTGCAATTCTATAGGATCTGTGAATCACGTTTATTTTTCAATTATTCTAATAGAGACACTCACTTATCTATGCACACTGTGAAATGTGGATGTATTATATGTCTGACTCGATGGCGCAGTGGTAGTGTATGCGACTGCCGCGAATGTTTGTTTCGGAGAATGGGTGTTTCCTATGTATAATATGTATGTATTTAGTATTATATAAGTATGTTTATCAGTCGTCTAGATCCCATAACACAAGCTTATATTAGCTTACTTTGGGCGAGACAGCGCTGTGTAATTAAAACAAAAAAAGTGTTCCACAAAAAAAAGTGTTCCACAAAAAAGTGTTCACAATAAAAGTGATCCACAACTATAAGCCTCTGCCACTCCTTCAAGGATAAAGAATTGGCTAGTAAACAATAAACAGTAAACAATATATTGTGAAAACGATGTTAACCGAGAATAAGGGGGCTGGTTTACTACCCACACAATTCTGCGCGATATGCATCCCCGAGTCACCGGGTTAGTTGCGATAAAATAAAATTCACAAGGAAATTACTAGTAAAAGAATAAAAGATTAATTTAAGAAATAAAAAACCACGATCTAAGAAAAAAACAACATGGTAATAAAGTTCATATTTTTTTAGAAGTTGGTTATACCGCAGACGAATGAGGAAGAAAACTGTCAAATAGTTTATTGTAGAGGGCGCCATGCTTGTTACAAAGCAACTATAAATCTTCATACTATTTTGTTCGAAATCGCGTGTTTACCTTTTAAATGTGGCCCTTTTTTCTTTTTTTCATTTTCTCCTATAATTTATCGACTCACCAGGTAGAATACATGTTGTAAAGCTTTATTCCACCACAATAAAGAAACTTAGAGCAAAAACTAAACGAAGACGAATCACTATAGGGTTTTCTGTGAAACTAAACGTTTTCTGTGTAACAAACACAATGCGCCCTCTACTTAAACGTTTTGCGTTTTCTTCCCCATTGATACAGTAGTAACTTCCAGGTTACCGTGTCGTGTAAATAACATTAAAGTAATCTGACTGTCTCGGTGGCGCAATGGTAGTGTATGCGACTGCCGCGAGTGAGGTCTCGGGTTCGATTTTCGTGACGGATCAAATATTTGTGTGATCCACAAATGTTTGTCTGGAGTTTAGTTATTTCCTATGTATAATATGTATGTATTTAGAAATATATAAGTATGCATATCAGTTGTCTAGATCCCATAAAACAAGCTTATATTAGATTACATTGGGCTATACGGCGCTGTGTGAAAAATAATGTCTCACAATATGTACGCATCAGATCTGAAGATCTGCTAGTGCATTATAAATAATAATAATATTAATATGTCCCACAATCTATCCTCCTAGAGAGCATGAGCTGATTATCTTGAAAATTTATAGCTAAGAACCATCTCGATCACATTGATTTTCGTACAAATATGCCACAGACAGACAAGACAGATACACAGGTGAAACTTATAACACCCGGTCGTGAATAAAGGATTGGATTGTCAGCCATTAAGCACTCTTCTTTGGTACACCGCGGCTTGGTTTTTTATTGTTGTGCTGAGTATTGAAGGATAGCTTTACCGAAGGTGTCACCATAGGAGGTGAGAAATAAATAAAAGCGAAGTTCAGCGAGTTATGCAGACGCGAAGAAAAAAGTGAATGAACATCCTTTATGTATTATTGTTGTGTTTTAGAGACTGTTAAGTGAAATGAACTATGGAAATAAAATTTATCTCTATGTGCAATTGAAATATTTAATAGACAAATATATAATACTTTACCAGAAAACAAAACAAGTGGTAGTTGTGGCACCATAGAGCACTCCCTGATGAACACACGACTGGTTTTCACCTGAAAATGAACAATTTAATTAAATAATATTACCAATCAGTCACGCCTTTATCTCCGAAGGGATGACAGAGGCATTTTTGAAACACGTAATAGGTGGGTGTTCTGTAAACGATTACTGCGTTAAGCAACTTGCGCTATGGCAGTCCTCGGATGGGTGATCGCATTTACATTTACGAGCTTTTCCGTGTTTCGGAAACGGAGAATGCCCCGATATATTTATACATTATTTATTTATATTATTTATTTATATTTGACTTATTTGCGCAAGATTTAGGTTTTCCCCCCTGGTATTTACTCACCTTCTCTTGATATACGAGATACGGACTATTGTAGTACCCCACAGTAGAGTTGACGGAAGATGGGTGTAGGGCAACGTAACCGTCCGTTTTAGTTTTAAATTTCAACTCGTCAGGATTCGGTTGTCTTGGTATAGCACCTCCGGCTTGCATGTGGAAGGATTTCTCTGGAGTGAGAACCTGTAAATTTTATTTAATGTATTTATTGTATTTATTAAAAGTTATATCTTTGAGGAATCAGTAGGAATTTTATATACTATAATAAATTTATTGTTTTTAAACTGTTCGAGAGTCGATGATGCCTAGAAAGTTGTGTAATTTTTTCAACAACTTCGACTGCATATCCAATTTAGGTTGAAATTCTATTTATAAACTTTACATAGGTAAAGTTTATAAATTTAGGGATTGCCTTTTTTTTTTGCTTTTTACGCTGAATAGATATGAATGAAATTCGGCAAATAAATTGCTTATAACATGAACTTACGCAGGTTCTTTGCACTCTTTTTATAGATTCTGTGGCTCATAAATCGGGTGCAAGTATTAAAAACAGAACTGCTACAAAAATAAAGAAGAAATTTGCACTTACTTTAACAACATTCGGATACAATGCTGCACACAAAATGGCTGCCAGCAACCTGTCATTATTCCCATTGGTGTTTAGCTAAAAAAAATGAAGTCTATTAAATATTTGGGTAAGTAGAAAACTATATACTGAATTTGTATAAGGTCTTAATTACAAAATGATACTCAATATTCGAGATAGAAAGAAACACATTTATTAGGCACATACAATAACGACAATAAAAATAAAAACAAGATAAATAAAAAGCCCTTATAAGTAATATAAATAAACAAAAACAAAATAATTAAATGTGCCATTATTATTTAACGCGTATGGTTCGTTTTTGTGTGCAAGTCTTGGAACTTAAGACAAATAAAATGCAAAAAGACTGTTTAAATACAATATTTTGTAACTTAAATAATGTTTCGTGGATGTTATGAAACTTAGAAGATAAGTGATGTCACACTATCAACTCCTCCTTTCTTAGTATGACGTAATTTATAATGGTAAGGCCTATTATTAAATACACATCAATCTAAAAAAATGTGCTGTCGGGGGATCCTTGCCAGGAACAAGATTCTTTACGATATAAAATTCAATTTAAAAATAATTAAATTGCATTGTAAAAATAAAAGAGAAATATGTGAGTTGAAGTTTTATGATAAAAAGAGACAGGAATAGAGAATGAGAGAGAGAAAGAGATTTGCGCATCCGGCTGCGCACTCACATGCTCGTGTGCTCATTTGCTTGTAGTAGGCTCGTTACACACACGCATACAGAGCAAACGGCATTTCGTTATGTGACGATTTCTACTACTTCGCCCTACCCATAAACCGCGGTAAGCGACTTAGTTCCAAAAATATCGATACCTCTAAAAAAATCAAAGCTGTTGAAGAACAAAATTAGTCGCAGAGAACATGTATAAAGAATCTCAATCCTCTTACCTCTTCTCCAGTCAAATTGGCCACAGAATCTTTTCTCAGTTTCTTCGTGAGTGATGGCATGTCAGGCACAAACCCTATCGATGCCAAGAGTCCTAGCAGCTGATGCTTGATATCTGCCAGCATGAGTAACGTCTTGTGTGATAGAAAGTTCTCATTGGCGAAAACTAGGGCAGCGTGCGTACTGTTCTTCATTGCTTGTTGCCATTTCTGGAGCAAGAGAATAAAAATTAAGAGTAAACCTTCATTTTTAGTAGTAATATGGTAGACAAAAATAAAGAAATTGTATTGTAAGTCTAAATGGTTGAAAGAATTGTAAGTCTAAATTGAGCGAAGCGTTTCGCTGTCTTTCGAGTTCTTTTGTCGACGTCCATTTTCCTTTCGGTGATTATTCCTCCATGGAATTTCTGATTTTATTTTTTCTATACCATCTATGGCTAGATGTCATATTGTGAGTCAAATTTGATCAAAAAGTGTTGAGTGGTTTGAGTGGAGTTCGAGGACAAAGCGAAAATCTGAATCGGGGAAAAATGTCGCTTCGCTCCAAAAATGTGTCACAAGTAAATTTCCACCTTTTTAATCATGTTTCAAACCCCGTCCCACGTACTCACCAGGAATCCTAATTAAAACTAAAAAAATACCTATTGATATGATTTAAACGTGTATAATGAATGGTACTTACCCTATAAGCTCTTAAAGTAGTCAGTTGATCGCTGTTCGAACATGCGAATTCTCTTCGCTTTGCGTCGGCTTCAGTCTGAAATGAATTAAGATATACATATTTATTTTATTTTATAGATAGATCCAATGAATATTAAATTAAACTATAAGAGTAGCAACATGTCAATGTAATTGTCCGTCGTTTTTAGGGTTCCGTACCTGAAAATGTAAAAAAGACCCCTCATAAGATCACTTTCTTGTCCGTCTATCCGTGTCTCACCATCGAATTCCTCAAAAACGGGCGGACCTAGCAAGTTAAAATTTATACCAAATATTTAGGTTTATAGTAGCTAGTTTCACCCGAAAGGTATAAAAATCGATAAAAAACAACGATAAAAAGGTGTTCACGCCCGTGTGAGGAGCGGGCTTAGAACAAGTCCTGGGGCTATTGTTTGGCTATTTTTTAGGTAACATCATCATCAACCTCTTGGCTTTGTTCGGAGGATACCAGGTGCACCGCTAATTGGTAAGGTCGCTTGGGCCCCGCAGATATTGATTGACCCCTTACGCCTGCTGTTACCTATGCTTAAAACTAAACCTACCTTCTTTCCAAAAGGTGCCACAAATGGACTCTTGTGACTAAGAAATGCGGCCATTGTCAACGCGGAATCCACACAACAGAATATCGCGCCAAACAGTATCAGCTTGCCTATTCGCACGTCCACTGGTAACGCGGCTAGATGCTTGCCAAGTGCGGTGAGACTTAGTGTTTTATCGATAGCTCCTACGTCTTGGAGTCGTGATAGGGCGCCGTCTATGTTTTGTTTGGTTGGAGGTTCTACTGTTTTACCTGAAAATAAATTATACATACATAAAATTTCTGTTGTGTCCACTTTTGTCTCATTATTCTTTTACGATCTATAACATAAATAAAATTTTGCGGTATTTATATTTACGACCGCTTCGGATAACATGTTAAGTCATAGGTCCCAGTTTGCCAGTACTTTGCTCACTGATTCACTATCGATTCTGTAAATACCACCTCGAGCTTATTAAGGCTTAAAGTTATCCAACAATTTTCAAAAGCAATTAGTGTACTAACTTTTTTTATATGCTAACTTTTTTAAATTTTCAAGACGTAAAGAGGTGGATTAATTCGTCAGTTACGAGCAGGTCACGGTGGTGTAGTTGGTAACGCGTCTGGTGCGTTGAACCAGAAGACGCTGGTTCGAGTCCAGCTCGTGACTGAAAAATTTTTCCACTTTAATATTTAAAGTTATCCATTCAATCAAGCAGTAAGTAATAAAAAATATTAATTTGCTGTAAATTTACAGTAAAGTTTAAGCCATTTTATTAATAGCATGCAAACTTTAAATAACTACAAAAATAAAAACATTTTGTGAATTACATTCCATTGCTTCCATATTATTAATCTCTAATACGAATAGACCGATTTCAACAGGCCTTTCGCTAGCAGATAGCTAATGTTATAGGGAGTAACTTAGGCTACATTTTATCCCTCTCCCAGGAATGGGCTCTACGCAGGCGAAACCGCGGGGCGTCCGCTAGTTGATTTATATTCAGATAATTAATTTTAGAATTGTCATGGTATTTTAACGCAAAAATGAAATCGGTTTAACAAAAAGTCTAATCAAATGCTTGCGCCAAAACCTAGTCTGTCTGTACCCGTTAAAAAAAAGTAACCAAAAAAAACTTACCTAAAACTTCATGTATACTCATATCCTGAAACAACGGCAATATTTTGATCTTCAACACGAGTTGTTCAAGCGGCACCCTATGTATCTCCGGGACTGGTTGCTCAAGTATGTGATGGTTGTACCGATGTGATGTGAAAAGGTGAACACACACACCCGGCATCACTCGCCCGGCTCGACCTTTGCGTTGTTTGGCGTTAGCGCGAGAACACCATACTAGGTCTAAGGATTCCATGTTGCGGTTGGAGTCGAACCTACGAATTGATAAGTTTTATTTAAGTGATCTGGGGGCCGAGTCTGCTATTTCAAACGTGTCGAAATAGAATTGAAATCGTCGCTCAATAGATAGCCAAAAGTACAGTTTTCGTAGTCTACTATTACAAGCGCACTTTAAAAGTCTTATATCGGTCGGCCGATATAATTCTACAAACACGTGACGCGCTAGCGGCCACTAGTCAGTTACATTTTTAATAGTCTACTAACATTTGACAGCTAAAAACAGCGATTCTGGTTGTATTCTACGGCTTGTCAATAGTAGACTCTGCTAGCTCTAGCTAGTCCAGGGGACCCCTAGTGGCTGAAAGGCAGAGAGAAAGAGAGAGACAGGGGAGAAGGAAGATTGAGGGGGAAGGAGAGAGTGAGAGGGAAAGAAAAGGGGAAAGAAAGAGTAGAAATACTTTATCCTCATTGAGTTAGAAGCTTTATTTCCAGCAGTGGACGGCGATTGAATAATTGATTGATTGTCTGATTTAGGAGTCAGCTGCGTAACAAAGCAACAAAATACTTCTTACCTCTTCTCCTTCATACGCCCGCAGTCGATAACGAATACACAGTCGTCTATAGTGACTGATGTCTCAGCTATGTTGGTGGAGAGGACAATCTTCCGGACGCCTTGTCGTGGTTTCTTGAAGACTAAGGCCTGCTCCTCACTGGATAGAGTCGAATGAAGTGGCACCAGAATATATTTGCCGGATCTGTAGAATATATGGTATTATATCAAAATAAATAATTGTTCTGTGTTTAGTTGTATAAAATGTTTAAAAAAACTTTACTAATTAATATATATTATACTATAGACTGATAGGGAAGACCACAACTCTGTTAACGTAAGACAGGACACTTTTGGAATGTAAGGGGCACCATCAACACCCCTGGGATCCAAGTCGACCTCGCCTACACGTGGTGCACTACTGATTAATACAAGAGAGAACGGCGCAGGCACTTAAAATGTGCCATTTTACGGACCGGGAGTCACCACCATGTAATCAGGGGAATCTGCACCCAATAACCTTAAGGTTATATTCGGATCCACGCGAAAAGAAGTGTTTTGTGAAAAAAATCGCTGTTTCTGAGTGTGTACCGCTATCGGAGCTCTGCTACTATGGTAGATTAAGAGGAATTTTTGAAGTGAAAATTTCGCACACAGATTTTTCCGTAGGTAGTAAGTTAGGCTGATCGGTCACGCTCTGAAGTGAACGGCTCGGTCGGGTGAACTCGGGAACGCCGAGTGTACCCGAGCGAGAAAGATACAGTCAGCTGCTCTTCACTGTAGTCTCACTGTGTTTGGTATATTCAATTGATACGTAATAATTGTCTTTAATAATTTTATAGTTTCACTTCTGCTATGCGGTCTTAAGCACACATTTTTTTTTTTATATTTAGCTCGCCAAATGACGCCGTGCGCCTGTTGTAAAGCCATGACGACATCTAGCGAATTAAGGGGCACTCTCATTGTCTACATGACTACTGACAGCGTCCCTTTAGTTGGCGGCCCAATGATGTGCCTCTTCACGCCCCGCTTGAAGAACCCGGGATTGTAAGAGAAAGGAATCATGTGCGCTGGCAGAGCGTTACCTCGTTTAAATAACACTACATATTACAAAACAAAGTCGTTTCCCGCTGTCTGTCCCTATCATCATCATCCGAGCGTCTGTCCCAGTTGCGTCTCGCGACGCCCGGGGTCCGCCGTCCTTCATTTTCTCCTCCACTTCGCACGGTCTTCGGCATCCCCTGTAGTGAGACCATTAGCACGCATGTCATCCCTTACGACGTCAAGCCAGCACTTCTTGCGTCTTCCCCTCTTACCGGGACCCGGCGGGGCTGACATGGCCAGACATTTGTTACCTACGTAGCCCGGCGGTTGCCGCAAGACGTGACCATACCAACGAAGGCGACACTCTTGCAGCTTGTCTGCAATGTCACGGACGTGAAGGCTGCCGCGGATGCGAGAGTTTCTCACGCGGTCCATCCGCGTGACCCCACACATCCACCGCAGCATCTTCATTTATGTGACACGCAGCTCCTGCTTGTGTCGCTGCAATACCGGCCACGTCTCACTACCATGTAAAAGGACAGGTCTAATAATGGTTTTGTAGACCTGTCCCTTCAACCGGATCGGCATTTTACGACAGACAGCGGTCTACGCTGTCTGTCCCTATGTATGCTTAGATCTTTAAAACTAAGCAACAGATTTTGATGCTGTTTTTTTATGTGATTAGTGATTCATAAGGAAGGTTTTTATGTATAATTTTTCAAGATTTTGTATACATTGACTAAATTATAACGATATTTGTTGGGGCTGTCGGAAAAATATAAGCCGTCTGGGAGCTTTTAACAAAAACGCTGCCTGAACACATTGCAAATTAAATGAATATTTTACGAGATATAGCAAAATCAAAATAATGCGCAAATAAATTAATTTCGTGTAACCTTAAATTGACCGGGCCGGGCGGGCGTACTGGAGAGCGGAGAAGTAATCAAGTAATTTGGAAAATGTGAAGCCGGGCGGGTCAGCTAGTTTTATAGTATATGCGAAACTTTGAGACAAATTCAGTATTAAACGCATTGTTTATATATGTTGAGAATCAGTACTTACTTGGGACTAAAAGTATGACTTTCAGCAAGTTGGTCGTGTAGTGACATTATTTCTGCTATGCCCGGTAAAAATATCAACACAGCTCCTTCCCGCGGCCATTTGTGATCACCCTCCACTATATATGTGAGGACATGTTCTATTAATTCTAAATTTATCTGCAAACAAATAAATTCATTTACAATGTAGTGAGTTTCATAAGGCCTTTGACTAATCTTAACAACCGCCTTGTTACTGGCAACCAGGACCAACAGGTTAACATGTCTTCCGAAGCAAGGAAGCGCTCGCAAATGATGATGATGATGATGTCAGAAAGCGGTCACTCGATCAGCGACACTCTGATCGTTTATAGAACACTGAGTTAGCAGGGCCAAGAGCACTCTTTTTATTTATTTATCTATCACGCCTTATCCACGAAAGGGTGGCAGAGGCATATTATATTCCCACTTTTCACCATGTGTATTTCTTTCCCAAGTAATAGGAGGTGACCCCATTGCCGTGTCGAAATAGACAGACGCAGGATGTGGCTACCTGCTGTTGAAATTATGCAATACGCCCTTTTTCTTTCTAGAAGGCCTTCAACTTCACTAAACGACTGCCATGTGACTGGCAACCGGGACCAACGGCTTAACGTGCCTTCCGAAGCACGGAAACGCTCGCAAATGAAAATACCACAAAGTGGTCACCCATCCGAGGACCAGCCATAGTGAAAGTTGCGTTTCTCAGTAATCGTGCACAGAACACTGAGTTATGAGGACCAAGAGCTCTTCTTTTTTTAAAATTCTTTTATTATTAAAAAGACAACAGCAACATAATACAGTATTATCATGCTTCTTAACTTAGGTTTAGTCCGAGACTACCAGGACTTTAATTGATCGCGCTAATTAGTGTCAAGCACATAAGACCTTTTAGCCTTTTTGTTACCACCTCACTAAAAAGGCAAAGGGTTCAAAATTTCTTTCAATTTTTTCAAATTAACGTCTGTAATAGATACGTTTTATTAAATTTATTCGGCTCTTAGACCCACCCACAAACTACTTTATAAGCGATGAAGCGCTCGTGGCCCCGCGGACTCAGTGTTCTGTAAACGATCATTGCGGTAAGCAACTTTCACTATGGCTGGTCCTCGGATGGGTGACCACCTTGTGGAATTTACATTTTGCGAGCGTTTTCGTGCTTCGGAAGGCAAGTTAAGCCTTTGGCCCGATTGCCAGTAAAATGGCAGTCGTTAAGCCTGGTTAATGGCTTATAGGCAGCTGGAAAATTTTCAACAGCAAGTCGCCACAGCCTGCGTCTGTCCATTTCAACACGGCAATGGGCTCACCACCTGTTACGTGGGACAAATATGAATGCGGGGAAATGTGGGCGTATTTTATGCTTCTGCCTACCTCTTTAGGGATAAAGGCGTGACAATATGTATGTATGAATGTATGTATGTAACTTAGATATACAAAAATATTACCTTTTCCGTATCCATTAGGTACATATTCTTACAAGTAATTTTACTACACTTCGGGTACCGGGCAACCATTTGTGCTATACTTAAGTTGTCGTCTCTAATAGATATCTTCGGTGGTTCAATCGAGTCTGCACGAACGTCTGATGTTTCTAATTCTGTTTCTAAATCTTGTTTCTTTTCGCCTAGAAATAGGAAATATTTTTAAGTTAGAGAGAAATAATAACATAATATCAATAAAAAAAAAAAAAAAAAATATCTTTATTTTGCATAGACCATTTTAACGGCGCTTACAAAATGTCATACCCTATTTAAAATATTTAAAGCGACCAAATCTAAAAAATATATTAACTAGATGTAGTCTGCGAATCTGCCCGTGAGAAATAATTCCTTTGGGCAACATTTTATTTGAAGCGCTCGTGGCCCCGCGGTCTCAGTGTTCTGTAAACGATCACTGAGTTACGCAACTTTCACTATGGCTGGTCCTCGGATGGGTGACCACTTTGTGGCATTTACATTTGCGAGCGTTTCCGTGCTTCGGAAGGCACGTTAAGCCGTTGGTCCCGGTTGCCAGTAAAATGGCAGTCGTTAAGCCTGGTTGAATGCCTTATGGGCGGCATGAAAAATTTCAACAGCAGGTAGCCACAACCTGCGTCTGTCTATTTCAACACGGTGAAAAGTGGGCATATAATATGCCTCTGCCACCACTTCGGGGATAAGGCGTGATGGATATTTATTTTATTTATTTTTAACATTTTATTTTTTAGGAACTTTGCAGATACAAACTGCTGTGATATGCAAAACTCTAGAACAAACTTTTCTTTATTTCCCATAAAGAAGAAGAAGATTAATTTTTCCCCGTCCCGCTTGCCACAGAAAATTGTTTCTGGGATAAAGAATAGCTTACGTCCTTTCTCGGGCTCTAGACTATATTCATACCAAATTTCATTTATATCAGTTCTGTAGTTCAGGCGTGAAAGCGTAACTGACAGACAGTGTTACTTTAACATCTATAATATATAAATAATAATAATAAAATAATATTTTTTTATAATAATAAAATAACACCTTCACAAATTTCAAAATCTATAAATCTGGATAAATTTTAAAAGCATATATTTTGCTAAATTTCTCATAAATCAGTACATATTATAAAACAAAGTTGCTTTTCGCTGTCTGTCCCTATGTATGCTTAGATCTTTAAAACTACGCAACGGATTACGATACGGTTTTTTTAAATAGTTAGAGTGATTCTCATAGAAGGTTTTTATGTATAATTTGTTAAGTTGTTGTATATATTGACCAAATTATAACGATATTTGTTGGGGATGTCGGAAAAAATAAGCCGTCTGGGAGCTTTCAACAAAAACGCTGCCTAAACCCTTTGAGATATAACAAAATAATGAATGGTGCAATTGTGTATCTAATAAAGGTCTATAAAATAGTCCACGACGGCATTGTCTATCTCTTAAGAATAACATACATATCCATTTTAATACTTTAAAAAAACACCAATTATTAAGCGGTAATCTGAAGGCTATTTACACAAATATGCAATCCTTATGAATTTTACTACGTTAGTTGGCTTCAGCATTTCATGAAGATTATTTTGTCCATTTACACCTTGCAAATTAAATGAATATCTTACGAGTTATCGCAAATTCAAAATTAGGCGCAAAGAAATTAATTTAATTCGACCGGGCCGTGCGGGTAGGTAGGTACCTAAGTACTGGAGAGCGGAGAAGTAATCAATGAATTTGGAAAATGTTCATACATTGTGAATGTGAAATTATTAAACAACGGGATTAAATGGGTGTCACGGGGTTCGAAGTATGTCATGGGCGAAGCCGGGCGGGTCAGCTAGTTTTTAATAAAGTGGAAAAAGACAATTCGATTCGAGACGGGGATTGAACCCGTGACTTTTGCCTAACCAGGGCAATGCTCTAGCCACCTGGGTAAAAAATTATCTATACTTCTATACTAATATTATAAAGCTGAAGAGTTTGTTTTTTTTGTTATTATTTATTTATTTATTTATTTGGACAACCAGTAGTTGTTACATTATCATATAACTCAAATTATACAATATTAATATATCGTTTAATGCACAACATTTTAAGGTGTCACATCATGCATAGAAGTGTAACACTATTGCGGAAATATTATAAAATAATAATAATCAAAAATAATAAACTAAATTAAATATAAACTAAACAAAACAAAAATAAAGAAAAGAAATTGGTGAAGATCACAATAAAAATGATGTTACATTATTTAAAACTTAATTAAAACTAAAACTATTGGTCCTACTAAGCAACCTCTTGACAGCTTTTTTGAAAGGTGGTAGTGTATTGGCGAACATATCTACCTCCCCACAAATTGCATTGTATGTCCTGGCCAAACGGGATATGGTGGAAAACTTTTTTAAGTTAGTTCTGGAATATGACATATTGTTTAGTTTAACGCGCTAATCTCAGGAACTACTGGTCGGATTTGAAAAAATCTTTTTTGAATTGGATAGCCCATTTATTGAGGAAGGCTATAGGCTATATATATCATCACGCAACTACCTTGGAGAGCAGACCAATAATCATAAATGTCGACAAATCAGACAATTTCTTGTACATTATTATAGAATGTATAAATGACGGGCCAAAATAAGTGTGACGGGAAGTCCTAGTACGTAACGGGCAAATCCTTGGGATCACTTATTTTATAATATTAAGTTGAGAAAGTAGGTATTATTATTCCAGATTCTCTCCACTGAAATCAATATAAAATAATAGTATTAAAGAAAACACTTACCTTTTTTTAATTTTCTACCATATGGTCCATTTTCTTCTAGAACATAATTCGTCATTTCCATAATGTCTTCTAAAAACAATTGTTCTACTGGAAAAGTTCTACCTGAAATTGGAAAACCAATTCTATTGTAATTTTTAGTTACTCCTTGTAATATCTGCCAGTGAAAGTCCCGTTAAAATCGGTTCAACCGTTTCAGAGGTAAGACTCACAAACAGACAGAGAAATAAAATAAATGATAGATTTTTGATGTAAGTACATACTGTATATAGTTCATCTGCATTTAGTGAAAAGCTAATTGCCTGTATAGACTAGTTGATGCCTGCGGGATTACCCAGAACAAACACTTAGTCTTGTTTTTTTTTTATTTTTAGTGCCGCTTTGGAATTAGTAACTTGTATAAATATATGAATTTACTAATATTATAAACGCGAAAGTTTTTAAGTAGGTATGGATGTTTGTTACTCTTTCACGCAAAATCTGAGGATTTTGATGAATCTTCACAACAATGTAGCTTACACATCAGAATATAGCTTACACATTAGAATAACACATAGGCTACTTTTTATCCCGGGAACAAGTTCCTGTGGGAAACGGGAACGGGAACCGCGGGCGTCAACTAGTTTAATATAAAGTAGTTATTTGGGCATCATAAACAGACTCTGTAATATATATTTATTTGTATAAAGTTTAGATGTCAATTTTTCCACATTTTATATTAGCTTACCAGGTATTTCCAAAACAGGAACATTGTGGAAGTAATCCGAAAACAAATCAGCATTCAAAGTAGCACTCATCAATATAACTGTTAAATCTTTTCTCACTTTGACAAGGTCCCTCAAGATCAATAAGAGGAAGTCACTCTCTTCTGATCTCTCGTGAACCTCGTCAACCAATATGTGAGTGACTGATTTGAGCTGTGGGTCATATTCGAGCCTTCGTAGCAATATACCAGTTGTGCAAAATGTCAGTCGAGTTTTGGACGAAATCTTGCTTTCTAGTCTTATCTGAAATTTTGAAATACTGAGTAAATCAATACTGTCTAACTGACTAATCAGTCTGTTTGTTTGAGAGTATGCAGAAATATCAGGAACTAACGTGTGAATTGAAAAAATATTTTTGTGTTAAATTGTAGTGATGCCGATCGATAGATCACTATCGATAGTAGCGATAGCGCAGCAATCAATGAACTAGATGACCCCCACAGCTTCGTCTGTGGAATATTTCGACCTCCCGTCGCACCTATTTAATCACGTCGCTTATAAATTCTACAATGATGCATAAAAATTTGCCCGATTTGTCGACATTTATGACTACTGCTCTGCTCCCCAGTGTAGTAGCGTAATGATATAAAGCCTGTAGCCTTCCTCGATAAATGGGCTATCTAACACAAAAAGAATTGTTCAAATCCGACCAATAGTTTGTAACGTTGTAAAACGTCACATTGGAATGTCATTGTTAGTCTTGAGATTTAGAGAGAGAGGTGAGTAGATTGTTGACTCTTTCGCTCCGTGTGTCATCGATTTTAAACAAATTGCGATTTCTGTAAGGCTGTATGCCTGCCTTAGTTTCCATGCCATAGGGTAAACATGTAAAGAAAAAAATGTCTTTTGTCTGTGGTGACAGTACAAGCATTCGTCTAGCTACATCGACGACAAAAAGATGTCGATTGTTAACATATTTTTTAAACTTCGCTAAAAAGAAGTAATCTTTTATAAATTATATATGGAAGTTCACGCCTGTGAATTCTTATAAATGGTTATTCCAAAATAACTATGTATTTCGCTTATTACGATGTTTAGAGCGGCGTTAATGGAATATTTGCCTGCTCTTTAAGATTTATTGGTTTTTCTTTAAAAAAAGGGTAACTTCTCTTTATGTATTCGAATCACGAACAAATCTCCAATTGGTTTTCCAAATCTAATGGAACTAATTATTTTCTTTGCAGCTGAAAAAGCACTTTTTTATATTAACTTTATGGTTGGATAAAATTTGCCATAAATGCTGACCATGTGGTTTCGGGCTCGTCATTCTCGTGGAGACGGCACCTGTCGCGGTCTGCAGATGTGATTTCGAATCCCGTGGTAATGTAACTACGCTTCAGGTACCTAAAATTGTTTTTCTTTTTGTTTTGAATCATGTTACGATATATTTTTTGACTCATAATCTGGCCTTATGCTGGATCTCACGATTCTAAATTTCACTCCTCAACCCTGTGAATAGTTAATCTTTAGCTTACTAAATCACTTGAATAGGTTATACCAATAGTGATAACGTATAAAATGTATATTCAATCAATTCGCCTATAAGAATATTAAACTTTCTTCTAGAGATGTATTCTATTATTTTTGGTTCTTGCTCTTATGATTAGAAGCTCAATCTCTATCGCCGATATCCGTGTGCATAAAGTTGGTAGGACTTATCCTCCTGGCGCCTGAACCGAGTTATAACTTTTGTTTGTTTGTTAGTTCATGTCTCCGTAATGAGACAATGTAAGATTTCCTTTCATGATTAGATGTACTGTTAAGGTAATTTAAACTACATTGGCTGTATATCAATTTATTTATTTTATACAGGGACCTAGTAGTCATCATCGCCATTAATTAACCATTATTAATTTTAAAAGTTACTGAGATTAGCACGTTCAACCAAACAAACAAACTCTTCAGCTTTATAGTATTAAGTATGATAATACTTCCAATACTGTTGCAAATCATCAATAGTATTACCACCTTTTGTACAATCGGTATCCTAACTGAATTTCGATAGTTCAGCTTCAGCATTACTATTTAATAGCACATTAATCAAGGACTGCCATATATTGTAATAATAATAATGTGTTAATTAATGGCGATGATGCCTACTAGGTCCCTGTATATAAAATAACTGAATTGATATACAGCAAATGTAGTTTAAATACCTTAACAGTACATCTAATCATTAAAGGAAACCTTACATTGTCACATTACGGAGACATGAACTAACAAACAAACAAAAGTTATAACTCGGTTCAAGCGCCAGGAGGATAAGTCCTATCAACTTTATGCACACGGATATCGGTGATAGAGATTGAGCTTCTAATCATAAGAGCAGGAACCAAAAATAATAGAATACATCTCTAGAAGAAAGTTTCTATATTTTTATAGGCGAATTGATTGAATATACATTATATACGTTATCACTATTGGTATAACCTATTCAAGTGATTTAGTAAGCTAAAGATTAACTATTCACAGGGTTGAGGCGTGAAATTTAGAATAGTGAGATCCAGCATAATGCCAGCTTATGAGTCAAAAATATATCGTAACATGATTCAAAACATGAGCCAAATCATTGAGTCGTAAATCATTGAGTCTAATCATGGAGTCTTTACATGGGCCTAATCATTGAGTCGTGCATCATTACTAGATTAATGTACACAAAAGAAAAACAATTTTAGGTACCTGAAGCGTGGTTACATTACCACGGGATTCGAAATCACATCTGCAGACCGCGACAGGTGCCGTCTCCACGAGAATGACGAGCCCGAAACTACATGGTCAGCATTTATGGCAAATTTTATCCAACCATAAAGTTAATATAAAAAAATGTGCTTTTTCAGCTGCAAAGAAAAGAATTAGTTCCATTAGATTTGGAAAAAAAATTGGAGATTTGTTCGTGATTCGAATACATAAAGAGAACTTACCACTTTTTTAAAGAAAAACCAATAAATCTTGAAGAGCAGGCAAATATTCCATTAACGCCGCTCTAAACATCGTAATAAGCTGTTAACAAGCGAATAACCTTTGTCAAAATACTAAAGATCACCAAGGTTAGAAACGTGGTTTCAAAAATCAAAAGTTCTTACCGAAATACATAGTTATTTTGGAATAACCATTTATAACAATTCACAGGCGTGAACTTCCATATACAATTTATAAAAGATTACTTCTTTTTAGTATAAAAAATATATTTACAATCGACATCTTTTTGTCGTCGATGCAGCTAGGCGAATGACGTTCCAATTTTAAAATACTTTTTCGTTGGCATGTCTGCCAAGACATTGACCAATTGACAAAACTATTTTATTTCTTTGTTTTTTTCCAAGTCTACCCTATGGCATGGAAACTAAGGCAGGCATACAGCCTTACAGAAATCGCAATTTGTTTAAAATCGATGACACACGGAGCGAAAGAGTCAACAATCTACTCACCTCTCTCTCTAAATCTCAAGACTAACAATGACATTCCAATGTGACGTTTTACAACGTTACAACATTATCATGCTACTACCGAGGCAGAAGACAAGAGTAGTAATAAATAGGAAAATAGTCCATGTCTAAAACAGTCCTGAAAAATCTATAAGTACCTGGTAACCCACAACTTTTCCAGTCTTTTCCACTCTTTCATCGGCTACTCTGTCAGCAACACCAATAGCTGATATTCTTCTAGGCTGAGTACACACTATCTCTACGTGTTCTGGACCATCCTTGTTAAAATTGTCCAGCCAGTTGTCCAAAATGTACTGTGGAACTTGTGTGCTTTTACCACAGCCTGTTTCTCCACTGATTACCACAACCTGAAAAATTGGAAATTTACAATTAATAAGTTAAGTAGTTTAAGTTAGTAAGGATAGAGAGCAAATGTAATCGCTGAGGGTTACTACCATCTCAGAAAGCAATATTAGTTCAATATACTTTAACTTTCACAGTGTGAAACTCTACTGTGAGTTTGGATGCAAATAGTTTAATTTATTTATAGGCTTATTTCAGAATACATAAAATTAAAAGAGTACTTTATAAAATCATATTCACCTGGGACTTCTTTATAGTATTCAATATCTCATTCTTTTTCTGCCATGCCGGCAATTTTCTTCTTCCCGCCATCATTCTATTATATCTATCATTGTCCCGCTTTTCGAACCATCTTTTAACTATATCCTTATTTTCTTTTAGTACCTGATCAAAATTAACGTTAGACCTTTGATTTTTGCTATCACCTTTCTTATAATGAGAATCTAATGGCTTTTTACTTAAACTAGAATTTTCTAATAACTGTGGGAATAAAGCATCTGTATGGTTAGGATATTCTCTAGTATCAAATTGAATAAAATTTTTAATATGTTCCTCATTACTTAGTAATTCAACTAAGGAATATATACTTGGTATTCCATCTTGCGCTAATATCTTAGCTTCATCTAATAATCTTGAAGTTACTTTTAAGAATGTAAGCTCTGGTACTATGCTTGTTGGATTTTCTGATTTGAAGAATAACAAAGGTGGTTGGTATGGATATACGGTATCTTCAGGAAATCGTACTTCTAATTCGTATGAAATCTTGGTATTGTCCTTTGGTTCTAAATACTCTGGTATTTTATTGTCTTCTTTGCTTTCATGTAGAAATTTACATTTGGCACCAAATCTACATGGGCCTTTGAGATATAGTTTACATACTTCTTTAGGTTTTGTCTTCAAATTATTATTGTAGTTAGTATTGACTTTCCTTTTAGGAACATCTACTTCTTTGTTTTCATACATTTTAGTAAGATAGTCTAGATTTACTTTAATTGTCCATACATCATTGTCTTTGATTTTAACGCTTGTGTCGTATATTGATTCTAGTACAGCTTTCTCATCCATTCTCATTTCAAGCAACTCATTTTTTGTGGGTAAATCAGAAGGTTTATCTTGGAGATTAATTTTAAAATACTTAAGAAAGAGTATTTCAAGTGCTTTGTTTATGTTTTCTGCGGCAACATCCAAAGCTTCTGCACAGTGTGCTTTATGAAAATAGTACCTTAAAAAATACAAAAAATACAACATATAAGACTTGTTTTTCTTGTTTAGTAAATAATACATAATTACATTGACCTGACTTTCAAAGCAGGGTCAAAGCCTTTTAAATTTATAATTTTAATCAGTACTTCTAGTATAGGTAAAGTAGGTGATTTTTAATGGCTAAATTTCTGGAAAGTGAGATCTTAGCCTTCCGTGAGAAATGATGCTGTATGACAACAAGAAGTAGACTACAATGAGCTACCGGCATCTTAAACCTGCTAAATTCATTGGAAGATTGACCTACAAACTTTCATATGCAGATTATACTTGCTGATTACAATATCTAAGGTATCTTATCTTTTTAAGCTGCATTATCACAATATCACTGTTGCTAAGTTATGAACAGTATAAAAGTGTAATTTAGAGGTAAGTATATTACTAATGTTATGCAATTTATAAGAAAGATAAGATCAGCAACATGGTGTCAACAAAAAATCTACATGTGGCATACTGGTTTTAAAGGGCAGGTAACCATGTCTTTAAAATGGATATTTTGTCTGAATTTAGGAAATAATATTTTTTTATAAGAATCACAACTATACAGATAAGACTCAAATAGCACAGCACCTACATAAAAAATGTCCTCTCAGTCACTAGAGCAGTTTCTGTGATAAGTACATTTGTAGAAAATAATTGAATTTCAATTTATTAGTTATCTAATAAATTGAAATCAGATTTCTGTTCACATACTGAACATGTGGAAATACAAATTGAAATGATGAAAATAAGATATTTTAAATTAGTTAGACAATAACTAAAGCATACTTCTCTAGTTTAGCAAGAGCAAAGGCCCTGAGCCTGGCTTCTGAGGTCTCTATATCAGGCTTTATGGTCATTGAGTAGTCGCACCCGCCTTGTACAACAAGGTTGCCACGCTCCATCCAATAACGGTTTGTAAAGTTTGAACCTTTATCCTGGAACAAAATAAGTCATTATGGCAAAACTGATCTCAATCATTCTAGTCTCAGTGTCCCATTATTCATTCATTAAGTTGGAGTAATATGTATTATAATATTAAATATCATTTTATGGTATTTAATTCACTTACTTAGTACTTATACATAGGTTAAAACCAAGGCAATAATTTGTGAACGTTAAAAAAAGTGTATAAAAAACGTAGTCATTAGATTTAATTTTTTTATAGATCATGTATTCAAACCAATCATCAGTAGAACACTATCCATGGTGGTATAGTAAGTATAATATTGCGCAATAGTTAGAAATCATGGGTACTGGGAATGTTATAAAATTACGCTTGGAAATGTTGTAAAGATAATACAATGATTACATACTTTGTACACACTTGCGCTGCCAAGTTTAAAATTCGGACCATGAATAAATCTTAATGTATCCAAAACAACCTTTTGTGAATCTGAATTGAGACGTATGGTCTGCATTTCCACTTTAAGGTTCGGATGAGGATCTTCTTCAGGTTCATTTTTAGGCTTCCTGTTGATGTAAAAGCAATGTTAACGTACGTACTTATATAAAAACGATAAAATATGTTACTATAATATAAATAGTCCTGTACCGAATTCTGACATCATTTGGCTCTCGTAAAAAGAAATCTTCTGCCAACTGTCTGCTTTGATAATCCATTGCTAGTAATATACAGAAATAAATATATGAAAATGTAGAAAATTATGAAATTTGTGAAAAATACTCTAGGACACAAAAATCCAAACGTGAAAAACTATTCGAGCCCGATGTGCGAGCACAGACAGACTAATAAACTGTCACTTAATCACGTTTAGACATTTCTGTGTTTTTAAAATTTATTTATGTTTTTAATTCATAAATAAGAAAAACAATATAACTAATTAAATAAAATTAAATACAAAATTTACTTTCAATTATTATAATGACACATTTTAGTGAATAAAATTTTATCGAGTATTACGATGTATTTTGTAGAAGCAAAACGTAATTTTTTTACGTTCCAAACTACGCAGAACTAGAATCCTATTCAGCATGAACAATTTTAAAGGCAAATAAAAAACGTCATACACAAGAACGAGAGATAAATTTAAATATTTTATAAGTGACCACCGGTTTGCAACGCGGCCCACCTGAGAAGAACCGGCAAGATACTTAGGAAAGCATAAGATCTAACACCTAGTAATGTATTTTCTTATGATTACCCCGTGAAAACCATAGAAGTAGCATATTACTTCATTATTATCGGAACCAGCTTAGCCCAAGCTGGCCCAAGCAAAGACCTTATACCTATAACTAGACTGTACACTACTGCGAAATAATCGATCCGCGTTAGATGGCTCTCGGCAGTGGCGGTGTCTCTTTCTAAATAAGTGACCTTGACCAATTAGAACCCAGGTCAAATTCCTTGAACGATTGTTCGAACCTACTGAATTTATTGTAAGTAAAAAATATTATTATTTTGACTGCCTCTGTGGCGCGGTGGGAGTGTATCCGACTGCTACGCAAGAGGTCGTGGGTTTGATTCCCACCCAGGATAAAACTTTGTGTGATGAGCGCAATGGTTTATTCTGTGTCTGGGTGTTATTTATTTATAATATGTATGTATTTAGAAATATATAAGTATGTTTATCAGTTACCTGGTTACCATAGTACCAGCTCTGCTTAGTTTGAAATCAGATGACGTTGTGTGAGTTGTCCCAACGATATTTATATTTATTTATGTTTAAAAAGAATATATATAATATAAAAATATTATACAGTCGGGGACTCCCATCAGAAACGAGGTAATTACGTTACAAAAAAAATATAATTGCAAAAAATACGAGTATTGAGACACAGAGAGAGAGAGAGAGAGAGAGAGAGAGAGAGAGAGAAGGAGAGAGAGAGTTGTGCACCCGACTGCGCACTCAGTTGCTCATGTGCTCATTTGTAGGTTCGAAACACAGACGCATAGGTACACACATGGCTAATGTCATTTTATTGACACGACGATTTTTACTAAATGGTATCCGTGAGCCGCTTTCAAGTTCGTTCCAAAAATCTAAATGTTAGGTTTTGCCCCCTTTCACACATCTCCAATTTGGGTGTAAGGGGCCCCACCAAGACCTTCGGGGCCCAAGTCAACCTCCCGTGCTAGTGCGTGCACCTGCTGATTAACGGACGAGGCTCTGGCGCTGGCTTTCCCCTCTGGGGTTGGGAGGTCTGAGGGCGTCGCTCCCATAAAAGCCACCCGCCGGAACAAAAAAAAAAAAATGAACCGTCAGAAAAGGAATGCTGCTAGGGATAGGGCGCCGCCGCAAAACGGCGCGCAGGAGCCCCGCCCGACTCCTGTGGCAAGTGTGCTAGGGCTGCCGTGTGTCGGGCCAGCACGGCTAAAGAAGTTAGCCCCAACCCGTATCCGCTTTGCATCTTGGCACGCTGACTGGGCGTGCGGTAGAGTTGGCCGAAGTACTCTCCAGGCGGAGGGTGGACGTGGCGTTCCTGCAGGAGACTCGGTGGAAGGGCAACAGAGCCCGGCCCTTGCAGAACGGCAGAACGGCACGGGTGCGTCTGGTGGGGAGAACGGGGTGGCCGTGGTGCTCTCCGAGGGGCTACAGAGTGGCATCTTGGAGGTGAAACGCTGTAGCGACCGGCTTATGATCGTGAGGGTGCTTATCGATGGGATTATTACCCACCTGATAAGTGCCTACGCGCCACAGGCCGGTTGTAGCGACGCCGATAAGATGTCGTTTTGGGGTCAACTCGAGGGAGTGCTTCGGAGCATTCCGTTGTCACAGGGAATCGTTTTGGGCGGCGACCTAAACGGTCATGTGGGTGAGAGGTGTGAGGAGTTTGAGCGTGTTCATGGTGGTTTTGGATACGGCACCCGCAACGCTGAAGGAGAAACTATCCTTAGAACGTGTGCGGCTGCCGATCTGGCCATTGTGAACACGTATTTCAAAAAGAAATCCGAACATCTCATCACCTACAAGAGCGGGAGGCGTACAACTCAGATCGATTTCTTACTCACTAGGCGACACAGCATCGGCAAGGTGGCCAACTGCAAGGTCATACCCGGTGAGAGTCTTACGGCACAACACCGTCTCCTTGTCATGGACCTCTGCGTGAAGCCCAAAGGCAAACGCATCGAGCGGTGCCAGCGCCGCATCAGATGGTGGCTGCTTGATGAAACTAGGTCCCAGGAGTTCGTCTCAGCTGTCGGTGACAAGTGCACCGACACTGAAGGCGAACCAGTTCAAGATTACTGGGACAAAGTTCAGGCGGCCATCCTTGGAGCGGCGAAGGTGGTGCTCGGTGTGTCTAAGGGTGGACGCAAATGTGACAAGGAAACTTGGTGGTGGAACGACGCAGTCCAGAGGGAGACTAGGGAGAAGAAAGCCCTCTTTAAAAAGTGGCAAGCGACCGGATCTCCTGAAGACCGCGACGCGTACAGGGCTGCGAAGCGCGCGCTACAAAGAGAGCTGTAGCCAGAGCCAGACGTGACCACTTACAACCTCTGTATGATAAGCTGGAATCGTCTGAGGGGCAGAAGCTCATCTATAAGCTGGCGCGCTCCAGGGTCAAAGCGGCACAGGATATATCCAAGTGTCGCTGTGTAAAAGACCCTGAGGGCAACCTGTTAAGCGAAGACCTCGCGGTAAAGGAGAGATGGCGCTCGTACTTCCACGAGCTGCTTAATAAACAGCACAAAGAGGTGCAGCCTCCGGACCTCCCTCCGAATCAGGGACTAGTGCCACCGGTAACGCCTGGAGAAGTCCTGACTGCGCTTCGCCGCATGAAGATTCGGAAAGCTGTCGGACCCGATGGAGTCCCCATCGAAGCCTGGAAGGCGATCAGGCATCTTAGTAAACCTTTTTAACCGCATACTCCTCAGCGGGCAGATCCCAAACCAATGGAGACTGAATATTATTACTCCAGTCTTCAAAGGTAAGGGGTCAGTGCAGGAGTGCGGGTGCTACCGCGGTATTAAGGTGATGTCCCACACCATGAAGATCTTCGAGAGGATTATAGACTCGGATCCGGCAGGAGTGTACTCTCTCGGGGTGTCAATATGGGTTTCGCCCTGGTCATGGGACCACGGACCCTGTTTTTGCCCTGAGGGTTGTCGCAGAGAAATACAGGTCGAAGAACACGCCTCTGCACTGTTTGTTTCTAGACATGCAGAAGGCCTTCGACTGTGTTCCTCGTGCGATGATCTGGTGGGCACTGCGGTCCAAAGGGGTTCCAGAGGTCTATATTGACACTATCCGGGACATGTACTGTGACTCCGATTCAATGGTTCGGACTGCTGTTGGCGACACGAAACCCTTCCCCATCACCGTCGGGGTACACCAGGGTTCGGTCCTTAGTCCGCTTCTGTTCAGTGTAATATTAGACGAATTGTCGGACAGCATCAGAAACCCACATGAGCAGCCTCCATGGTTGCTCATGTATGCTGACGATATTGCGCTGGCAGACGCGGACAGGGGCAGATTGGTGCGACGTGTAAAGGCGTGGAAGGAGACGCTTGAGAACGGCGGTCTGAAACTAAATGTGGCGAAGACCGAGTACTTGGCAATAAACTCGACAGATCCCACATCCGTCCGCATAGGCGGTGATTTGGTCGAGCGCACGGACCAGGTTAAATACCTGGGATCTGTTTTTCACACGTCCAGTGACATCGATTGCGATGTCAAGTCACGCATTGCTGCCGCGTGGGCCAAATGGCGGGAGATGACCGGTGTCATTTGTGACCCTAAAATGCCGATCCGGTTGAAGGGACAGGTCTACAAAACCATTATTAGACCTGTCCTTTTACATGGCAGTGAGACGTGGCCGATATTGGAGCGACACAAGCAGGAGCTGCGTGTCACGGAAATGAAGATGCTGCGGTGGATGTGTGGGGTCACGCGGATGGACCGCGTGAGAAACTCTCGCATCCGCGGCAGCCTTCACGTCCGTGACATTGCAGACAAGTTGCAAGAGTGTCGCCTTCGTTGGTATGGTCACGTCTTGCGGCAACCGCCGGGCTACGTAGGTAACAAATGTCTGGCCATGTCAGCCCCGCCGGGTCCCGGTAAGAGGGGAAGACCCAAGAAGTGCTGGCTTGACGTCGTAAGGGATGACATGCGTGCCAATGGTCTCACTACAGGGGATGCCGAAGACCATGCGAAGTGGAGGAGAAAATGTAGGAAAGCAGACCCCGGGCGTCGCGAGACGCAACTGGGACAGACGCTCGGATGATGATGATGACACATCTCCAATTTATACAGATGCTGCATTTCTAATTACTTAATACGTTTTTTTTTAATTTAGCAAAATAATTCCTTTAAAAACTTAACCGTAATACTAAGAGATTAAAAAAATCTTTAATCAACAAAATACTATGTTACTTAAAAAATGTGGTTGGTGCTGTTACTTACCCGTGGAAAGAAAAGCTGCTACCGTAACAAGAGTCATTTTTGCACCTTGTCACACAACATGAATTAACCATATGTCATGAAAATCTAACAGGTTTAATATGAAAATTTACACAATAGCAAATCGAAGCACGAGCATACAATGACCTTATAACGGCACATCTCCAATTTAAAACAATCGATACGTAAGTATATACCTACGATTATGAGATTGTAAAAATATTTGGTCAATAAAATTTATGGTGACCCTACACTTTAAGCAAGATGGCGGGTCCAGGCGGATCTTGCATTTAGTATTACCAAACTCAAACATTTAAGTACTACTCTTACTAAGTATTAATGAGTATTTTTTTTAATACTATTAAGTTCTTATTAATAATTATAGGAACTGTAGAAATATTTAGATAAGTTCCAAAGTTTATGACCATCACGCCTTATCCCCGAGGGGGTGGCAGAGGCATATTATATGCCCACTTTTCACCGTGTGGATTCCTGTCCCACGTAATAGGTGGTGAACCCATTGCCGTGTTGAAATAGACAGTTGAAGTTGTGGCTACCTGCTGTTGAAATTTTTCAAGCCGCCCATAAGGCATTCAACCAGGCTTAACGACTGCCATTTTACTGGCAACCGGGACCAACGGCTTAACGTGCCTTCCATAGCACGGAAACGCTCGCAAATGTAAATGCCACAAAGTGGTCACCCATCCGAGGACCAGCCATAGTGAAAGTTGCGTAATTCAGAGATCGTTTACAGAACACTGAGACCGCGGGGCCACGAGCACTTAATTAATATTATATAATTAATTTTACTAAATAAAAAAAAAAATATATAATATTTTCTACCATTTCTACCAAATCCAATGGTTATTTGAGCTGGCAGCGCGTTAGACAAGGACACAGCACCTTTCGTAGCTCTCTCGCCAGGACCGTTTGTAGTTAGCTACCGCTTATAAGGAAATAGCTACCCTACTTGTAAGAAAAAAGAAGTCACTTTATCGAAAAGATTTTGTATTTGCCGATACTTGGTCCTAGTATTTGCCAATACAAAGACATTTGTTTCTTGATTGGTTATAAAATATTATGTCCAATACTTGGAAAACATACCACAGTCCCAAATAGACATAATTACGTAGCCATCTAGAAAGGGAGCCCTTTCGATCGCATTTTTTTTTTTAGCATAATGTAGTTTGGCATAACAGTTTCAGCATAAAGTTTTCTCGCATAAATTATGATATCAGAGTGTTATAAACGCAAAATAGATTTCTTGCCATAACTTTAACTTACTCTATTTTTTTATCATAATTTTAATCAGCATATATGTAAAGGGTATAATTGTTATACTCATAAAGATAAATTTATCATAAAATACCAAACGCATAATGGAGGTATGCATAACCGTATAAGTCATAAATGAATAATAAATTTGACGAAGAATATTTAAGAAATGATAAGAAATCATTGTAAATTTTCATCTTAATCATAGCCAAGTTTGTAAGCTGTAACATATGACATGATATTTTAATGTATTAGACTAGTCTTGAGCAAAGCCGCACATAGGTACGACGACGAGCGTAGTGTTAGGTCACTTGTGTCTATGACGCGCGAGCCGAGCGAGCGAAGCGAGCATGCTGCGGCAGCGGCCGGGTATGCGCCAGAACTGAATCGCTCGTTTTAATTTACCTACTTCTTCTTTTATTTTATTTATTTTTCTATATCCATTTGTAAAACACCAGCAACCTGCTAGGACTAGGTAGCTAACATTATAAAAACATGTTACTCGCTGTGTAACGAATTGCCAAAAGTGGTAGAACAAACCTTGGCTATCTACTCCTAGGAGGTTACTGGTGTTTTACAAATGACCCTGTACAAGTGTTGACATTTTGAACTTCAGTATAGTGACTATTGACATTTTTAATCAGTAGGCTTTTCAATCTTATACAGTTCAAGCTTAGATATAAAAATATGTACCTGTTAACATTATGGTATTCTATATGTTTGACTTGTAATCTTTATACCATAGAGTGAGATGCCAATAAATGTCATAATTAGTAATCGTTATTGTAAAAAAAAATATGCGTAAAAATTTTATGGGAGTATATCATTTTTATAAAGAAGTTATGGGAAAATAAAGTATGCCTAATGATTTATTCTGCTTGAACGTTATGCAAAACGAAGAGTATGCCAAAAAACGTTACGCAGTTTTAAGTTATGCCTCTTAAATTTATGCAACCCAATACGGACCCATCTAGAAATCTACCCCTTATTAATAAACATAGAGTAAACCTAACTATAATCCGAGTATTTAGACAGGAGTATCTATTTTTTACATTTTAACAAAAAACTTAGAAATTTTGACGGATTCATGATGATGCAGGTGTGCGGCATGAGACAACCATCCATAATATACAAACAAGCAGGCAGGGTTTGTAAGGAATTAGGAATACGGTAATATAAAGATTGAAATGAGACAGACATTATTTATTGATTAGGTTATGTTGGGTGCCTAATAATAAGCTATATACATAGTAATTTAAAATGTAATTAAAGAAATATTATATAGTATATTGTTAAATTGTTTTTCGGCAAATTCATGCTCTATTTGAGTAGTTTATAATGTCTATGTAAGTATCCTTGATGGGATAGTCAGATAGCGTAGATCATCAGGCTTCGTGATCCATGCTTCTTTGGATTCCTACAGATCCATTAATCGTTTACACATGCACGTCTGGGTATCCAAGTACTTTCTTTTCAATATTGCCATTTCTGAGGCACGTATCTCTTCTGACATTTCCATTATTTTTGCCAGTTCTTTTTGTTATATATGTTATGTACCTATGTAATCTTTTAAAGCTCAGTTTAAAATTAATCAAATTATTTTTATAAAATAACCAAACATATTGTCCAAGGAAGGCACACCTTCAGTTATTATGTAGGTAATAAATAGGTATTAGGTAATAGAGAGTTGACTCGGCATCTAGATGGAGCAGCGGTTGGGCTCATGGGCAAGTCAGATAACTTTCAAATTCAAATTTATTTCATTTTGTAAACATAGGAAAAACATGCTGGAAAATAAAATTTAGTTTTGTGCCTCTATGTTTTGCCTAAGACGGCGTACAAAATATATAAATACAATCTATTGCAATTAAAATTTAAATCAAAATAGGAATCCAAAATTAACATCGAAAATTAAAATAAAATTAAAAAATTAACTCCATGGAATGAATTTGAATTGCCGCGTTTATACTCGTAATGATTCACGCGACCCTATTGTGAATAATATTGTCTTGGTCGGTGAAAATAATCGGAATTGATTGTGTGACACAGGTGACAATTTAAGATTTCATTCTTACAACTTTTCTATAGTAATTGCATTGAAACTAGCGCACTATCAGCAGTTTTCTTTTAATACAAAGTATTGTAGGGAGCGACTGCCGTCTGTCCTCGCAATCCCGTAAGGCCGTGTCTTTGTGTCTTTGCCTCGTCCGTTGATCACCAGGGGCACCGAACGCGGTGCGCCTGATGCAATTGCTTGGGCCCGAGACTCCACAGATGCAGCCTTTTGTCAAAAAATCTTAAGGTGTGTGAGCAGAAAGTGCGATTCAATTGCAAGATACAGATATCAATCAAATCAGCTACAAATGAAGTCTCCCAATTTTCGGTATAAACCTGTGCCTTCACACAGTTATGTAAGTACCCTGGCATCCTAATTGGTCTTTACAGGTATGTCGTCAAGACGCTAACTATGTGTGATCACGACTCTGTGATCACACGTCGAAATAGTGATCGATAGGCCACAAGATTCAAGAACTAGATATTGACGTGGCATTATCATGTTTGACCTGCTATTAGCAAAGTAAAGGCCATTTGTGTACAATGAGGAATCAATGAATTTAGTATAACAATGAGCAAAGGATATAAGTATGCAGGGCCACCCTATTAGGTTAGTTTTTTTTTTCACAAATTTCAGTACATTTTTTTTATGAGGTTTTGTATTATTACACATGTATATTTTTCCATGGATCTCGAAATTATTCACCTGCAGGATTATATCGTATCGTGGAAGATGTGCGAATCAGCATCTAATCATTAATGTAACTGAGGTTGTACTCGACGGCCATGCTTAATGCGGTAGCGTTGTCTCGTCAGCTGCCCCTGAGATCGTGCTGTCCACGGCCCTATAGGGGCCGCAGTATGGGCGGCAAACCTCATGACAGGCAACGATGCAATACTGGCATGGTCAGAAAAGGTGAGAAATAGGGAGATAGACATCCCAGCTTACCAGTTGATCGTGAAGGAGGGAAAGCGAAACGTAGGCCATTGTCGAAACCAGCCATCACAGCGTTGTATAAGCGAAGCCGCCAGATCAAGACTGGTAACGTGATATATTGAGTTATCATGTTATCATGTGCAGCAGCTGTTTTCAGTAGTGTGATTTCATGGAATTCTGTCGCCTTGTTTTGCGAAGAAATAATAATGAGCAAACATGGTTGCAGAAAAGGTACAGGAGACGCCTTTATCGACATTTACCATGATTAGCTTTATTGATCCTAGCTCGTACTGATATGTAATCCTTTTGGCCAGTAACGCGCCCTTCACTATCGTAGCGAAGGAATCAGACGACATCTAAACGGAAACCAGTTTCAAAACCGAAAGTGGTAGAAACTTTAAAATCGCCTGTCCATGAAGGTAAATTCATGGTGTCCTGAATCGAACGCCGCAAACCGTTTGTCTCGATCTCTTATGGATCCTGAGAAATAGATGGTCACAGACGGATGTACGGACAGACTGACTCATTTTACAAGACTTTTCTAAACTTAGGGTTTAGAAGTCTAAAAGCATATAAATAAATGCAGGCTGGTTAAGGTTTAGTATGAATTACTTACTAGATGTGTATACCGATAAGAACAACTATAATGGAGCGGCATACCGAAGTTAAAATAAAAACCGGACAAGTGCGAGTCAGATGCGCCCACAGAGGTTCCGTACAAATTTGTAGGTACAAATTGTAAGTAATTTCCATTTGAATACGATTGTTTCATGATTTAATTGTAGTATAAGATGGTATTCTTTGCCAAATTTTATACATGGACATTCACGGCTGCCGGCAATGGTAAATGCCCTATAAATTTTAATTTCTTTTAGAGTGTCGAAATTTACTGCCGTAACTTTTTTGACGTTAATTTACATAATTTTGGTAATTAAAACTCAAGTCTACAGCTTCACATTTTCACCTTTTACATGGCAATAGAACGTGGCCGCTATTTGAGCGAAACAAGCAGGACCCGCGTGCCACGGAAATGAAAATGCTGCGGTGGATATGTGGAATCATGGGGACCTCTTGCATCCGCGGCAGCCTTCACGTACGAGACATTTTTTATAAGGTGCAACAGCGTTGCCCTAGTGGGTATGTTCATGACTTGCGGCAACCACCAGGCTACGTGGGGAACTAATGTCTGGTCATTTCAGCCAATGCGTGCCAATGGTCTCACTACAAGGGATGCCGATGTGCGTGTGAAGTGGAGGAAAATAAGCAGGAAAGCGGACCCTGCGCGTTACGAGCAAGTACCTACTATATTCTATAAGCCTTAAGAGTTTGTTTATTTCTTTTTGGGATACGGAACCCTAGAAACTATACAAGTAAGTGCAATATTGCTTTTCGATGTGGAATGATTAAGAACTTGCGTGGAATACTAACATCAAATCGGAAGATGATCGGAAAGGCTAACATTGAAAGGTACAATGTTGAGGCCATTGTATTGCCAGTTATGTTACTAACTATAGATACCTAGTTCTATGAAGGTACAGTACTTAGTACTAACAGAAGTTTATATTGAAGTACGTGCTATGTGAGGTAATGTATTAATTATCGGGAAATATAACCACAAATCATGGTTATTATGTTAATGTATGCAATTATCGGACAGTTATAGAATTTTTATTAGCGGTCGGCTAAGGCATCGTACGGGTGCATCATTTTTAAGAACTTTAGATCTCTGGTCGAGCCTCTCCTCAACCTCTGGTCAAGTTATTGGACGACAACCCAAAAAGAAAAAGAAAAAGAAACCATTAATCAGTTGGTTCTGAAGTATCAAACGTTAAAGCAACTTTATTATATTAAGACCCTTAGGGTCATTCAGGAATCATTAATAATTCTTCTCCATAATCTATACTAATACTAGTAATCCTGGCGAGCTTTGTGCTACCTTAATTTTTGAGACCAATAAAATCCTTTACTTTTTAATTTTCATTTTTTACTTCTTTTTTATATTTTTCTGTACTTATTCTGCTATTCGGACAAAGCAAGGATCATGAAAATATACCACCCGCTCTTGAGTTCAAGTGTTCGAACAATTCTGAATAGTTTTTTTGTATGGTTAAACGTGCTAATCTCAACAACGTCTGGTTTAAATTGAAAATATTTGAGCCTCGATGGTGGGTATAATATCATACTAATAGGAGCGGAGCAGAAATAATAAATGTCAACGAATCGATAAGACCTCTATGAATTGCGCAACGGTAGTCGTAAATAAAATTTCGGGAGCATTATTACCAGAACGCCATCTAAACCCTAATTTAACCAACTTAAATATATTTTGCATAAAAAGTATTCTAGTTATCTATCACGCCTTATCCCCGAAGGGGTGGCATAGGCATACATACTGTATGTCCACTTTTCACCATGTGTATTCCTGTCCCACGTAATAGGTGGAGAGCCCATTGCCGTGTTAAAATAGACAGACGCAGATTATGGCTACCAGCTGTTGAAATTTTTCAAGCCGTCCATAAGGCCTTCAACATTACTTAACGACTGCCTTGTTACTGGCATCCGGGACCAACGGCTTAACGTGCCGAAGCGCTCACAAAGTTGAACACTGAGACCGCGGGGACAAATTTCGGGACGATTATTAACAGAACGCCATCTAAATCCAAATTAAATTAACGTGAAAAAAATATATTTTGCATAAAAAGTATTTATCTAATTTTCAAAAGAAATGTTTGTTCGACTCACATAAAAATATTTTGATACTGAGAATCAGACCCAAGACCTTAACCGCGCCAGTCTGTTAAATAACTACAAATAAGTAAGATATGATCATAATCTCGTAACAAATAAACTCTCGGTGTAATTTACATTTTGATTTTTTTGCTTTGAATTGCTCTATTTAAAATACTATAATTATTTTGTTTTTAAATGTTATTTTTGCAATATTCCGCTTTTTTAGAATGTCGTACGATGTCGACACGTGTTTCGCCTACACACGAGGCATTATCAAGACTGTTTGGCAGCAAAAGTACTTATGCGTTCACCTCAACCTTTTGTAGTTCGAACGCAACCAAACGATAGCGCGATGTAGACTTCTAGTTGTTTTATCTATTTTTGAATAAACTAAGCAAAGCCGAAATGTGGAAGTCTGTTTGTTCGTTCAGCAAAGCACACCCGTCCCGTTTTATAATTTCTAACTGCTCTAATACGGACATTTTTAGACCCTTTTCACATATATGTAAAATTTCAAAACTGTTGTTATCATTCAAAATATGCCCGGTGTCCAGCAAATGCTTCGCGAAATGTGATTTATCTGTGTGACCGTTTCGGAATCCTCCTAAGTGTTTCTTATATCTGGTATCAAATGAACGACCTGTTTGGCCTATATAAACATTGCTACAACCATCACATTTCAACTTATAAAAACCGTTTTTTTTGCTATTACTAATACTATCTTTACCATTACGTAATGTTTTTAAGGTATTTTGAGGTCTATAGGCCGAGAAAACATTATTTTCCTTAAGTACCCTCGCCACACGATGTGTGATACGCCCAAAGTATGGGAGACTAGAAGTATACTTTTTAGTTTCTTTAGTTGATGGGTACAAAAGGAGTTTAACCATATTATTTTGCTTTTTTAATAAAAGTGAGTGTATTAATTTGTAAAAAAAGTTAGATTGTGCAATGCAGCAAATAATATTCAATTCCTTGTCAAATGCCTCTCCGTTTAAAGGAACATTTAATAGCCTATGAATCATACTATGGAAAGCCGCCATGTTGTGAAGCCATGGGTGGCAAGAATTAAAAGGCATTGTAGTATCTGTATAAGTTTGTTTACGGAATATTTGAAAACTATGCATTGTGCCATTTTTTGAAACTGATAGGTCTAGGAAGTTCAATAAATTATTTTGTTCTATCTCTAATTTAAATTTATTTTTAGGGTGAATGCCATTTAAGTTACTGAGAAATATACTTAGTTGTCTATGGGTACCCGTCCAATTCATTATTATATCATCTACATATCTATAATAATATGAAATATGACTGTTATTGATTATATTTTTATTATCAAAATAGTCCATAAATATGTCTGCCATTAGGGGGCTTAAAGGCGAACCCATTGCTAGACCTTTTTGTACATAATATTCATAGTTAAATTGAAAGTAATTTTGCTTCATACAAAGCTCCGTCAAGCGTAAAATATCATTAATTTGTTCTGGATGTAATCTTTTAATTTGCAACATATTTTTTATGATTTTTAAGCATTCCTTATAAGGAACGTTTGTAAACAATCTATCTACGTCCAACGATACCATGTAACTTTGTAAAACGTCACATTGAAATGACATTGTTAGTCTTGAGATTTAGAGAGAGAGAGGAGAATAGATTGTTGACTCTTTCTTGTCATCGAATTTATATAATTTGCGTTTTGAGTAGGCAGAATGCTTTGAATGTTTAGCCTGTTCTTAGAACGAATGAAATAAAATGGTCTTGTCCACTGTCCAATGTCTTGGCAACCATGCCAACGAAAAAGTATTTTAAAAATGGGAACGTCATTCGCCTAGCTACAGATCGACAGAAAAGATGTCGTCGTAAATATATTTTTTAAACTTCGCTAAAAAGAGTTAAAGGTGATCATAGAACGTGGTCGAAGTTTTTATCTCATGTTCAACTAGCTTTGAACAATAGTGTGAATCTTGCTACAGATTTTACTCCTAACTTTTTGATGTTCGGTAGAGAACTTATTTTTGATGCATCTTTGCACCGTGTTAGTACCTCTATTGATAATTTAGATCAACTAGAGGTAGGAGATAGAAGTTCTTTTGCAACTTCACTCAATTCACTTAGTGAAATCTTTGTTAAAGTACAATCTTGTTTGTTAAAAGCGTATAAGCGAAATGCTAGTTATTATAATGTATGGAGGAGAATCATTTCTTTTGGTGTTGATGATGTTGTGTGGAGGAGAAGCTTTGTGCAGTCTAATGCTCCTTGCATATTTTTCTGCTAAACTTGCACCTAAGTTCGTTAAGTGTAAAGTAGTTTCTAAAGAGGACCTGAATAAAGGTACCACAGGTCGCTACCATGTTAAAGATATAATTAAATATTAAATTATTTTGTTTTGAAAATTACGGACTTTGGTCTTGGTTCTGCTATTAGTTTGGGAGAAATTGGTATTTGTTAGTACGACGTATGAGAGGGAATTACCATTTGAAAGAGATGTATGTTAGGTTACTTCACAACTTTTTATTAGAATCAAGTTCTGAATCTTTCAAAAATAGAACTTAGGATATTACAAATTGATCAAAAATTTATCAATTTACCCCTTGGAATTATCAAAATTTACCTTTTAGAAATAACATTAACTTTTTCACACAAATAACTGTCATACACATCGGAGGATCTTATCTTTTTGTTTGTTTGTTGGAACCTTAATTGGTTATTAAAACATTATTATTCCACTTATATTATGGAATGATATTGTTCTGCTAGTAGGAAGTTTTCCTAGTTTTGTTTGTATGTTTAGGTTATTACTCCTAAATTTTAATTTTGTACATATTGTATATATTTTGTTTGTTTGTTAAGTAATTCAAAGTTACCCGGATATGACTTTTGAAATACCTTTTGATGTTGATATCTGTCTCTTTTGACTATAGGATCACATCGTTTATATGCATTTGTGTTCGGAAAGTCGGTAGGGTTGTTCCAGTCACATTTGTCATATTGTTTTGTTACAGCATTTGTGTTCGGAAGTTCGGTGGTGTTGAGCCGATCACATCTGTTTGGTTTTGTTACAGCATTTGTGCTCGGGAGTTCGGTGGTGTTGAGCCGATCACATCTGTTTGGTTTTTTTACAGCATTTGTGTTCGGAAGTTCGGTGGTGTTGAGCCGATCACATCTGTTTGGTTTTGTTACAGCATTTGTGCTCGGGAGTTCGGTGGTGTTGAGCCGATCACATCTGTTTGGTTTTGGTACAGCGTTTGTGCTCGGGAGTTCGGTGGTGTTGAGCCGATCACATCTGCTTGGTGTATTTTTCCACAATATTTTTTGTTGGAATATTTTGCTTGTCACAGTACTAAGTATGTGCAGTTACTGTTTGACTTTGTGTCTTTGTTTGTCACAGCCACGTTGGTGATGCTGTTTGATATTGAAGTTGTTCGTTTGTCACAACACTTTGTACAGTTGCTGTTTGACTTTGTAATTATTACAAGTTACAACACAGTTTTGCTGATATTTTGGTTTTTATATGGGAATGTAAGTGAAAGAAGTCGGTGGCGATAGGGCTCAACCGCATCTTCAGAATATATAAGGATAAGATTGGATGAAAGAGTCAGTGGCTAGATAGCTTAACTGAACTCCTGGTTTGAGAACTTAGTTGGATTTGTTATTCTTTAGTACTTAGGTTAAGTCAATACTTTGACTTTAAGTTTTTTTGTTGTATCAATTTTGATATTCTTATTTGTAAAGAGTTGGATAATAGAGTCGGTGGCTATGGTGCTCAACCGTACTTTCGTATTTAGTTTAGTGTTGGTAGAATCGGATGTTTTTCTGAACTCATGGAATGTGAATGTTCTGGTTTGTTTAATAGGTTTTTATTGGAACTCTACTTATGGTTAGTTGGTTATTTATTCTTGTTACAGATTTTTGTTTTTGGGATGTTGGTTATCTTTTATTGGAATTATTTCCATTTCTTTCGTAGAGCTTAATTGTTTGAAAAAGAAAGTTCCTTTCTTTTATTGCTGGTTGGGGTGTGATGTAACGTTGTAAAACGTCACATTGAAATGACATTGTTAGTCTTGAGATTTAGAGAGAGAGGAGAGTAGATTGTTGACTCTTTCTTGTCATCGAATTTATATAATTTGCGTTTTGAGTAGGCAGAATGCTTTGAATGTTGAGCCTGTTCTTAGAACGAATGAAATAAAATGGTCTTGTCCACTGGCCAATGTCTTGGCAACCATGCCAACGACGAGTATTTTAAAAATGGGAACGTCATTCGCCTAGCTACAGATCGACAGAAAAGATGTCGTCGTAAATATATTTTTTAAACTTCGCTAAAAAGAAGTAATCTTTTATAAATTGTAAATGGAAGTTCACGTCTGTGACTTCTTATCAATGTTTATACCAAAATAACTATGTATTTCGCTAATTACGAAGCGTGGAGAGGCGTTAATGGAATATTTGCCTACTCTTCAAGATATATTGGTTTTCCTTAAAGAAAGTGCTGAAAAGCTTTTTTTTAAATATTAATTCTATTGTTGGATAAAATTTGCCATGGATGCTGACCATGTGGTTACGGGCTCGTCATTCTAGTGGAGATGACACCTGTCGCGGTCTGCAGATGTGATTTCGAATCCCGTGGTAATTTAACCATGCCTTCAGGTATTTAGTTTGAATTGTTTTTGTGTAGATTAATCTAGTAATGATGCACGACTCATGATTAGGCCCATGTAACGACTCAATGATTAGGCCCATGTAACGACTTAATGATTTGGCTCATGTTTTGAATCAAGATACGGTATACTTTTGACTTATAAGCTGGCATTATGCTGGATCTCACTGTTCTGAATTTCCCACCTCAACCCTGAGAATAGTTAATCTTTAGCTTACTCAAACACTGGAATAAATTATACCAATAGTGATAATGTTTATAATGTATATTCAATCAATTCGCCTATAAAAATATAGAAACTTTCTTCTAGAGATGTATTCTATTATTTTTGGTTCCTGCTCTTATGATTAGAGGCTCAATCTCTATCGCTGATATCCGTGTGCATAAAGTTGGTAGGACTTATCCTCCTGGCGCCTGAAACGAGTATATCTTTTGTTTGTTTGTTAGTTTGTTAGTTCAATTCTCATCGCCATTATTAAGTAACATTTATTATTATTACAACCAATATTGAATTACGCGGCAACTCAATGTCTTTTATTTTTTGAATCAAATCATAAGTGTTACGTTAACAATATTTTGGATTGAAACCGGTCTTTTCCTTAATTCAATCCAAAATATTGTTATGATTTGATTCAAAAAATAAAAGACATAGAGTTGCCGCGTAATTCAATATTGGTATCGTTGGACGTAGATAGTTTGTTTACAAACGTTCCTTATAAGGAATGCTTAAAAATCATAAAAAATATGTTGCAAATTAAAAGATTACATCCAGAACAATTAATGATATTTTACGCTTGACGGAGCTTTGTATGAAGCAAAATTACTTTCAATTTAACTATGAATATTATGTACAAAAAGAAGGTCTAGCAATGGGTTCGCCTTTAAGCCCCCTAATGGCAGACATATTTATGGACTATTTTGATAATAAAAATATAATCAATAACAGTCATATTTCATATTATTATAGATATGTAGATGATATGATAATGAATTGGACGGGTACCCATAGACAACTAAGTATATTGCTCAGTAACTTAAATGGCATTCACCCTAAAATTAAATTTAAATTAGAGATAGAACAAAATAATTTATTGAACTTCCTAGACCTATCAATTTCAAAAAATGGCACAAAGCATATTTTTGAAATATTCCGTAAACCAACTTATACAGATACTACAATTCCTTTTAATTCTTGCCACCCATGGCTTCACAAAATGGCGGCTTTCCATAGTATGGTTCATAGGCTATTAAATGTTCCATTAAGCGGAGAGGCATTTGACAAGGAATTGAATATTATTTGCTGCATTGCACAATCTAACGGCTATAGCTCAAAATTAATACACTCACTTTTATTAAAAAAGCAAAATAATATGGTTAAACTCCTTTTGTACCCATCAACTAAAGAAACTAAAAAGTATACTTCTAGTCTCCCATACTTTGGGCGTATCACACATCGTGTGGCGAGGGTACTTAAGGAAAATAATGTTTTCTCGGCCTATAGACCTCAAAATACCTTAAAAACATTATGTAATGGTAAAGATAGTATTAGTAATAGCAAAAAATCCGGTATTTATAAGTTGAAATGTGATGGTTACAGCAATGTTTATATAGGCCAAACAGGTTGTTTATTTGATACCAGATATAAGGAACACTTAGGAGCATTCCGAAACGGTCACACAGATAAATCACATTTCGCGAAGCATTTGCTGGACACCGGGCATATTTTGAATGATAACAAAAGTTTTGAAATTTTACATTTACGTGAAAAGGGTCTAAAAATGTCCGTATTTAGAAATTATAAAACGGGACGGGTGTGCTTTGCTGAACGAACAAACAGACTTCCACATTTCGGTTTTGCTTAGTTTATTAAAAAATAGACAAAACAACTAGAAGTCTACATCGCGCTATCGTTTGGTTGCGTTCGAACTACAAAAGGTTGAGGTGAACGCATAAGTACTTTTGCTTCCAAACAGTCTTGATAATGCCTCGTGTGTAAGCGAAACACGTGACATGGTACGACATTCTAAAAAAGCGGAATATTGCAAAAATAACATTTAAAAACAAAATAATTATAGTATTTTAAAATGGATTTCCGCCATGTAACGCCTGATTCAATTAGTTATTGCTCTATTTATTCAGAATAAACAGGAAATTTTTCATATATTAACACCAAACTAATTGTTACGTAACATATTAACCAATTATTATTAATTATTGGTAAATATGTTACGTAACAATTATTTTGAAACAAACATGCAATGCAAGGCTGCCTCGGTGGCAAATATTAGAAGTGGCATGGGGGCATTTCCACGTGTCATTGCAATATGATTAACAATCAAGTACGGATCAATTAAGATTAAATCCTTCACTAGTTCTGGAATCGTGTACCATAGATATTATCCATGGGTGGCGAAGGTTTTTAATTAAGTTTTTACATTAAAACGTATTTTACCATCTTCGCGCTGGGATCAAAAGAACACTCTTGTCGAATCATCTTGAGCCAAAAACCTTATACTTAAATAAATAAATAAATAAATAAATATCCATCACGCCTTATCCCCGAAGGGGTGGCAGAGGCATATTATATGCCCACTTTTCACCGTGTGGATTCCTGTACCACGTAATAGGTGGTGAGCCCATTGCCGTGTTGAAATGTACAGACGCAGGTTGTGGGTACCTGCTGTTGAATTTTTTCAAGCCACCCATAAGGAATTCAACCAGGCTTAACGACTGCCATTTTACTGGCAACCGGGACCAACGGCTTAACGTGCCTTCCGAAGCACGGAAACGCTCGCAAATGTAAATGCCACAAAGTGGTCACCCATCCGAGGACCAGCCATAGTGAAAGTTGCGTAACTCAGTGATCGTTTACAGAACACTGAGACCGCGGGGCCACGAGCGCTTCCTTCCACGCCTTTACACGTCGCACCAATCTGCCCCTGGCCGCGTCTGCCAGCGCAATATCGTCAGCATACATGAGCAACCATGGAGGCTGCTCATGTGGGTTCGTTCGTTCATGTTGGGTCCGACAATTCGTCTAATATTACACTGAACAGATGGCGACAATAGATACAATATAATACTTCAAGACGAAGTAAATGTTTATATTCTCGTTATTTTTATTTAATCTTAACAGTTCGGTTTGATATCCCAGAGGCTGAAGATTCTTCAATAAAAGGCTTATTACACATGCAGACATTGAGCGCTTTCCTATAAAATTGGCAAACAATGAACTAATGTTTACCATATGAAACTGTTTGCAAGACTGCAAATAAGGATAGCCTTAAACGCCTTGAGTTTATTGTCAAAATTGTAAGCTGGTCAGTGTTTTTTGAATCATGAACATGACCTTGTCGAGAGACAAGAATTCATTGGTCAATTCCTGCCTCTTAGAATGGTGCTGCACACTTATCACAACTGTTTGTTAAAGTTTCTGACGTATATTAAAGAACACATCCAAATGCCTATCGGTTTCCAAATCGTACTTAGTTCACGGTGTCTATAATTAGAGAACCCACTCGATGTAGAAATCGTGTTTATACTTAAAACAAAAATGCTAACTGCTATGTCAATCAGTTTCACCCGCGACTATAGATATTTCACATGATAAATTTCTCTGTATCCCTGACGGGGTAGTCAGAGGGGACAGATCGCCAGGCTTCGCGATCCATGCATACATCTTTCGCTTCTTGTAGATTCATTAATCGCTTTATTACATGCACGACTTCAAAGATTTGATTTAATGATTAATTGGAAAAACGCTTGGGGGCCAAACAATGAGTATAATCTACCTTGTCACCTAGAAAGTAAGCTGTGTCGTAAGACATTAACCTCAAGAAGAAGAAGAAGATAGAAAATCATTTTTATTTACATAAAAAAAAGTACTTAAATAATTTTTTTACATTAATTCTGCTTTGTTATAGGCACCATAAACAACACTCATATAAATAAGGTAATGCTCATGGCGACCATCATCATCATCATCCGAGCGTCTGTCCCAGTTACGTCTCGCGACGCCTGGGGTCCGCTTTCCTACATTTTCTCCTCCACTTCGCACGGTCTTCGGCATCCCCTGTAGTGAGACCATTGGCATGCATGTCATCCCTTACGACGTCAAGCCAGCACTTCTTGGGTCTTCCCCTCTTACCGGGACCCGGCGGGGCCGACATGGCCAGACATTTGTTACCTACGTAGCCCGGCGGTTGCCGCAAGACGTGACCATACCAACGAAGGCGACACTCTTGCAACTTGTCTGCAATGTCACGGACGTGAAGGCTGCCGCGGATGCGAGAGTTTCTCACGCGGTCCATCCGCGTGACCCCACACATCCACCGCAGCATCTTCATTTCCGTGACACGCAGCTCCTGCTTGTGTCGCTCCAATATCGGCCACGTCTCACTGCCATGTAAAAGGACAGGTCTAATAATGGTTTTGTAGACCTGTCCCTTCAACCGGATCGGCATTTTAGGGTCACAAATGACACCGGTCATCTCCCGCCATTTGGCCCACGCGGCAGCAATGCGTGACTTGACATCGCAATCGATGTCACTGGACGTGTGAAAAACAGATCCCAGGTATTTAACCTGGTCCGTGCGCTCGACCAAATCACCGCCTATGCGGACGGATGTGGGATCTGTCGAGTTTATTGCCAAGTACTCGGTCTTCGCCACATTTAGTTTCAGACTGCCGTTCTCAAGCGTCTCCTTCCACGCCTTTACACGTCGCACCAATCTGCCCCTGGCCGCGTCTGCCAGCGCAATATCGTCAGCATACATGAGCAACCATGGAGGCTGCTCATGTGGGTTCGTTCGTTCATGTTGGGTCCGACAATTCGTCTAATATTACACTGAACAGATGGCGACAATAGATACAATATAATACTTCAAGACGAAGTAAATGTTTATATTCTCGTTATTTTTATTTAATCTTAACAGTTCGGTTTGATATCCCAGAGGCTGAAGATTCTTCAATAAAAGGCTTATTACACATGCAGACATTGAGCGCTTTCCTATAAAATTGGCAAACAATGAACTAATGTTTACCATATGAAACTGTTTGCAAGACTGCAAATAAGGATAGCCTTAAACGCCTTGAGTTTATTGTCAAAATTGTAAGCTGGTCAGTGTTTTTTGAATCATGAACATGACCTTGTCGAGAGACAAGAATTCATTGGTCAATTCCTGCCTCTTAGAATGGTGCTGCACACTTATCACAACTGTTTGTTAAAGTTTCTGACGTATATTAAAGAACACATCCAAATGCCTATCGGTTTCCAAATCGTACTTAGTTCACGGTGTCTATAATTAGAGAACCCACTCGATGTAGAAATCGTGTTTTCGGATTTGTTAAATCGGGACTAGATGTTCCTATGACTTGGTAAAAGTTAGTCGAAAACGTCCCGATTGGTTGTGAATAAGGCGCCTAATCGGCATTTGCTGCAGCTACTAGGTATCTGCCGCAAATTCATGTCAGGGGAAAGGGATATTTCTGTACAATTGGGGCTAAAACAGTAAACTACTTAATACCTATTTACCTACGTACGTCATGGAATTTAAGTTAATGATATCAATAATTACCCTTCACTCCACCACTCACGCTAATTACGGCCTAGCGGGTGGCAAAGGTGCTGACGAAGAACCCGTTGGGGCTTGTTTGTGTATATTCTAAGCGGGCGCTTTCTTGACGCCTTTCCGTATGATTCCCGATTTTCGTTTGATCTTTTCCGTCGTCTGTCGCCAGCTCGGTTCTCCTCCTCGAAAATCTTGCCCACCCTTCTCTGGGGCAGACCTACAATACACAATACTGCACGTCCTTCAGAACTGATTTCTTCTAAAATGTCATCCACCTTCTTAAACGCTCCGAATAGTATGCCAAGAATGTGCAAACTTGCGGTAGTTTGCTTTGTATTCTCTAATAAGCACGACCGTCAGTGCTGGCCGGGAGGAGATCTTTCCTTTTTGGCAAGTCAGGTGGGAACCTGACTTGCCAAAAAGGAAAGATCTCACCTCTTATGCAGCTCCACGAAGGCCAGTTGGATGCACTCCTCAACAACTGGCCAAGCACAAAACTTTCAGATCAACAGGCAGAACTAACTAAGGTAATGGTATATAATCCGAATATTTATGATAAACAGGGGATGCGTTAAACTAAAAGATGTTAGTTCGGGTTCAGTGCGAGACTGATTGTTTTTCAACTTTAAATTTAAATTTACGATAGGATATATTTAGCATAATATATGCTTTTTAAAAATTGTTTGTAATGTTTAGCCAGGTGTCATCAGAAATAACATAACATACTTTCACGCCTTTATCCCCGAAGGGGTAGGCAGAGGCGTACTATACGCCCACGTTTCACCGTATGCTTTGCTTTTTGTAATCAGAAATCGAACATTTTAAATTTAAGTAAGAACCTTTCAAATACATGATTTGTGTAGTATCTAGTTACCGGTATTTCGATGCTGTCTCCAGGGCCATGATCATGTACTGACCTTTGCAACAGTGACGAAATGAGATTCGGAACCTATAACACACAAACAGAAGCGCTTGTAATATTTACACAAAAGGATCAAGAAACTAGGTACTCAAAGTATTCTTTGCGCTAATGAAGATCAAAACTCACAGACCAATTTACACATTTGTGCACATAGGAAGGTCCTTGTCCTATTTCTTCTGCCAATAAAGATACAAAATCGCTGTCAATTAACTGTAATAAGGCAGTTCAACCTTCAGACTGCCAGGAAAGTGACGCATGGATATGGCATGGCTTTCATGTTAAATACTTAATGCTTGGCGGTGGATTAAGAGCTGATTACCATGAAACAGTAAACATTTGCTAATACAGTGACGCTAGTGATGAGCTTTATATCAGCGACCGGCATCTCAAGGGTATTGATCTTATGACAACAGGCTTTCAGAAAATATTCATCATGGATTTGGAAAATTCATATCACTCAAGACTCGAGTTAAATCTGTTTTAATGAAAAAGTTATACTTTAGGTTTACTTAAGGCTCTTGTTCAGCAGTCAACTAGAAGACACTTTATATATTTTGTTTTAGAAATCAGATCAGACAGCAAATCAGAATAAATAGTCTTCTAATTCCTCCTTCATCACGGCGCTTGCAAGATTGCTGAAATATAGGCAACACAAAATAAAATATGGTAAGTATCCTGATAAATCGAATAAGTTCGCCTGCAAGATTGCTGAAATATCGGCAACACAAAATAAAACATGGTAAGTATCCTGATAAATCGAATAAGTTCGATTGCAAGATTGCTGAAATATCGGCAACACAAAATAAAACATGGTAAGTATCCTGATAAATCGAATAAGTTCGCTTGCAAGATTGCTGAAATATCGGCAACACAAAATAAAACATGGTAAGTATCCTGATAAATCGAATAAGTTAGTACCAATAATTGAAATTCTGACATTAAATAGGTATTTAAGGTATATTCTTGAAAAATTAAACCAACTTCAACTTCAACTTTTAGAGCTTGTGGCATTTGTGGATAGGCTTCCACTAGTCCGCCAATGTCATGTTTCGGACTGTTTCGGTTCGGATTAGGTTTCGGAAGGACAAACTGTCAACCTCATTGTACGGTTTGTCAACTGAACAGCCAAAAGGAATTTATATTTTCCGACCAATTGTTTAAAAACTAAATTTTCTTACATAACTGTATACATATATAAGACTAACAATATAGTAGATATTTACAACTTTAAACTAACATAAGCTACGTTTATTTTATCAATTATCGTTATTTTAAATCTGTGAAATAAAATTACTTAACTAGAAAATATACAAAATTGCAGCCTAATTTTATTAATACTAATATAATTACCTAGTTTATATACAAAACGGGTATATACAAGGGGCAAAAGTAGTTTAAGTGACGTAGGTCGAGGAATATTAGAAGGAATTACATTATAAAGCGAATATCTTAATTTATTACAACTGAAAAATATATGGTCCACGTCTCCATCTTCAAAACCGCATTCGCAAATAGAATTGTCCCTTATTCTAAGTTTGGCCAAAAATACAGGTGTACATGAATGATTTAACCGTAGACGACGTAATCTAGGACATTTTGCAAACCAGGGCTTGTGAGGGATTTCTGGCTGAATATCCCCATAAAATTTTCCTTTAATAGTTTTTGATATGTTCCAAATTCTAGTCCATGAGTTTATTAAATTTATTCTCAAGGATGAGCATAGATCGTAGGAATATATTTCTGGATGAGCAGAAGAACCCGATATTACTGCGTTTTTCGCACATGAATCAGCAGTTTCATTGCCTGAGATACCTGAGTGACCAGGAATCCAGGCAAGAGTAACATTAATATTCTGAACGTGGCAACGAAACATAAACAGCCTTATTTGAAGGATAATGGGAGACATTAATTTTGAATTAAAAGGGTTTGACAAAACAGCTTGAAGACAACTTTTTGAGTCTGAAAAAATTATAGAATTGTTTAAATTATGTGCTTTAATGAAGGAGATAGCTTCTAGAATTGCAATGGATTCACCCGTAAAGACTGAGGAAGTAGCAGAACATTTATAGTTCAATATAATTCTTGTAGAAGGAATCCATACAGCAGCACCAACTGGACCACTTGGGGACGATTTAGACGCGTCTGTGAAAAAAAAGTGCCAATTCTTATAATTGGAGAAAATTTTATTTTGAAAATGTTTATTTGCCTCCAATGTAGACTTGTTAATATCAAAGTCCAAAATAACATTAGGTTCAAATACTAGTGCTTCATAAGGAGTACTAAAAAGAGGCAAAATAGAAGATTGATATAGAGGATCTGGAAGTCGAGTAAATTGTTGGTAGGCAAGTAGAAGTCATGGAGTGTTATTTGAATGAGGATAGAGATTGGTAAATAAGTTATAAAGGAGACCAAGTTTATTAATAAGAGGATGCTCAGAATTTTGAGCTAGTTTAAAAAAGAACCTATTTGCAAGAAATTGTCTGCGAATCGAAAGAGGAGGATCACCACATTCTACCTGCATCGCGTTTATAGGGGAGGACTTCATCGCTCCCAGAATAATGCGAAGGCATTTGGCTTGGATTTTTTCTAGTTTTTGAAGGTAGGATTTATTGCATGGATCCAAAACAAATAATCCATAATCCATATGGCTACGAATTATGGCATTATAAAGCATTTTCTGTGAGAAAGGATGAGAACCCCACCAAACTCTAGAAAGGGAACGGAGAACATTAATATTTCTTTCACATTTCTCAACTAAATAATCAATATGGTTGACACCTGATAGACGGGAATCTAGCCAGATACCAAGGAATTTGACCACATTACTCTGCTGAATCTTTTCACAGTCTACTTCAATATCCACTCGAGGGATTGATCGCTTTTTAGTGAATACAACGACAGAACTTTTACTAGTTGATAAGGATAGGCCATGATGTAACAACCATTCTGACAAGGAAGCTAGAGATGTTGACAGATGCTCAGTTGCTACCTCAATAGATTTATTACTTGAATAAACAACTATATCATCAGCGTACTGCAAAATTTGATAACATGGATGGATTACGAGTTCCAGATCATATGTATATAAATTGTATAGTAGAGGACTAAGCACTGAGCCTTGAGGCAAACCCTTCCAAATCATCCTAGGTGGTAAAGAGAGATCCCCACACTTAATCGTTATGGATCTCTCTAATAGCATATTACAAATGAAACGTACCAATTTCTCTGGAATATTCAACTTGTATAAGAGTTTATCCTTGAGCGAAGAAATTATAACATTGTCATAAGCTGATGACACGTCAAGAAAAGCGCCTATTAAATAATCCTTCTTAAAAAACGAAATACGTATATCTGAGGTTAGTAAACTAAGACTATCCATAGTACTTCTGCTTTTTCTAAACCCATATTGAGATTTAGCCAACAGATTTCGGTTCTCCACCAGCCATTCAAGGCGGTGTTTAATCAAATGTTCTGTAATTTTTGCAAGAACGGAAGACAAAGCTATTGGTCTATAGTTGTTTGCATCAGAGGGATCCTTGCCTGGCTTGAGAATAGGGATCACCTTTTGATTTTTCCAGGATTGTGGGACAGTACCTAAATCGTAAAAACTGTTTATTAGATTCAAAAAATATATTTTGGAATTTTCAGAAGCATGCTGTAAGAAGGAGTAAGTAATCCCATCCATGCCAGGGGAAGAATCCACTAGACCTTCGAGAGCCAGTTGAAGATCAGTCAAAGAAAACTCACGATCAAAGCAATCATGAGATGAGATGGGAAAGGCGAGTGAAGGAAAACAGTTCAGTTTCGGGACAAAAGGAGGAGACAGCTTGTCACTAAAAGCCTCGATCCAAGAGGCAGGATCATTAGATGTAATATTGACATTACTAAAAGATCCTCTAAATCGCTTAATCTGCTTCCATACTATGGCAGACGGTGTCTTCGGGGAAAGACTTTCACAAAAGCTAAACTAGCTTTGTTTCTTTTTCTGGGAAAATATTTTTCTTGCACGAGCGTTTTTCTGTTTATAATCCATAAAATTTTGAGGTGACATAACGGCTTTATAAGTATTTTCAGCACGTTTTCGCTCCTTGATAACTCTAGTGCATTCTGAGGATGATTCATTCCACCAAGGAGTCGAAAGTTTACCATTGAAAGGTTTCTTAAGATCGAAATTTGCGTCTGCACTGGAAATAATGCAGTCAACATATTTAGAATAACAATCTACTTGATTAGTAGAATTAGGAGAGGGAAGTTTATTTACAGCAGACTCAAGGGTCGAAGAGAATGAAGACCAATTAGAATCAGTTAATCTATATTTAAAAGATGGGTTGAAATTACGCACTGAAGTAACCCTATCAGTCAAAGAAATTGAAATCGGAAAATGATCACTCCCGTAGGAGTGGGATAGAATTTGCCAGGAAAGCGTAGAAGCCAAAGAGGCTGAACATATTGATAGGTCCACCGCGGATCGAGGGTCTGGAGAGGGATAAGCTCTCCTAGTGGGTGGGAGCCGTCATTTAATATGCAGAGGTTCGAATCATCTAAAATTTCTAGAAGACTAAGACCAAAGGAGTCATTACCACTTGAGCCCCAAGACGAATGGTGGGCATTGAAGTCTCCTAACAAAATAATTGGTGGAGGTACCGATGATATGATTAGCATGATATCCGGTATTAAGCAAGAATCTGGGTGAGGTATATACAGGGAGAGGAAAGTAACGCCAAGGGACCTGACTGCAACAATGTTGATATCTGCGGAGACGGGAGGAAGATGAATTTGTGAAAATGAAAGGGAGCGTCTAATAAATAAAGCACTTCTTGCATATCCATCTATTCTATCGTCTCGGAGGCACGAAAATCCTGGAATCCAAAATCGAGAACCAGGAACTAACCATGTCTCGGAGATGGCAAGAACTGATGGCTGAAAAGAATTAATTAAACTGATAAGTTCATGTTTTTTACGAAGAATACTCTGCGCATTCCATTGAATGACTGAGGCCATGGTTAGGTGTAAGAGAAGCAATCTCGTAAAGTTTTTGGGCAACGTTGGACGGTAAATTATATTTATTTTCAGAAATTAAATTAATGATCAAAGATAATAACATATCTAATAAACTGTTATTTTGAGAAGGCGTTGAGGACAATTGAGAGGAAAGAAGGGCAAACCCATTTGGTAAGGCAGATGGCTCGGCGCCGATAATAGCTTGATGAGCAACCTTGTCATAAGATTTGCCTAATGGAGCTCTTGGGCGAGGGGACGATATCACTGTCTTTTTATAAGAATTAGTGTGAGGCGTGTTACTAAGCTGACTAGAAGAGAATTGATGACATACAGATGAGGATTGATATAATGGAACTTCCGCGGCGATTTTTGAATATAGCTTTGAAACGTGGGCACATTGTTTTGAAGCATCCGCGTAAGATATATTTTCTTGAGACATAAGTGTTTTAATATTTTTCTGTCGACTCAACTCTGGGCAATTTCTACTAGTGGCAAAATGATTGCCCAAGCAGAGGAGACAAGAAGCATTTTCTTCGTTCACATCGCAAGTATCTCCCGAATGTGGTTGAGCACATCGATAGCATCGGGGTTTGGAGCGACATTGGGCTTTAATGTGCCCGAATCGACAGCAAAAACGGCACTGGATGGTGGGAAACTTGTAGGTTTCTACAGGAAGAGAGCTATGATAGCTAAAAACTTTATTAGGGAGGGTTTGACCATGGAACGTTAATACCACAGATTGAGTAGGGACCCAAACCGTCTTACCATCATCTAAAGTTTTTCTATTAAGTCTCCTCGCTTTGAGGACCTCTCCACATCCAAAAGGAAGGTTCAACGACTCAACGAATTCATCCATCGACCAGTCAGTTGGCACTTGTCGGACCACACCCATTTTAGTTATATTATAAGTTGGAATACTCGCTACATAATTATTATTAGATAAGATAGGGTTTATTAAAAATTCGTTGGCATCTTTAGCACTGACAAATTCAATGGAGACTTTGTTTCTCCCTACTTTTTTAATACCGTCCGTACATATATTAGCGATCTTATTGATATGTAAAAATTGGCCAAACTTAAGAATTCGGATTGAACTGCTAGAGGAAGGGTCTGGTTCCGATTTTCCTACATGTATAATGTAAGGGCCTTTATCTGAAGCCTTATAAGCTTTATATCCCACAACAATACTTGGATGAACATAAACATTTTGGATAGATGGAATGGACCTATTCTTTTCATTAATATTTCTTTTTGGGACTATGCCACAAATTGCGTCTTCAAAAACAAGTCTTCGCTTTCCATGTCTAGGGCTTACAATACCAGGATCTGGGGGATCCGGGGGATCCGGGGGAATAGGGGAAGGGGGGTTCATTGTGGAACCTTTTACATTAATATTTATCTTACTGAATCTACAATCTATACTATATACAAATTAATATCTACTACCACTCACTGTACAGTAATAACAATCAGTCGAAATGAAAAAAAAAATCAATTAAAATGAATTTTTTTTTAGAAAATTACGAGTGACAGCAAACCAACGTCAACCATCTTTTTTTCAAAAATTAAATCATTAATGTAAACATCTATGGATGTCATCCCGTTAGGGTGGTATCAAAAATAAGACAAAAGTTGTTCCTTATTTTTTCAAATCACGGTTTTACGATAATTCAACCCGCATATTAATCACTCCCTGAATTGATTTTGCCCAAAAGCAATACCTACGCAACTATAAATATGCTTAAGAATTTACGTATCTCGTTTGGTTTCAAAAACTAAAAACTGTGATAGAGTGTGATGTGCATGTATGAAACGAGTAATGAATATAATAGTCACGTTCCGAGTAAATCCTCGGAAGTGTGTTCCAGTGTTTCCAACTTTGGCTACTACCGCGGCACCATAGTTTCTTCTTTTCATATAGCTAAGCACGAGGTGTATAAACGGTATAATGATTATTCTGATATTTACCATGTCCACCTCCATATACGAGTATCCGATATTTCGGCACAGTTGCAAGCGTCATGGTCACGGAGTAAGGAGAAACTGCAGTTGAAATTTCTATACGCTGAAATTTTTCCTCAACAATAACACAGTGAAATGTGGGCATATAATATGCCTCTGCCACCTCTTCGGGGATAAAACTTTCCTCACATTTCCTGTTATTAAATGAATTGAGCTGGCGTTCACAAGTTCGGTAGTTTCCACATTAACCTCAATGACGCTCCTCAAGACACAAACACATCGCCCTGACGACACGTCCTACTGGTTTTATCCACGGTACCTACTGACAAAAGCTATCAAACACTACCCGGGGGCCAAGTCTAATAATTCAATCGCGTCAAAGAGAATACAAATCATCGCTCAGTAGAGAACCGACTGAATAATTTATAGTTTTCGTAGTCTACTATTACAATACACGTGTAGCGCCTGTAAGTAACTCTTAATTTGCTATTTTGGTAGTCTATATTAATATTTTGATAGCTTAAAACAGCTTATAATAGTTTCAGTAGATTACCTAGTTTTGGACTAACCACAATAGAACCGTTATAGAATATAACTAGAACAGTTTTCTATTGGAAAATAGTAGACTCGGCCCCCCGGTTGTTTGTTGCCATTTAAACTGGACAGGAACCATCTTTGCTTACCTATTGTTATTTGTTTTAAGTGCCCCCTTCAAGATCTCTCCGGGGCCTAAGCAACCTAAACTGCTAATAGTGCACCTGCTGACTAACAGATAAGGCAACGACGTAGGCCCTTTACGGGGGTGGGAGATCTGCCGGTCGTTACTCCTTGCAATACCCACAATCAAAAGCGAAACGATATCTGCTTCTAGCAGCCAAATATAAGCGAACCCCGGCTCCAAATCTAGGTGAAGTTTGAAAGCAACTGAAAATACACTGAGATGTTTACACATGCATATATTCTAATATATGGGGATGCTTTTGTGTCTATATAGAGGAAATAAAACATGTGCCTTTTCTCTTTTAGTTTTGTGTTGCACCAATAAACGATCTTTTCTTTCTTTCAGATGAAGAGGGAATGTATTTCTGTTTGTATAATTCGTTCGTACGAGTATGTTTTCGTTATCGTATTCGTTTCGTTATGGATTTCGCGTATTTTTCACGTCTAATTTATACACTTAGTCCAATCGTGACTTTCGATTGCAATACAGCTAAAAAGTCGCGTATGAGCAAATTTAAAAAATAAATAATCGTAAATAACTAACTTATAAACATTATGAATAACATGTGAAGGATTAAATAATATTCAATTGTTTTAAAGCAGGTGGTATAAAACCTAGTCCTCTATTTTCTTCACATATCTCTACAATTGACATAGAGGAGATACTAAGACAATGTCTTTGTGAATCAGGGTAAAATTAGACTGTGCAATGGTATATATTGTTCAAATAAGTAGATTTTGTTTTGAAATGTCGTCTCTGACTACCCCCCATCAGGGATTCAGTGTGAAGATAGTAATTGTTGGTGAAATTATAAAGCCGTCTATGTAGAAACATATTAAGTGAGACCGAGATGTGTAAATGGAACACCACAAATACAAACGGTTTCCCCAATTCACTACTTACCGCAATGATCGTTTATCGAACACTAAAGCACGCGTTGCTACCTTTTAATACTAGTTGACACCCGTAGAGCCGCCTGTATGAAATTTTCCCGTTCTCGTTTCCCAACGGAACTTGATCCCGTATTAAAAAGTAGCCTAACTAAATTGTAGTAAATCTAAAGTGTAAGTAGCTTTTTTAAATTGTTAGTGCAGCTTGAGCTGAGATGACGACCTTTCGGGCGCGCACATTTTTTTTTTGTAAGCTCTATTATATGTGTTTGCCTGTCTGTACTACAAATTTGTGCGTGTCGAATAAATAACTCATTCATTGACTGCCTCTGTGGCGCGGTGGGAGTGCATCCGACTGCTACGCAAGAGGTCGTGGGTTCGATTCCCACCCAGGATAAAACTTTGTGTGATTAGCACGATGGTTTATTCTGTGTCTGGGTGTTATTTATCTATAATATGTATGTATTTAGAAATATATAAGTATGTTTATCAGTTATCTAGATCCCATAACACAAGCTAATATTAGCTTACTTTGGGCTAGATGGCGCTGTGTGAAAAGTGTCCCACAATATTTATTATTATTTATTATTATTCATTCATTCTATCTTCTATTCTGGTGTTTAAACTATCTTACTGTTAAGTTTCATTATAATCCATTTTGTAGTTTTTGGGTCATATTATAACAACTATCCATCCACACATTCATACAAACTTTCACATTTATAATATTAGTAGCAGAATAATTTATGCCATAAATTGATATAACATACATATGTAGTATTATAGATCAATTCACTATAAAAATGGCTATAACGGAAATGAACACCAAGAAAAATATGATTATGTGTAAATTATCTAGGTTCAGTGCATTTACTAAAGCGATCGCCTTCAAGTATAACCTCAACAGAAGGTACACTTTTCCTCTTAATCGGGAAATAACACTTTTCCTGCTGTCTGCATTTGGTGTGGCACGTGCACCTACTTTACACCTAGATATGTAGGTACATGGCTTTAATATCTACACGTATTAAGCCTAAGTTGAAACAAGTTAGTTGATTCAATACGCATTGAGTATACACTTGCATTAACTGCAGTGAAATTGAGCTATTGTAAAGAAATCTCGTAGACACTTTTTTACCCTGACCTCTGACTGTATCTACGTTTCCACACTCAACCGATTTTGATAAAATATACAGCAGCAGCTGAGAAGAAATGTATGAAGAAGTAAGTGTAATTTGTATAAATATGTATATTTGCGTCCACCCAGAATAAACATAGAAACAGAAACGAAGAATTCGAATCTTGATTTTGTCTTATTTTTATTCTTAAGTGTTTTCCCTATTGCTTTAAACTCTACCTAGATTTCTGTCTCTGTGGCGCGGTCGGAGTGTATCCAACTACTACGCAAGAGGTCGTGGGTTCGATTCCCAGCCAGGATAAAACTTTGTGTGATGAGCACAATGGTTATTTCTGTGTCTGGGTGTTATTTATCTATAATATGTATGTGTTTAGAAATATATATAAGTATGTTTATCAGTTATCTGATTACCATAGTAGGTACAAGCTCTGCTTACTAAGGAATCAGGTGGCGTTGTGTGAGTTGTTCCAACGATAATTTTATTAAAAGTCATACAGATACACATTGTCACGCATTTATCCCCGAAATGGTGAGCCCATTGCCGTGTTGAAATCATCATCATCCGAGAGTCTGTCCCAGTTGCGTCTCGCGACGCCCGGGAACCGCTTTCCTACATTTCCTTCTCCACTGCGCACGGTCGTCGGCATGCCCTGTAGTGAGACCATTGGCACGCATGTCATCCCTTACGACGTCAAGCCATCACTTCTTGGGTCTTCCTCTCTTACCGGGACCCAGCGGGGCCGACATGGCCAGACATTTGTTTCCCACGTAGCCCAGCGGTTGCCGCAAGACGTGACCATACCAGCGAAGGCGACACTCTTGCAGTTTATCTGCAATGTCACGGACATGAAGGCTGCCGCCGATGCGAGAGTTCCTCACGCGGTCCATCCGCGTGACTCCACACATTCACCGCAGCATCTTCATTCCCGTGACACGCAGCTCCAGCTTGTATCGCTCCAGTAGTGGCCACGCCTCACTGCCATGTAAAAGGACAGGTCTAATGATGGTTTTATAGACCTGTCCCTTCATCCTGACCGGCATTTTTGGGTCACAAATAACACCAGTCATCTCCCGCCACTTGGACCACGCGGCAGCAATGCGTGTCTTGACGTCGCAATCGATGTCGCTGGACGTGAAATACAGATCCCAGGTATTTAACTTGGTCCGTGCGCTCGACCACATCATCGCCTATGTGGACGGATGTGGGATCTGTAGAGTTTAATGCCAGGTACTCAGCCATGATCTCCAGCGGGAGAAAGTGGGACGCCGCTGCGTCTTATTGCGAGCAAGTCATGCTCACAAAAGAGGCAGCGGAGAGAGAGCGAGAGAGAACTCTTCCCCCGAGTTCCGCAGCTGTCTTCGCCCAAGACTACCGGCCTCCGTGACCGGGGGCCTGAGTACGGCGAGTGGGCTCCTCGCCGTTCTTACAGAAGCAGGCCATGGAAAGTGGCGCAGCGTGAGGGTTACACGCACGCCTTTCACCCTCTCAATAGTGGTATAACACCCACACCCCCCAAAGAAGCGTAGGAGCCCGGCATAGCATCCATGAGGATTTCCACAAAAAAAAAAAAAAAAAAAGGTGCTCCGTCTTCACCACATTAAGTTTCATTTGCCGTTTTGAAAAGACAGGTACCATTTTACTGGCAACCGGGACCGGCGGATTAACGTGCCCTCCGAAGCATGGAAACGCTCCCAAATGTAAATGCCACAAAGTGGTCACCCATCCAAGGACCAATCATAACGAAAGTTGCCTAACGCATTGATTGTTTACAGAGCCACGAGCGCTTAAAAGTCATATGCCTACATTTGTAACTTTGATTCACGAAAATCGCGTCTTGTTGAAAACAGATTAAAAATGATAAATAAAAAAAGATTTAGATATAAAAGAAAATATGCAAAGTAGTTGTCGATTAACAAGAGCCATTACTAGAAGACTCTTTAAATCTACTGAGCTTGTTCTCTGGAGGTAAAATGCACTGCAGTAATTTAGGAAAATACTCATGATAGTGCTGGCCCGTTTAACCAATTTTGGTTATGTTTCATTCATAAAGTCCCAGGTGGGGATTATCCTACGTAAAAGGAGCAATAAGAGGAAACGCGTGACAGGAAATCTATAAACAGCCGACGTCACTGGGGCTATGTACAAGTTTGTACGCGTGATTCATCGATATTGACGAAACGGAATATTATTATTTTCTACTTAACAACAAACTGCTTTGAAGAAATCTGCGCTACAGGAGCAAAGAGCCTTTATAATGAAGTCATAAGGTCTTTGACCTCCTGTGAAAATCCAGAAGATAAAGACAATAAGCGTGTTGCCTGGCACGTCATATTTGCAACATCTATTGCAATAGATGTAACTAAAAATAGTTGGCTATGGTTTTATTTTATTTTTATTTTATGGTTTGGGACTTATTGTGGAACTACAGTAGGGACAAACCAACTGATCTCTCACCATCTTGATAGGGCGGTTAAGGCTTTGGTATTCCTGCCGAGGCCAAGCTCTTGAGTTTTTTAAAACTATCTGAGTCGTAGAAAAAAGGGTTAAGGATTCTGAAAAAGAGAAATATGTTAGTCAAGGATCTAAGCTAGTCAAAGTCACATTCAGTTACAAAATCGAATGAACTTCACTTGATAGAAAAGCATCCCAAAGTTACCCCTTTTTAAAATGTATTTTTAATGCCAAATCTAAACAACTGATGACTGACTGAGGTACGGTTAGGCTCTTCGAATAAAAATTGACAGAGGTATGAGTAATACTGTTTTTGTGACTACGTATATTAAAGGATTAAACTGATAATTGAAATTAAATTTTTATACCCAAACATAACTACTAAATATTTATAGACATAATCGCATACTTGACTATTTAAAATGATTTTCATAGTTAATAAACTCACTCAATCAGACTTGGACTACCTGCCCTTAAACAGAGCTAGCACTTAAAGATGACAGTGTTCTATACACTCTTATGGTTTATGATGGTAAGAGTAATTGAAATTATGTTTCATCATCATTATATCGTCATACAATAGTGGAGTCATCATCATCATCTTCCGAGCGTCTGTCCCGGTTGCATCTCTTGACGTCAGGTTGTGTGCTTTCCTACTTTTTCTCCTTCTTTTTCGCACGGTTGTCGGCATCCCCTGTAGTGAAACCATTGGCACACATGTCATCCCATACAATGTCAAGCCAGCATTTCCTGGGTCTTTCCCTCTTACCGGGACCCCAGATTCAAAATGCGTCATCATCCGACATGCTTTTGACTGCTATTTCAATGCATCAACTGTCGGAGAACTCAGCGAAGTTCAGAGGTAATAAACATGAGAGAATACAAATGAGTTGCCCACGAACTTGTTTTTTTCATCGATTTTAGTGACAAATTCGTACGTTATTTCCTAGTGATTCATTTGATTCAAATTCAAAATGATTTCCAATTGTCAATAATTTATAATGAGTCTTTATTAAATTAGGTATCTTTTTAGAAATTGGACTTCATTCTTAGTAAAATGTAAGTGACCGTTCTGCTTTGGTTTGATATATTTATTTTTATAAGTAAATGCAACTGTTTGGCTAAAAGGCGGGGATATGAGTTCCATTTGTCGAAGAAGGCTATATGCTATATATCATTACGCTACTACACAGCAGAATGGAGTAGTAATCATAAATGTCTACAAATCGGGCAAATTTTCATACATTATTGTAAAATTAATAAATGACGATGGCGTTATTTAAAACTACTCCATTTATTATCTTGATTCTTAGGTTTACGAAATTGTTCGGAAAAAACGATCGAAAAATCGAGCGTAGCGGGGTCGGTCTGCTAGTTATGATTTGTTTTTCTCGGTTATTAAGTATATTGTATTTATTGAGAATGACATATTATGACTGAGTCATTTTGGTTTATTTATTTATTTTGAATAATTTAATTAATTATTTTACTAATTTTAAATAATTATAACGGGTTACGAAATCAATTAATTTTATGTAGGTTCTGAAGCCCGAATCATGTCGTTAATAAAAATAATCTAAACTAATATTATAAAGCTGAAGAGTTTGTTTGTTTGGTTGAACGCGCTAATCTCACGAATTAATAGCCCGTATTAATTCGTGAGATTGAAAAAATCTTTTTGTGTTGGATAGCCCATTTATCGAGGAATGCTATAGGCTATATATCCTCACGTTAATACCCTGAGGAGCGGAGCAGTAATCATAAATGTCGACAAATCGGGCAAGTTTTTGTGAATTGTTGTAGAATTTATAAGCGACGGGATCAAATAGGTGCGACGGGAGTTCAAAGTATGTTACAGGCGAAACCGTGGAGGTCATCTTACCTATCCCAGCAACTTAAAACTCACTCAGTAGCTACTTACTTAGGTAGTTACGAAGTTACTTACTTACTTAGGTTCGTATTCCAGAACGTTTCTCAATACTCGATCAACGCTTGAGACTAGATTTTGCCTTGTAAAATCTACTCTCAAGTGTCTCTTGAGTGTTGATAAACGTTCTGCAATACGGCCCTTAGTCAATAATCAACGCACCAAAACTTACTTGAAACTATGATTCAAAGAATGAAATCACCGTAAAATTGTAAAATTATAATGTTCGATCGACTTCACGTTAACAGACGAAATAAAAAAAAATACGGATAGGTTCGACATTTTCATTTAATTTGTGCTATGGGATCTAAACAACCGTTAATATTGTTTATATATTTCTAAATTAAAATAAATTAATCTTTATACTAAACAATAATTATATATCTCTTTTAAAAAAGGCGGAAAAGGACGAATGAAATTTGACTAAGTTTGAATGGTGAACAAGTTCATAAAGCTATTTTTTTTAATATATATTCAATGTATTAAGTAATTTTATTAAAACTCACGCACATTGTCAATGATTAAAAATATAAACAGAACGTAAGAGTTTTAGTTTAACGAAGAAGTCTTGACTGCGCTTCGCCGCATGAAGAATCGGAAAGCTGTCGGGCCCGATGGAGTCCCCATCGAAGCCTGGAAGGCGATGGGTCCTCGCGGTGTGGACATCTTAGTAAACCTTTTTAACCGCAGTGCAGGAGTGCGGGAGCTACCGCGGTATTAAGGTGATGTCCCACACCATGAAGATCTTCGAGAGGATTATAGACTCTCGGATCCGGCAGGAGTGTACTCTCTCGGAGTGTCAATATGGGTTTCGCCCTGGTCATGGGACCACGGACCCTGTTTTTGCCCTGAGGGTTGTCGCAGAGAAATACAGGTCGAAGAACACGCCTCTGCACTGTTTGTTTCTAGATATGCAGAAGGCCTTCGACTGTGTTCCTCGTGCGATGATCTGGTGGGCACTGCGGTCCAAAGGGGTTCCAGAGGTCTATATTGACACTATCCGGGACATGTACTGTGACTCCGATTCAATGATTCGGACTGCTGTTGGCGACACGAAACCGTTCCCTATCACCGTCGGTGTACACCAGGGTTCGGTCCTTAGTCCGCTTCTGTTTAGTGTAATATTAGACGAATTGTCGGACAGCATCAGAAACCCACATGAGCAGCTTCCATGGTTGCTCATGTATGCTGACGATATTGCGCTGGCAGACGCGGATAGGGACAGATTGGTGCGACGTGTAAAGGCGTGGAAGGAGACGCTTGAGAACGGCGGTCTGAAACTAAATGTGGCGAAGACCGAGTACTTGGCACTAAACTCGACAGTTCCCACATCCGTCCGCATAGGCGGTGATTTGGTCGAGCGCACGGACCAGGTTAAATACCTGGGATCAGTTTTTCACACGTCCAGTGACATCGATTGCGACGTCAAGTCACGCATTGCTGCCGCGTGGGCCAAATGGCGGGAGATGACCGGTGTCATTTGTGACCCTAAAATGCCGATCCGGTTGAAGGGACAGGTCTACAAAACCATTATTAGACCTGTCCTTTTACATGGCAGGGAGGCGTGGCCACTACTGTAGCGATATAAGCTGGAGCTGCGTGTCACGGGAATGAAGATGCTGGTGAATGATGGTGAATGTGTGTTGTCACGCGGATGGACCGCGTGAGAAACTCTCGCATCCGCGGCAGCCTTCACGTCCGTGACATTGCAGACAAGTTGCAAGAGTGTCGCCTTCGTTGGTATGGTCACGTCTTGCGGCAACCGCCGGGCTACATAGGTAACAAATGTCTGGCCATGTCAGCCCCGCCGGGTCCCGGTAAGAGGGGAAGACCCAAGAAGTGCTGGCTTGACGTCGTAAGGGATGACATGCGTGCCAATGGTCTCACTACAGGGGATGCCGAAGACCGTCCGAAGTGGAGGAGAAAATGTAGGAAAGCGGACCCCGGGCGTCGCGAGACGCAACTGGGACAGACGCTCGGATGATTATGATGAGAACGTAAGTGTTTTATGTAAAATCCCGTTAATGGTTTTAATCATGTATTAAGTAGTTTAAACTTGACCGATTTTCGACCAGAGGGCGACCACTAGTCTAATTAAATACGTTGAACATAGACTACCAACAAGAGGGAAAAAAGGGGAAATAATAGATGGTTATAAATAAATTATTCAAAACAACTGTTTTATTGTATGTAAATTCCTGTTATGGTATCGGTACTAGAGATTCATACAAAATTCACTTCACACTATTATATTAGCATAATTTGATGATATTATTTCATAAGGTACGGTTTTTAGGCCTGGAAAACAACAGCAGGTACCCACAACCTGCGCCTGTCCATTTCAACAAGGCAATGAGCTCACCAATGGATGAAATGTAGGCGTATATCATACCTCTATTGTGCGGTGGGAGTGCATCCGGCTGCTATGCAAGAGGCCGTGGGTTCGATTCCCACTCAGGATAATACTTTGAATGATGAGCACGATGGTTTATTCTGTGTCTGGGTGTTATTTATCTATAATATGTTTGTATTTAGAAATATATAAGTATGTTTATCAGTTATCTGTTTACCATAGTACAAGCTCTACTTAGTGTGGAATTAGATGACGTTGTGTGAATTGCCCCAAAAATATTTATTTATTTATTTATCTACATTCGGAGGAAAAGGCGAGACTGATAAACATAAACATGGTAAAAGCAACTTTCAATATTGTGATATTTCATTTAGATGATCGTTTAAATACATAAACAACCCGTATTTCATGTAACATAAAAAGGTAACGGTAGAACCTCTTCAAAACAATAAAAAATAGCCCACCTGTTACTCTTCATATTGCATAAAATACGATTTGCTTCTGTTTCTAACCTTACAACAACAAACAGGTAGGCCCCTAACCTATCCCAGCAACAATTGTAAATTACGTCATACTTAGCTGCATATAGCTCTTTTTGTTTGAAACCTACCTTATCTTTGAGTCAATACACTAAAACGTATACAATATCAGAACGAATACAATGACTAATTTTGCCCATCCATATTTCTACTAAATTATCATTGCTTGTGTATTTACATTTTTTATTTTATCATTAAATGTGTTATGTGTCGTCAACAGCTGAAATCCTAATTAATCGTCCCTAAGCTTCTAAACTAAAGTTGCCAAAGAAGAATTCGCTATCAGACCGTGATGTAACATTCTCTCACTATTATCAAACACAGAATCCTCTTTAATCCTCCGGTAATAAACGAAATCTTTCTCGGTGTGTTAGCATTAGCACTGCGTCAGTGCAAGTTGTATAGCTATGGCGGTAATAACCTTACCTTTTATCCTTTACGACGAGTTAATTCGTGGCGTTGTCACACTAATATTTAGAGCTTGTCATATAAAAAAAGGACGTAATATAAGAGCAAGTGGCGGACGATTCACAGGCGCTTGCGCAAGGAAAACTCATTCTATCGTATCGAGCGCTCGAGTCGAACGTCACTCAATCGGGAAGTGTCATCTCTTTGCTACATAATTATTATTGCTTTTACGATACATGTTCAAAACTATCTTAAATAAAATAATAAGTGTGTCGGTGATATAAATGCATCTCTTACTATGTGGCACTTAAAGAAGATACCTGGAGATCCAGGCCTCAGTTTCCATCAGAATATCTTGAAAGAATTTTACATGCTGAATTTCAATAAGCTTCAGTTTATTTTTGCTCTGAATTGGACAAAATGGATTTTAATAAGTTTGTGATTATATGTGACATTTTTCGTTTTATTTGACTCATAATCTTCTGGGATAGAAGTAATAAAAGAGTGATAGAGGATTTATTTATTGAAGAAGTAATTAAAGAAGAAACTAGTCAAGATGATGTCGAAGAAGCAATTAGCGTGCATGCTTGCGCTGCACATAACGTATTTGCTAGTTGGTGCTAGTATATTTTATCACATACAGAGTCCTTTAGAGATTGCAGAACGAGCAGAAGATAAGTTGGAGAGGCTGGAGATTCAAAGTAAGGCACTTCATTTCATTAATAAATAGTAAATAAATAAATAAATAAATATTGTGAGACACTTTTTACATAGCGCCATCTAGCCCAAACTAAGCTATAAAGTTTATACTACGGGGTCTAGACAACTGATATACATACTTATATATTTCTAAATACATACATATTATACATTAACACCCAAACTCCGAAACAAACATTTGTGGATCACACAAATATTTGTTCCGATCCAGGAATGGAACCCGGGTAATTTAATTCAGTAGTATGTGAGAATAATTAATGTGAATTTGGCCTTAGAAGGTTTATGAAAGGTCGGCAGCGCGAGTGCTGCACCTCTGGTGTTGCAAACATCCATAGGCTACGGTGACCACTTTCTATCAGGTGGCCCGTACGCTTGTCTACCACCTCAGTGGTATAAAAAAAATACATAGAACTATGAGCACTAGTGGAAATGTTATGTCACGTATATCTTATTATGACTGCAATTAATTAATTCAAACAACATAAATTTATTATTGCGCTTACGTGATACAGTTATCTAAAGTTGTTTTAGATTTGCAAAACAAAAATGATTATTTTCGCGTAAGATCAAGCAGAGTTCTAGATCTAGCTTTATTCTTATTTTTTTTCACGTAATTATAGCAAAAAAGAAGTAGCATTAGGTACCAACAATACGCGAGTTGTTGTAGATTCGAATACCGCATGAAAAAATAAATAGTTTATTTTTGGCCTGATCTTTTTGAGCGTGCTTTTAATGTTTGAAAAACGTCGCCCTTTATTTTTTAATACTTATTATTTTATAGAGACTACCAGGACTTTAATTGGTCGTGCTAATTAGTGTCGTAGCACATAAGACCTTTTAGCCTTTTTGTTACCACCTCACTATAAAGGCAACTGGTTCAAAATTTATTCCAAATTTAACATCTAAAATACACACATTTTATTTTATTTTATTAAATTTATTCGGCCCTTTAGACCCACCCCAGTTCCGTGCTTCGGAAGGCACGTTAAGCCGTTGGTCCCGGTTGCCAATAAAAGGGCAGTCGTTAAGCCAAGTTGAAGGCCTTATGGGCGGCTTAAAAAATTTCAACAGCAGGTCGCCGCATCCTGCGCCTGTCCATTTCAACACGCCAATGGGCTCACCACCTGTTACGTGGGACAAAAATGAATGAATGAAGCGCTCGTGGCCCCGCGGTCTCAGTGTTCTGTAAAACGATCACTGAGTTACGCAACTTTCACTATGGCTGGTACTCGGATGGGTGACCAGTTTGTGGCATTTACATTTGCGAGCGTTTCCGTGCTTCGGAAGGCACGTTAAGCCGTTGGTCCCGGTTGCCAGAAAATGGCAGTCGTTAAGCCTGGTTGAAGGCCTTATGGGCGGCTTAAAATTTTCAACAGCAGGTAGCCACAACCTGCGTCTGTCTATTTCAACACGGCAATGGACTCACCACCTATTACGTGGGACAGGAATCCACACGGTGAAAAGTGGGCATATAATATGCCTCTGCCACCCTTTGGGGGATAAGGCGTGATGGATATTTATTTATTTATTTTAACATTTATAACATGTTCCATCAATTAAAACTTATTTATTCGAAATCAGGTCAATTCAATCATACGATTAACAAAAAACTTATTTTTATTAATATTTTACTTATTTTTAAAATTCCCACAATTTTAAACCATATTTTTATCTTTTTTATTGATGGCACTTGGTGAAATTTGCTACACATGTTGAATAAGTACACTTGTACTATTCCACATTATTTATTTTTCACCTGACCAGTTTTGCAAGTTTAAGGCCAAACCGGTCAGGTGAAAAAATAAATACGAGTGTTTTTATTCAAAATATTAAACAATTTTTTTTAAATATTTTATGTCTATTAAAGCAATTACCTAGATACCTAGTAATCACATACAGTACATGGAGTACTGCCGTCACTTTTGTGCTGGTGCACCTGTATACCAGCTTCGACTTTTTGACTTGGTAGAAGGGCGTGCTTTGAGGATTATCAACGATCCTCTACTAGCAGGTGTTGAGCTCCTTCGTGACAGGAGAGACTTCGCCTCTTTATGTGTGGTCTATCGTCTATACAACGGTGTGTGCTCTTATGAATAGTTAGATATGATGCCCACGGCTGCCTTCTATGGTCGCACCGTTCGCCATAGACAGGATGTTCACCCTCACACTTTGCGTCCGGAGCGCTCGCACACGGTTAGGTCCGACAGAAATTTTATTTCGCTTAGATTGTGGAATGAGCTACCTGCCTGGGTTTTCTTGAACGTCTACAGTACTTCTAAAGTTCTTCAAAAGGGGTCTTAGAAGGTTTTTAAAGGGTCGGCAGCACGAGTGTTGAACCTCTGGTGTTGCAAACGTCTATAGGCTATGGTGACCACTTACCATCAGGTGGGCTATATGCTTTCCTGCCACCTCAGTGATATAAAAAAAATATGTGTGTGTACCGAAGTACACAGGTAAGAAGTTAAACTTCTTTACAACATTTTTTTAAAGCTATAAAATTTCTCTCAATGTCGCTAAAGAAGTTTCACTTCTAAAATGGGTTCGATTCCCACCCAGGATAAAACTTTGTGTGATGAGCACGATGGTTTATTCTGTGTCTGGCTGTTATTTATCTATAATATTTATGTATTTAGAAATATATAAGTATGTTTATCAGTTATCTGGTTACCATAGTACAAGCTCTGCTTAGTTTGGAATCAGATAGCGTTGTGTGGGTTGTCCCAAAAATATTATTATTATATTATTATTATTATTAAAAAATCACATTAAGACAATGACAAGTAGTAAAGGTGAATAGTAGCTGACCTGATAATATCAATTGTAGAGCATTTCATAAATATTTACAACATCGATTCACTTTATAGATTATCTATTGATTCTTGCCTTCCACTTGCCTTTTATACAAATTATAAAAGGCAAGTGGGACAGAGTGATCAATCTATATGCTACAGTTCAAACCCGTACAATTTAGTCAGCCCCGTTTGCCAGTACCATGGTAGTCGGTAATCCAAGTTGAATGCCTTATGGGCGACTTGAAAAAGTTAAACAGCAGTTGGCCAAGTCTACTATTGACAAGCCGTAATATAGAACCAGAAAGTTTGAAATAGTAGACTTGGCCCCCAGGTCGCCACAACCCGCGCTTGTCGATTTTAACGCGAGATTGGGCTAACTTGTTACGTAGGACCAAAATGCAACCATGTATAAATATGCCTTTGCCTGGGACTGATGCTAACTATTATGAAGTAAGCATATAATTAAAAAGAAACATGAAAAGCAGCCTGGTGACAGACAAACAGACAGTAGGACAGCGGAGTCTTAATAATAGGGACACGTTTTACCCTTAACCCAAAGAAATGGAACCCTTAAAAGTAATATAATTTTTGAAAGAGAGTAATATCTTTGACGTATGGTTAACGAATGAGTGAGGGACGATTGACGAGGAATATATATTGTGCGAAAGTAGAGGGTAGGAGTCAGGGTAGGCCGAGACTTACATATGAAGACCACGTGAGCAGATTGCTCAAAAAGGGAAAAATCAAAAAATGTACTCGGATACCCAGACCTTCATGTATGAAGCGATTAATGAATCTACAGAAAGCGAAAGAAGTATGTTTGTATCGCGCCTTGCGATCTGTCCGCTCTGACTACCCCGTCAGGCATACAGCGTGAAGATAGTTAAGTTAAGTTTAAATAAGCGCTAAAGGCGTACAATTTTCACAAAATATCACCTAAACTCCTATAAAAATATTAATCGTACAAACAAATATTATGTCGACTCAATTCGGGATTCGAATCCGTGATCTTAGAATTGAAAGTGCACCCAACGCCCTGAGCTGAAGCTTTACATTTGTATACCTTAAAAAACTGTAAGCAAGAAATGTCGATTGGCACGCGCGAGTGAAATCTAACCTTGCTAATGTGTTGAAAAGTAATTAAAGTTCATTAAATTTTTATTCTTTTAATTTACATAGACAGACATATTAAAACGCATTTATCCCCGAATAGGTAGGCAGAGACATACTATACGTCCACATTTCACCGTATGCACTTTTGTCCCATGTAACAGGTGGTAAGCCCATAGCCTAATGTTAAAATTTTTCAAGCCGCCCATAAGGCCTTCTACTGGGCTTAACGACTGCCATGTTACTGGTAACCGGGACCAACGGCTTAACGTGCCTACCGATGCACGAAAACGCTTGCAAATGTAAATAAACTCCCGGACACCTAAATCGAGCCACCTTGATTTTTTTGGTTTGGAGTACTGTAACTTATAAAAGATGTATGTAGAAGAAAAATGTTTTGATGCAGTTTTGGAGCTGGTATACTCATCATTCATTTAGAGTGCCACTGTTCTAAATTTGAACTACAGTTTATTAAAAAAGTCGAGTTACGTTGAAACAAGTCCATATTTGCATTTTTTCAAGGAAAATCTATATATAATCGATTTTTAAATAATGACATGTTTTACATGAAAAGAAATGTTTATTTAGTAACTTGTATTGCCTCCCAGTGCATTTATGACAGCTCTCATACGGTTTGGCATAGAATTAATCAATGTCGTTATGAAATGTTGAGGAATGTCCTCCCATTCTTCCAAAATTACACTTTTGAGCTCCTGCATGGTTTGCGGGGCAGGATGATGAGCTCGAACACGCCTCTTCAGCTCATCCCATAGATGCTCTATAGGATTTATATCAGGACTTCGCGCTGGCCATCTCATAACAGTGATACCAATGTCATTTAAGTACTCCCTGACGATTCCCACAGTATGGGCCCTTGCATTATCATGCATTTAAACGAAATCTTGGCCAATAAATGCAGGATATGGCATTACGTGGTTCTCTAAACATTGGCGAATGTATCTATTGCCATCTAGGGGCGGCAGTCGTGGTCCCGTCACTACCTCTAGCTCAGTTTTGCCTTACATAGAGATTCCTCCCCAGACTGTCCATGATCCTCCACCATAACTCACTTTCTCGTCAATACAGCATTGCGCGAAACGCTTGTTCTGTCTTCGGTACACCTTACTCCTTCCGTCATTACCGTATAGCATTATCTTGGACTCATCTGTGAAGAGAACCTGGCTCTATTGATGTCGAGTCCAATTTATATGTTCGCGCGCAAACTCTAGACGGGCTATTCGGTGTGCTCGTGTCAATTTTGGTCCATTGGCTGGCTTATGGTGCTTTAAACCACGTTCATTGAGTCGCCTTCTAACGGTCCGAGCACTTACAGCCACTCCGTGAAATTCCCTGAGCTGTTCTTGTATCTGAACAGAGTTAAGGCGTCGATTTCGTAAGCTAGTAGTGACAATGTATTGATCTTGTCTCACCGTTGTCACTCGGTAACGAGGTCCTCCTGTTCGCCGAACGAAAGTTCCAGTCTCCAGGTATCGGTGGTACACTCTTTGAACAGCGGAACGACTTATGTGAAGTTGTGAACTCACATCTCGCTGACTTAGCCCAGATTGAAGAAGTGCTACAGCTTGCGCGACTACTTCAAGTGAAGTATCCATAATTTTATAGCCAAAAACGGTTCAAATTATAGAAAAATAACTAAACTAAACTTTGTTTAACAACAATTGCGAAAATTCAAACCAAATCGACATTAAATTGCTTCAAAAGCAACTTTCAACAGTCATTATTATTTTCAAATCAGTGACCACGCTCGGCTTTTGTCCTTTAATTTAAATTCTAAAATTCAAATTTGGAATAATACATACGGGAAAGACGATGAAATATGCCAGCATTAACAATGCATAAAAACTTTTTTGTTATATTGTATATTTTTTGTGGATTGGGCTTTTAGGCCCGGGAATGTAAGGTGGCTCGATTCAAAAGTCCGGGAGTGTATTTTGTACTTTTAATTTAAAAGTATAAATTATAGGGCTAATTTAATTAAGAATTACTCTTGTAAAGCATTGACTGCCTCTATAACATTCACCGCGCGGGTGTAGCCACAGGCATTAGTTAGTTACTAATATTTTATGTAAAGCAGATGGTGGAGAAACCGGACAGTTCGGTATTTCCCTGTTTGACTTGACCGGGGAAGAACTACTGTCTCATACTCTCACACAAGAAATCTAAGATATCACGGGGATCGCTAGTTCTCAAGAATTTGATTCTCCAAAATTGATATATTAAAAATATCTTACCCAGAGATTATTAACTACTTGAAAAATGTCTGTCACGCCAATATATATTATTGAAATCGTCAACATGTATTTTTGATATGTGTGTGTACCGTGTTCAACACTATAGCGCGTAGGCTAAAGGTCATCAACATCATCATCCGAGCGTCTATCCCAGTTGCGTCTCGTGACTCCGGGGACCGCTCTGCTACTTTTTCTCCTCCACTTCGCACGGTCGTCGACATCCCCTGTAGTGAGACCATTGGCACGCATGTCATCCCTTACGACGTCAAGCCAGCACTTATTGGGTCTTCCCCTCTTACCGGGACCCGGCAGTGCTGATTTCGCCAGACATTTGTTTCCCACGTAGCCCGGCGGTGGCCGCAAGACGTGACCATACCAACGAGCATACCAGCGCGTTGGCTAAAGGTTTATTTACCAAAATATGCTACGGGTGAGGTGTTGAATGGACTCCTGAACTTTCTGGTATATTCTCTAACCCCGTTTGACTTATTTTTTCCATTGTTCCGACTCCCTCTGCGTGGAAAATAGCGCCAGTCACGCATCAGGCAGCAGTTTCTGAAGTTTTCCCTGCTGTGCCCTAAATGTAGGTCTGGACTGGATAGAAAATGTTCTATTGAAAAGACAAAATTTAAGTACCTATATAAAACAGATTAGACAGGTGACTAAGAAAATTAAATATATTTTCAACTTTGTCATGCTTAAAACATTTTAATATTATTACTATGCTAATGCACAGAAAGAAAAAGATAAAATGTAAATCTCTACTAATAAATGCAATCTAAATTTAAGTATCAAGTTATGGAGATCAGACCTTATAAGGGTTCTCCAGATGTCGTTTGAAAATTGGTAGGTGTAATTTGGACAATTTAAAATTAATGTAGGTAAATAAAATTTTGCATCAGAAACTTGTACGAAACCAGTTTATTTTTTGTAGGTATGTTTAATTGTTCAATCTATAAAACTGGGTATATAATGACGACTCATCTTTATAGGTATATATATAATTTTATTTTACGTGTCTATGTCACTAAACTTCTAAACGGCTGGAACGATTTGAATGATTTTTTTTGTATGCGTTTAGGTAGCACCCTGGATGGTTTAGATTCACACATTAAAGAAGAAATAAAAGAAAGGCAATGAAGTCGGTATACTACAACGGCTGTTGGGTTCACTAGTTGTTCTTATAGGTAAATACTACTTCTAATATTATGTACGCTAAGCTGGCCACCTGCAATTAGCATAGTAGCAGATTGCCAAGTTACTGTTATCTACTCCACCTATTTAAAAAAATACTATTCAAGAAAACAATTGTTTATGAATGGAAACACTTTTTCCACATTACTATGCTAGATAATAGAAGCGATTATGTCTCGATTCTTAGACAAAGGAGAATAAATTAAATAAGAAAATAGTTATCGACATGACATGTGTCAATTTATTGTTACCATAGATAAGTAAGACATCAACACTACGATTGATCATGCTTATTACACTGGGTTAGGGAAAATTACTATGATTTGACATTACAAAGAATGGAATGAACTACAAATAAGACAAGATAATAGACAATTCTGTAGCAAATAATAATAGAAGAATAAAAAAGAAAAAAAGACGATACAGGACTCACGCTGATAAGCTTTTTTGTTGTATTTCTAAGTACTATTGAAGTGAAACATCTTTTTCAACGTTGAGAGAAATTTTTAACTGTAAAAAATACGTCACGTTTTTCTTGAAACTTTTTTATCGGCGTATGAGGGAAATTTTATAGCTGTAAAAAATGGCGAAATGAAGTTTCACTTCTTACCTGTGTACTTTGGTACACACACATTTTGTTTTTGCCTTGAGCGACAATCAGTTTACATTAGAGCAACAATCATTAATGATTATTACTTCGTTTTATATTAATTCACTTGACATATACCTAAATGATAATAAAACAATTCGTTTAATATTCTCATTCAGTTGTAAACCGGAATAGAAGAATTAATGCAACAAAACATTTTAGAATTTTATTAGTTTAAATTTTGAGTAAGATGACATTTAAAATATGATGTTATTTAAAAATAACATCATTCTTTAAATGTCATTGGATGCACTGATCTTACAGTCTTATCTGTCTTATCTTAAAGTGTGATATTATTTAAAAATAACATCATACTTTAATGAAAAATTGAAAATGCCAGTAACTTGGCCAGTAAAATGCAGGTTGCCAGGAAATGGCAGTCGTTGAGCCTGGTTGGAGGCCTTATGGGCATTTTGAAAAATTTCAACAGCAAGTCGCCACAGCCTGCGCCTGTCCATTTCAACACGGAAATGGGCTCACCACCTGTTACGTGAGACAAAAATGCATACGGTGAAATGTGGGCGAATAGTGTTTCTCTGCCTACACCTTCGGGGATAAAGGCGTGAGATATGTAGCTAGTTTTGCCATACAAATACTACTCTCAAGTGTTTCTTGAGTATTGAGTAACGTTTTAAAATACGGCCCTAAATGTCATTGGGTGCGCTCGGTGCGCAGATCTTACTCAAAATGTATATTAATAAAATACTTCTACGTTTTGTATTCGGTTGTAAAGTTTGAGAACAGAAATTATACTTAAATAATAACATTACCAAAGAAGCAATAGAAAGTAGTGGCAGAAATATTGATATCACTATCACAGACATTGTTTACGCAAAACAAATATTTGACCTTAAACAAGTTTTTAATCAATAAGCACTCGACGTAAACAATTCACAAAGATACGTTTCGTCATAGGTATGGAAAACTGTCGTCGCAATCCACTCCAGTTCATGTATCATTCTATTGTTTCAACAAATCGTTCACAAGTCTTGATAAAAACCCTATGGTAATTATATCGATCATCGACAGAGTTGCGACATGCATTCAATGCTGCAAAATATACTTTACTTAATACCTACCTACTTGTTGCTTTCTTCAATATGTTACGTATTAGATAAGAATTATATTATACTAGATGACCCCCACGGCTTCGCCTGTGGCATAGTTCGAACTCCCGTCGCACCTATTTAATCCCGTTGCTTATTAATTCTACAACAATGCATAAAAATTTGCCCGATTTGTCGACATTTATGACTACTGCTCCGCTCTCTAGGGTAGAAGCGTGATGATATATAGACTATCTTTCAAGTTGGATCAAACTACACGCGGTGTGCAAATTTGATTAAAATCGATTTAGTAGTTTTGAAGTCAATCGCGAACAAACAACGTGACACGTAATTTATATACATACATATTAAGATTATCTGAGGTATTAGCTTCGTCATCGTTTTGTCACTCTTAGTACTTTTAGTAAGCGTCAATAATATGGAGATGATCAGACTTTTCATAATTATGAAATTAAATACTAACTCAACTCAAAAAGACTGCTCATAAACATAATGGTCAAAAGTATACGAATACCCAGACGTGCATGTATGAAGCGATTAATGAATCTGCTGGAAGCGAAAAAAGTATGCATGGATCGCGAAGCCTGACGTTCTGTCATCTTTGACTACCACGACAGGGATACAGCGTGAAGATAGTTAGTTTTTTAAATACTGACTTAATGATTTTTTTTAGTGGTCATAGCATACGAGATCCTGCTATAATCTTTATCCAAACGAGATAGGATTTGAGAAACGATTTTGCTAAGATCATATTGAAGAGGATCTCTGTTTACATACATACATATCATCTCGCCTGTCTCCCGTAGGGGTAGGCAGAGACTATGGCTTTCCACTTACTACGATCCTGGCATACAACTTGCGCTTCTTCAACTTTCATAATTGTTTTCATACGTGCTCGCCGATTAAGGGTACTCTTGACCTGACCTTTTGTCAAAAAATCTTCAATTTGATTGGCATATGTACGTCGAGGTCAACCCTTAGCAGATTGCCCTTTTACTCCCTTCGCATAAATTTTCTTCGTCAGTCTATGTTCATCCATCCTCTCCACGTGTCCGAACCATCTAAGCATCCCTTTTTCTATCCTAGTCACTACGAATTCTGTCATACCGCAACGTATCACGCTGTTCCTTTTTATATTTCTGTTTACCTGAATGTATACCCAGTTGCTTCTTTAATGTAATCCACGTTAACTACATATTTGCCACAAAGCTTTTTTATAAATTAAAATGGAGAACATGGGACATCCCCCAGAAAGAAAAGCTAGACAGGGTATTTCCCTGTCCTACGCTGGACGACGTGCATTGTAATTTTAACCGCAACATACTATCTATACTACTTAATATTATAAAGCTGAAGAGTTTGTTTGTTTGTTTGGTTGAACGCGCTAATCTCAGGAACTACAGGTTCGATTTGCAAAACTCTTTTTATGTTGAATAGTCCATTTATCGAGGAAGGCTATAGGCTATATAGCATCACGCTACGACCAATAGCGCACCTATGCACAGCAATGATAAATGTGGCAAAATCGGGGACAAAATGTTCCCTTTTATAGCTTCCGTTGCCAACGCTGCGTAAACGATTAAAGTTACGCAAAAACTATGTATTACATAATTATTCCCCTTTGAAAGTCCTAAAATGAAGTCCGCGACAGCATATGTCTATCTTTTAAAGTTAACTTACTAAAATCATCATATTAATCATCATTTTAAGCACATTTTTTTTCACAATAAAATTGTGAAAATAAATGTGCTTAAAATGACAAGTGAAATGTATGGCCGATGATTTGCGTTTTACGCATGCGCGACGTCGCGTCTAGCCAATAGAGAGCGAGCTCTGCGAAGTCCTCGCGTCTCATAGGCTATATCATCACGCTCCTACCCTAAAGAGCAGGGCAGTAATCAACAAATCGGGCAAATATTCATACACAATTGTAAAAGTAGATAATAAACGACGGGATTAAATGAGCGCGACGGGAATAAAGGCGTGACTAACTAAAGGCTATATCATCACGCTACTACCCTGAGGAGCGGAGCAGTAATCAACAAATCGAGGAAATATTCATACATTATTGTAAAAGTAATAAACGACGGGATTGAATGGAAGTGACGGGAATAAAGTCGTGACTGATAAACTGACGGGAGTTCGAAGTATTTCACGGGCGAAGCCGCGCGGGCCAGCTAGTCACAGTATAAAGAGAAACCCTATTATCTTTAGGCTGTGATACTATGGTGCCACTACTGTACCTTTTCAAATCGAGAATATACAGGTTGTAAGTAATTTAGTAGCTGATATCTCGTAAGACTAGTAGTTCCATCTAAGCACTTTGGCAACCAAACATTTTCTTTGGGTTTTGTATATTGTTGTATCGTGAATCAACTCAACTCAAATAATAATTGTAATATACGTTTGTAAAGACCCGACCACTGGAAGTGGCACTGCCTATTTAATATTATTTCCCCGTGGAAGCTCGCAGCTTCAACGTGCGTACGGGTCTTCATTACGAGCATAGGAGGTGATTCCCCATCGAATAAAAATAAACTTAAACCTGAATCCTGATGTCTAATTTATTTTTTGGATCTTTGCTCATCTCTTAACGTTTTGGTCATACTGCAACATCACGAGAAGCAATTTATATAAGAAACGTCAAGAATTCGAAAATATAAAATAAATCCAATGTCGTTGATATATTTTAACTAGTTGATGATCACAGTTCCTTCCGCATGGTGAAGTTTTCCCGTTTCCCGCAGGATGTTAAAAAGTAGCCTATGTGTTATGCTGACGTGTAAGTTACACATTCTAATGTTTCATCAAAATTTATTCAGTAGTTTTTGCGTGACAGAGTAACTAACCCACATCCATACATTATTACAAACTTTCGCATTAATAATAACTAGTAGACGCCTGCGCCTCCGCACGCGTGGTAAAGTTTTCTCGTTCCCGTTTCCAACAGGATCTTTTTCGCGGGATAAAAAGTAGGTAGCCTATGTGTATTTTGATGTGTAAGCTATATTATTGTAAAGTTTTATCAAAATCCATTTAGCAGATTTTGCGTGAAAGAGTAACAAACTTACATCCATACATTATTACAAATTTTCGCATTCAAATCATATTTCGTATGTCAATATGAATTAAAAAAAATAATTTCGAGAATTTGATGCTTGTATGTTTTCTAGATGTAGGTAACAGAACAGGTAGGTACAGATCGGTTCACGAAAGATGACCACTGCACATAAGGCATTAACATGATTCTTCTGGAGATATATACCTTTTTTTAAATATTTAAAATAACTTTAATCGATATTTTTTTTAAAAGTTATAAATTGGCATAGCGAAACTTATGAGCTGAGCTATTCATTCATTATAAAATGGCTCTATTTGAGCCATTTATTCCAAATTGCGGCATTTTTGAAAAAGAAAAAGTGTCATGCAATGGCTGACACAGAAGAAAGGATAAGGATTATTAAAATTATTATTATTAGCATTACATTTTCTGTTTCTTCTCTTCACGGGATTTTTTTTCTTATGAATATACTCAGGGGCCAAGTCTACTAATTCAATCGCGTCAGATGAGAATAGAAATCGTCGTACAATATAATAGCGTCAGATGAGAATAGAAACGTCAAGAATTGTACAAAGATTAGAAAATATAAAAAAAAAACAATATCTACATGTTACGTGGGACAGGAATATATATGGTGAAAATTGGGCATATAATATGCCTCTGCCACTCCTTCGGGGATAAGACGTGATAGAAATCGTCGCTCAATATAATAGAGGCAATATAATAGAGGGCCGACAGAAAAAAAATAGTTTTCGTAGTGTTCTATAACAATTGCGCACCAATAGAATTCAATGTTATTAACACGTGTAGCGCTGTAAGTAGCTCTTAATTTGCATTTTTGGTAGTTTTGATTAATATGTTGATAGCTAAAACCAGCTCTTGTATCTCAATTCTGCAGCTTGAGAAGTGCGATTGTTTAATATGTAAACAGACGTCGATTGTCACATTACAAAATACTTTTGTTTCTATAAAACCAGTTATTAATCTCCATTATTTAGTCATCGACATATGAAAAGGACACGAGTATTCAAATTTTCCTGGATTTTGTATTGTTGTTAATCAAAAGTAGGTATTTTAAACACGTGATTGTGTAGGTGTAGCAAGTATTGGTAGCATACTGTATGGTATATACAGAGTATTTTATGATTTTTTTTATGTAAGTGTTTGAAATTACAAAAAGACACTTCAATTTTATTTATGTAAGTACATACATGCATATTGTCACGCCTATGTCCCCGAATGGGTAGGCAGAGGTATACTATATGCCCACATTTCGCAGTAAACATTTTTTTGTCCCACATAACAGGTGGTGAGCCTATTGCCGTGTTAAAAATGGTCAGGCGCAGACTGTGGCGACCTTCTGTTGAAATTATTCCAACCACTCATAAAGCCTTTAACTAGGCTTAACAACTGCCTATTTACTGGCAACCGGGACCAACAGCTTAACGTGCCTTCCGAAGCACGGAAACGCTCGCAAATTTAAATACCACAAAGTGGTAACTCACCCAAGGACCAGCCATAGTGAAAGTTGCTTAACGCAGTTATCGTTTACAGAACAATGAGTTAGCGGGGCCACGGGCGATATTAATCTGTATAGACTATAAATATAGATTAGGTAAATGGAAGTCAGTGTAAATAATGTACTTTATTTTTATTTAAGTAATATAAGTTTTTGTGATTCATATTCGTTTATAAAAATAAAAATAAAATAAATATCCATCACGCCTTATCCCCGAAGGAGTGGCAGAGGCATATTATATGCCCACTTTTCACCGTGTGGATTCCTGTCCCACGTAATAGGTGGAGAGCCCATTGCCGTGTTGAAATAGACAGACGCAGGTGTGGCTACCTGCTGTTGAAATTTTTAAGCCGCCCATAAGGCCTTCAACCAGGCTTAACGACTGCCATTTTACTGGCAACCGGGACCAACGGCTTAACGTGCCTTCCGAAGCACGGAAACGCTCGCATAAATGCCACAAAGTGGTCACCCATCCGAGTACCAGCCATAGTGAAAGTTGCGTAACTCAGTGATCGTTTACAGAACACTGAGACCGCGGGGCCACGAGCGCTTCTATAAAAACGAATAAATTACAACAGGATGTGATGCGATTTAGATTATGTTATTTGTGGTTTAAGTCCTAAAGTAAAAAGTAAAAGTGGTAAAAGTAAGGTCATTAGGTCAAAGATCTGGCTTCTCTAATTTCCAAAATATATATCACTCAAGCAAGTGTTACACTCCTAAACTAAAAAGTCCCATAGACTTCACCCCATGGGGGATGACTCCATAGGCATATATCGTGTAGTAAACAATTTAATTTCAAACCGAGTACAGATTTTTCATTTCATGCATGTACGTCTAAGTATCCGTGTACTTCTGACCTTTCCATTTTAGAGCAGTCTGCTCACGTGGTCTTCGTATATAAGTCTCGGTCTACCCTGATTTCTTCAACCCTCTACTTATCTCAATATACATTCTAGGTCAGTCATTCTTGAAAGGAACGTGGTTTTAGTGTCTTTATGATTAATAGAATATGGATCCGCTAGATACCATATCAATTTTCCCTCTTTTTACAGTAAATTCGGAAAAAATATGATGAGTGTCGAAGACCGAACATGAATATGCGTAAAACAAATGCATAAATATTGAATATTTATGAACTAATGGGCAATTAGAAGCGATGGTGTTATTAACATGATCGTCACGTCAATACATTCTAAAGAATTGACAATAATTACTTTTGTAGTAGCACAATGCATGACGTGCGAATGCTTAAAACCATCATCACGTTTAAGCAAAACTGTCCTTTAATTACACGTCAATTAAGAACTGTTTTCCTGTTATAAATATAACGGACCTTAGTCATTCATTTGGTAGGCACCTACACCTAGTTTTCTTAAAATTCCAATAGGCAACTTTAATTCATCACGGCCCACCTCATTGAAATTGGTCACCGTAGTCTATGGAAGTTTGAAACACCAGAGGTGCAGCACTCGCGCTGCCGACCCTTTATAAACCTTCTAAGACCCCTTTTGAAGAACCCTATACTGTAGACGTTCGTTCAAAAACTCAGGCAGGGAGTTCATTCCACAATCTAAGCGTACGCGGAATAAAGGCTCTATCGGACCTAACCGTGTGCGTGCGCTCCGGTCGCTAAGTGCCACCTTTTACCGCGCGAATAATACCTCCGGTAAAAGGTGCCGGTAGTATTTTCTTAAAGGTTGGATCACACTATATTTTTAACCAACATACATAAAGGATGTGCTTAAATCAGCTGTATATTTTTGGCTATATAATTCAGCCCACCCATTCTCGTGTTATAAAGGGTGTAAATAACACTACTTCGTTGTATATACATACAACCCTCAACATAAATACAATACATCTATAAATACATATAGATTTATGTATGTTGAGGATTCATAATTAGGTTTGAAACCTATACTATTATATTATCTTTGCTTCCATGGTTTTATTAGAACAACACTACAGCTATGCTCCTAAACAGGTTGGATATTTACCATTAGTGTATAAGATAAACCGTATGCAAATACCTAGTTGACCGATATCTTTGAGTTCACCACGCGACTACACCTACAGCTATAAGGTGCTAAGGTAAATAACTCAGGATTATACCTTCGTAATGACAAGACAAGTGTCAGTGATTTTCCACAAGTTATCATTTGAAGGGCAGATATACCTTATTTATTGATTTTATAATCTTAAATAAATATTTTAATAAATGAGACTACTTGAAAAGATTGACCGTGAATTTTATTAACTTTTCTTTGCAATTCTGACATTCAGTGTCATGTAAATTTTATAAGATCTTTTGACAGGTATAAGTGGTTAAACTGTGTTTATCTTCGAAGATCTTTGTAGAATTCGTGTTTCAAGGTTACAAAACGCGTATGACACAGCTCTAACTGCTCACCCTTGAACCCTCGATGTAATCAGTAAAAATAAAAAAAGTTTAATAAAATTTTAAGCAAATAAATAAAAACATTTTCTCTGTCAATCTTGAAACGACTGAGGCACCCTTACAGGGTTAGGAGCAGGCCAGACGGCATTTACTCCCAACAGTACCAAAAATGCTAAAAACAATAGCAGCTCATAGTATAACACCAAAATAGACCCCAGGCTCCAAATGCAGGTAGGGTTTGAAGGCCCCTCTAAAAGCTAAAGGCACTAGGGGGCGCTATGGGGTTACCAACCGTCGCGCCATTTTGCTCTTTGGAAGGTACCTACGTAGTACGTATTTAGATACTATTAAATAAAAGGTGGAGGAGAGTCGAAAGACCCTTACATACGAGTATAATATATGCAACCCTTACAAATACATATTATATAGCCAAACTATTCACGCGTGTCTTGCGTAAGAAAGTCGCGGTAAGTAAGTAATGTAAGATTAGATCTTCTAAACTAGGTGTGCAAAGTCAACGGATTTGAATGCAGTTTTGTGTCAGAATGCAATGACAAAGTCGTGGAAGCGAAAAAGCCGCTGTTTCGTAATGTTGAGTTTCTAATAATGTATGTTCAATTTGTTTTCGTGTTTTAATATTGTTATTATGTTCTTTATTGCAATCCAACCATTTGCTATCTTTTACCATTCTATAGGTGTTAATACACTCGTAAAAACATAAACAAAGTAAATGTAGTTAATTATGTAACTGCATAAACAAACCAACAAGACAAATTATACAAACTAAAAAGTAATTCTATTACATATCATATTCAAGCGCACTTTTAATAGGTATTAAAATACGTCCACGTTTTTCTACGTTTGACCCACAACCTCATCATCATCCGTGCGTCTGTCCCAGTTGCGTCTCGCGACGCCCGGGGTCCGCTTTCCAACATTTTCTCCTCCACTTCGCACGGTCTTCGGCATCCCCTGTAGTGAGACCACTGGCACGCATGTCATCCCTTACGACGTCAAGCCAGCACTTCTTGGGTCTTCCCCTCTTACCGGGACCCGGCGGGGCTGACATGGCCAGACATTTGTTACCTACGTAGCCCGGCGGTTGCCGCAAGACGTGACCATACCAACGAAGGCGACACTCTTGCAACTTGTCTGCAATGTCACGGACGTGAAGGCTGCCGCGGATGCGAGAGTTTCTCACGCGGTTCATCCGCGTGACCCCACACATCCACCGCAGCATCTTCAATTCCGTGACACGCAGCTCCTGCTTGTGTCGCTCCAATATCGGCCACGTCTCAATGCCATGTAAAAGGACAGGTCTAATAATGGTTTTGTAGACCTGTCCCTTCAACCGGATCGGCATTTTAGGGTCACAAATGACACCGGTCATCTCCCGCCATTTGGCCCACGCGGCAGCAGTGCGTGACTTGACATCGCAATCGATGTCACTGGACGTGTGAAAAACAGATCCCAGGTATTTAACCTGGTACGTGCGCTCGACCAAATCACCGCCTATGCGGACGGATGTGGGATCTGTCGAGTTTAGTGCCAAGTACTCGGTCTTCGCCACATTTAGACCGCCGTTCTCAAGCATCTCCTTCCACGCCTTTACAAGTTGCACCAATCTGCCCCTGTCCGCGACTGCCAGCGCAATATCGTCAGCATACATGAGCAACCATGGAGGCTGCTCATGCGGGTTTCTGATGCTGTCCGACAATTCGTCTAATATTACACTGAACAGAAGCGGACTAAGGACCGAACCCTGGTGTACCCGACGGTGACGGGGAAGGGTTTCGCGTCACCAACAGCAGTCCGAACCATTGAATCGGAGTCACAGTACATGTCCCGGATAGTGTCAATATAGACCTCTGAGAGGCGTGTTCTTCGACCTGTATTTCTCTGCGACAACCCTCAGGGCAAAAACAGTGTCTGTGGTCCCATAACCAGGGCGAAAACCATATTGACACTCCGAGAGAGTACACTCCTGCCGGATTCGAGGTCTATAATCCTCTCGAAGATCTTCATGGTGTGGGACATCACCTTAATACCGCGGTAGCTCCCGCACTCCTGCACTGACCCCTTACCTTTGAAGACTGGAGTAATAATACTCAGTCTCCATTGGTTTGGGATCTGCCCGCTGAGGAGTATGCAGTTAGGCCTTCCAGGCTTCGATGGGGTCTCCATCGGGTCCGACAGCTTTCCGATTCTTCAGCGCAGTCAGGACTTCTGGCTGCAGGCTGGCCGCAGGCGTTACCGGTGGCACTAGTCCCTGATACCAAACACACAACATACAGTGATACGGAGGGAGGTCCGGAGGCTGCACCTCTTTGTGCTGTTTATTAAGCAGCTCGTGGAAGTACGAGCGCCATCTCTCCTTTACCGCGAGGTCTTCGCTTAACAGGTTGCCCTCAGAGTCTTTTACACAGCGACACTTGGATATATCCTGTGCTGCTTTGATCCTGGAGCGCGCCAGCTTATAGATGAGCTTCTGGCCCTCAGACGATTCCAGCTTATCATACAGAGGTTGTAAGTGGTCACGTCTGGCTCTGGCTACAGCTCTCTTTGTGGCACGCTTGGCAGCCTTTTACGCGTCGCGGTCTTCAGGAGATCCGGTCGCTTGCCACTTTTTAAAGAGGGTTTTCTTCTCGCTAGTCTCCCTCTGGACTGCGTCGTTCCACCACCAAGTTTCCTTGTCAGATTTGCGTCCACCCTTAGACTCATCGAGCACCACCTTCGCCGCTCCAAGGATGGCCGTCTGAACTTTGTCCCAGTAATCTTGAACTGGTTCGCCTTCAGTGTCGGTGCACTTGTCACCGACAGCTGAGACGAACTCCTGGTTTCATCAAGCAGCCACCATAAGATGCGGCGCTGGCACCGCTCGATGCGTTTGCCTTTGAGCTTCACGCAGAGGTCCATGACAAGGAGACGGTAAGACTCTCTCCGGGTATGACCTTGCAGTTGGCCACCTTGCCGAAGCTGTGTCGCCTAGTGAGTAGGAAATCGATCAGAGTTGTACGCCTCCCGCTCTTGTAGGTGATGAGATGTTCGGATTATTTTTGAAATACGTGTTCACAATGGCCAGATCGGCAGCCGCACACGTTCTGAGGATAGTTTCTCCTTCAGCGTTGCGGGTGCTGTATCCAAAACCGCCATGAACACGCTCAAACTCCTCACACCTCCCACCCACATGACCGTTTAGGTCGCCGCCCAAAACCATTCCCTGTGACAACGGAATGCTCCGAAGCACTCCCTCGAGTTGACCCCAAAACGACATCTTATCGGCATCGCTACAATCGGCCTGTGGCGCGTAGGCACTTATCAGGTGGGTAATAATCCCATCGATAAGCACCCTCACGATCATAAGCCGGTCGCTACAGCGTTTCACCTCCAAGATGCCACTCTGTAGCCCCTCGGAGAGCACCACGGCCACCCCGTTCTCCCCACCAGACGCACCCGTACCGTTCTGCCGTTCTGCAAGGGCCGGGCTCTGTTGCCCTTCCACTGAGTCTCCTGCAGGAACGCCACGTCCACCCTCCGCCTGGAGAGTACTTCGGCCAACTCTACCGCACGCCCAGTCAGCGTGCCAATGTTCCAAGATGCAAAGCGGATACGGGTTGGGGCTAACTTCTTTAGCCGTGCTGGCCCGACACACGGCAGCCCTAGCACACTTGCCACAGGAGTCGGGCGGGGCTCCCCTTTTGCGGCGGCGCCCTATCCCTAGCAGCATTCCTTTTCTGACGGTTCATTTTTTTTTTTTTTGTTCCGGCGGGTGGCTTTTATGGGAGCGACGCCCTCAGACCTCCCAACCCCAGAGGGGAAAGCCAGCGCCAGAGCCTCGTCCGTTAATCAGCAGGTGCACGCACTAGCACGGGAGGTTGACTTGGGCCCCGAAGATGTTGGTGGGGCCCCTTACACCCCGTTTGACCCACAACCTACCTTACCTTATTTGACAGTGACGACATTTTATATACTCTTTGAATGTCGATTTTATTCCATCAATTATTTACATTACCTACATGTATTTATATCCTCAATATTGAACGTTGTTCTACATTGAAACGGAAATTAAAATAAAAAGTACACATTTTGGAATTTTTGGAATTTTGGCGGTCTCTCCAGTTTTGTCGCCGTATCTGTTGACGGTAGACCGTTACCGGTATGCTCCCAGTTTAGGTACCTGGGGTCACTTATCCAGAGCAATGGGGAAATCGACCGTGACATTACACATCGGAACAATACTGGTTGGATGAAATGGCGACAGGTCACGGCCACAACATGCGATCCACGATTGCCCCTCAAGCTGAAGGGCAAAATATATAAAACCATTATAAGACCTGTGGTATTATATGGATCAGAATGTTGGGCCGTTAAGAAGTTGGATGAAAGAAGAGTGCATGTAACTGAAATGAGAAAGTTAAGGTGGATGTGTGGTGTGACTAGAATGGATAAAATACGAAATGAGTATATTAGAGGGAGTTTGAGAGTGGCGCCTGTGACTGAAAAAATGAGAGGAAACCGTTTGTTTTGGTATGGGCATGTGATGAGAAGGGATGAAAGTCATGTCACTAAAAGAACCATGACTATGAAAGTTGATGGATGGAGAGCTAGAGGAAGGCCAAAGAAAAAATGGATGGACTGTGTAAGGAGTGATATGAATATGAAAAGAGTGAATGATCAGATGACGAATAACAGGGATGAATGGAAGAAGAAAACATACTGCGCCGACCCCAAGTAAATTGGGAAAAGGACAAGAGGATGATGATGAGAGACACCGCCTCAGGTGTCTAAATTATTCTGACACTAGCTGACCCGCCCGGCTTTGCCCGTTACTTCGAACCCTGTGGCACCCATTTATTCCCGTCGTTTATTAATTTCACAATAATACGTAGGGACAGACCGAGGGAAGCGACTTTGTTTTATAATATGTTGTGATGATGTAAGTCAATTGTGATAAGTGAATTCTAGTTATATTTTATATTAGTTACGTACTATCAATACGTTAGTACGGCTTGATCGACTCTAATTGAATTTGTAATATTAAGTAAAAATCCAAGTTTATGATTGAGATGTGTCACACCAAGAAGAAAAAAACTCTTGTGTACAGGTTTCCACCGTCCGAATAAGTGGCTGTCGAAAACTGAGACTCAGACTGTAAAATCGGTCAATAATTGTTAAGAGCCGATGAATATGCCAAGAGGTTTTTGAAAGTTTATTATATTTTCATTTGGGTACTCCTTGTCTTTGATTTGTAACATTAACTGGATCACTTTTTTATGTAATGCTTGTTTGTTCCAGATTAAGTAAAAATAAAATAAAGAAATAAAATATATTAAAAGCACTGCTGAATTCAAGTAGTGCATAAACTTAAAAAAAAATAACAAAATCATTATTTTTAAGTAACCTTTATGAAAGAAATGAATAAACTTATTATTATTATTTCGAATTCAAATTTGACGTTTATCATCTGTAACGTTCCGTAAACCAACAAGTAGTTGGATCTGATCTGAACGAAAGCCGGATAAGAATGACTTGGATAGGATATTCCGGTAAACCAACCCTTTAGCACTACATTTTACATTTTACGCAAATTTTATTTTCATCAGCATGTTTAACGTCAATTTTTGAAGTGAAAACTGTGAACGCGTCTAGATACATAAATTATTAATAAATTTTGTTTTCACTTGACCGACCGAATACGTAACGAAGTGATACGCAATATGGCAGGTTTGAATCAAGGTGTTTGGACACGTCGAACGAATGAGTAAGGAACGGTTGACGAAGAATATATTGTGCGTAAGTAGAGGGTAGAAGGACTCAGGGTAGGCCGAGACTTACATATGAAGACCAGGTGAGCAGATTGCTCAAAAAACGTAAAAGTCAAAAGTACTCGGATACCCAGACGTGCGTGTATGAAGCGATTGATGCATCTTGAAGAAGCGAAAGAAGTATGCATGGATCGCGAAGCCTGGCGATCTGTTCTCTCTGACTACCTCTTCAGTTTTAGAGATAGGCTTTGATCTCGATATCAGTCCAGATGATAGTATGTCTTCAGCTCAATTAATTTGTTAAGTAGGATACGTAATTTATTATGAAGACTTGCGGCTGTCATGCGAAAGTATGAAAATATTCGTTTGTATAGCTTATAACAAAAAAAAATTCGTATCCGTACCACGTATCACATTTAACAGGCCTATTTATTATTTTTATTTGTTTGTCAAAATCTACCATCCATACAAACAAGATGAACGGACTTGACCTATGACTCCCCAGAAGTAAATTACGCAATATGATAGTACTATAGACGAAACAAAAGTAGTACCCGTTTGAGGAAATTCGTCCCTCATCAAAGATTCAGTACCGGTGACAGAGAGGACGCCTGCCTGACCGACCTCATGTTTCTGTATTATTTTCCTTATTCCTTAGACAGATACAGCATTCTAATGTGGAACGAAACATCCAAGAACATTGATTTATGATTTGTATTAGGAAATTGTTCGTAGGAACTCTTTTGTGAGGTCGGATAATGCGATTTCTTTCGAGGTTGAAAGGATTCTTACAATGGGCCATCGTTAAAATTTCATGAACTTATATTAATAGAGACTGCGGTTGGGTCTTCAGGTGGCGATAAATACAAATTGCCTACTTCGGCTAGTAAACATAACGATTACTGAATAATTAATTTTGAAGCGTGGCCTCGCGGTATCAGTGTTCTGTAAACGATCACTGAGTTACTCAACTTTCACTATGGCTGGTCCTCGGATGGGTGACCACTTTGTGGCATTTACATTTGCGAGCGTTTCCGTGCTTCGGAATGCATGTTAAGCCGTTGGCAGTCGTTAAGCCTGGTTGAAGGACTTATCGGCTTGAAAATTTCAACAGCAGGCAGCAGCACAACCTGCGTCTGTCTATTTCAACACGGCCATGGGCTCACCACCTATTACGTGGGACAGGAATCCATACGGTGAAAAGTGGGCATATAATATGCCTCTGCCACCCCTTCGGGGATAAGGCGTGATGGATATTAATTTATTTATTTTAACTTTATTATTATTACTTATTACTACGATTAACATATATATTGTCACGCCTTTATCCCCGAAGGAGTAGGAAGAGGCATACTATACGCCCACATTTCACCGTATGCATTTTTGTCCTACGTAAAAGGTGGTGAGCAAATTACCGTGTTGAAATGGAAAGGGGCAAGCTATGGCGACCTGCTGTTTAAATTTTTTAAGCCGCCCATAAGGCCTTCAACCACGCTTAACGACTGCCATTTACTGGCAACCGGGACCAACGGCTTAACGTGCTTTACGAAGCACGGAAACGCTCGCAAATGTATATTCAACAAAGTGGTCACCCATCCTAGGACCACCCATAGCGATTGTTGCATAACGCAGTGATTACAGACCGCGGGGCCACAAACGCTTATATATATATACCTGAAAATAACTAGCTAGTTACAATAAATTGAGTCGCGTAGAAATTAATGTGAATTGGAGAAGTTACAAATATAATCTTCGTTATCATCGTAGTATCTTCCCAATTTCTTTTAAACTACATTACTTTGAAAGCTTTTATTTTCTGCTAAAAGCAACTGCCGTCTGACCTTGCAATCTAGTAAGGACTAACTAAAAAGGCATTGACTCCAGCAAATTCTAGGAGATGCACTTAACAATGACTGCTAACTTGTAATAAATAATTTAATAGTGCTTGTGGAACATGTGACATTGGATAAATAAGTAAACAGTCGAAGGCCTCTGTATACATGGGCGGCGTGATCTGAAAATTAGCCTCTAATTAGGATTGTCGCTTGTCAACCTCGTTTAACAAAAATATTTAGACGTCATGTTAAAAATTCATTCGTTTCCAAGTTATGTATCATCTTAACATCACGGAACTGTCACCGTTTGGAGACATGACACAGAGGCACGAGTATGGAAAAATTTATGACTTCGAGGTATAGTCTGTTAAAGTACGGAATCGTTTGTTTTGTACTCAATACAAATTTTGTATAAACGAATAAAATTCATGCTAAATATTACTTTAAATAGACCATATTTAACCCTTAGATGAAAAACGAGACATGTCAAAATTTTATCTGTATATCTGTCTATCATATGGCTGTGGCATCAGATTTTTTTTGAAAATCATTAGCACACTTCCCAGGTGCTGAAGGGATTTTACTAATATCTACAAGTTGTTGTGAAATTTGGTATACTGTTACAGTATTTTCACGACATGGTAACCTGGAAATTGCTGCTACAATTAGTAGTATGCGGAATACCGAACTTTAAAGAAAATTAAAAATAAGTAAATGTTGAAGCGTCCATAGCCCCACTAACTCAGTGCTGTGCAAACGATCACAAGTTTCGCTATTGCAGGGGGCCGTGTCTACTATTGACAAGCCGTAGTATAGAACCAGAATCGCTGTTTTAGCTGTCAAAATGTTAGTAGACTATCAAAAATACAAGCGGCCACTGGCGCGGTACGTGTTAGTAGAATTCTATCGGCCGACCGATAGAAGTCTCTTGAAGTACAATCGTAATAGTAGACTACGAAAAACTGTCAAAATTGTACCGGTCGCTTTCTGTTGAGCGACGATTTCGATTCTATTTCGACAAGATTGAAATAGCAGACTCGACCCACTGGTCATCGGATGCACATTAAACCGTTGGTCCCAGTTACATGGCAGTCGTTAAGTTGAAGCCTTTATGGGCGGCTTGAAAAATGTCACCATCAGTTCGTCATTTCAAACTATACTTGTTCATTTCAACACGACATGCTCATCAACTGTTACGTGAGGCAAAAATGCTAACGGTGCAATTTGGGCGTATAGTATGCCTCTGCCACCCCTTTAGGGATAAAGGCGTGAATGATAATAATAATAAAGTCATATTTATTCCATATCCAGTACAAATACGTTTCTGCAGTTGTTAGTTGTTGTTAGTAGGTATATTTGTAATTTTTTTATGTTGGTTCTGACATATGGACCTCTGTTTGGGCGAAGGCCTCCTCCAGCCCCTTCCACGCCTTTCTATCGTTGCCTCTTTTCATCCCATTTTGTTCTGCTACTTTTCTTATCTCGTCAGCCCACTGTTTTGTTGGTCTTCCTATTTTTCTTTTCCCCGCCATTGCTCCTTTCCATGTTCAGTGTTGATTCAATGAATGCCTGAATGATAAAGTTAGTATAGTAAATAACACTATCCTTTTCATAACTAATATATAATCCTTACACAATTAACATAACTACCCAAATACTCGTAAATGACAATATATAAGGCTGTTAACAACTAAATATGTTAAGAATGGAACAGAGAATACAATTACCATCGTATAGGGCTCTTTAAGGCGTTTAAGGTATTACAATATAATCTTGAAGTGGCAATCACGATTCTCAAATGGTACAAATATGAGTAAATAACAATTACTACGTACCTATATTATTCACATGAAAGATTTTAATCTTTTGACCAATTTGAAAAAGAAATGTATGGTAAAATTTTAATTTTTTTTTTTTTTTTTAGTCACGCCTTATCACCGAAGAAGTGTCATAGGGATAATATTCGCCCACTTTTCCCTGTGTATTCCAGTTCCACGTAATGGCTAGTCCATTGCCGTGTTGAAATAAATAGACAGACGCAGGTTGTGGCTACCTTCGGTCGAAATTTCTTCGTGCTTCGCTTTAAACTGCGGCCTTCAACTTGACTTATGGACTGCCATGATATTGGCAACTGGGATTAACGGCTTATTTACAATGTTTTCTCAAAAAACTTTTGGATGTTAATGGAGAAAATAAAATGAATTGATTATTATTGTTCAGTAGTTACTAATGTAGTACATAGATTTAACTTTAGTTTCTGCAGTAGTATACAATTTGTTTAACACGTTTGAATGCCTAATACCTAGTTATGATTACATTTAGATTCAAATCACATTGGCGTTTAGATAGAGCAACATTTGATTTCGACTCTGGCTTCAAGAGCCAATTTCAGCTTCTGTGAGTGTTTATGATTTGTCTAATATGTTTGAGACTTAGTTTTAATACGTTTAGATTCCAATCACGTTTCTGATTCTGAACGATGACTTGTTTATTGATTTATATACTGTGTCACTCTTAGTCACTTATAGGCTACAACTGGTGACGTTTAACACATGTTTATTAACGGCCGGTCTCAATAACCTATATATCTTTAACTATTGTCTAAAATAATGTCAAAATTGTTACTATCGGTACCTATCGACAAAAATTTCGGTTTCAATAACCAAAGATCGATAGAAATATTTACCTACGACATTGAACTATCTATCACAAAAGTTAAAAATTCAACTGTTTATCGTTGGTAGCGATCTATGTTTAACTGAATATTGGAACCGGCCATAAGCCAATATACTTTTCTAGTGGCCCCAACGATCTTTGCACCGCCTTAATGTTTGATAAAAATAATTCAATTTTTAATTATGGATTCTTTCTGTTTTTTTATTCGGGGTAAAAGCTATTCAAACAAAGCAAGGATTAATGTCTTTAACTGTCGCGATTTTCACTCATATTTATGATTCGTGACGTATATTATTAGGTACAAAGCCTATCTTATACTTCCCGATGTTTCGATGATAATATACGTCGCGAATAAGATCCGAAATATCATAAATAAAAGGAAGGATTATAAAAATCGGGTCACCTGTTTTTGAGTTATACTCGTAGATGTATGATCAAAGTCGACTTCACTACATATTATAAAACAAAGTCGCTTTTCGCTGTCTGTCCCTATGTATGCTTAGATCTTTAAAACTACGCAACGGATTACGATACGGTTTTTTTTAATAGTTAGAGTGATTCTCATAGAAGGTTTTTATGTATAATTTGTTAAACAAAAACATATATTGACTAAATTATAACGATATTTGTTGGGGATGCCGAAAAAATAAGCCGTCTGGGAGCTTTCAACAAAAACGCTGCCTAATCCCTTTGAGATATAACAAAATAATGTATGGTGCAATTGTGTATCTAATAACGGTCTACAAAAAAGTCCGCGACGACATATGTCTATCTCTTAAGAATAACATACTATATCCATTTTAATACTTTAAAAAACAGCAATTATTAAGCGGTAATTTGAAGGCTATTTACACAAATATGCTATTAATCCATATCATTTTTACTACGTTAGTTGGCTTTAGCATTTCATGAAGATTATTTTGTCTTGCAAATTGCAAATTAAATGAATATCTTACGAGTTATCGTAAATTCAAAACTAGGCGCAAAGAAATTAATTTAATTCGACCGGGCCGTGCGGTAGGTAGGTACCTAAGTACTGGAGAGCGGAGAAGTAATCAATGAATTTGGAAAATGTTCATACATTATTGTGAATGTGAAATTATTAAACAACGGGATTAAATGGGTGCCACGGGGTTCGAAGTATGTCACGGGCGAAGCCAGGCGGGACAGTTAGTAATATTATTAATGCGAAAGTTTGTATGAATGTTTGTTACTCTTTTACGTAAAAACTACTATCCGGATTTTAATGAAACTTTACAATAATATAAAATAACACATAGGCTACTTTTGATCCCGGTAACAAGTTCCTGTGGGAAACGGGAACGGGAAAACTTCTCTACGCGGGCGAAGCCGCGGGCGTAAACTAGTTGTTTTATAAATTAAGATTAGTTTATGTAAAAATGCCGTTTTTGCGTGTGGAAGTCTTCGTGGATGCTACCGACAACATCCTCCTAAGGTAAGTGGACAGAAGGATAGCCTTAGGGGTCCCGGCAAAATAAAAACAAAAAATATGTGTGTGTTCCAGAGTACACAGGTGAAACTTCTTTCCGACATTTTTTTTACAGCTTGTAATGGGCTATCCAACACAAACATTTTTTTTCTAATGCGGTCGGATTTGAATAATTCTAAATAATTTGAAGTAGTTCCTGAGATTAGTCATTCAACCAAACAAACAATCTCTTCAGCTTTATATATTAGTATAGATATAGAAGTGTAGATTTTTAAACGCCCCACGCTATTTTGTTAAATTCATTAACTTCATCTTCCAATAATCTTCGTGGGTCCAGCCCTATATTAATTGTTTGTAACTGTATATAGGTTGCATTATTCAGCATAACCCTATTTAATAAGGCTTTGATATTCAACGAATAATAACTCTCCAATTATAAGTTTGATTAATATACTGACTGGATAGTCCACGATTATGGAATTATCAGTGATTTATGAGGAAGGTTTAGATGTATAACTGACAAGGCTCAGTTTGAACAAAAGTTGATTGAAATGTAAACGAAACTACATAATTATATTAAACCACCTTTTCAACACCTGTATCCATAAAGTGGATCAAATTTTACTAGTTTTAGATACATAAAGTAGCTCATAAAACACACGTGCGTTATAGACTCAAATAGTGTAGTTATATTCTATAACCGCGCTATTTGCTTTTTTTTAATCAGTCAAGGGTTGTCATAGAAAGAGTACCTATGTAATTTTTTCATGTTAATAAATAAACTAATTTTTCATACCATTATTCAGTATTGTTTACAGTTAACAGTGATTTGTGTTATTTAATTTAATAAAAACATTCAATATCTTGACTGTATGTAGTAGAAGCTTTAGCGTACGGCCTCAGCTCTGGCTGAAAATGTGCGCGCCATTTTTCACAAATATTATTTTCTTTGTAATAATATTCTTCATATCTAAATATATGAACATCCAATAATGAATAAATATTTCCCGTGGAACTACCAGTAGTACCACCGGTAGTACCACGGGTAAGTACTGGTTTTTATAGCATTACTCAAGTGTTTTCGTTCTCTAGTGAAAAAATAGAAATGTATTTTATATTTGATGTTATTGGAAGGTACCTATTTAGGCCATATTACTTAAGTTATTTTATTGTTTGTTAATTAATTTTATTTAAGTTGTTTTTTATTCTGTTTCCTCGCAAGTGTGTTAAAAAACGTCGTATAATATACGTGCATATATTGATTAAACTCACTCGACTTGGGCTGATAAAGCGCCTCGTGCCCCATAACGCACTTATATCGTAATGTCGTATAATATTTCGACAAAAAGTACGCGGTGACATGCCATTGCATCTTTTAAGGCTGCCTGCGCCTTCATCGTTTGCTAGTCAACGTCGCTTGGGCCCCGAAGACCTTGGTAAGGCCCCTTACACCCTTATCTAATAGGCATCAGAAGACAATAGGTCGTATGGGTTTTTTCAACCTCCTACCTTTACCCTATTTATTAAGTAGGTACATGAAAAATTCATCTTGCATATTCATATTTCACTAGTTGACGCCCGCGGCTTCGCCCGCGTAGAGAAGTTTTGCCGTTCCCGTTTCCCACGGGAACTTGTTACCGGGATAAAAAGTAGCCTATGTGTTATTCAGATGTATAAGGTACATTGTTGTAAAGTTTCATTAAAATCCCTTTAGTCGTTTTTACGAGAACTTAAACATTAACATTTATAACTTTGAAACTGTCACATTTATAATATTATCACAGCCGAAAGACTGTGTTTACTCTTTATACTGTGATATTATTAAGATTAATATTTTTGTGTAAACATTTTTTGAATGCAGAATAAGAATTGCCGAGTCATATAGCAAACTGTCTATTCTTAGTTGTAAATAATAAATAAATAATGTTAATGGTTAATTATTATTCCATCCTTGCATGTGAATAAGAATAATTTATGCTTACATGCGTAGGGTTGATAAACAGTCAGACAAACCTTTAAATGACTCGTGACATTACAAATATTATAATTTAATATTATTCAGTTGACTTTGTCCAAAATGTAACATGTTAATCGCTCTCTACTACAGACGCCTTACTGTATGTACATTTTGTTTCCTATGTACTCGTATGTATGTACCTAGAATTATATAAGTAGGTATGTATATCACTTGTCTACATCCCATAGTTTAAGCATATAGCTTAGTTTGGGCTAGATAGCGCTGTGTAAAAAGTGTCCCACAATATTATAAATATATTCACGCTATATCCCTGACGGGGTAGTCAGAGAGGACAGATCGCCAGGCTTTGCGATCTATGCATACTTCTTTCGCTTCCTGTAGATTCATTGATCATACACGCACGTCTGGGTATCCGAGTACTTTTAAGTTTTCCGGTTTTGAGCAACGTGGTCCCCTGGTCTTCATATAGTCTCGGCCTACCCTGACTACTTCTACCCTCTACTTTCGCACAATATAATATTCTTCGTCAATCGTTCCTCACTCATTCGTTGGACGTGTCCAAACCAACGGAGCACGCCCTTTTCCAGCTTAACGACTGACACTTTGAACATTAATAACTTACTTACTTACTTTTTTAACTTTTAATATTATTATTGTTTAATATATAACCAAACGTGTCAGACGTCTTCAACCTTAACGTATATGAATACACTAATTACTACTGACGAATAGCGGGGAACAGACAGGCCGCGTATGCGATTATGGCCAACAGCCCGACGAAAATTTGGCACGTGCTATTATTATTACTCTCGTCTCTACTAAGGAACGAGCGAGGAGTGGCAACGTTCCTTGCTCTGCGTCGTTAACCCTTGATGAATGGAATGGATGACTTGAATTTCAACTGCAGGTAGCTACAATCTGTCCCTGTCCGATATATTCAAATTTTATCAGGCACCTTTAAAGATTGTTTATACCCCGTTCTTAGATCATCTAAAGTTGTAGTTTCTATAGTCTATATAATACTCGTAGTTAATAAAAAAGAAATGTGTACCAGAGTACACCGGTAAGAAGTTGAACTAAAAACTAACTAACTAACTAACTATCTTCACGCTGTATCCCTGACGGGGTAGTCAGAGAGGACAGATCGCCAGGCTTCGCGATCCATGCATACTTCTTTCGCTTCTTCGAGATTCATCAATCGCTTCATACACGCACGTCTGGGTATCCGAGTACTATTGACCTTTCCGTTTTTGAGCAATCTGCTCACGTGGTCTTCATATGTAAGTCTCGGCCTTCCCTGACTCCTTCTACGTAGAGGGTAGAAGGAGTCAGGGAAGGCCGAGACACAAGGCCGTTTTGAACAATATATATTCTTCGTCAATCGTTCCTCACTCATTCGTTGGACGTGTCCAAACCAACGGAGCAAGCCCTTTTTCAGCTTAACGCTGACACTTTCATTCAAACCTGCCATATTGCGTATCACTTCTTTACGTATTCGGTCGGCCAAGGTAACGCCGCACAATTTTCGAAGTGATCGCATCTCCACAGCATTCAATTTACTTTCATGCATCTGCTGACATACCCAGGTTTCACTACCGTAAAGCAAAGTTGAACTACATTACGACATTTTCATACAGCTATAAAATTTGTCTCATACGTCGATAAAGAAGTTTCACTTATGATAGAGAAGTTTCACTTCAAAACAACATGGCGGTTAACTGAAAAACGTGACGCTTTTTTTATATTACTATACAATTTTTTTACAATGTCGATTAAGCAGTTTCACTTCAATTATTAGAACAAATCTCTATATTAATACAACTCTGTTAGATACTTACTATATGGGTACGTTATGTTATCCTACACCGGTACGTTAAACAGTGTTATTGAGGATAAAAGCTTGATATTTTTATGTCAAAAAGTGTTCAGGAAGTTTCGAAAAAGTATCAATGCCACATTATTCGTTGCCATAGAAGGCTGCCTCATTTTGAAGTGATTATGTGTGTATCTATGATAAGCGTGTAAGTAAACCGCGAAAGTTTAAAAATAACATTAAAAAAACCACACAACCATCTTTAAAATTTCTATTTCATACAGAGTTGCTTGCATTAAAATCCTATTAATCATCCTTTGCACCGTTCTTGGCAATGACTTCGACCTTCTAACTATATAATGTAATGATTCTATTGAATCGAATCCTATCGTAAATTGGTTTTATGTCTGTTTAATGGTAATCAATGACAATGATGTGCCGCGCCTTTTCAGAACCTTTATGAAGCAGGTTGAATGGACTGCTGTGTGTGAAACCACAAATGGTTTCCATTGCCTCTGGATTTTGTATATTCAATATACTCAAAGTTTACAAAATATGGATGCTTAATGCATATTATGCTGTCCAAATACGATATATGCGATATACGAACTATCTTCCCATTGTATCCCTGACGGGGTAGACACAGCGAAGCAATCGCCGGCTTTTCTAAGACGTATAACGTTGAAAATTTCTTTAGTTTCGAGTGGATTAGGAAAGAACACAAGTTCAAATCTCACTCGACTTTGTGGAAAAAAAATCTACAATAAAATATGCGATAGATTGATTGATTTATTTGTTTTATAAAAGGGAAGCGGTTAAAAAGCTAAAGAGATTAACTTTTGGAATGTTTGTATTATGTATAAGCGTTCACTAAAAATATTTTAGAAAACTCTCACATTAAATGACCAGTAACTTATCTTATCTAGGAAAGGTAACTTATCTTCTTCATGTCCGAAATTGAATGAATTGAAATAGAATTGAATAATTAAGAAAAAAAAAATATTAATAATAAAAAAAAATTGAATAATTTAAAGAGAGCCACTTGAACAGCAAGTGGTGGTAAGGAGTTTGGAGAGTCTTGAGAGAGAGAGACCTTGAGAATGTATTTCAAGGTACCAAATGACATGAGTTGACACTATTTTCTACCTTTATTGTGGGATGTTTTTTTTTTGTTTTTTTACACAGCGTCGTCTAGCCCAAAGTAAGCTAATATAAGCTTGTGTTATGGGATCTAGACGACTGATAAACATACTTATTATACATACATATATCTAAATACATACATATTATACATAGAAAACACTCAAACTCCGAAACAAACATTTGTGGATCACACAAATATTTTTTCCGACCCGGGAATCGAACCCGGGACCTCCGGCGCGGCAGTCGCATACACTACCACTGCGCTACCGAGACAGTCAAACATACATTTATATACAGATGACGATAAAACAGTAAAATAAACAATTAATAAAATAAATAAACAGTACGCTTAGATTGTGGAAAGAACTCCCTGCCTGGGTTCTCCCGAACGTCTACAGTCCGGGGTTCTTCAAAAGGGATCTTAGAAGGTTTATAAAGGGTAGCCAAGTGCTGCTCCTCTGGTGTTGCAAACGTCCATAGGCTACGGTGACCACTTTCCATCAAACTATACTTAAATTTCAACCATCTTTGAATATCTTTAAATGATTTATTGCCTGTTTCAACATTCTATCTTCAGTTAATTTTTTTTTTATTTAATAATTATTTAATGGCCTGGTTTCTAAGACCTTTTAGCCAAATCTTATTTTATATATCATATTTTTTCAATCTTATCTTCTAATTAGTCCTGTCCAGTCGATGTCGTGTCCTCAGGCTACGTCCTGGTCCTTGCCCTCAGTATAATGGTGATTCTTATACTAAGGTTGTCAGTGGACGTTTCGCGGCAAGAGAGAAAATAGCATTTCACTGCATATATATCATTGTCTTTCACTATAGCACGTTAACACAACTTTTATGTCCAAGAAATCACCACTCCCGCACATAAAACAAGATTAATGCACTAGTTTGAGAAAATAATAAAAAGCAAGCGTCCACACTTGTCACTCTTCCCGTCAAATGTCCTCTTCAGTTAAACATTGATCGCTACCACAGATTAACAGTTGATTTTTAACTTCTGTGACAGATACTCTTACTACAATATCGTAGCTAAATCTTTCTATCTGTCTTTGGTTATTGTAACCGAAATTTTCGTCGAAAGGTACCGATGGTAACTATTTTGACATTATTTTAGACAATACTATAAGATAGATAGGTTATTGAGACCGGCCATATATAGTACTAGATGACAGCTTCGCCCGTGGAATATTTCGACCTCCGTGAATGATGCATAAAAACTTGCCCGATTTGTCGACATTTAAGACTACTGCTCTGCTCTCCAATGTAGTAGCGTAATCATATATAGCCTATAGCCTTCCTCGATAAATGGGATATATAAATCAAAAAGATTTTTTCAAAACCGACATTTCCTGAGATTAGCGCGTTCAACCGAACAAACAAACAAACTCTTCAGCTTTATAATATTAGTAAGTATAGATAAGCAATAGATACCAACGTTTTTGTCTGCTTTGAATAGAACTTGATAAGCTAGTACTAGTGATTGTAAAGATTATGTTTAGAGTAAAACTCCGCTAATTTAAAGGGGTAGAAACAGTACTGTGGTACCGTACGGAACATACAGTACAGTAGTTTGTTTTCGAAATATAAATATTAAATACTAGTTGACGCCGGGTTCGCCCGCGTAGAGAAGTTTTCCCGTTCCTGTTTCCCACAGGAACTCGATCCCGGGATAAAAAGTAGCCTATGTGTTAATCTGATGTATAAACTATATTATTGTAAAGTTTCATTAAAATCTATTCAGTAGTTTTTACGTCAAAGAGTAACAAACATCCACACAAACTTTCGCATTTATAATATTATTCAGATATATCTATAACAGAGTGGCAATTTGCCTCATATTTGCATTTATGTTTTTTTGAAAATTCAAATCCGTCTAGAATCCTCTAAAATCACAGTTTAAACTGTCAATCAAATCAAAATAATCAAGGTTTTTATTATTATTTTACTCGCCAAATTTGGCATTCGAAATCTACTTTAACCTAGAGATCTTACGTATTTAGCTACTCTCAAACATTTTGCCATCAACAATAAAACTTTGACAAAAATACTTTCATTCGCATTTTTGTTCCTTTTTTATACACAACATAAAACTTGGCGTCAAAGACATCAGTAAGAAATGCAATTACGACTGTTTTTATACCATCAGTAGGGCCGCTCTCCCTTACTTATTATACTTTTTACTACCTTTAATCAATTACTGTACTGGTAGTAAAACCACACAATCAGATGTAAAAACACTTAATTTGTGTTAATTCGGCCGTAAAATTGACATTTGCAAAACCTGAAGTTTGGATCTGCATTTAATTACAACGGTCTGTGCAACAATGAGTTGTTTGATATGATGCCCACAGCTACCTTCTATCATCTCAACGCTCGCCGTAGACAGGGTGTTCACACTTTGCGTCTGGAGCGCTCACATACGGTTAGGCCCTAAAGAGGCTTTATTCCGCGTACGCTTAAATTGTGGCATGAACTCCCTGCCTGGGTTTTCCCAAACGTCTACAGTTTAGGGTTCTTCAGAAGGGGTCTTTGAAGGATTATAAAGGGTTGGCAGCGCGAGTGCTGCGCCTCTGGTGTTGAAAACGTCCATAGGCTACGGTGACCACTTTCCATCAGGTGGGCCGCCGTACGCTTGTCTGCCACCTCAGGGGTATAAATAAAAATAGATTGAAACACTCTAAGGTCCGTATTCCAGAACGGTTCTCAATACTCAATCAACGCTTGAGGCTAAATAATAGCTATATATGGCTATATAATAGTTTCTGTAATAAAGTAAATAATATAATATTTACTTTATTACAGAAACCATTTCATAGTTCAATACATAGATTTTTTAAATTGCCATATTTTGTGGAGGCTACTTACCTTGAATCATTTTTTTCGTGATAACATTGTTAGAAGAAAATGACAAAATTTATTTTATTTATAACCTAACGCAAGAACCAGTTATACCCTAACAAGGGTGTCACGATTACTTACAACCATCTGTTATTTTGTTTCTATTTTAATGTTCTTATTTAAGACAATCACTGATAATTTGTAATGCAAGAATCACGGAATTTTATAGCGGTTTATAATAACCGATATATTAGACGATATACCTACAACTGAAAACATACCATGGTGGATAATATTTTTATGAATTCTATTATGGACATCTATGTGTCACATATGTCAGGGCTTTACACAACAAGACACCATATCCACTAAATGGGACTCAAGGCAGAAGCCGATGTGCAGAACCAGTGACGATGTGAGGTTGTGAGTGTGGCAGTGGGTGCAAGAAGATTGAGTCTCCTAGAGCAGGCATATCCGATTGCGGTGGTCTACAGGTTCAACTTCCCAAAGAACATACTTATGTTTAAGGAGGTGTTACACAGGCGCTGGGGGATGAGTGATAAAAAAGGGTACAGCACAAAAGATCAAAAAGATTCAATGTACTAAGGAACAGCCGTTCCCAAAAACAAAATAAGATAAATATTGTAGGACATTTTTTTACACAGCGCCATCCAGCCCATAGTAAGCTAATATAAGCTTGTGGTATGGGATTTAGACAACTGAGAAACATACTTATATATTTAAAAATACATACTTCGTCAAGGATACAGCGTGAAGATAGTTAGCTATAGGATACACCCAAAATCCGTAACACACATTTGCGGATCACACAAGTATTTGATCCGACTTGGAAATTGACTTGGAAACCGAGACCTCATGGCGGTAGTCGCATATACTGACACTTACGCCATCGAGGCCGTCAGTCATAGTTGAGCGTCTACTCCTTGGCTATTAATTACCATCAGCTATTAATCAACAAGTTGCAGGTGACTTAGGTCCCGAACTACTTTACACCTAAATGGACCTACCGATAATAATAAGCCCAGAACCGAAAGACTCCGCAAGTATTTCTTGTGTCGCACTATAAAAGCATGGAACTCTCTGCCAGCGCACGTGTTTCCCCCCTCTTACAATCCAGAGTCCTTTAGGAGAAGCGTGAAAAGGCATATTTCTGGGCCGTCAACCTGAGGGTCGCTATCGGGGCCCTACCAGCTCGGATAGCGGCCCTCAGCCTCGTCTCTGCTTTCCTTCAGGCGGGCAGCGCCATTTTGACGTGTAAAACATAAAAAACCCTGAAATTAGTTACGAACTCTATGACAAGATTTTATTTTTAATTCCAGATCTACTTTATCGAAACTACTTGCCCCAGGATCCTGATGAACAGGACACAATACTTCGTAAGCTGTCCGACTACTGTGGCAAACCTATTTACAATTATACAACGCCTGATGAGGAACCACCTATCATGTGGGATTTCTATCATTCTTTCTTCTTCTCCTACACTGTTGTCAGTACTATTGGTAAGTTTATGTTTAGTATGTTTCAATATATATATTTCAATAATACTAATTATTTTTTCTTCTTCTATAACGTTGTAATCATGAAACGTCTAAAGATATTTCGAAGAAATGATTTTAAATTAATATTGTGAGACTGTTTTTTATAGTGCCATCTAGCCCAAAGTAAATTAATATAGCTTGTGGTGTGAGTTTAGACAACTGAAAAAAAAACTTACATACATATTATAAGACAAACTCCGAAACAAACATTTGCGGATAACAAGAATATCTTTCTGATCTCTTTGCATCTGGGGTGAATTTTTGTGCTTTTAGACGTTTCTGCCATACATATTACTGGAATCAAACATAGCTCACATAGGATCCGTAATGTACTACCGTGATGCTTTCCTTTTTCTATAGGATGTACACCTAGTTGCCTTCCAGGTCTCCCGCTTTGCAAACGAAGGAAGAGGCGTTAATTTCTTTTTCCAACTCCTTCAAACAATTTCTGATAAATTCTTGCGGGTTCCAAGACATTTAAACTTCTCCTGGGACTTCACCGAGATCGAGCTTGGTGTAAATTTTTTGATCTTGGTCATTGCTGTAGATCTTGGTTTACAGGAGTCACAGTAATGGGAATGTGGGTGGGATTAGACCCAATAAAAAAAATCTCTCTGATCTCAATCAACTGATTCATTTCACTTATTAGAAATGAGAATAAAATTTGTCACTACTAACATCAGGATCGTTTAAGCTTGGACTGCTAAAAGCAACCAGGATTTCTCTAGTTTCTCTTTGGAACTTACGTAGTTCTCCATACCCTTAAAGGCTGTAAGTGCATCGTGTGGTGTTTGTGGTGTCCTTAGCTCATAAAATTATTACAACTTTACTACAACTAAACCAATGATGACTCCAACTAATCATGGTGCATTTACTCTTTATGTACTGGAAAATCACAGAACAATAAAAGATGTGCGTGATTTTATTTCAATTAAAACAATGATCTGCAGGCATAATGTTGCGCAATGACACTATTTAAAACAACAATTTCTGTAAAAGGTATCGATATTTCCGGAATCATTATTATTCATGGCAACAGAAGATTTTTTTTAAATTTGCATTAACAGTATAGTGTAAAAACTGTTAGTAGCAATTTCAAAACACTGCGGTCTTTGTTTTTCTGCCAATCAAATACAATTATTACTCAGTACACATGTACAATTATTTTTGATAAGAAATAGTGAAAAGCTGTGAGTTGGGTTTAGACCAGATTTTCACGAGATTGTTGTTCAACTACATATATTTTTATGATCAAAGATCAAAGTTTATTGAAAAACTAGCAATGCGTCTTAAATTTCTTCTTAAAGTCTTAAATTTAGATACAGAGCAGTATCAGATTCGACTAGAATCGTTCCATTTTCAAACAAGACAAAAGTTTATCAACTTAAACCTACCTACCTAGCTCAATAACAAAGTAACAATGAATAAATTTTTTCAAAGTAAAAACAAACTGGTCAAAAGTTTTCAAAAGTACTCGCATACCCAGACGTGCAGCAACCTGCAGGAAGGGAAAGAAGTATCCATGGCTTGAATATGAACACTTGTACTGTTCCACTTATTTACTCTTTTAACCTGGCCGGAAAGCACATATTTTATGCATCTCGGATGTCATTGTCAAGATGTGTAGTAAGTTCCACCAAGTGCCTGTGTCCCCTGTATTCATGGAGCGTGAAGCCTGACGATCTGTCCTCTCTGACTACCTCGTTGTAGCCTGTATCAGCGTGAAGATAGTCAATTTAGATTTGTGAATTGATTGATTAAAGCGCTCGTGGCCCCGCGGACTCAGTGTTCTGGAAACGATCACTGCGTTAAGCAACTTTCACTATGGCTGGTCACGGATGGGTGACCACTTTGTGGCATTTACATTTACGAGCGTTTCCGTGCTTCGGAAGGCACGTTAAGGCGTTGGTCTCGATTGCCAGTAAAATGGCAGTCGTTAAGTCGTTAAGTCAAGTTGAAGGCCTAATGGGCGACTCAAAAATTTCAACAGCAGGTAGCCACAAAAATTTCAACAGCCTGCGTCTGCCTATTTCAACACGGCAATGGGCTCACCACCTATTACGTGAGACAGGAATGCACACAGTGAAAAGTGGGCATATAATATGCCTCTGCCACCCCTTCGGGGATAAGGCGTGATAGATAAATATAAATGAATTGATAAAAATTTTCAGGTTACGGAAACTTGGCACCTACGACTCATTTGGGCAGAATTCTGATGATATTCTATGGCTTATTTGGTATACCCATCAACGGCATCTTGCTCGCTAATCTTGGTGAATACTTTGGAATGCAGGTAAATTTAAAGTTTAAAGTTACTCTTACTCAGAATAATAGAAATATTGTAATCATTCATTTCTTCATCTCAAATAATTTATTCATTATATCTGAATAACATCGAAAGAGTGAGAAGAAGAAGTGAGCTAGTTTCCATTTCTATATGGTCAAATTTTCCTTTTTGTGTGTTTGTTACCTATCTTTTATAGGTTGCATTGATATAGTCAGCATACTATTTGCTTTTCAAAACTATTTATAATGCTGGTAATCACAAATAGAATTCTATACATTCATGTTTTATAATATAACAAAGTGTCGGTAGATGACGCCTACGACTACGCCTTAGGACGTAGATTTTATGAGGAAAATTTATCTTTTTCGAGTGTCCTCGGTAGGTTGGTTGGTTAAGCAGCTCATCCAGCATGTGAGAGTTCGTGAGTTTGAGACCCGCTCGTAGCTGAAATTCACTTCATATTTATTATATACTCAGCTTATTCAAGGAAAAATCAAAAGTACTCGGATACCCATACGTGCATGTATGATGCGATTGATTAATCTGCAAGAAGCGAAAGATGTATGCATGGATTGTGAAGCCTAGTAATCTGTCCTCTCTGACTTCCCCGTCAGGAAAATACAGCGTGAAGATAATTAGTTAGTTAGTCAGCATATTCATTGATTTCTTAAACTATTTATAGATTCATAACGCAGTGCTAGTGCCAACTTTGCCAACTTTGCTTTACGGTAGTGAAACCTGGGTATGTCAGCAGATGCATGAAAGTAAATTGAATGCTGTGGAGATGCGATCACTTCGAAAATTGTGCGGCGTTACCTTGGCCTACCGAATACGTAACGAAGTGATACGCAATATGGCAGGTTTGATTGAAAGTGTCAGCGTTAAGCTGGAAAAGGGCGTGCTCCGTTGGTTTGGACACGTCCAACGAATGAGTGAGGAACGATTGACGAAGAATATATATTGTTCAAAAGTAGAGGGTAGAAGGAGTCAGGGTAGGCCGAGACTTACATATGAAGACCACGTGAGCAGATTGCTCAAAAACAGAAAGGTCAAAAGTACTCGGATACCCAGACGTGCGTGTATGAAGCGATTGATGAATCTCGAAGAAGCGAAAGAAGTATGTATGGATCGCGAAGCCTGGCGATCTGTCCTCTCTGACTACCCCGTCAGGGATACAGCGTGAAGATAGATAGATTTATAGTTTAAATACCTACATTTTCAATAGTTAAGTTACTGTGTCATTTTTGAGAGTTTTAAGTTGTCCAAATAACATCTTTGGACCCCAGGCTAGCCTCGACTGCTTGCTGTTTGAACCAACTGGTGAGAAACAGACAAGGCCAAATAAAAGTCTACGAAGTCTAAAAAGTCACTACAAACTCTGGACTTCAGAATAGTATTCCTAGGAATTTATAAGGACTTTAAGTAAGAATTTAAAAATAAATAAATAACAATCTTATCATTTTTCTATTCCAGCTTATCTCTATATACCGTAAATACAAGAAACGCAATGAGAAACGTGCAAATAACATCGACTACTACTTCTATAACTTTGGCATGTTGGGCCAGATTTTTCTTTACCTAGTCCCCGGTTTCTTGTTCTTCATCTTCTTGCCCGCTTGCATTTTCGTCGTGTTTGAAGAGTGGGATTATGTTGCTGCAGTCTACTATGCCTTTGTAACTCTCACAACCATTGGATTTGGTGATATAGTTGCAGGTGAGCAAAATATCAAAAATCTTTGTTAAATCTATGAACGAATCACGACTGAATGGAAGAAAAGTTGGTAGTATATTATGCAGATTATCTCACAGCTGATTTTGGACCGAGACATACCCACTATTTTGAATACAATTTCTATTTATTTATCAGTCACGCACGCTTTTATCCTCAAAGGGGCGACTGACAAATAACCGAACATAATATTTTTGTACTACATAACTGGCGATGAGATCATTGCCATGTTGAAATGGATAGGCGTAGGTTATGGCGACCTGCAGTTAAAAATTTTCAAGCACCCCATAAGGCCTTCAACTTTACGACTACCATGTTAATATTTAGCAACAGTGACAACTGCGATCAATGGCTTAACGTGACTTCTAAAGTACGGAAATGCTCATAAAAGGAATTTCCACAACGCGGTCACTCAACTGTAGATACGAGTAAGCCATAGTGAAATAAGCTTAACAAAAGAACATTGAGTAAGCGATACTATGAGCGCTACAATTATAACTTTGCCAATCAAATATTTATGATTTCGGTGGGTTCCAATATAGCCCTGATATCTGTGTGTTATCAGGCTGACCCCAGAACCTTAATAAAGGACAAACTTTGACTACAGGCTTTGTTGAACTTATTAGGTTTACCAAGTAGGACTTGGCTAGAGTGATAAGGACTTCTAGTCTGATGCTTATTAATAATAATTAACTCGCAGCCTGAGAAGGAGCTTCGTGTGACTTTAATTGGCTTGATTCTGTGATACCTACCGCACTGTCATTATAGTTAACTGTGTTATTCATATGTGTTTCCACGTCCCTAAAGTAGGTCAGATACAGAAAATTCTTGTCACTTTTGTTCTACAATCACACTTTTTCCAGGTACCGAGAACAGAGGATTCAAGTACGGCTATTTTTGCACCTACCAAATATTTTTAATTGTTTGGATTACCTTTGGGCTTGGGTACATAGCTATGTTGCTAGGCTTTATCACCAGTGGCATGCGGTCTGAAAGGATTCACAGAATAGAACAGAAGTTTGCGTGTCAAATAAAAAATACACAGAATAAAATTCTGCAAGGTTTTACAAGAGACCTTTCGGCTTTAAGGAAAATTATTAATGAAGCGAATATAATAAAAATAAAGGTAAATGCTATTTTATTTATATTATTATTTAATTAAGTAAACGAATAAACCTAAATGCGGAAGTTTGTAAGAATGGATTGATGTTTACTACTCTTGCGCGCTGCTTATACGACAAAATGAATACTATTTACATGTCATCATTATCATCCGAGTGTTCGTCCCAGTTGCGTCTCGTGACGCCCCTGGTCCGTTTTCCTACATTTTCTCCTCCACTTCGTACGGTCGTCGGCATCCTTTGTAGTGTGACCATTGGCACGCATGTCATCCCTTACGACGTCAAGCCAGGCACTTGGTCTCCGCCACATTAAGTTTCAGACCGCCGGCGCCGCCTTTCTCAAGCATTTTCTTCCAGGCCTTCACACCTCGTACCAACCTGACCCTGTCCGCGTCTGACAGCGCAATATCATCAGCATATACGGAAACTGCTCATGTTAGTCCCTGATGCCGTCTGACATCACGTCTAATATCGCGCTAAATAAGACTAAGGGCAGAATCCTGGTGTACTACAACGGTGATGGGAAAGGGTTTCGTGTCGCCAACATCGGTCCGAACCAAGTAATCGGAATCGCAGTACATGTCCCGCATACACTATATAAGCTTATCGCTCGAGGAACACAGTCGAAGGCCTTCTACATGTCCAGGAACAGACAGTGCAGAGGCGCATTTTTCATCCTGTATTTCTCCGCGACAACCCTAAGAACAAAAACAGGGTCTCTGGTCCCGTGACCAGGGCGAAACCCATATTGACACTCCGAGAGAGTACACTCCTGCCGGATCCGGGTGTCAATAATCCACTCAAAGATTATCATGGTGTGGGACATAAACTTTATACCGCGATAACTCCCACACTTCTGCACTGACCCCTTACCTTTGAAGACTGGAGTAATAATAACAGCCTCTATTGGTTTGGTATCCGCTCTCTGAGGAGTACGCGGTTAAAAAGTTTTACTAAGATTCCCATATGGCGAGGACCCAATGCCTTTCAGACTTCGATGGGGACTCCGTCGGGTCCGATAGCTTCCCGATTCTTCATGCGGCGAAGTGCAGTCTGGACTTCTCCAGGTGTTATCAGTGGCAGTAGTCCCTGATACGGAGGGAGGTTCGAAGGCAGCATTTTTTTATGCTGTGTATAAAATTTTACACGTACCTGGATTAAAATAATTGGCTACTTTTGGAGCCTGACGACGGCGGGTGGGCTGCTCGCTGTTCTTACAGAAGCAAGGCCCGGTCGGTGGCGTGGCTTGAGACCTAGAGGCTAGACGTACGCCCTTCTCCCCCTCATGGAAGTGGTATAACACCCGAACCCCCGAAAGAAGCGAGATAACACTCGAACCCCGCAAAGAGGCAGGATAACACTCGAACACCCCCTGAACGAGGCCGCGATAGCGGACAAAGTCTATCGGGAGCCCTGGGGCTATCCTTCCGAGGGCTCACCTGGGACTTCCGGCCATTGACAGATGGAAGGAAAATGTGTGGTTTTAGCCGGTAGGAGACCGGGGCGTAATAAAATGGGCTACTTTTTGTTCTGATAACAAGGTGTTGGGTTAGTCACAAAATCGGGATGCGTAATGCACCTGGACGAAGTTATGGCGCGTCCACTACCCCAATATTATTATAATAGGATTTCTTCAAAATCAAAAGTTGTTGCCAATTTCAAATACAAAACATACCTTTACCTTCCTCAATGTAATATACAGACTCGACTTTTAAAAAACCATGTAAACGGACTTATTTTTTTTTTTTTTAATACGAGAGGACGCCAGTAGCTCCACCCGCGTTGTTAAGCTTTCACTGTGGTGGCAGACAAGCATACGACCCACCTGCTGGAAACTGGTCACCGTAGCATATAAACGTTTGCAACACCAGCACGCACGCGCTCACGGAGTTTCCTACAGGAACCAGTTAATCCAGTGTGTCAGCCTACCTCCACAAAAAAAAACAAAAATTGCACACGACATAAAAATTATTTCACACAAACTTTGCAGCCCCTTTTCACCCTCTTTCAGGTTGAATTTCAAAAATCCTTTCCGGCGGCACACCTAGGTCACTTAAGGAATATTTGTACAAACTTTTCATGGTTCTCCAGCGGTTTCTGCTGTGCGTTGATCGATCAGTCTGTCAGTTTCTGTTATATAAATTGAAGAAGAATTGCTGCTGCCTCGGCGGTGCAGTGGTACACGTGTGCGTATTGAGGTTTCGGGTTCGAATCCCGGGTCGGATCAAATATTTGCGTGATCTACAAATGCTTGTTTCTTACCTTACATGTTTCTATGTATGTACCTATTATAATTCTCTAGGTATGTCTATCAGCTGTTTTGATGTTTATCCCATAGCACAAACTTATATTAGCTAACTTAATTTAGGCTAGACAGCGCGTTGAGAATGTTCCAAAATATTTAAAAAATAATTCATTTTGCATTTTCAGCCAGTTTATGTAGAATCGTCTCCAACACTGTGCCGAAGCCATAGCTGTCCTATTTTGACATATGGTATTGAACCACGAGGCCCAATAATCAAGAGAAAACGCGCAAATTCCGAAAATATTCAACTATCTGCAAAAGACATGCTTCGAATACAATCCGATACTGATTTACTTGGAATTGATAAAGAAAAGACATTTAGCGCTTCAGCTATTGTAAAGCCTGCTGAATTGTTAGCAAGAGTAGTTAACGTACTAGGAGGCTTAGAGCATCAAAATGCAGCTCAGAAAGATAAAGGAGTACATCTATTCGATGACGACCATATTTTAGCCAATGAAATGGGACCTACATTTAGCATAGGACCTAATCGTATTAACAGAAGTAGAGCTCTTAGCATTGCAGTACCAAACCATCGAAAGGAATTCGTGCCCCAAGAGGCCTACAATGAATATACGTGGACAAATGGTGAATCAGCAGAGAAGTTTAGACGAGAAGCAAATATACGCAGTGGAAAATTGTCACTGCCATCCAAGCCAGATGAAAATGCACCACCTCAAAATATTATTTCAAGATTTTTCTATAGGAAGACAAGTTCCAATGAAAGTACTACTGAACTAACCAATAACGCCATGAAAGGAACAATAAGTGGTTCTCAGCCATCTAGTGAAAATATTACTCTGTCTAAATCAAGACGTAAAAGTATATTTCCATCATTCCATTTTGGATCAGAAAATAGAAATGAAGCAGAAACTTATAAAGAAAAAACAAGAAAAGGAAGACACAGTATATTCCCCACATTTGACTTCAACAATGACCTTGATAGTGATGCTAATGCATATATTGAAGCATCTAGTCGGGGTCGAAGCAGTATATTTCCGTCATTTGATTTTTCTGAAGATGAAGATACATCTGCTTTTAAGTCATATCAACAAAAGACAAAAAGACATAGCATATTTCCTACATTTGATTTCAGTGAAGATGAAGACATAGGTCGTTATAGAGAAAGGACTAGAACCGGACGTCACAGTATATTTCCTACGTTTGATTTTAGTGACCCAGATGATGATGATGCAGATCGCTATAGAGAATCTACTAAACGAGGTCGACGAAGTATTTTCCCAACATTTAATTTTAGTGGACTTACTAGTAATGATGAAGATGCCGTAGATGAAGAGGATGTGCAAAAATATCAGAATCGAACGAAAAAAGGACGACTAAGCTTATTTCCGACCTTTGGCAGGTCTAAGAAGAATGACGATGATGTCATGCCAGAAAGCTCAGATGAATTAGTAGACTATAAAAATAAAACCAGTACAAGGCGTAGTAGTCTGTTTCCTTCATTTGGAAAACAGCGTAAAGATAGTTCATCTGTTGAAAGTCCTAGAGACTTAGAAGATAGCATTAAGCAGTTTAACTCACAAAACCGTAATCATTCATTTGAGGAACCTAGTCAAAACACAAACGATTTGGAGCGATATAAAAATAAAACAAGGCACGGTCGACGTAGTTTGTTTGACCCTGATGTAAATATTTCAAACCTTCCAGAATCCGAACAAGTTGAGGTTCTTGAAAATACAAGTGTCGCTGATCTTTTGAGAGCTTTAGCAGTTTTAGAAACTGCTAATCAAGATTCTTCTATTGGGGAACCAGCAGGGCTACTGGATTTCTTAACAGATCCCAATGCTGCTGCATCACGAAGACACGTGTCTATACGACCAGATTTTTCAGATATGGCAAATTCAACCATGGATAATTTTGAAGAAGTGAAATCTCGAAACGCAGATGATTCTGGACCTAGGCGAAGAAGAATATCAGCTAGGGCTGCAGCTCCACAGTTTACTCCTACCTTGGCAACTGTTGTTGCTGGGACGGAATTACACATCCCGACTGCGGTTGCTTCTAGAGAAAATCGAATGTCAATGCTGCAACAACCACCACCACCTTATTCAGAAAATCCTCCTGATAGTGATGTGTCCAAACCCCGAATAAGAAGATATTCTCCTGCCCCAGGAGAACCTGGAAGGTCCAGCTCTGGACCAGTGCCTAGACTCTTCTCACGCATGCGTAGAGAAAGTACAAATAATGATGAAAACGATACGAGACGCTGTAGTTTAACGGATATCGTAATTGATAATTTCAAAGAAAAAGACAATACGTAGCAGCAGTGATTTTATAGAAAAATATACAAACTGAATAAATTATATAGATAACCTATAACTATTTAAATTATTATTTATTAAGTGTAGATTAAGTAAGAAATAAATAAAAACCGTCCAATATTAATTGTAGTTTCATTATTTTAAGCGAAATTTGTAGTTTTAATTTTATTGCCTAGCTCCCTAGTATAACTTGGAGATTACCAGATTTTATTTTCTCCCTTCTAAGGAATCAAATCTACTATTGATATTTATACTACTGATGATTACTATTATGATAATAATATTACTAGTAGCATTTGAGACGAGTAGCAGTTTGGTGTTTGGAAAAAATATATACTTAACCTGTTTGGGCATTGTGTGTATTGACGCCACATATCAGAAGAAAGTGCCACACATATCTAGCTTGCAGACATTCAGTGCATTTGTAAGCTGCTGGGAATAGCGACGGCGTAGAAACCCAAAATAAGAAGCGTAAGTCGAACGAGGTAAAGCTATTAACTAGACAATTATTTTGAAGGAGAAGCCATCATAGTTGGCCTTGCCTAACAGCCTATCAAGCGGCTTTGGACTCCAAAATAGTGACTTAGGAATAAATGACAATTCCAAATTAATGCTGATATAGAATAATAATTTTGCAAATTGCTATTAGTGTCAGGTGCAGGCAGGTGAAGATGAGTACAAGACTTTCTTTAGCACATTATGTACTTAAGCACGTTCCGAAAGATAAATATGTACATACTTACATCTGGTCGCGCCCTTTGCCTAGTGTAGACAGGAGTTTGACTTTTTCAAGGAACCCATAAATACAACGTCTACTATATTGCTAGCCACCTCTTCCGTAAATTAGAACTGCCACAAATGTATTCCCAGTTGTTTCCAATTCCTATTTAAATTTGGAGTCTGAGGCTTAACTACACTTGGCTGCTTGGAGCAGCTACCATTTGGCTTTTGATTTTCGACATTGTTGGGAGCAACTCATGGAGCAAGAGTGAATCACGTTGAACTCCTCTGTAACGAGTTATTTTAATAATTAAAATGCGATTTATGAGGAGTAAGTTTTTACGTTGAGAAAAATCGGTGTTTGATGAATTCCGCCGCTAGATGATAAAATCTTAAAGATCTCACTAGATGTATTCTCCACTAATGAATCCCTATCAAAAATGTATAAATATATAATAAACAATGCCATTGACTCCTCGCCCATCGCTTTCAGTCCGGATAACTCCGGTGGTCAAGATCATATCCAGTAACGCAGAATAATCACTTATCAATGACATACAACGGTTATTAGATGTTATAAATGCGTTCGGCGCATTTTAACATTTTGGTCTCATTACGTTGCAATCTTTACATGGGCCCTATTTATCTGTAGTTTTGAATATTTTTAGCGGTTTCTCAAGCAGTGAGACCATCTAAAGTTCTTATATTCACTTTCTCATTCTACAACTACATACTTCTAACAAGATTTCAAGTCATGCTCAAAAGTAATTGAGTTATTGCTGACTGACGGTACAAGACTGCCGTTCATGCCAATATAGCGATTGGGAAATCAATTGATAGCCCTTCCCAGCATATAAAAATAAGTAATTGGAGATCAATTCATAGCCATTCCCAGTAAATCGAAAAATCAAAAGACAATCTCCTAATTCTTTCAATTGCATAGCACTATTTCTTAAGTCGATAAGATAAGGATACCAGTGGAAACAAGAAAAAACAAAGATAATAAAATATTATTTTATTTAGTACCTTTAGACGTGTCTTTAAATTTCTGAGAAAACAAACTTAAAACTAATGAAACTAAATGTAGAGTAGTCTTTACACTAATATAGTGTACTTATAACAAAATAAATAATTCTACTCAAAAACTATTACTTTTCTATGCTATATCCAGTCTATGGATACAACTAATTTTAAATGGTTTTTGTTCTAAAATTTGATCTCAGATTGCATTATTGTACACAAACACTAAAAGTATAACAAAACATTAAAATAATAACCCTATTGGTGGTGCCCAAACCTAACCTAGTGTTGAGTATTTAAACTTAATAGTAACATAGTTAATAATACTATAATTTATAAACAAAAATTTTAGCATTGGTAGTTGTCAAAAGGTCTGATAAATCACATGAAGTGACCTGTTTCTGCGATGTCTAACTTCGTGACATTTTTGTTAATATATATTTTATTTTTATTTTTCATTTCCCATTTAGGTAAGTTAGACTGCGTGTAATATTGGATTTAATTTCGTCTCTCGACGTAAGTCAGATATCTCAGTCACTAGCTACGTGGAATACAAAATGAGAATGCTCTTTGGAAATATCCTCAATTTTTCTTCGTTATGACTTCGCACAAACAAGTCACAAGATCACCAATGCAGTACAGTATCACAATACTGTTCACATTCAATTCTCACGACTTGTTCTCTGCAATACTTCAAGTATCAAAACTATCTTTCCGTATATTTTTTTCTAAGCTAACATTTGAATAGCACTGATCTAAATTGCCGTTGTCATCTTTGATAAGTGACTCGAATATTGAAATTATATTATCTAAACCTATAAGATAGCCATCTTCATGGTTACCAACTTTCCATGCAGAACTGTGGTCTATGCTGATATTGTCAGGAACAGAGACAGTCTTTGCAAAGTCGATCATCCATATGGATGCTTGCTTTTTGTCGTGGACGAAGAGAAGGGAGCTGCCGATCAGCTCGTGGTTTCTAAAGAACGAAGATTCTGGCAGCGTCGCTCTTATGCTTTTAAGTCTTTCCAAATATCTTGGCTGAAAATAGAGAAATTTGATTATAGCCTCTGTTGATTATTTACTTACATTTCCTAATTTTAAATCAACATGTGTCATTTAATAAAGTAAGTATAATCAGTAGATCATATATAATATTATTTCGATTTATATTGAATGATTTAGAATTTTCTTAAAAACCTTTACCTTTTTATATAACGGAACTAGTTATGTCTATTTCAAGTAATTAAAATACATGTAATCTGCATATTTCTCATTAATTTAATTTCTGACGTAACCCTAATCAGAACGTCATGCGTCAGTTAGAAGTTGTGCACCAGCTTAAAATTTACTAAGACCATCCCTGATAATATTTTAATATTATTGAAATATCTAATTTGTTCAAATAATATGGAACTTACCGCTGCATTAGGAAAATTGTTGATAAAATCTTTAAACGATTCAACTATTTGATCCCTAGTTTTTGTGGTCTTAAAGTCTTTCGAGCTGGTACCATCGGCTTTCTTGACGCCGTCTATCCTAAAGCCAAGCGTCGAAGTCGAGCTGATAGTCTCCCTCCAGATCATGTATCGTGGCTTCGTAACGCCTTTACTTCTGTGTTCTTCTTCTGTAGGTGCTTTTGGATCTATTTGAATCATCTTTTCATACATATCCTGGAAAGAAGAAAAAATTGCATTTTAGTGAGATTCGATTTTGATTTAGTAAGAACTAGGTTCTTTTTTTTTAAAGTTAAAAGTCATGATGACATGCAAAGATTAAATGTGACATTGGTTGCCGGAAAGGCGAATAACAGTGAACCTCAACTAGACAGTGACGTTGAGGGAAGAGGTTTTCTAGCGTGATGGTAGAGTGGTAATATTCTTAAGACTCTTCGCAGCCGAAGTGAGGTTAGCATAGTTGAAGTCAGTAAAAGTTCGGATGGTCGCCGTATGTTGATTATATTTATTGCCTCATAGGTCCCTCAATCATAAATTGATTGTGAAAATCCGCTTTTAATTAGAGGTCTCATGGTTTCTAGCGGTAGATCTTAGATATGATATATGCAAATCGAATTTACTGTTTAAATTTTAAGAAATATTTTGAATCGACTCTTTAGCTTTATAATATTAGTATAATCTTATATTTATACTAATATTATAAAGCTAAAGAGTTTGTTTGATTAAACGGTCTAACCTCAGGAACTACTGGTTAGAAAAGAAAAAAAATGTTGAATAGCCCATTTATTTAACGAAACAGTACTCATAAATGTTAACAAATCAAACAAATTTTCACACGTTGTAAACTTAATAAACGACAGGTTCAAATGGGTTCCACGGAGGTTTGAAGTATGTCACGGGTGAAGCCGCGAGGCTCAGCAAATTTTGGATAAAGTTCATCTTTTAAGTGTTCACCAGCTATCGTCATGATAATATCGTAACTGAAAGCTTTTGTAATAAAAAGTTCCTAACTAAAACACGTACACTTAATATGAATGATATAAAGCCCGAATACGTAACGAAGTGATATGCAAAATGGCAAGTTTGGGTAAGTGTCAGCGTTAAGCTGGAAAAGGGCGTGCGCCGTTGGTTTAGGCACGTCCAACGAATGAGTGAGGAACGATTGACGAAAAATGTATATTGTGTAGCAGAAGTCAGGGTTTGCCGAGACTTACATATGAAGATTGCTTAAAACGGAAAAGTCGAAAGTACTCAGATACCCAGACGTGCATGTATGAAGCGATTGATGAATTTGCAGGAAGCGAAATAAGTATGCATGGATCGCGAAGCCTAGCGATCTGTCCTCTCTGACTACTGCGTTAGGGGGTACAGTGTGAAGACAGATAGTTAATATATATGAGAGTATACTGATATATGTAAATAGTATGTATACATATTACTGGAACTAAACAAAGCTCACGTAGGACCCGTAATATACCATTACAGTGGTGCTTCCCTTTTTCTATAGGATTGCTTTGCAAAGGAGGGAGGCGTTACGTTCTTTTTTCAAATACCTTAAATTATCTTCTGTTAAATTTCAATCATGAGTAACTTCTTTTACTAGCATTACAAGTATACTTCTTGTAAGTATAATTGAAGAACCAGTTTGAAGAATAACAGAGATAAAAACAAACTCTTAATTACAATAAACAACTTCGCTGATAGTTAGTGGAACGAAGACAATACAATTTATTAAGTAGGCACCCACGCTGTGTTCATTTTGGAACCAGATTCCAGTATCTATTTATGAGCATTTGTTTGAAACAAAAAAATATCACAAGAAATACGTGATTGTGACGTCAGCGAAACTCTTGGAATGTGTCTTAGATTTATTTTATTGTCTATATACACAAGAACGTAGGTTAATACGATAGAAGAAGGTATGAAAAGACATCGGGATTCGAAAATTTTAAAGAAAGAAACTGAATTCGTCTAATCATAGCCTATGGCGCGGCGGTGCGCGGTGGTAGTGGCTAGTCAAACTTTCGATCTCGCGGTGCCGCCCAGCGTGAGTTATTATTTTAGAAACAATCAATTTTTTTATACACTGATAGTACCTATTACATAAATACATATTTAAATATTCACGCCTCTCTGAATGTTTGATCATTCGTATTTTGTCGCACGTAATAAAGGGTGAGCCCATTGCAATGTTGAAAGAGACAGGCGCAAAGAGTGGCGACCTATACATATGTATAGGTCGCCGTTATATGCTCAACAATCACGTACGTATCATGTACGTTTAAAATATTCACTAGTCCTGGGGGCCGAGTCTAGTATTGACAAGCAGTAGAATAGAACCAGAATTGTTACAAGCTGTCAAAATGTTGGTGAACTATCAAAAATGCAACTTACTAGCAGCCACTGCCGCGGTACGTGCTAGTAGAATTCTATCGGCCAACCGATAGAAGTCTATTGGAGTACGATTGTAATAGTAGACTACGAAAATCTGTCAAAGTTGAACCGGTCTATTGAGCGACGATTTCGATACGATTGAAATAGCAGACTTGGCCCTCTGGACTCGAGTACCATAGATATTATCCATGGCTCGTCTGAAGTTGAGTTTGTACATGAAAAGAACACTCTTTGCAATACGTGCCATTTGCAAATAATCTTGAACACGTTGAGTGCGTCGCGTGCGGCGGGACACGAGCATTCTCGCATGCTATTTCTCCTATTTTACGATTTCTATGGAACCGAAGCACGGAAATGCTCTTAAATGGAAATATCACACGGTGGTCACCCATTTCAGGACCAGATAAATATACCGTAAGATGCTTAACACAGTGATTGCTTGGAACAGCGATTACGAGTTCCTACTTTATTTTTTTTCGATTAGGAGACTAAGGGCCGTTTTCCAGAAAGGTTCTCAATACTCAACAAACGCTTCAGGCTAGTTTTTGCCTTATATTAAATAATAAATAAATAAATAAATATCCATCACGCCTTATCCCCGAAGGGGTGGCAGAGGCATATTATATGCCCACTTTTCACCGTGTGGATTCCTGTCCCACGTAATAGGTGGTGAGCCCATTGCCGTGTGTGTGCCTTATATTCTACTCTCAAATGTTACTTGAGTATTGAGAAACGTTATGGAATTCGGCCCTAACAGTGCTGAGAGATGAATACTCACTTTTCTTAACTTGGTCTTCTCCTTAGCCTTGGCAAGTTCTTCCTCTAAATACGTTCTAACTCCAATCTTGCAGTCCATGACGCACGGGCTGTCGAAATCGCTCAGCAAGTCTTGTAGTTGTAAATAAACTGTATGGTAATGCTTCGTTAAGAAAATAGTTCTTAAAGGGGTATTGCACATTTATCTTAGGAGTGAAAGTACAATTTTTTTTTATATGCCTAATAATATACTTAATCAGAAAAGGGATTACAAGAACAGTGTAATAGAGTATTTTGTTATTTATAGTAAGAATATACAACATAAAAGTCTTGAGCCCGTGGCTTTTAATTATACATACATCCATACATGCCTGGTCACGCCTTTATTCCAGAAGGGGTAGGTAGAGACGTACTATACCCCTACATTTCACCGTATGCACTTTTAATTTGTCCCACGTAACAGGTGGTGTGTGAGCCCATTGCCCATTGCACAAAAATAGAAATGTTATATGTTTGACCTTATTTTTTAATATGTGGAAATCCCCATTAATGTTATGTCGTGCTTAAGCCAACTAAAACTACACGATCTCTACCTTGCCTGCTCCGGGTAACTTCTCAAAAGGATGTCTTAGGGTTCTCGGCAAATTTGGCTACCACCACGCTAAGGTTCGGGCGTTATCTCGCTTCTTGGGGCGTGAGGCGTGTTTTTTTATTTAATAGCAAGTTTGAAGCGTTTGATTCTCTAACACTTTACTAACAAAATCCGTTTAGTTATCTTTTCTTATATGTTTTTGTGTTATAAAATTAAATTACAAAAATAATTTAATTTCATTTTGGAAAGACTGTCATTTTACGTAAGGATATGCCTCTTATTATAAATCATACATGAGTTTCTGTAAAAAGGATACGTTCTCCGTCTTCGCAAGTTACTTGTCCCTTGTATTCAGGTACGTACGGTCGTAAGATGTCCTTCATCAGGACCTGAAATCAATAAAACAAAACAGGTTAAACGAGAAAATCAAGCAAAAATAAAAAAATCGTTAATAATAAAATCATGTACTCAATGATACTACTGTAAGATCGTATAATATAAGCGTGTACGCTGCAATGACTGTACATTTCAACGCATCTGCATAACACATTGTAATTTAATAATTAACACCCGTAGTTATATCACACATTTTTTTGCAAATTAGACTCACTGATACTTGCAAAACAATAAAGTAATTTATCATTTATCAAGATCTAACAAGAATGTCATACGACTGCATCAGGTTGCAGTAGAATGTGGTCCTTCGAGCCGGAAACGGAATACGGGTGTGATTCTAAACTTCGAAATTTGTAATAACAGTATATCATGTTTTTTTATGGTTCTTTTAATATAAGTATGGATTTTAACATTATAGTATGCATAATATTTATGCTAACCGTGCCCCAGATAGCATCGTCATGATAATATTCAAAAGTGTTCACTCCAGGAAACTATAGGTTTGTTTATGGATTATGCCACTTTTTGTTGTAAAAGTCATGAATATTATAATGTATCAAAATATATACAGTTTGTGGTTATCTAATACGTTACTATGTTTTGCTTACGTTTGACGCGAATTATCTATTAATATGAGAATTACTGAAAAAAATGTCACTAGCTGAACATTGAACTCTTTTGCGTCAGAGTTATAGATATCTCTTATCATTTCTTTAGCCTGCGAACTTTAAACCTTAAGGGGGAGCACACTCTCTCTATGATAATGACATCAACATTACTGTCATTTTTTCATTTGTTATTATAGTGACATAATTCAAATTATCACACTTATATCACCCATCTTGCACGGTCAGTCAGTCAGTGGTCAGAGAGTCTGTATGCAAAATCTAAGTCTAATGACTGGGAATGTTAAACATCGGGCAAAGTACTTAAGTAACGATAAAACAAGCCTCTGTGGCGCGGTGGGAGTGTATCCGACTGCTACGCAAGAGGTCGTGGGTTCGATTCCCACCCAGGATAAAACATTGTGTGATGAGCACGATGGTTTATTCTGTGTCTGGGTGTTATTTATCTATAACATGTATGTATTTAGAAATAATAAACTGCTTAGTTTGGAATCAGATGGCGTTGTGTGAGTTGTCCCTACGATATTTATTTATTTATTTACAACAAAGAGTGCGGATTACGAATCCTAAACGTTAACTAACTAACTATCCTCACGCTGTATCCTTGACGGGGTAGTCAGAAGGGAAAGATCGCCAGCTTTCACGATCTATGCATACTTCTTTCGTTTACTGCAGATTCATCAATCGCTTCATACATGCACGTCTGGGTATCCAAGTACTATTTTTTTTGTTTTTTTATGAACATGTAAGATTAAAAAGCTGAAGAGTTTGTATGTATTGTTTGGGTTAAATAGTTGCTACAGAGGTTCGTAGTATGCCACAAACGAAGCTGCGGGGCAGAGCTAGTAAGCTTATATAATTACACAGGCATCATGATCTTCAATGAATTAATGAATAAATATCAGCTAAGCTAGTCAAAATAATGCGACCGATATTAATGATATTGTACTCGTATTACAATATGTTTATTTCATCTGCAATATCATTGTTGACGTTAAACACTGCTATGACGTCATACTGTTATCTGATTTCAGGGTTCATACGCAGACATACCAAACATAAATCTATTGAGATTCATACTCGTGTTCATGAATGATTCAAGATTGGGACAAAGAAAATAAAGACAATATAATTTTCATACGACCTTCTTAATAAAAATACTACCTATATGTTTGTAGAAATAATGAAATACGTTATAAAATACAATATGACGTTGTTGAATAAGTAATTAATACATTTCTCGTGTTATTCGTAACATACTGTCATTTGTATTTCAAATAAGAGTTGGATGCTAGAACCTACTGACGTTTTAGGCTTTGAGTAGTCAAGAAGAAACTTATAAGACTTAGATTTGAGATGACGAAATCATTACTCTGGGTTACATCTGACGCCCAAGACAAAAGAAGTTAGGGTGTGCGATTGACACAAGGCAGAAGTAAAACTTTAAAAAAGTAGTCTGCGAAAGATAAATATAGAGTTTTATATTTGTTTTCGCGGGGAATGCCTTTACGCACCGTCATCCCCCAAGCAGGGACGGTGTGTGAGGCTCCCGGCCCGTGGGAGAGGGGCCGTCCTACTCACTAAACCCCGCGGTGTTCCGCCTCACCTTAAAACCGAGAAATATTAGTATAATTATAAGGTTTACTACGGGTGCATCGACATGTGATCTATACCCCGCGTTGAATGTGACGCATTTTTTTAAAAGCTACGTCATGTTTTATGGCCCAAAGACGATAGTAAACACTGTATGAAATTATTATTCTATCTTATTCTACAAATCCTATTAAAATATTTATCTCTTTTTAGTGGTAATACAAGATTATATCTCATTCTATTATAAACTAAATCCTGATATGTGAATCCCTATATTTGTGCATTCTTGTAGCTTTTTCGTTTCATTTTTTGTAATAAACACATTAAGAAATACCAAATTGTTTGACGCTCAGTAAATGCGCATTTTCTAAGAGGAAATAAAAACTGTAAAGTTGGTTGAACTTTCCAAAGGAAATATACAAACGATATTACGAACGAAAAACCCATTACGTTTAATAATTCGCAATTTAGAACCTACGTCAAACTAGTTTAAGTCACTTTTTGTCTGACGATGCACCCTGAAAATAAGGGCGTTATTCTGCGTAAAGTAACCGCCCCTAATTTATTAGCGTCAGACTATTACGCATGTGGGAGTACCTAAGCGTCATATAAATCCTTGCCATATAAATTGACTGCCTCGGTGGCGCAGTGGTAGTGTATGCGACTTCCGCGACTGAGGTCCAAGGTTCGAGGTTCATGTTCGACGACGGTCGGAAAAAAAAATGTGTGATCCAGAAATGTTTGTTTCGGAGTTTGGATGTTTCCTATGTATATATTTAGAATATATAAGTATGTTTATCAGTCGTCTAGATGCTATAACACAAGCTTATATTAGTTTACATTGGGCTAGACGGCGGTGTGTAAAAAAATGTTCCACAATATTTGTTTATTTATTTTAGAGTACCTAAGTTTAAATTTTAGTTTACTAAGATCTTTAGACAAATTAAAAAAAAAATGTGTATATGTATATAATAAATCTCAAGGTTCAGCAAGTTATTACACTCTTAAGGTCAATACGATTTTAAGATGAATTAAAGTACCAACTTGATGTTACTTCTCTTATTTCGTTACGTTCTTTGCGATAGTTGATTCTACTTAGTTATGGATAAAAAACGGGATTAAATGCATAATAGATTTCATCTGTAAGCCTACGGTTTCAAGTGTTATAAAATGTTATAATATGTTATAAAGTGTAGTTATAAATGTGATACGATTTTTTTTTGTATACATTTAATTATCGTTGGTAAGTTACCTCTAATACGCAGACACGTTATAACTATTGGGGAATTCAGCTAGCGACTATGACGCATTTGGTAGGCTTAGATCGAATCGAATAACGAATAAACTTAGTATCGACGGTCATTAAAACTTCTAGTGCAGCTGATCATCACTAGTGCAAATTTTTATAGTACTTTTAAATTCTGCCGAATTGAAGGCCGCGTTTTGGACCTAAGTGGCGAGCTGGAAAGGAGCTATAGGTCTTGATGTTGCAAATATGCATTCATTATTATGAGGATACTGGTGACCTACAGATACAAACTGTTGTATCTAGGTTTAGGCACCGGTCTCACAATTATATTATAGATTGGAAAGTTCTTGCTAACTACTAAGATAAGCTAAGAAATAAGATCTATTTTTTTTATTTTTTGTACGTAATTGTTTGAGAGATTTAAATATATTTTATTTATTTATTTATTTAATACACCATGAGTGGTGTAAAGTGGCCATCTTCAGTCCAAAATTATCGTTCTATAACTCCAATCTAGAGTATTTTAAATATAGCGTCGCCAGGCGCCATCGCTCCCGCTCAGCCAGTCGCACCGTTGACTCTAAAGCCTTGCGTACAGTGCTGCCACTTACGAGTAGTTCTAAACCAACACTAGCGCTCAAGGCACTGAAAACGGACGTGATAAAACAACTCCTGGACGAGCAAAACTGGGACTATTTTAAACATTGTTCGTCTTTAAAAAACAGCGTCGAGGACGTTTACAGCCTCGCCCACTAGAACGCGGTCTAGACTCAAGACAGCGCAAAGTGAATTAAACCGTTCGAACGCTATATAAAACAGTTTAGTATGTGCGTAAATACTAACCATAAAACATTTCTCTTCTTGAGCACACAGCTTCTTTAATATAGTTCCTTGGTCAGGTCCAGCCTTGAAGTTCCCTTGATGACCGGCGAGTTGTATCCAAGGATAGCGTTGTTTCTTGTAAGTTTGAAAAAATGGCGTCCACTGTACTATGTTGCGGAGTTTACGCCATCTTTCTGATTGCTGTAATAAAGAAAGGAAAAAATGTTATTTTATTTGTTTGGACATTGTGGATTTGTAGTTATCTAATATTAGTGATTGTTGGTAAGGTCTTACAATAGAGTTACATTTGAAATGTAGTAGTGGCCGTCTGAAGTATTTCGATTTAGGAGAATTTCCATGTTTCTAAATGAATGTATAGCCGCAAGTATTGGGCTGCTACCAATACCATTAATCTATTAACTTGAAGACCTTAATTTTAACCACAGGTAGCCATAACCTACTCCTGTGCGTTTCGGGACGGTAATAGGCTAACAGCCTATCACAAATACAACTGATGGAAAGTGTATGTACAGCATCACCCCTGTCTACACCTATGGGGAAAATGGCATGACTATATCTATTTACAGAATTTTTGTTAATGTGCAGCTAAATATTTTATATTCTACAAAATATTTTAGATTTTACTAGAATATGTACATATTCTATTCTACGTATGTAGTAATATGTACGTATTCCAGTACATATTCTAGTTAAATATGTACTGGGTACATATTCTAGTAAAATCTAAAATATTTTGTAGAACTAAGTGTATATTTTGTAGAAATAGGTACAATTGCGTGTACCTATTTGCTGAAAATAGGTATTGCGTGTACCTATTTTCAGCAAATAGGTACACGCAATTGTAACTATTTGCTGAACAAGTATGAATAAACTTTATTTATCCTTGTTCAGCAAATAGGTACATACAAACAATGGCGTGTTTATTTAACATGAAGGAACTTAATTAGTATTAATAATTAATAAATAAATTGATAACTAATTCTCGGAGCTTAGATATAATATGCGCAGTTTGCAAATGCATAATAAATATATTTTTTTCTAATTAAAATAACTATTAAATTAGACGTGTAGCTAGGAAATGAATTTAGTGTAAACATTTGAAATGGGTACATTGGGGTAATAAGAACATTTAGAACCAATCAGTTAGAGTGAAATTTTATTTCAACCCGCTCACTTAATAGGGAGCAATATGTATATACATACTATTCGCTCCCTACCTTACCCGCCTACAAACTCAACTATGTCATGTTTTCATTGATTGTCTACATACATACATATCATCAAGCCTGTCTCCCGTCGGGGTTGGCAAAGACTATGGATTTAAACTTACCACGATCCTGGCATACAACTTGTTGTATGTAAAAAATATATTATACCTACTTTCTTTTTACATACAATTGGTAGTCTATCGGTAGTATTGTGTGAAGAGGGGATACCTACTGTAAATTATTAATTGCAACCTACCAACGGTGACTTTCGACGGCCAATATCTGCAACCTCCGTGGAATAAAAATTATAACATTTTTTATTACAACACAGACGGCAAGCCAAATCCTGATCACAGTCGACACGACAGCCGTAGCCTATGGACATTTGTGACACCAAAGTTGGCACACTAGCGCTACCAACATAAGAAAACACAGACGTCCGCAAAGAAAACAGTAATAGGATAAATATCACGTCGGTATAACTAAAACCTGTCTGATAACGGTATAGGATATTTACCTACATACTGATCAGGAAACTCTTACAACACTGCATACCATCACAAGGCCGTTTATAAGCTACTAAATAATGATATAGGTAATGCGTTTGCGTTTGTTCCGTATACGCGCATCTTGGTAGGATGCTGATAAGATTCAATTGATAAGACCAATAGTTGATCTTCCTAGAGGTATAATCAGAGTGGAGGGGTCCGTCTCGGGGCGGTCGGACAAAGCGACTACCCCGGAGCTCCCTAAGGAGCTGAAGAATCTATTAGCCCGCACCTCCACCGCTCTCGAGCGCCCCTCTGAGAGCAGAGGAGGTAAAGAGCGGCCAGTTTGGGCGTGCGCTAAGTGGGCACACCCTGGAACACAGAAAGGTTGCCCGTTGCCATGTGGCCAGTTGGGCGGGGTCCCCCGACCATCCGCCCACGACCAAATACTATTCGGGGGCGCGCATGTATTCAGCACGTCGTCGCCCCCGAACACGACGGCGGGGCGGGAGCGTCTGTCCCGTACGCTTCCGCACCCGCAATTCCCCTCGTTTAGCCGCCATCACCTCGATAGCAAACGAGGCGACGGCGGCCCAACACTGTTGGGTGCCGACCATGGCTCGCACCACGGCCGGCAGCGACAAATCAATACCAAGGGCGATGAGGGCGATACGCGGCCCGTCCCACGCCGGGCACACGGCGAGTGTGTGCTCCGCCGTGTCCACGACGCCACCTGAACAGTGATGACACACGGGGTCTGGCAAGGTAAGAAGAGTACATAAATGATAATAAATATGTCCTCTCTGGCTATACCGTCAGAGATATAGCTGGTAAATATAGTAAAGTATAGTCCTACTAAATTATAAACGTTAAAGTTTGTAATAGAGTATGGGATGTAGGTGTGTTCTCTGTCACGCAAAAACTGCCAAATGGATTTTGATAAAACTTTACAATAATATAGCTTACACATCAGAATAACATATATGAGGCTACTTTTTATCCTGGGATCAAGTTCCTGTAGGAAATGGGAACGGGAAAACGCGGGCGAAGCCACGGACGTCAACTAGTTTATAATATAACCAGACTGAATCCTTAAATGCGGCTGTGTGTCCGCATGCATCTTCAAAGTAACGCAAAGGACTTTGACACACAAGTTATCAGTACTTCAAAAACTATTTTTGAGACGAAATTCTCATATAAATGCATGCTAATTTGATTTTAAAAGCTAAATCAGATTTATTTAATATAAAATATTTCCTCATTCTAGAATAAATAATTTTAAAATTAGAATCTTTTCGAATTGAAAAATAAAACGAACCTTCTTGTGACTCTGTACATAGACACAAAATACTACATCCATAAAATCCTCTATGGTCACACAAATGTCGGCTGAATACATTTTTTTCGAATAACTACACTGGCCACTAATAAAAACTCGAAAGCTTAAAACTCGTTTGCTAAATCCGCAAGGACTTTGTACAAAACACACGTCGTCGCGTCTCGTATCACTCGATACACTGGATATGCCTCCCGCTCTACACCACCGATATAAACCTCACACATTTGTCGATACTGACTCACGTCACAACTCACACTATGGTCTGTATAGACCGCAGCGACCATAGCATGACGACATCATTACGTAGATTTATGTATAAAATTCAGTTTTATGGAAATCGAGATTCAGCAAAAAAGTACGAAGATTCTTTGAAATGTTTTGCTACTTTTTAGTATTTTAGTAATGTCGCTATTGGAGGAGCTAGTAGGTCCACTTCTATAATATTGTGGGCTTAATGAATGGGTGAGCGCTTTGTGGCCTCTCTATTTTCGAGCCATTCCGTGTTATGGGTGCGTTAGGCTGTTGGTCCAGGTTGCCAGTAACATGGCAGTCGTTAAGCACAGTTAGGCTTTTTTTGTGGCTTGAAAAATTTCGACAGCAGATCTTCACAAACTGCGTCGGTCCACCAGCCATTTCAACACGGCAATAGACTCACCACCTGTTATGTGGGACAAAAAAGCTGAGTTTTATAGCGCAAGTTACACTTTTGGTGTTGTTAACATCCATAAGCAAAGGTAACCACTTTCTTAGGTGGGCCTATAGTTATCTGCCACCTCAGTAGTATAAAAGAACTTGCTTTTATACAATCAGGATTCATATAACCAGTATTCATATAGGTTCCTATTTTGTCTAATGAATATTATCCCTCAATAAAAGGTTTTTTTTTACCGTCGTCTTTGTGTTTACAGCACGAGGTCCGGGCCCATAGCTTGATAGATAGAGGCAATACAATCAACATTGACTGGAAAAAACTAGAATTAGGTATAGGGGCTACGTAACCTTGTAAATTAAATAATTCCCATTTTAATTAATATTAATTATCTTAAAGTATTTAGTTCGCAGTAATTTGTAAATTAGTGAGAACAATTAAATAAATTGTTTCCATGAAATGCGGTTTAGGATCCCCGTTCCAGAAACAATTTCATTCAGCTCGTGTCTTCACTTTAGTCTTGATTGAAATTACCGTAGTGGGAGTACGTAGTATGAAGGACGCTTGAATTATTATGAAATTACACCTCATTTGTGTGGGTAGATCGCATTGACAATAATGAAGATAATTACCTATCTACACTGGCCTGCAAAAATAAGTATGACACTTCAAATTACAATTTTTTCTAAGCTATATAAACTACTATCTGCTGCCCGCAGCTCCGCATGCGTGGAAACAATATTTATTACCCTTAAATTTGTAGTCATTATTCCCGTATTTAGTATGTTAAAAAATTATCGTTGATTTCTCTTAACTTCTGACTGTACAAAATTTCTCATTATATATTTGCGTAGTTTAAAGAAATAACATAGAAGACAATTGTTATGTTATTTACTGCGATGCTTCTATGTACTCTATATTAGATGTACATTAAATTGTCGATGTAGTAACAACCCGAGGTACCAACATTGCGTGAGGTGGCTCTATACGCTTATAGCTAATCGTGTGAAAAACAGCTTAGGGCCCAGACTTTATTCATCTAGACTCGCTTCAAACTAAATGTTTATCCTACGGCTGTGGGCGGAGAAGGCGCATGGAAAACCGACACACACCTCACACTACTTTTCACATGACATGACCTTTTTGCCAAACACGGAGAAGTCTACGCTTGAGTGTGCGTGGCGTGGGACCGGCGTGTGAGCCAGGGGTGTTCCCTAGCGCTTAGTTGCCCGTTCTCTACCTCTCTGATCTTAGCTATCCCTATCCATCCCGTCAAGAGCGGGTCGTGAGCGGAAATGCTACTTAAGGAGCTTGTGGAGGGAGAGGAGAGGGGCGTCATCAGGCCTCCAAACAAACCTCTTATCCCGGTTTGTCCTTTTGCTGTATTACAGTGAATAAACCTCTGGCTATTAGACTTCGCGCACGACCGCTGCGTAGGGAGCCGACCTCGCGTCTGAGCCGCGCGGGTACCTTACTCATAGATCTAAACGCCCACTTCGCAATGGGCCGAAACGTCCAATTTTTATCATTCAAAGACCAAATATTATCTACATAAACTGTACTTAGTGATGAAATAATTTATTTTGATAAGGATTAATAGCATGAGTAAAATAAACGCGTTTAAATGTAGACCAAAAAAAATTAAAGATTTAAAAAAAATATGGTTGTTGTGCTTCAGTCGACATAGATAGGTATAGTGTGTCGTGGATTTTTTGTAGATATTTATAAGATCTACAATTAATTAGAATATTTTATGGATCTATCTTTTATAGTTTAGGCAGCGTACGCAAAATAAGTACAAAAATATAAGTGTGATATTTATTTTTGCAGGCCAGTGTACGAGTATTCTAATTTTGCAAAGGATTTTGCAATCCTTGAGCCATCACACTCACACAAGCTGAGTTTGATGGAATGCGATGTACGTCATTGTCAGTTGACAGATTGACAGTGACATTAATTTTTGTTTTCTTTTTTTTTTTTTTTTTTTAATTTGTATTACTCATAATGCCGGCTATACATGTTCGACTGTTTTATTTTTAAAGGAGATAATTTTAATTCGTAAAAAAATGTAATTTGTTTTTCGTGTTACCGAATGATTTCTTCTTTTTAGTTACTCGGGCGCTGGTACTAATATTATTATTTATTTTTTTTTGTAAATTGTGAACCTGATAGCGTGTGAGGCCATATTGCTTTTCTGTTTGTTTTTTTTTTTTTTTGTTCTGATATCACAACACAGGCTTTGTCTTACGAATTCTATTTTTTTTTTTTTTTTTTTAATTTTGTTCTCTTATCTGTTTGTGACGATGATGTCTTGTTAAAATTTCTACCACCATACCAGCGAATCAGTGAGTTACGAGACATTTTAATTCTTTTAATTTATATTGATATTATTTATATTAGGCATTATATATACATATTTTTTATATATCCCTTTTGAATCATGCAAAATACGGATGATCTTTGTAATTTTAATAGCAGCTTTCTTTCATGCTCTTCTTACTCTGATAGTTTCCACAGTGTTGAAGATGATGGTTTTACTTCTTTGACCCTGCACGACCAACTTTCCTCTTTCTCTTTAAACTATCCTAAAAATCTCAATCTAGCTCATATTAATGCACAGAGTGTTAACGGTCATTACTCTGATCTTCTGGCGTCTTTTAGCAATTCCTCCCTTGATGCTATCCTCATATCTGAAACATTCTTAAAACCTTCTATTCCTTCTACCCAATGCTCACTTCCAGGCTATATCTTAATACGTAACGATAGAACGGGAATACGTTGCGGTGGTGTAGGAATCTACTTGCGCGCTAGCATCCCTCATAAGGTTGTTAGTGCATCTCCTTCTGCCTACACTGAATCTGCTGAATACCTCTTCCTGGAAATTTCTCTACTTCACACTAAAATCCTACTTGGAGTCTTCTACTGCCCTAATATGCACATTAACTATTTCGACTCTTTTGATAACCTTCTACATAATCTCACTCCCCTATACAGTCACGTAGTCATAATGGGTGACTTTAATACCTGTTTGTTGAAGAATGATTCCCGCTCCCACAAATTGGTATCTCTATTGTCTTCCTATAACTTATTCGCCTTACCACTTTCTTCTACTCACCACGTTCCTAACTGCAATCCTTCATTACTTGACCTTATCATAGTCTCTTCTCCCAAAGATGTTAGTACTCATGGTCAGTTGACTGCTCCTTTCTCCTTTCACGACTTACTTTACCTTTCGTATCGTGTTCGCCCGCCCAAACGTAAGCCGCAGGTCTGTTTTTTCCGTAATTTTAGAGGTATGGATCTTGAAGCTTTGCGATGCGAAGCCGGGTCTGCTGATTGGTCACCGGTATTTAATTCTACTAATATTAATGAAATGGTGAATACTTTCAGCTCTATGGTTATTGCGTTATACGATCGACTTGCCCCGGTTAAGCGAGTCCAAATCAAACATAACCCGGCACCCTGGCTAAATGCCACTATAAAAAACTTGATGATTCGTAGAGACAACGCCAAAAGGCGGTACAGGAAGAGTCCTTCGGAACAAAATTTAGTGGCTTTTAAGTCATTGCGGAATCGCTGCAGTCGGATGTGTAGAGATGCAAGGAGACGCCACTTTTATGATTCTCTTAACCACAAAAATTCTGCTGATACCTGGAGATTCCTGAGGTCTGTCGGTATAGGTAAGTCCCCTGTCTCTGATACTAGGGACATTGACATCAATGCGCTAAACATACATTTTTCACGACCACCTGTTTCCTTAGATGTTGATGTCAAAAGAGCCACCTTACTAGGACTTTCAGGTACCCAACTGCCACAGACTACTCCCTTTCAGTTCCACTCGGTCGCCGAGTCCGATGTACAGAAATCTATCTTGTCTATTTCTTCGTCGGCTTCGGGATATGATGGCATATGCTCAAGAATGATTCTTCCTATTCTCCCTATTCTACTTCCTGTTATAACTCATATTTTCAATTTCTCGCTATTCTCTGGCTCTTTTCCCCTAGTTTGGAAATCAGCATTTGTTGTTCCTCTACCTAAAACTAGCAACCCTTGTCTGTTGACTGATTACCGACCTATTTCTTTTCTTCCATTTCTCTCTAAAGTCCTGGAGCATATTGTTCATCGGCAGCTCTCCGTGTTTCTAACATCTACTAACTCTCTCAGCCCATTTCAGTCTGGATTTCGCACTGGCCATAGCACAGTCACAGCGCTCCTTAAAGTGACAGAGGATGTTCGCTGGGCTATGGAGCGGAAAGAGTTAACTATATTAGTATTATTAGATTTCAGCAGCGCATTCAATTCCGTCGATTTTGATATTTTACTCGGTACACTGAAGTCCTTAAATTTCTCCACTTCTGCCATATCTTGGTTCGACTCCTACCTTCGGGGGCGCTCCCAGTGTGTTCGTATTGGTCGGACATGCTCTGATTGGTCTGGGCTATCTGCGGGGGTCCCTCAGGGTGGCGTTTTGTCTCCTCTTTTATTTTCTGTCTTTATCAACTCTGCTACGAGTCTTATTTCCAGTAACTTCCATCTCTATGCTGATGATCTGCAGCTGTATCGCCACTTTACACCTACCGATGCCGTCTCAGCAATTTCATCTATAAACCTAGATTTGGATAAACTAAGCAGCTGGGCTAGTTCGGTCGGATTACGTATAAACCCTTCAAAGTCACAAGCCATTGTCATTGGTAGTAAATACCAATGTGGTATTCTTCCGGTGTCAGAGATGAGTCCTGTTGTGTTGGCTGGTACTCGAATACCATTTTCGGATAGTGTGAGGAACCTGGGTGTGACTATGGATACTTCGCTTTCTTGGAGCGCTCATCTTAGCGACGTCAGCAAGAAGGTACATTTTTCGTTTCATTCCTTGAAAAGTCTCCAGAGCTTTCTGCCTTTGGGAGCTAAAATTGGTCTTGCTCAAACTCTTATTCAACCCATTATTGACTACGCTGATGCCTGCTATTTAGACGCCACTGAGGAGCTTCTAGATAAACTTGAGAGGTTGCAAAATTTATGTATACGCTTCATATTTAATCTTAGAAAGTATGATCATGTTTCCCATCTTCGCAAAAAACTCAAGTGGCTCCCAATCCGCCTTCGCCGTAACACTCGAATTCTCTGCCTCCTTTTCAATATCCTTTACAATCCTTCCTCACCTACCTACCTAAGGGAGCGGTTCACGTCTGTTCGCTCTGCCGATGCTTCTTGCAGATCAAATCTACGTTCCAACCTAAAGTTTCCAAATCATAGAACCAATTTCTGCTCCTACTCCTTTACTGTGCATGCGGTCAGATTGTGGAACTCAATTCCACCTATTATCAGAGACAGCAAATCTGTTACTACTTTTAAGAGGAAAGTCCGTGAACACTATCTCTCTACACTGTAAATCAATTTTATTTATATGTTTATAAATATTTAATTAGTATTTATTTATATGTGTAAGTATATTTATTTGGTATTTATTTATCTTATTTTATATTTATTTGTTGTTATATATTATATAGTGTTATTTAGTTACGCTCTTTTGTATGTGTGTTAATTTTATTTTCTATCTTTGCTCTCTTACTTACACACTTTTACTTATTATTTTCCTATTTCTCGTTCTCCTATCGTCGGTCTGCTGGGAGATATTTCTTTTAGAAATAAGCAGTACCATTGTACCTATGTGTCCTTCAACTATTGATATATGTTACCTAGTGTGTACATAAATAAAATAAATAAAAATAAATCATTTCATTCAAAATCCTTTGCAAAATTAGAATACTCCGTGGTCAAATTTAATATACTTAGTATTATTATTTTGACCACGGGCATAAAGCACTGCTGAACGAATTATGGAAGTCACCTTTTCCTTACTCTTCTTATTCCCACGGTAATACGCTAATTTTTATAACTAATTGAATCAGGCGTTACATGGCGGAAATCCATTTTAAAATACTATAATTATTTTGTTTTTAAATGTTATTTTTACAATATTCCGCTTTTTTAGGATGTCGTACGATGTCGACACGTGTTTCGCCTACACACGAGGCATTACTTTAAAATTGGAACATTGTAAGGGGAATGTAACACGTGCGCTGGTAGAACGTTCCTAGTTTCGATAGTTACTCATCAATTCCACATCTATCAACTTTATTATTATACAAGCTAATAAGTCAAAATTTTAATGTGCTATGTTTTCAGAACGGTCTCAAAGTATTTCTATTTTCTCATTTTCATGCATTAAATTTTTAAGTTCTAGATTCTGACATTTGGCGGGAAGAGTGACAAGTGCGGACGCATGCTTTATATTATTTTCTAAAACTAGTGCATTTATGTGCGGGAGTGGTGGTTTCTTGGACATAAAAGTTGTGTTAACGTGCCATAGTGAAAGACAATGATATATATGCAGTGAAATGCTATTTTCTCTCTTGCCGCGAAACGTCCACTGACAACCTTAGTATAAGGATCACCATTATACTGAGGGCAAGGACCAGGACGTAGCCTGAGGACACGACATCGACTGGACAGGACTAATTAGAAGATAAGATTGAAGAAATATGATATAAAAAATAAAATTTGGCTAAAAGGTCTTAGAAACCAGGCCATTAAATAAATATTAAAAAAAAAAGTTCTAGATTCTAGCTCATCGGGAAGTTAGTTTAATATCAATTACAACCTCTTTCAACATTATTCATCTAATACTGGAACATACTGGCTCAGTTATAAAAGTGAATAATAAAGGTTTTGTTTAATAACTGGTTTATATCATAAACTATGTTGGGACCAGTGATGGATCTTACCGAACTTCCTGTGTGCTGTTCGTTCCACTGGTGGAGCATATTAAGATTTGAAAGTATCATAGGATCCACCCACGCCTGTGATGGATCTTACAAAACTCCCTGAGTGCAGTTCGATCCACTAGTGGATCATATTACGAGATGAAAGTACCACGGGATCCACCCAGACCAGTTGTGGGTCACAGTGAAATTCTGCGTGCTATTGGATCCACTAGTGGATCGAGATGGTGGGTCCTACAGGACAGAGGGCAAAGTTCTATCCCGACGGACATACAAGAAAAGTGATAATAAAAAATCGGGTAGTGTGTTTGTTTATATGTACGTTACTTCGTCTTTCTTTCATTTCTTAAGTAATCGAAGGATTGACGTGACTTTTGAACTATAGATAATTGTAGATCTGGAGTTTTCTAAGCCTACCTTCTATAATTGAAAAAAAAAACATATTCCCACGGAAAAGAACTTTGCAGTGATACCCAAAACTTTTGGAGTTGCGGATTTCCAATGACAGCTATGTGGAAGACGTTTCTCTGATGCTTAATTTTATTTCTGCTTGTTCTTTTGTATTATTTGATAAAAAAATATATCCTGTGCTACTCATAAGTTATACTTATAAGTTGTATACGAGTATAATAAACAACTCAGCTCGGAATATAAGGGGCACCACCAGGATCGTCATAACTCAAGCGACCTCTCATGCTATTGGTGCACCTGCTGATCAACGGATGAGGCAAGGACGCAGGCGTGCGTCAAGGTTGAAAGGTCAGTAAGCAGATGCTCCCAACGATACCAAAAACAAAAAGTCAAACCAAGCGGCTCCCAGCAGCTGATAAATATGAACTCCATGCTTCAAACCCAGGGGGGATGGAAGTAACCAGGAATATGAAAAACAGAGAGCAAGCTGTTAGATTGATATAATAAACTACTCTATCCAAAATATTATTATTTATCAATCGAGCCTTATACCCGAAGGGATGGCAGAGGCATATTACATTTCACTATGTGTATACCTATCCTACGTAATCGGTGGTAAGCCCATTGGCGTGTTGAAATAGACAGACGCTGTTGAAATTTTATATAAAATATTTTATATCTTTCAACTTTTGACCGTAAATAGTTGTTTGTCAACTTTACAATTTTGACCAATTTATATAAAAAACATTTCGGAGTAACAATCTTTAACGTCATCGTCATTATTTATTGTAATAAAATAAAGGAAATGGTAGAAATGAAATACGCACACGCAAGTGCCAGTCAGTAACTACTTTTGCAACACCAGTCTGTCTACGTCATTTGGTTTATGCCGGTTTTAAATTGTATAGTAGCTGTATATTCTTGTAATAAAATAAATTTAAATTGTATAGCGTAAACTACCCTCGCTGTTTTTATATGTCCATATTTCACTTGTAGTATTTTTGTCCACGTAATCGGTGGTGAGGCTGACAGAAGGCATTCAATTTGGCTTAAAGGGCACTGACAGCCAAGGCCATCGTTTAGAAATTCCCGTAAATTGAAATGCCACAAACAATCACCCATCTTAGAATTGATCGTATCTTTAGAAGCTTAGTGAAGTATCGTTTACTGAACTTCTTTAATGGAACACACACAAACTTTAGAGTATCGAAAAAAGAAAAAAGGAAGAGTTAAAGGCTATCCGAACTTAAATATAAGTATTATAAACAGAAGGTCAGTACCCTTAACCGGCGTGTGTGTATGAAAACACTTATGAAAGTGGAAGAAGCGAAAGTTGTAAGCCAGGATCGTAGCAAGTGGAAAGCCATGGTCTCTGCCCGATGGGAGACAAGCGTGAGAAGAGACGACAGAAGAGTGATGTTTATTTATTTATTTCTTGATAGTTTTTTAAAGCAATTAGTATACTAACTTTCACATAAATTTTTATTAAAGTGAAAAAAAGATAACTTGGTTCGAGACGGGGATTGATCCCGAGACCGTTGCCTAACCAGGGCAATGTTCTAGTAGTTCAATGAACTACCCGAACCGTACTGAAACAAGTTGAATTTCTTCACTATATTTGAATCATCATGGGTTCAATCCCCGTCTCGAACCAAGTTGTCTTTTTCACATTAATAAAAATTAATATTTATTTTTTCTTCTTTTTATCTTAGTTATTCCCAATTGCTACCAAACACTTTCTGAGTATGGAGCCTGGGGTCCACTGTAATTTGGTTGCGCGAGCAGATATCCTTTGACATTTGATATTTGACATTGTTGCTCCCAACAATGTCAATCTCACTCTCACTGTCGTCTGGTCTACCCAACTTGCTTCGTTGCCTCGACCGTAAGTCAACAGGTGTACCGTTAACAGGTGAGCGTCTTGGCCCTCAGAAATCTTGAACCTTTAAATAAATAAATAATGGTATATATTTTGGGACACTTTTTACACAGTGCCATCTTGCTCAAACTAAGCTATAAGCTTGTACTATGGGATCTAGACAACTGATATAAATACTTTTTTTTATGCCACTCAGGTGGCAAAAAAGCATACCCTGATGGAAAGTGGTCACTGTAGCCTATGGACGTTTGCAACAACAGAGGTGCAGCACTCGCGCTGCCGACCCTTTTACTTATATATTTATAAATACATACATATTATGCAACGCTACCCCGTCAGCGATATAGCGTGAAGATAGTTAGTTAGTTACATTATGCATAGAAAACACCCAAACTCCGAACCCAACATTAAATTTGTGGATTACACAAATACTTGTTCCGATCTGAGAATCGAACCCCTTTACACCCATATATTTTTTTCTTTGTACAATACCAGCTTGAAAAGCTTAAATACCATCAGAAGTAGAAGAATCTGACAGTAATTGGCTACTTTGTCTAGTTTTTGCGCAGTATTCTTGCGTATTTTTCTTTGAATTTTTGCGTCGTATTTCTATAATCGTGGTTATTTAGCACATTTCATTATGGTCCAAAGTTGTATAAATTAAGCGCTTGACATATTATAAGGTGAAGGTCAATAGCTTTTTGAATAGGTAGATATTATTATTTTTATATTTGAGCTGCGATACATCCTGTTTACATCAGAAACAATGAAACATAAATTAAATTAAGCAAAAAATGTTTTGTAATCAGTAATACAAGGTTAACTTATGCTTCAATCAATCAATCAAAACCACCAATCGAAGTCCAGTACTCCCAATTTAAAGGGGGAGGAGAAGGAATGTTCTATAATATAAAAAAAAAACAATCTATACACCCCGGTAAGTACCTATACACACCGATAAGTACCTATACACCCCGTCCACAATGGCACATGGTGACAGGCATGAGGCACCCTGTGTCCCGGGGTGCTTTCTATTGCCCGCTCGACCACTCTTCATCCTCTCTGTTCTCAGAGGAACGTTTGAGGGCAGTTAGAGGCGGACATAGTTTTCACTCCTACGGGAGATAGCGGGGGGCAGCTCACCTGAGCTCCCTGAGTAGAGCCTAATCTTAGGGCATTCACTTAAAAGTTTTCCTTGGTAAAAAGACGGCTAATATTAGAGGGCCTGGCAGTCCCACACGGCTCCCTCGCAGCAGGGATGATGGCGCGTAAACGCATTCCCCATACCATCAAAAAATACTTATTACCTGGATATCAAGCAAACTCACAAGAAACTCTATTTTTCCACTCCATGCCACAATTCGTGGTTGCAACTGAGGTTGACTTGGGCTCCATAAACATAGTGGGCCCCTTACAACATACACATAAATTTAATGTGGAATAAAATTCAGTCTCAAACTGGACTAGAAACCGGCAACCTAGAAACTCTAGAACTAAAACCTCTACAGGCACTTAGCAAAGGTACCATTGAGAAGACGCTGGGTCTTCTTACCTTTACTAAGGGCCGGTAGATGGCGCCTTCCGTCGCCATAAGATGGGTAGAGTGAATAATTCCCTTTAGGACCACTGAGTTGAATTCGCATAAAGTTGCATTCTCAGGAAGTTGATTTCCCAAAATGTTGACTTTATTTTAATTTCCCAAATTATTCAATTCAAAACAAATGTTGAATCGTCGGTTTTGATTGGATCTCGGTAATGGGTATATGTTGGATATGGGTAAAGGTTGCTTTTAAAAAAATTGTACAACATCCCTTCCTCCAATTTTTGTTGATGGCACACTAGTTATAGTTATTTATTTATTTGCAAGAAATATGGTATAGAGGATCTTACAAAATAATTTGTACAAGACATAATTTACCAGTAACATAGGCATGCAATAGGTACATACAATTAGGTCATATTTCTAGTGAAAACATGACATGATAAACACTAATTCACTTCACTATGCAAAATGACTTTTCATATTTTTTTCTTCGCGCTAATGACGCTTAATGATAACCATAGATGACATGTCAGATTTTTTTATCAAAGTCAATAGACTCGTTTGGCCGTGGACTGTACAACAAAAGATGGGTACATGATGTACTATGGCAACACTTGTGAATAGGTCTTCGATTAGATCTTCAATAGGTCAACAATTTATATGAGTGTGCTCTTTTTGCGGTTTAAGTCAAACTGGTACTTACTGTATTCGATTTCTATAGTGTGTTTTGCAGATTAATTTGACATTGGCGAATTCTATTGCGTGTCTAGTTTTTAAGGCTATTCCCTAAACGCTCATTAAATCTCAACTGATGAAAGTGCGTATAGCATGCCCCTGCCTACCCCTTCGGTTTTATGATGGTAGTTAGTCCCTGATTACGAAACTGGCCGTGTGGGTTCAATTTCCAGGACAAAATTCTTCCATTTATAGTATTTTACTAGGTAGCTGGCTTCGCCCGTAACATACTTCGAACTCCCGCGTCGCACCTTTTAAATCCCGTCGCTTATAAAAGTCGCTCCCGTCGCTTTTAAATCCCGTCGCTTATAATAATAAATATTCTACAAAAATGCATAAAAATTTGCCCGATTTGTCTACATTTATGACTACTGCTCCGCTCTCCAGGGTAGTAGCCTGATAATATATAACTTGTAGCCTTTCTCGATGACTGGTTTATCCAACACAAAAATATTTTTTCAATTGGAATCATTGGTTCCTGAGATTAGCGCATCCAACCAAACAAACAAACATACTCTGCAGCTTTCTATATTAGTATACTCGTAGATACAGATAAATAAACGTACGGTGTACAAATTTATACGGGAAGTTTTAAACATATTAAACAATAAACAATATGCAGTTGGCATACTATTAGACATGACAAAAGCATATGATAGAGTTCAATTTAGTATCTTGCTAGACAAATTGTACAACATAGGAATACGTGGAAATGCACATAAATGGTTCACTTCATACCTAAAAAACAGAGAGCAATATGTGGAAATGGAACATTACGACCGCAGACGTAACGAAATTACTTGTATTAGATTCGAGGGACAAATTTTGAACGCGTCAATACCTCAAGGAAGCGTTATAGGATGTCTGCTCTTCCTAATTTACATAAATGACCTATCAAAACTTATAAACGAAAAGTGTATATTGTTTGCAAATGATATATCTCGGCTTACCTCGTGCCAAAACGGAATTGGCTTAAATCAACGACTTCAAAGTGTTTTTGACGCAATATCCGAGTGGATGAATGCACACAACCTCTTAATAAATTACGAAAAAACTAAGTTACCTTTTACCCACATCAAAAAACTCCACTAAAAATAGAATTCTCCACAAATAACATAAATATAAAAATTTTATCTGAAATCACACTATTAGGAATAACAATTGATAGGCACTTAACCTGGAAGGTCCACATAAACAATTTAAGATTAAAACTGTCCAGATTCGTCTATGCTCTCCGAGAGATCAAGAAAACCACTGATTTGCAAACAGCTTTAACCCTCTATTATGCCTACGCTCATGCCTGGCTCAGCTATGGTATAATTATGTGGGGAAATAGTACCGTCGCTCCCTCACTTTTCATCTTACAGAAAAACCTTATTCAGATTCTTATAAATATAAACCAAGAAGTTAGTTGCAAACCGTACTTTAAGAGGCTAAAAATACTTACCTTACCGTGCATCCGTACCGTGATCCTGGAGATCTGTAAATTCGTGCGAAACAATATAACCTTCTTTACAGACAGACATACAGATAGACTGGTTAGGCACGAGAACTGCCTGATGTTACCAACTTCTCGCATGACCTTACACTCCAACAGCCCACACGTTATGTCCATAAAAATATTTAACCAACTTCCAGAATCTATAAAAACGGAAGCCAGTACTAAATTATTCTTAAATAAAATAAAAAACATGCTTATTGAAAAAGTATATTATGATATTACCGAATACTAAAATGATAAAGAAATAAAGAAATACTTATTCGAAATTCAATAATAATAATAAATTCAATAATAATCATAAATACAATAATAATAATAAATTCAATAATAAATTTAATAATTTTAATAATGATAATAAATTTCATGGATAAATATAAAAATTCAATACTTAATAATAAAAAAAAAACTAAACTTAACTAAACTATCTTCACGCTGTATCCCTGACGGGGTAGTCAGAGAGGACAGATCGCCAGGCTTCGTGATCCATGCATACTTCTTTCGCTTCTTCGAGATTCATCAATCGCTTCATACACGCACGTCTGGGTATCCGAGTACTTTTGACCTTTCCGTTTTTGAGCAATCTGCTCACGTACTTAATAATAATAAATAAATAATAACGACTTTATATTTATGTGATATTTTTATAAATAGAAACTGTGAACTACTACCCAAAGAAATACATAAAATATTATCAAGTACCGAATACATGCAATAATTTAGAAAAATAAGTAAATCGTATTGTCTTGTATTATGAATTATATCTTATACAAATACGATGCTTCCTCCTCTCTTCTACGTTGCCGTGCCCGACAGGGCCCATAATGTACCTAATTATATATTTTATAACAACTGTAATCACCTTATGGAGCGCAATAAATGAATATGAATATGAACGACCCCTGTCAGATGGACTCACAACCTGGAAAAGGTCGCCGGGAAGGACTGGATGCGAAAGGTGAAGGTCCGTGTGTTGTGGAGAGGTCTACGCCCAGCAGTTTTATTTACTGCTATATTGATTTGATTGATTGATATATAAATTGGATTAGTAGGCTGTTCCAGAGATTAGCACGTTTAAAACAACAAAGCGAAATGAAGCGCTCGTGGTCCCACGGACTCAGTGTTCTGTAAAGGATCACTGCGTAAAGAAATTTGGCTGGTCACGGATGGGTGACTTTGCGCGCGTTTCCGTGCTTCGGAAGGCACGTTAACTCGTTGGTCTCGGTTGCCAATAAAATAGTAATAAAATTTTCAAGGCCTTCAACTTGACTTAACTCAAGTTGAAGGCCTTGTGGGCGGCTTGACAATTTTCAACAGCAGGTAGCCACAACCTGCGTCTGTCTATTTCAACACGGCAATGGGCTCACCACCTGTAACATGGGACAAAAATACATACGGTTAAATGTGGGCGTATTTAGTATGCCTCTGTCTACCCTTTCGGTGAAAAAGGCGTGACAATATGTATGTATGTTTGTAGATGTATCATAACATTCGTAACTGACATGCTTGACACTGGTATGACGTAACATGAGTCATTGGAAACTCTTTCGTACGTTATCAAAAAAAAGTATATATGCAGTTAAGCATCCACCTCATCAAAATGGGAATTCTTTTCAAAATGTATGATTCCAATGGACAATTTCGTGTTAATAATTATTTTTGTTTAAACATCATTAGATTCCTATTAAATAGACGTCATGTAATTCAAAGCCGTTGTACTGACGTCATTTATGCTACTGAATTTGAAAAGTATTGCATTACACCGCCTTGTATTGTCATCATTATGACATATTTGTAATCTATACAGTGTCTATACTAATATTATAAAGCTGAAGAGTTTGTCTGTTTGGAAAATTAATCTCAGGAACTACGTCGGATTTAAAAAAATCTTTATTACGGTGAAATGTGGTGGAATATAGAATGCCTCTGCCTACCCCTTCGGGGATAAAGGCGTAACAATATGTATTACTGTATGTTCATGTGTTGGATAGTCCATTTATCGAGGAAGGCTACAGGCTATATATCATCACACGATACACGACATAGTCATACATGTTGACAAATCGGGCAAATTTTTATGCAATTTTGTAGAATTACCCCACAGGCAAAGCGACGGGAATAAATAGGTGCGACGGGAGTTCGAAGTATGTTACGGTCAAAGCCGTGGGGGTCATCTAGTACATAATAAAGGATCAAGTACCGCGCTTATCACCTAGGGGTAACAAAATACCCTATAACCTGTTCTCAGACTTCACATACCTAATTTTTTATAGCAATCATTAAGCCATTTTATTGGAGTTCAATAAGAACGTTCGTTCGTATATTAAGTATAGTCCAGTCCAAGTAGTACAAAACCCATCAGTCATTATATACATTTGGAAATGCAAATGAACCGAGAAAGCCAAAATTTTGGAAATTACGTGGGTGGTGGGGGGCTGGGCTAGAAAAGCTTAAGTTCAAATTAAAGAAAAAAGTAAATAATAAATTTAAAAAAAATGTAAAAATAAAAAAAAATAAAAATCAACGGGGAACTAAGTTATGATGAAAAAACTGAATTTAACCCTTTTTTCAAGATGGCGGAAAACCCATCAGGTTATTTTGGTCGACAATTTGAACTTAAGCTTTTCTAGAACATAATATCCAAAATTGGCTTTCTCGGTTCATTTGCATTTCTAACCAGATTTTTTCGACGTAATGACTGGACTAGTATAGATATTACAAAACAATGTTTGGCCGGTCAGCTAGTTAGCACCGTTAGCACCAATATTATACATTTGGGCAAATTTGTGTGAGTGTGTATGTTTGCTGCTTCTGCACGCTCAAACGGTTAGACCAATTTGCATAAAACTCGATGTGTAGAGATGACTGATACCTTGCATTAACTTTTTATCCCAGGAATTGGTTCCTGTGTGAAACAGGTCAGGGAAAGCTTCACCACGCAGGCGTAGTCAAGGAAATTATCCAGTTATTATTATAATTTTATACAACACATGTTTTGAAGTCAGGTCAATGGCTTTTGGTTAGTACATAAACTAACACAGTCATTTACCTGACGTGGATGCACCTGTGATGTGGAATTTTCCTGGTAGAACTTATTTACATACGTACATACATATTGTCACGCCTTTATCCGTGAAGGGGTTGGCAGATACATACTCTAAGCCCACATTCTACCGTATGCATTTTTATCCCACGTAACAGGTGGTGAGCTCATTATTACCCTGTCAGGCGCAGGCTGTAACGACCTGCCGTTGAAATTATTCAAGCTGCCCATAAGGTCTTCAACTTGGTTTAACGACTACCATGTTACTGGCAACCAGGACCAACGGCAATTGATTTATGTGTATATTGTATCATGTATAAAAATTATTGAATACATGTCATAATAATAAGAGGAGTGTCATACGGTAAAATGTGGGCGTATAGTCGTAGAGTATGCCTCTGCCTATCCCTTAGGGGATAATATGTATGTATGTACTGCAAAACAATACAAACAATGTTACAATACAATACAATGTTTATGGATCATGATCATAAAAATGAAAAAAAAATCTCGATCTATCAAAAACTCGAAATATCTTTTAACACTTAAAAGTAACCAATACATTTCTAAAGATTTTGATTAAATTATTGCCAATTGTATATTACACGTTAATATCGAAAATCACATACCTATGACAATTATTACGTCAAATGTTTACATAACCTTACTAATTTGTAATCCTTTCTCTCTCCTACCTATCTTTTACGACAGAGACAGCAGTTTCACGCGTAGGGAAGTGACCAAACGCGATTATGTCAAGAACGTTTGTGACGCACACAACGTCTTTGACAAAACGCATCTGCTAACGAAAGAGACCTTTAGTGTGTTAATGTTCTACCATTTACCGAGTTTTGTGGACATTGTGGGCGGAAGTTGGATAGAATTTAATGCCCAAATTAGTCGTAAAGGTCATGTTATAAGGTTTTATAGGCCGTGACCTTGATGTAAGAAAATAGAAGTTGATAGACATAGAGTGATATTCTATTAATTTTTTTTGGCATCCAGCGTTGACTCCTTATGATAATCTACTTGGTCTTGACTGCCTCTGTGGCGCAGTGGGAGTGTATCCGACTGCCACGCAAGAGGTCATGGGTTCGATTCCCATCCAGGATAAAACTTTGTGTGATAAGCACGATGGTTTATTCTGTGTCTGGGTGTTATTTCTCTATATGTATTTATTTAGAAATATATTAAGTACCTGTGTTTATCAGTTAACTGGTCACCATAATACAAGCTCTGCTTAGTTTGGAATCAGATGACGTTGTGTGAGTTGTCCCAACGATATTTATAAAAAAATCATACCGTCATGTTCCGGTAGCATTCAAATCCTTATATATTATGGCTTAGCTAGTTTAGAGGGGAGTGTATAAATCAAGCTATAATCCATCTTAGCGTTTTCCTAACTGCTTTCAAACCCTATCTAGATTTGATTTTATTGACTACTAGGAACAGCTATGATTTTAATGGACTGATTGAAAGTTCAGTTTAAGGAGACCAAGGGGTTTTGCGCGGAAACGTCTAAAATGGCAGACGCTTGATGTATATTATTTTCTAAAACTAGTGCATTAACCTTGTTTAATGTGTAAATAAAATATAGTTTAAAAAATTTGGAAAACCCAAAAAAGCACGCCTCGCACGCTTTTATTATATTGTAAAAAAAAATAGAATTACAAGCTTACAAACTTTCCTATGAATTATCGCGTAGGGGTTATGATATATAAATATACATGGATTATATTATATTACATTGGATAAATACCATAATCATTTACATAGTGACATGACAGATAATGTCACAACAAAAATATTCAAGGAAATGGGTATGTAAATCATGTTGACCAGAGCCAAAACCAGACAAATTGCACAATTACCATCCCCGGACTCGTTATGCAACTCCGCTTCGCAATCATCTGAAACCGCTCCAGCGATATTGCCTGCCATCGAAGTGTCGAGCACCGACACTAGTAGCGACGAGTATTTCTCTCCGCCGACGTCGCCATCACCTGTACGTTGGAAGGGGAGAGGCCGGCCACCTGCAAGCTTAGGACCCCGAGGCCCACCGGCCTCGAATAGGGCCCCCGCTGCCGATGGTGATGTGCACCGCATGAAGTGGACTAAAGCAATTAACGAAAACATCATGCGGGCATATTATGCGGCTACAGAGCTGGGTGCTAACCTCACTGCGTACAGTCGTTTACTGTCTGTGTTTCAGGAACTTGAGCCGGCTGTCAACGTGTCATCACAACGATTGTCGGATCAGGTGCGGGCTATTCAGCGTTGTAATATGCTTGATAGTACCACACTTGAGAGACTACGTTCGGACGTACAGAATAGCTTCCTTGTCACTACTTCGTCACAAAATGTGACCTCATCGGTAAGTCATACACCACGTGACATTGTTGCTGAGGTGGTTGTTGACAATGAGACTATATCCGTAAGTACCCAATGTGACGAACGATTAAGGAGTGCTTTGGAGCATGCGCTTCTGGAATATCGGTTTACAAGTCCAGATAACAGACCACGTCTTCCTCGTATGCCCATGCATAAAAGAAATATGGCGCTTGTATGTGCCCTGGATTCATTACTCTTTAATTTTTTAGAGAATAGTGGAGATCTTGGTGATACCCACTCAATTTTATACTGTGCGGCTGTTGCAGCCTGTCGAGTAGGAAAAGTTAATTTTTTTTTCAATGAAATAAATACTCGACCAAGGCCTGCAAAACCAGCCTGGCAGTGTAGAATTGAGAGGCGTATTTCCGAGACTCATTGGAAAGCTAATATGCTTTAAATCAGGCAACAGTCGTCCGAGGGTGATGCGCTTTGTGAAACAGACGTTCTTGGGAACTAATATAAGTCCTCAACAATACGCATCATGTGTCACAGAGCGCATCGACCTTCTGAAACAAAAAGTGTATGCATGGGCGAATCGAATTCGGCGTTACAAAAAGCGAGTAGATCGATATACTCAAAATCGCATGTTCCAAAGAGATGAGAAGTGGGTTTATCGAAAATGGGAAATCCCACATCTAGATGAAAATGACGTTACTCTTCCTGATGTTGATGCTACAAATGCATTTTGGTGCAACATTTGGTCGATTTCTGTTGATCATACGGAAGGTGTTTGGATGAGAGATGTTAAACGGGCCTGTGAAAATATACAGGATATGGAGCCAATTTCTATAGACGTAGAAGATGTTGCCAATGTAGTTCGTTCATTGCCGAACTGGAAACCGGCGGGACCGGACGGACTGCACAATTTCTGGTTGAAATGGTTCCGAAGCTCACATGCGCACAAGAGGTGTGATTGTGGAATCTGATGGTGTAGAACTTTCAGATTCTACTAAGCTCAGCTCTCTTTCTGCAACCGAAACCTACAAATATCTGGGTAACCTGAAGTGCTTGGTATTGAAGATCGCAAGGAGGTATGGAAGAGCTAAGAACTACATGGACGATTTTATCGGGCCTTATATAGGCCCAAAATTGACTTAATAGCGTCTGTATCTTGGCTGCGGTTCGGTAATCTTTTCGGAGAAACCGAAGGTTTTGTTTTTGCAATTATGGACGAAGTTGTCATGACGAACAATTACCGAAGATATATTCTGAAGGATGGTACAATTGACATTTGTCGGGCATGTCATTGTTCCGGAGAATCTCTCAGACATATTGTTTCAGGTTGTTCTCGTCTCGCCAATGGAGAATATTTGCACAGACATAACCAAGTAGCCAAGATTATACATCAGCAACTTACTCTGAAATACCATCTTGTAGATTTAGAAGTACCATACTACAGGTATGTACCCGACCCAGTTCTCGAAGATGGTCACGTCACATTATATTGGGATCGTTCTATCATCGCTGACAGGACTATAGTTGCTAATAAACCTGATATAGTGGTGATAGATCGATTGGAAAGCCGCGCTATAATTATCGACATCAGCATTCCTCATGATGATAATCTCATTAAACATTTGTTTTAAACTAACACGCGTTGAACACATAATTTTGTATTGAACGGGATTTCGCGCGGCACTATATAAAACTCTCGGTGCAAGTTTTTAATGTACATTAAAAACTCTCGGTGCATAGCGGTCACTCCAGCCTACGTGCATCAGTTGCCTCGGGACCACGACAGGTGCAACCCTGTCGAAACGTCGAGGAATAAAAAGGTATACAAACCTTTTAGTTGTAATATAGTGCTGCGCGAAATCCCGTTCAATACAAAATCTCATTAAAGCAGAAAAAGAAAAAGAAATTAAATACTTGGACTTGGCTAATGAGATTGTTGACATGTGGTGTGTTGATTCGGCAATTATTGTTCTGATTATCGTTTTGGTCCATGGTTTGATGGCAAAGAGTCTCGATAACCATCTGAAGAGGCTCTCATTAGCTAGTTGGATCAAGGGCCTGATACAAAAGGCAGTCCTTCTTGGCACGGCACGTATTGTGAGGAGGTTCCTGTCTTTAAAGCCCTAACCACCGGTAGCTTGGTCCCTGCACCCGATGCCGGTGGGACACTATTTTTTATATTTTTAAATAGGTTTTTTATTTTTTATATAATGTATTTAAAAATATAAATTAATATGTTAGTAATGAAATAAAGAGGAAATAACAATTAAATCAAATCAGACCGTGAAAAGTGAAAGGGTTCTATTTCTAATTATACTGAAGCGTAAGAGAAATAAAAAGACTCGATTAGTAAAGTATTTCGGTCGTTATCGTGTTAGCAAGAAAATAATCCGTGACATACTGACACCGGACGTCCAAGACGGAACTTTTTTAAACAGTTTTTTAACTAGTTTAAATAACAAAAATGTCATCAAAAATATCATGAGTGTTAAAAATAGTGTTTTTTCTTGATATGTGTGTGTATATATTATTTTACAAGTGCAATATTTGATAAATAGAGACATTTTAAGTTTGAAAAATCTGATGTTTAGCGCAAAGTGACAGTAGTAGAAACGCTTCAACGCTTCGCTTATGAGGCGTGCAAAAAACAAAAAAAAACACGTTTTAATAGAAAATCGAACTAAAAATCAGAAAATAACTTTTAATTAATATTTTATTCAACTGTTATAAAAGTATATATACTAACTCAATATGTTTCAATAATGTTCTAAAATTCTTAAATCAAAATAAAGTTATGAACAGAAAACTAAATTTCATTGTAAAAGCGTGGGGTGCTTTTATATCAACTCTATGTTTATAAATAGCTACTAATTATATATTTACAACAATCAATATCGAGCACCCCACGCTTTTTTTACGCTCGCAATCGAAGTAAAAACCAAATTTATTACACGTCCACAAAACCATTTGGTCGTCAACATTACAATTTACTATCTAAGAGTATCGGATAAAATTGGTTAGTTTTGAGCAATTTTGTTGTAAAACCTACTAACTAACTAACTATCTTCACGCTGTATCCCTGACGGGGTAGTCAGAGAGGACAGATCGCCAGGCTTCGCGATCCATGCATACTTCTTTCGCTTTTTCAAGATTCATCAATCGCTTCCTACACGCACGTCTGGGTATCCGAGTACTTTTGACCAGTCAGTTTTTGAGAAATCTGCTCACGTGCTCTTCATATGTAAGTCTCGGCCTACCCTGACTTCTTCTACCCTCTACTTTCGCATAATATATATTCTTCGTCCATCGTTCCTCACTCATTCGTTGGACGTGTCCAAACCAACGGAGCACGCCCTTTTCCAGCTTAACGCTGACACTTTCATTCAAACCTGCCATATTGCGTATCACTTCGTTACGTATTCGGTCGGCCAAAGTAACGCCGCACAATTTTCGAAGTGATCGCATCTCCACAGTATTCAATTTACTTTCATGCATCTGCTGACATACCCAGGTTTCGCTAACGTAAAGCAAAGTTGGCACTAACACTGCGTTATGAATCGCCAGTCGTGCTTCTTTTACGATGCTTTGTCGCTTTACTAACTGGGACAAAGCACCGTTAACCTTGTTTCCGGCAGCTACTCGCCGTTTTACATCCGAATCACATCTTCCATCCGCGCTAAACATACTTCCTAAATACACAATTTCATTCACTTGCTCTAGTCGTTCCTGGTTTACCCTAATCTCGCATTTGGTTCTTACGTCATCTCTATCAAATACTAGAACCTTAGTTTTACTTGCATTCAGCAATGACCCTTACTTTCACACTCCTCTTTCATATTAGTGACTAGTGCCTGAAGGTCGGCTTCTGATGAGGCCATGAGCACTGCATCATCAGCGTACAGCAGACAGTTTACTTTAAAGTCACCAAAGTTCACACCCATATCACAATCTTTCAACTTCTGCAGGCAACTGTCCAGATACACTATGAACAGCCAGGCGAACAAGACACAATCCTGTTTGACGCCTGTACAGACATCAAAAAGAGGTGACACATCCCCCCCTACTCGCACGCAAGCCTTACAGTCTCTATAAAGCGACTTTTTTTTTGCAGGGATGGAAGATGTGATTCGGATGTAAAGCGCAGAAAATCTTCTGGCTAATAGTCAGAAACTTCTCCGCGATCATGCGGAGAGAAAACACTTGATCCATGCAACCTCTTCCACGCCGGAATCCGCATTGAGCCTCCCATAAATACCTTTCAGACTTTTCTTGCATTCTTGCCGTTATAACCTTTGCATACCTTTTACTAAGCTGACCAAGCTGATTGCCCTGTAGCTGGAGCAGTTTAGGCGCGAGCCTTTCCCTTTGTAAATAGGTACTACAACTGCTATTCGCCAGTCATCCGGGACCTCACCCGTCCGCCAGCACAAGTTGCATAACAGACATAGTGTATCCCAGACGCGCGACCCACCGTACTTGATCATCTCTGCAGTAACTCTGTCTTTTCCCGCAGCCTTACCACATTTCATACTTCTTATCGCTTGTTCAATTTCTTTCATACTAATGACTTCAATGACATCGGGATCCAGAGCATCGAAGTGAGCTCTACTTCCCGATGTGGCATCTCCGTCTTTTCTTGCATACATCTTTCCATAATATTCACTCCATCTCTGCAGGACGTCAGTTTGGTCTGTTAGAACGTCATTGTTAACACTAAGCACTTTATTCATACTGCAGATTGCCGAAAACTCCGGGTCTTGCCTACCTCTTTCCAGAAGAGCTTGGCATTATCCCGGAAATTGGACGACAACCTTTCATCCGCTTTCATTCTGCACCTTTCACGAGCTCCTTCTATCAGTGCCTTCGTGTTAACTTTTTGCAGCTTGTATCTCTCTTTCATATTAAAATCATTTCGCGAGGCTAAGTAGTCTAACCCTGCTTTCTTCTTCATTCGAACTGCTTCTTTCACTTCCTCATTCCACCATGCATCACGCTTATTACTACAGCCTCTTTTCGTTTCTCCACACACTTCCACAGCGGCATTTACCATACTATCCCTAAGGTTCTGCCATACACTTTCCACATTCTCACTACTGACATTGACGTCGCCAAGCTTTTCGGCTACCCTTTCTTTATATTTATCCCTAATGCATGCATCCTGCAACTTCCAGCTTTTGATGCTATAAGTCGGCTCAGGTTCAGGACACTCGGTACGATGACGCCAACCCGCGAATAGACCCCTAATCCTAGTTATGACTAGGTAGTGGTCTGATCCCAGCTCAGCGCCCCGATAAACCCTTGTGTCCATCACCTGTTTACGGAGCCGACTATCCATTAGGAATAGATCTATCATGCTTCTCTTTGACTTACATCTCCTCGTATACATATGAATTTGTTTGTGGTTGAACATTGTGTTCGCCACAAACAAATCCTTATCCTTACAGAATGCCAGTATAAGCTTGCCAGCGTCGTTCACCCTTTTATCCCCATACTTCCCGAGTACCGACTCAAAACCATCGCGAGCGGTACCCATCCATTCAAGTCTCCACATACTATAAGTCTTTCATTTCCTTCTATCACGTTTAGAGCTTCTCTCATACTCTCCCAGAAGTCCTCTAGCTCACTCGCGTTCGACGAATATACTGGCGCGTAAGCAGCTACCAGAAAAATCTTCGTCAAACCAAGTTTTAGACGGATCCAGAGGATTCTGGGACCTACCAGTTTGTACTCATACATACCGGAGGCCAATCGCGTGGACAACAAAAGTCCAACCCCCCGACTGCCATGCTCGCTCTCTGGTACTCCAGACCATAGCGCGAGCACCCCACCCGGGAGCTCCAAGACTTCGATGCCCTTGCGCTTGGTCTCTGTCAAGCACACTACATCTAACTTTCTCTCATTCATAACATCCATCAACTCATTCATCTTATCTGCCATTCCTTCCCTAACATTCCACGCAGCTACCCTGCACTCCGTCCTCCACTTCACGCCGTGTCGGGCCACACGTGTAGGGTGGCGGTCCCCTACGCCGCTCTGGCTCAACTTTTCGCACCAGCGGGGACGAACTGGTGCTCGTCGCCTCGGGGGCACGCCCTAACATTGTTCGCCCTGGTGGCACTCGTGTCGGAGTAGAATTGCAGCCGTAGCTGGCAGGGATAGCGACGTGCACGTTTCTACTCTTCATCCCCATAAAGTAAAACAGTAAAACCTACTATTTTATTGATTTTATTCATAAATCGGATTAGGCAAGTAAGAATTTCCAATCCTTCGTCATTCACCTTAGAGGAGGCTACAAAATAAAACCCTTCTACCAAAAATTTATCTAATGGTAATAATTTAGTTTTTTTGCTTAGTTTAGTTAATGGAGCCAATAAATGTGTTTAAAACGTATGAAACCCTAGCGCGGGTTGTGCCATCTATCGAGCGCGGATGTAGTTTCATGGAGTCATACATTTTAAGTGAAATTCAACATTTTGGGATTCAGCATTTGGAGAGTTTACCACTAGTAGTTCTGTGAACCGTAGACTTCGAAGTATTTTTTTTTTAATACATTTCTTTTTTAGTTTTTTACGCTCTTGCCAACCAACACGGGAACATTTCCCCTACCCTGCCTCCATTTCCCCCCCGATCCATTCCAAGTTGCATGTAGATCCGATAAAAATGCGACCTGTAGACTGAATGGAAGGACGGACGGACGTTCGGACATCAATAGCATTTTTCCCATGCCAATGAATTTAAAAGGGAGACTTTCGTCGGTTCGTTTCGCTCGCCTTCTCAGTCAATAAGCAGACCAAGCAGTGCCCTTACTATCTAAAGGACAAGGCAAAGACACAGGTGCTCTTACGGGGTTATGATTTCAGACGGAAGTTGCTCCCAACCCTAAACATGCAACTCTCTTAGCAGTTAAATAAAAATGGACCCTAGGTTCTAAATCCAGATATGCTAGCAATTGGGAATACACTAAGGTAAAGAAGAAGAATTAGATTTTATTTTTGGCAGTCTGACGTCATCAGTTGATTACAAGCAGTATAATATAATCAGAAACACTGTTTTTTGAAGCGCTCGTGGCCCCGCGGTCTCAGTGTTCGGTAAACGATCACTGAGGTACGCAACTTTCACTATGGCTGGTCGTCGGATGAGTGACCACTTTGTGGCATTTACATTTGCGAGCGTTTCCGTGCTTCGGAAGGCACGTTAAGCCGTTGGTCCCGGTTGCCAGTAAAATGGCAGTCGTTAAGCCTGGTTGAAGGCCTTATAGGCGGCATAAAAAATTTCAACAGCAGGTAGCCATAACCTGCGTCTGTCTATTTCAACACGGCAATGGGCTCGCCACCTATTACGTGGGACAGGAATCCACACGGTGAAAAGTGGGCATATAATATGCCTCTGCCACCCCTTCGGGGATAAGGCGTCATGGATATTTATTTATTTATTTATTTTACTGTTTTTAGCTGTCAAAATATTAGTGGACTATCAAAAATGACACTGACTAGCGGCCACTGGCGCGGTACATGTTAGTAGTATTCTTTTGGCCGACCGATAGAAGTCTATTGGAGTACGATTGTAATAGTAGACTACGGAAAACTGTCAGGATTGTATAGGTGGCTTTCTATTCTTCGATTCGATTTCGAAACGATTGAAATAGCAAACTCTGCGCCAAGGTTCAAAACTTTCAGGTGAGATTGGATTGAACCCCAAAGTAGGTACTTGGTGGGGCAGAATCCAGCCTCGTACTTCAAAACCATCAATCAATGTTACTCGCACTCTCTTTACTAGAGAAGCCTTCTCTTTATATTTCATGCAACCAAGGGCTGTCAACGGGCGTTACCCTTTTTTCATACGATTTTTTTTATAAATATTGTTGGACATTTATTTTTATACAGCGCCATCTAGTTCAAGGTAAGCTAATATAAGATGTTGGTGTATGGGATCTATATTACTGATAAACACTCTTATATATTTCTGAATACATACATATTATACATAGGTTGGGTACATCCAAACTCCGAAACAAACAATTGTGGATCACTAAAATATTTGTTCTTATTCGGAAATCAAACCCAGGACCTCAGTAGGGCAGTCGCATACACTACTACTACGCCGCCGAGGCAATCAACTTACACTGCAACAGGTTAAAAATTGTTACAGACAAATGGTAGGGAACTGACAGATAGCGTATCCGATTTCGCATACTATGTATACTTTGCACGCATATTACTTTCTTCTCTAGTGCGAGCGAGAGGGAACGATCAACATTCCTTGTGTTTAAAACATTAGATACCTTGAATAAGACATGGAGGTCACAGCTACACTTTAAATGAAATTCTCCTAAACTAAACTTAAACAGTATTTGAAGCACCCATTGTTATTTCCCGTCCTTAAATAGAAACAATAGAAGCGCGCCTGCGCATGCCGTTATACACAAATTGATCAATTACTTTAATTCGGGTAAGAATCTTCAATCCAACCATAGATTTTGTTGCCGAAGTACTTGTCATTATCGTTATTTAGTCGTTGTCCTGGGGGCCAAGTCAGCTATTTCAATCGTGTAGAAATAGTACAATTTTGACAGTTTTATGTGGTCTACTATTACAATCGTACTCCAATAGACTTCTATCTTCTTCTACTAAAACGTACCGCGCCAGTGGCCGCTAGTCAGTTGCATTTTTTAATGGTCTACTAACTTTTTGACAGCTAAAAACAGCGATTCTGGTTCTATTCTACGGCTTGTCAATAGTAGACTCATGGCCGTTTGCACTAAACAGAATATAAGTCAATCCTAACTATGAAACTCTTTAGTCTAAGCATTGCATCGCCTGTGTTGACATTTCATTGGCACTAATGTTTTTATCTTAAGATAATCTTAACTTTCTGGTTCATAGCTAAGTGAATGAGATTGATGTTTATTCTATGCATTTTTAGTCTGTTGCTACAACACTGTCAACATTTGTCAACAAGATACACAATTTTATTCTGGATTTTAGCTGTAAAATACATTATTTAATCTAATCGAATGTATTTTCGAGTGCTTATGTGTAAAAATGGGCCTGGTATCAAGAATTTTTAAACATAAAAGCTTCGACAACGTGTACAAGTGCATTTGGATAAGTCAGCGGAACACGATTTTTCTGTTCCTTTCCAAAATCTACATACAGCTGGAATTAATTTTAATAGTGGAATATTAAACATAGAAGCTTCGACAACGTGCAAAAGTGTTGTGCAATTGGAGAAGTCAGTGAAATGTCGTTTTTTCTAACATCCATATATAGCTCCAGCAAAGTTACAAACAGCAAGTAAACAAACAAACCTATACATGAAAATGCTACTATACACAGAATGTAGTTTTAAATGAAGAAGATTCTGATTAAGGACTTGAAAACGAAATATAAACAACAAGGAAGATTCAAATTGTTTAAATCTAGCACTAGCTCAAGTCAAGAAGTCCGAGAAGAGGAAAAATAAAGAAGTATTTTACAAACAGCAGTCATGGTCGGAGAATTTATAAAATTCTTTTATCTCCTTGAAAACATGGATACATGTTATGTACCTAAGTAATGCAGACTTCGTGTTTATTATTTTCCAAATCTGATGTATTATTTTGTATAAGCATTGCGATTTAACGTTGCAATACTGCCAGAATTCTTAGTACGGTTTTGGCGGAGAGCGATGTGGAAGAGATTTTGATGCCTCTAAATTACAATTGTGTATAATTTGTTTTAATTTAAAAAAACGGTCAAGCGCGAGTCGAACTCATGCGCCGAGGGTTCCGTAACTTACCCATAATACCGACAATAAAATTTGTATGGACCTAATTTGAGGTATGCGCCATTTAAGCTAGACCTCCAAATTGTACGAGCGCCCATACAACTTAGAGGTCAATATAAGCCCATCTTTTTACCGTGTTTACTCAGGACCTTGATTTTTATGCACCTATTAGGAACTAGACCTCAGTATCTGGTATAAATTTCAACTTGCTAGGGACACGTCCACCCGTACCTGAGAAATAAGATGATGACACACGGACGGACAGATAGACAAGAAAGTAATCGGTTCCTTTTTTTACCTTTTGAGGTACGGAACCCTAAAAATGGTGCGTCCTTAGACATCAAGAGTTCAAAAAGGTGCATGAGAATAGGAAAGTAGGTAGGTTGCAGTAGAAGCGTATTCTGTATTCTGTTGGTATTACTTCAAAATCTCCATAGAAAGTAACAGTAAAGATTCTATCGCTTTACTGGGACTAGAAAACAGCACTTAGAATTAGACTTGACGTAGACAAAGAGCAGATAATCGTGCATACTAAACATATTTGAAACTGATGACGAGGCTGTATGAACAAAATTTCCGTTGCCTGCCCAAGATTAGGGTGAAAAGAACTAAAAGAAATCAAATGTGACAATGACAGTTTATAAGCATTAGAAGTTAATACATACTTAGATGATAAGAGTCGCATAACCGTTGTCATAACTTTAGGCATCGACTTAGCGTATTTAAGATACGCCTAGTGTTGGTGCAATGTATTTTTTCATTAGGAGTGTTATAAGAACCATAGATGTAAAGTTATGATACTCCTAAGTAAAGTGCAAATGGGCATCAGCCCCTAGATTGTCGAAACATAATCCACACTGGTTAACCCCTCGGAAGAATGTCTCAGGGTTCCTGATAGCCTACTGGTTTTGGCTGGATAATATCCCGTTTCCTTGAGGGTTAGTTCACGTACTATCCCGCATTTTTGGGGGTTGGTGGTTCGCAAAGCTGTCACATTATGGTCACGAAATAAAATAACATTTCTATTCAGTGATATCTGGCGAACAAGTAGGTATAGTATGCAAGTGAAATTACTATACACGGTCACCCTAAAAGGATTGATTTCAAAATCTTAATACCTATATTTTTGTGACATTAAAATTTGCCTATGGTTATTAAATGAATAACTATACGAAACTTTATAGCTATGGTGATGGAACAACAAAACATGAATTGAGTTTTTTTCTGTTAGTGTGACCACGAACACGGTGGGACAAAATTGGAGGGACCACAAGTCAGTTGCTTTTAGTGGAACTTAATAGTGGGACAGTCAGTTGCTGTTAGTGGGACTTAATAGTGGGGTCTAATGGTGATGGGACCACGAGCACGGTGGGTCAAAGTTGGTGGGACCACGAGTCAGTACCCAAGTGTGTTAGTTATTACCGGGACTAAACGCGGCTATTATTCTAATCTTTTGATGCCTGTCTTTGCACCAGCCGTGGTCAACCTGGTCGAAACGTCAGGCAACAAAAGGTATGAAAAATAACCGCGTTTAGTCCCGGTAATAACTAATAAACTTATAGTATGCAGAGCGATAGTTTAAAAGTTATTATACAAAACCTAATTAAAATAGATACAGGATTTTCCGAAAACTATCATTCCTTATAGGATTATATATATAGTATCTATAGGTATATATATGTATATATATAGGTATCACTATACTTTACTCACTATACTCATATATACTTTGCTTCCTGTACCTAGTTTTTTTTTATTTTTTGGTGCCTCGGGGAATGCTTTTTTGCACCGTCATCCCTGTTTCGGGGGCAGCAGGGATGGTGTGTGGGACTCCCGGCCCTCTGGGGGCCGTCCTACCCACTAAACACCGCGGTGTTCCACCTTCTTCGCAACAGGGTCGCAGGATAGGCCTGAGGGCTATTCACTGCGACCCGGCTAAGGGAATGCCCCACTATGAGGCTCTCCTCGGGGGGCCAGATGTGCTGCCCCCCACAATCTCCCGGAGGAGGTTAAGTTGTGCCCACTCGAGCCGTCCCCAATCATGTGGAGAGTGATCGAGCGGGCACCTGAAGGCACCCCGGAACACGAGAGGTGCCAGCCGCCAGGAGGCTATTGTGAGCAGGGTCCCCCGACCTTCCGCCCACAGCCACAAGTTAGTCGGCGGTACGCCGCGTATCCGCCCGGCGCCGCCCTCGACGCCCTCGAGACGGGAGCGTGCGTCCTGCTCGCTCCCGAACCCGTAGCTCCTCTCTTTTTGCCGCCATCACCTCGCTGGCGAAGGAGGCGACGGCGGCCCAGCATTGTCGGCTGCCGGCCATGGCTCGCACTGTACCTAGTTAGGTTACGTTAGATTAGGTGTGCATAGGTAACTACCTATGCACACGCACATACAAGTGACCATTAAAAGTGTTAACGATCCTCATAATGTCCATAATTCTACAATATTATCTGACGTCACTGCATTATATGACCGTAATTTTCCCTATAACATTTCCATATTAATTATGAAAATGCGTCACTAATTAAATTCAATGAGCTTTGACTTCGAGAAATCAATAGGAATAGTTCAGAAATTACCCAGTTATTTCTGAATTAGTTTTCATATAATAAACGCTTCTAGCCCCGTTTTTTTTACAGTTGTTAAGTCAAGCTGATGGCCTTATGGGCTTGTATATTTGCAATAGTAGGTAACCGCAATCTGCGATTATCTATATCAATATGTTCACCACCTGTTACGTGGGATAAAATACAAACTGCAAAGTGTGGGTATATAGTATGTCTCTCCCTACCCTTCAAGGGTAAAAAGGTTCTCTGTAAGATTTCCGGGGTCGAAGCGACTTCACCAGCTAGTGCACCTTTTTTTAGTGGTAATTCTTTTACGCAACGTTTATCGCACCATACCCTGTACCTGTTGCGAAAACAGAGAGCGTATGTGGGACTCCCGATCTTCTGGTATAACCACTAAACACCATGGCCTACCTCAGCATAAAGGAGGAACACGAGGAACGCATCAGCGGCTTCTGGAGTCTTCCCTGCCATGCCCCATGATTGGTGCACGTCATGGGATGACTATACCTCAGGCGGGACTTAATCCCGCCTTACACTATCTGATAATATGTAAGGTGAAAACTGCGTCTCGCCTAGACTACACCACCGATCACAGCGAGGTGTCACCTGACTCGGGTCACTTGAAGCGACACCAGAGCTAGCGGTGCACCTATTGACTAACAGATGAGGCAACGAACGTAGGTGCCTTTACGAGGTAGGGAAATCAGACGGCAGTCAGCAAATATCAATGATCAAAATCAAATGACATCACACATATTGATCACGGAAAGTGTGATCGAAGAAAATAGTTTAAATACCTGTATTATTTTCTAAGTAAATACATTATTAACATAAAGACTGCGTCAATTCCACTAAACACAAAATAGGGGAAAGTAAAATGACGTAAATGGAAAAAATACAGTGAAAAATAATTGTTGCTTTATTGGTGTTCAGTCTTTAGGTCACGCGTCCAAGGTTTTTTTACAGGGACGTTTATAAGGATATACGGCATGAGGTAAACGATTATGAGGTATAAAAAAAACCTTGCTGACGACTACATAACATTACGGCCTTTTTCTAGGGAAACTGAATACGTTTTTATAAAAGGGTTGCCTGTGTCTTCAGAAATTTACCAGTAAATTAAATTTAATCTATACTAATATTATAAAGCTGAAGAGTTTGTTTGTTTGGTTAAACGCGCTAATCTCAGGAACTACTAGTCGGATTTGAAAATTTTTTTTTGGTTTAGATAGCCCATTTTTCGAGGAAGGCTATAGGCCCATTACGCTACTATACTGGGGAGCAGAGCAGTAGTCATAAATGTCGACAAATCGGGCAAATTTTTATGCTTCATTGTAGAATTAATAAGCGACGGGATTAAATAGGTGCGACGTGAGGACGAAAAATTCCACGGGCGAAGCTGTGGGGGTCATCTAGTTAGTCATATTCTTAAATGACGATTAGAGACATTGCTGTAAAGAATTTTAGTTTGTTTAGATAATGGTTCTGGTAGCTCAGTGTATTAAAGAATTGCCCTGGTTGGGCAAAGGTCACAGGTTCAAGTCCCGTCTCGAAACAGGTTGTCTTTAAATCCTTTAATAAAATTTTAATGATAATAATAATAATAATGGAATTTGGCGTCGACAAATGTGCAGTCATGCATGTAAAGAAGGGTGTGATCGTGGAGTCTGATAGTGTTGGTAGCTTTCGAATTCCATAATACTCAGATCTCTCTCCACTACTGAGACCTATAAATATCTGGGTATATCACAGACATTAGGAATTAACCAATCCGGTCTGAAACAAACATTGAAGAAGCGATTCAATGGCCGTCTGAAATAAGTACTGAAAAGTCTTTTATCAGGCGATAATAAAGTGCGTGCCTTCAATGGGTGGGTCATACCGGTCCTAATGTATTCCTTCGGTATACTTAGATGGACTCAGACTGAATTAGATGCCATGGATAGGAGAGTGCGGTCCCTGTTGACCACATTTCGAATGCATCATCCTCGTTCATCAGTAATGAGGTTGTATATCCCTCGGAAGTGTGGAGGTCGAGGCTTTTTAAATGTCAAGACCCTCCATAACCGTGAGATATGCAACCGCAGATAATATTTTCTCAATGCTGACACGAGGTTGCATCGCGATGTGGTTGCAGTGGATAATGGACATACCCCGCTCTCGTTGGCTAAAGAGAATTGGCATAAACCTATAGTACTTGGTGTTACTGATCGCAAAGAGGTATGGGAGAGTAAGGAACTGCATGGTCGTTTTTATCAGGCCTTACACAGGCCCGATATTGACTTCAATGCATCAGTATCTTGGCTAAGGTTTGGTGATCTCTTTGGAGAGACTGAAGGGTTTGTTTTTGCAATTACTGACGAAGTTGTAATGACGAAAAAGTACAGGAAGTTTATCCTGAGAGGGTAGTCCCTAAAAAGCCAATTTTTTCAAGTTTGCCAACAAGTAGTGAAATTGATATGGTGTCAAATGCTTTTTTCAGATCTAAGAACACCGATAAACATCTGTCTACTGTCCACCTGTTCAGTCACTATTTGGGTAAGTGCCAGTACTGCATCCTTGATTTGCCTCGTCTAAAGCCAAATTGTGAAGAGGTGAGTAGTTGGTACTTATAAAGATAATCTATAAGCCTCGAGTTAAGAAATTTCTCCAGTATTTTAGAGATGGCAGGTAGTACAGGTATCGGTCCATAATTACCAATATCGTCTATAGATCCACTCTTGAAAACTGCGGTAATAATAGATTTATTTAATAGTTCTGGGAATACGCCTTGTTGAAAGCAAAGGTTAACGAGATGCGTAATTATTGGCACAAGTTCATTCTTAGTCAATTTCAAAAAACTGATAGGTATGTTATCCCAGCCAGGAGCGCTCTCTGATCTCATGTTAATCTAAGTATTTTCAACTTCAGTTGGATCAGTATCCATGAGAACAAATGAGTTGCCTTGTGGGGTTTCGGTCTCTGCCAAAGAATTTTGCTTTATATCGTCACTGACTTGTATACCAAGAGCAAGCTGTTTTCCTATATTTGCAAAGTAGCTATTAATGAAATTCACAGTCTCGAGGGGTGTGTTTTTTAGACATAGATAGATAGATAATTCTTTATTGCACACCATTAAATACAGTATTTACAGGAATTAAAATTACAATTGAAATTACAATTTTCGGTCTTATCGCTAAAATCGATCTGTTCCAGACAACCTTAGTATGGAAAGAGAAGATCAGGAAAACAAAGAAATAGGTCGTTGATGGCGTACTTACATAATAAACTAAAGATCAGTATGATAGCGAGGATAATAGGTAAGTTGTACACAATAAAGAAGTAAAAGAAAAGAAATACTACAAGTAAAGTTAAGTACTTAGTTACAGGACAGAAAGTGGTTTTTAACCTTGTCCTTAAAGATAGCGAGTGACTTCGCGCGACGAATATCTAATGGTAGCGCATTCCACAATCGTACGGCCAAGACAGTATAGGATTTTCCTAAGAATAATGTGGAATGTGACGACATAGTAGATGGTATACAGTCATTACGTGGTTTATTAGAACCAGTAATCTGTTTTATGTTTTTCCATAACAGTTTATTATTGTTTATTGACCTCGCTAACAGATCTCTTTCGTATTTTCGCCTTACTTTTTTTAATGAGGTTATTACAGTAGTTTTTATAGCAAGTATAGGTTATCCTTAAAATTTCATTAAAACCTTTTTTTACGTAGTCTTTTCTGTAATTTGTTCCTATGTTTAATGCATCTCAAAATTCCAGGAGTTATCGGCTTCAGCGTGCGCTGACTCTTAGGTATTCTGCCATTGGTGGTGCCAGCATTTATAGCCTCAGTTATGGTTTCCATCAAAATTTGTGTTAGATGACTAGGATTATTGTAAAATAGAAAATTTGAGAGGTTTATGTGTTGAAGGAAATGAAGGGACTTTGTATAATCTACTTTAGACTTTAATAATGGTTAAACCAAATTATACTTTACCAAAAATATAATTATCAAGATTACACAATACTTGTCTGAAATACTCTCATGCAGGAAAGCACTAACATGGTATAAGGCAAATTGAAGGCATTATGTGCGGTTTGAAATTTTTTTAAACAGCGAGCAATTAGTGCACTTCTTCATTATAGGGTTCCGTACCTCAAAAGGAAAAAAAAACCTTATAGGATCACTTTATTGTCCGTCCGTCCGTCTGTCTGTCAAGACTAAGGTCCGTATTCCAGAACGTTACTTAATACTCAATCAACGCTTGAGGCTAGATTTTGCTCTATAAAATCTACTCTCAAGCGTCGATTGAGCATTGAGATACGTTCTGGAATCAATAAAGTGATCCCATAAGGTTTTTTTTAATACGGAACTAAGACCCTTAATCTTGGGTACGCGTGAAATTAAAACTATGAAATAATCAAACTTCTAAATTAATGTAAAAAAATTATAGCCGTTTATGACGTAAAAATTATATTTTTCGATATAATAATAAGGAATTCAAATTAGACCGGGGGACACAGTTAGCTATTTATAAAATAATGAACATAAAAAAAATTACGAAATCATCGGTGGGCGTGTCCACACTTGTCGGGTTTCTTTTGATCGTGAAGATCCAACCAACAAACCAGACGGACAAACAAAAACCAGACGGTCCATACCTAACCGTTTAGCGATGGACGTTTCGACGCAGCTATTGGCTATATGACGTGATATAAAATAATACTGGTGTAATCTTGGCGTATAGCTTTGCCTATCTCTTCAGGGCATAAAGAGTGACTATATGTAAGTCTTCTTCTTTATTCTAAGTGTTTTTCTGTTACTTCCAAATTGTACCTGGATTTGCAGTTTACTTTTATTTGGTGTCGCTTGGGCCCCAGAGATCTTGGTACATTTCACCCTAATATGTAAGTATGTATGTAGTGTCAGTATTAAGCTGGAAAAGGATTTACTCCGTTGGTTTGGACGTCCAACGAATGAGTGAAGAACGATTGACGAAGAATATATATCGTGCGAAAGTGGAGGGTAGAAGGAGTCAGGGTAGGCCAAGACTTACATAATGAAGACCACTTGAGCAGATTGCTCAAAAACTGAATAGTTAAAAGTACTTGGATACCGAGACGTGCAAGTATGAAGCTCATGCAAGAAGCGAAAGAAGTATTCATGGATCGTGAGGACTGGCGATCTGTCCTTACTGACTACCCCGTCAGGGATACAACGTAGTAAGTCGTGTATGTGTGTGTATGCGCCATTAATTCAGTTATGTCTAATTCAATCCAGTTTACACTAGATCAACACAATATCTTTATTCATACAGAATACACGTTTAACAACATTTTAGCTCGCCGAGTAATTTATTTGACGTGAAGTTATCTTTTATTATTGCAGCCGTTTACCGGCTCCTTATTTGTACGAGAAGAAAACTGGTTTGACAGACAACTTGACAAGTCGATAAAGTATAAAAACTTTGATTTTTTTTCTATATCAGATGATTTGACGACTTCAACATGTGCTTATTGCGCAAAGGAGGACGTTCGATAGACTTTTGAAAGTAGAAGAGAGAGAGAAAGGGAATTAATTACAACTATACTATATTCTTATACATATATAACTATACTATACTATATTATACACGACATTGGGCTCACCGCTCTTAAGTCCGAGACTACAAGGACTTTAATTGGTCGTCCTAATTAGTGTCTAGCACATAAGACCTTTTAGTCTTTTTGTTACCACCACACTAAAAAGGCGGACCCCGGGCGTCGCGAGACGCAACTGGGACAGACGCTCGGATGATGATGACACTAAAAAGGCAACGGGTTCAAAATTTCTTGCAAATTTAACATTTAAAATAGACACGTTTTATTAATTTTATTCGGCCCTTTAGCCTGCGCATGTCCATTTCAATGCAAAGGCAATGGGCTCACCACCACGTGGGACAAAAATGCTTACGATGAAAAGTGGGCGTAAAATATGCCTCTGTATACCCCTTCAGGGATAAACATAAAGGCGTAACAATATGTATGTATGTATACTATATTCATTTGAGTTATTATCACAATTATTTCGTCGGTGACATTGTTCAAACGACGGCAATCTACTATATATATATATACATATATATATACCCTAAAAGCAGAATAGCATAATCACATAATCATACCTACACACTCACATGAAGCGCTCGTGGCCCCGCGGTCTCAGTGTTCTGTAAACGATCACTGAGTTACGCAACTTTCACTATGGCTGGTCCTCGGATGGGTGACCACTTTGTGGCATTTACATTTGCGAGCGTTTCCGTGCTTCGGAAGGCACGTTAAGCCGTTGGTCCCGGTTGCCAGTAAAATGGCAGTCGTTAAGCCTGGTTGAATGCCTTATGGGCGGCATGAAAAATTTCAACAGCAGGTAGCCACAACCTGCGTCTGTCTATTTCAACACGGCAATGGGCTCACCACCAATTACGTGGGACAGGTAAATCAACACGGTGAAAAGTGGGCATATAATATGCCTCTGCCACCCCTTCGGGGATAAGGCGTGATGGATATTTACATACCTACACACAAATGTACTGATAACTTCATTACCCTTCTTGTTGCCTATGTCGCAATCAGATAAAAGCGACATTGTTGGTTTGTCTAGCCGCATTCATTTTTAGTTCGTACGCATTTTCTTGGCGACCGGTCTATGCTCATAGTAATGTAACAGTAGATGGTTATATAAGTAAAATAACTGTTTCATCCCTATTTTTCACAACAATAGCGTGGAAACAAAATGATCCAATAATGTAAACATTTATTTTTTCATTTCTGCCGTTCCCGCCACGCATTCTGCCGCAAAATTACTTTTTGTTCTATTTCCATCCACTTCCCACCACATACTTCACCCACCGACAGCTGAGATGGGATTTTGGGGTTAATTCGTGGCCATAACTAATCTATACAAAAAAAAATTTTGCCTTTTTTAAAAAGTGTGGAATTATTGAAGTATATACCGATTCTGGAAGCTCTTAGGGTTATTAAAGTTACGAAACGCAGTATGAACGTTGTTTAGTGAAAAGTATATCACTAGAAGTAGAAATCAGTGTCCATAAAAATAAATAAAATAATCACAAATTTCCATTGCCTACTATAATTTAAACCGCACATATTCTACAAACGCGATTTACATAAAAATGCGACATTGCGGTTATATGCGAACGTTTGACGTCAAAGTTGGTACGGTCAGCACCACTAATGTTTATTAATTAATGACCAGCAATGCTGGTAATGGACTGAATTCAATATAAGGCCATGCACACACACACCTCTTTACTCTTAGGGGCACCTTCATAAATAGTAGTGTATGTGATTGCCGCATTGAGGTATCGGATTCGATACCCGGGTGGGGAATAAAATGTATATGTTCCAAAAATGTTTGTTTCGGGGTTTGGGTGTTACCTTTGTATAATACTTATGTATTTAGAAATATATAAGCACATTTATCAGATGTGTTCAGACCACATACCACTAGTTTATTTTAGCATACTTTGGGCTAGATATCTTCGTCTCAACTTTTCACACTTTTCGTACCAGCGTTCACCAGCTTACTCCGCAAGTATAAAGAATAAAATTTGACAACAGTGTAAACGGGCTCAACTTGTACAAACTTGCAAGTGATGTTGTAGGTTACAATATTTACAATCTAGTTAGACAGTTGCCTAACTTGTAAAAGAAAATGAAAATAAGACGTGTTTATTTGAATTTGAATTTGTGTTTAGTTGAACACGTATTTCACTTGATGTTTTAGCATATACAGATTTCTGAGAACACAGTATTTAATTTACTTGTTAAGTTGGACATTCAGAAGATTAAGCTGAAACTTCAAACAGAATCAATAGTTTGGTGCGTTCCACCCTCATGCAAAAATGTAGGAATATCCGTGTTCAACCAGATGCAGAGGTATACTATATTGACATTGCCAGTACATTATGTTTCTATTCAATTGATTTCAGCTGTAAACACTAATATGACTTACTTATTTTTAGTGTAAATCCGGAAACAGCTTTGAGTTTTTAATTACCTGAACAAAGGAAAATACATATTAATATTGTTAAGTCATGTCACTAAAAGAACTATGAATATGAAAGTTGATGAATTCTCCTTTTGGCCAGAGGAAGGCCAAAGCAAAAATGGATGGACTGTGTAAGGAGTGATATGAATATAAAAGGAGTGAATTATCAGATGACGAATAACAGGGATGAATGGAAGAAGAAGACATACTGCGCCGACCCCAAGTAAATTGGAACACTGGCAAGAGGAGGAATGAATAAGTGTTGCGACGCCAAATATAATCAGACTGCTCATCACATACTCTGGGTGTCTATAGCATTAGGCAAAATGAGCGATATAATATGCTAAGCAGTTTACAAGTAACATCAGGAGTAGTTTACTATGCGGATCTCAAGGCATCTGGGGTGAATTATTGTGCTTTTAGACATTTCTGCCATACTTAATACTACAAATTGCTGTACTCTAGGCACACATAGGACCCGTAATACTTTGCGTGGTGCTTTTCTCCAAATGGCTACCTAGTTGCCTTCCACGTCTCCCATTTTGCAAAGTAGCGAGGAGGCGTTCATTTCTTTTTTTAAGTAGGTACCCCTAAATATCTTCTGAATTATTTCGATGGTGCTTCCAAGTCATTCTAACTTCTCCTGGGATTTCACTGAGTTTGAGCTCGGTGTTACTGTTCTAATCTTGGTTTCCAGAAGTCACAGTAATGGGAATACTACTGGCATTAGTCCCAATAAAAAAGTACTTTAGAGTCAACATTGAAAACCTATACCATGATCTCAATAAAATTACTGCATCTGCTGTTAAACAGAAGAGGTCCGAAGGGCACTGTTTCAACGAACTTTATATCAACACTATGGCAGTCGTTAAGCCAAGTTGAATGCCTTATGGGCGGCTTAAAAACTTCAACAGCAGGTCACTACAGCCTGCGCCAGTCCATTTCAACACGGCAATGGGCTCACCACCTGTTACGTGGGACAAAATGCATACAGTGAAATGTGGGCGTTTAATATGCCTCTGCCTACCCCTTCGGGGATAAAGGCATGAATAGTTCGTTTGTTGTTGAATCTAATCATAACTGGCCCTATTGTAAAAGTAGACATTTTGAATGCGATCGGCGCAATACGCTAAGTTGAGAAAGTACGAGTATACTAACACATTTACGCACGTTCTTCACAAAGTTAAAGTAAGTTACACTACCGTTCCTTTGTATGTTGACATAGAGTACGCGGGTCGATGCGCACGAGTGCCTTTCAATACACAATTTTTACAAACCGATTTCCGGGCGCCGCTGACGTCAGTAACATTTGCAACTGTTTTTGCTACTCATCGAAACTGTTGACTTATAATGCGGTAAAGTAGAAAACAATATTTTACGGTAACATCCATACATACATATTGTCACGCCTTTATTACCGGAGGTAGTAGGCAGAAGTATACTACACGCACGCAATATGCAGTTTTGTCCCACGTAGGTAACAGGTGGTGAGCCCTTTGCCGTGTTGAAATAGCGCAAAAAGCGCAGGATGTGGCGACCGAAATCCGACCCGAAGAGTTTTCGGGCCGATGAGAAGGCATTCAACTTAGCTTAACGACTTTTTATGTTAAGACGCAAAATAACCTAGAAATAAGGAGAACAACAGACTGGCATAGTAAGCAATTGGATCTAGTAGCTCTTTAACAATTGTTCAAAAATTTTAATGTCTGTAGATTAAAATACCACAAACATTTTGATGAGCAACCCAAAACTAAATGTAATTGGTACATAAGCATTCATAGTAAGTCACCCCCATCTGCAATAGTACTAGGGATCTACAATAAGACGCCTGACTTTCGCTGCCGACCTTCTACACTCGATGTACAAACATACATACACACATACATACCCGTGGATAAATTTGTTACGTCTAATGCAGCAGCATTGTTCAACAATCGGCTGAGCTGAGTTGAAACGAATAAGTATAGACTAGATAATAATGGAGCTGACATCGCCGCAAATAAATACAATGAGAAAAATGCAATAAATGACGTAATTATCGGCTTTAAGATGATTATTTTGTAATTGGTCCCATATCAATTTTATTTACAACAATCTGTACTAGTTCCCACGGTTTGTCAAGGATATCTTTAAGGGCTGTCATAAGTGCGTAAGAGAGTATTACCTATGTTTTTTTAAGTTACAATAATCTCATTTCAATCGTAGAGAATTCAAAATTGTTCAACTTCGCAACACATTCACAGCGACTAATAGTATGCAGGACCGCAAAATACCATTTAATATTTTAAAATAGTTATCTGTCAAAATGTATGCCAAGGCAGCGGCCTTCAGCATATTAATTATTATTTATATAGCCGTTTCACTTAATTAATATATTATATGTATTGCAGTCACGTAATTTAAGAATAAACTTAGGCAACACTTCACACGAAAAATATCTGGTGATATTTATTCATTATTGACTCAAGAATATCTGTTATTTTATTAGGTGTTGTACCAATATACGGCATCTTAGAAAATACTAGGTATAAACATATTTAAAATACGTGCATTGAAATAAAATTTGCTTAGAGAAATCTGTATTTAATTTTATATTTCGTATATATTTATATAGTAAAGTATACTTTATTTGTCCTTCAATAACATAGTAATCGTTTACGCTGTTGATTGGTGGCACTTGGTGGAACTTGCTACACATCTTGAACAAAAACACTTGTACTGTTCCACTTATTTATTATTTTAACCTGACCAGTTTCGCCTTACGGCATTTTCAAAGGTTAGCACATATTTTATGTATTTCGGATGTCATTGAATACAATATATGATAAATAATAATTTCATGATACCTTAATATTTTTTCCCCAAAATTAGGGAGAATCCAAAGAACTAAAGTAATACATTTAAACTCTAATTTTCGGGAAGATTCTCCCTAATTATGGTGAAAAATTATTAAGTGGTATCATGAAATTATTATTTTCCTCAGTCATACCATTGTTGTTATAACTTCATATATTGTATTCAATGACATCCGAAATACATAAAATATGTGCTAACCTTTGAAAATGCCGTAAGTCGAAACCAGTCAGGTTAAAATAATAAATAAGTGGAACAGTACAAGTGTTTTTGTTCAAGATACATAGTAACCTTTAAACCGATTTGGCTCAAAATTGCTGACATCCTGGAAGAAACTTAAATAGGTATACTAGCAGTTACCCGCGGTTTCACCCGGGTAATGTGTTTTAATGTTACTCCTTATAATAATCTATATAAGATACACAGTTCTACTCTACATTATTTTGTTATATCTCAACAGCGCTTTTTTTTATACGTGGCACGTCAAGCGTCACTCGCCTGATGGTAAGCAAAGTCGACGACCCATGATTGGGGCCGTTATCTCAACCCGCGCAGGGTTCCGATAGCGACCCTCATCTTGACGGCCCAGAAATATGCGTTTTCCGGCTTCTCTTAAAGGATCCAGATTTGTAGAAGGAGGGAAACACGTGCGCTGGCAGAGAGTTCCAACTTTTTATGGTGTGACATATGAAAGATCTACGGAATCTTTCGGTTCGTATAAAGCTCCCATACGGCTTAATTTTCCGATACCTTTCAACAAATGAACACAACATTGATTTTGTTTCTTTTGTATAAACTCATTACTATATAATTGATCAAATATCATGTAAATCAAACTATTGTAATTACTGGTGGTTAGAAAAGAGTGGCCATGACTTTTATTGCCAGGTTCTTCATCAGGCTCTACCTATTTCTGTTATGTACTAAAACTTTCCTCGAAAACTACCCTATCAGGTCCAAACAGCGTGAAAATCAGTGCAGTCGTTTTTGAGTTTGACAGATGCGGCTAAGTATTTGATCTATTATACACACACACACACACACACACACACACACCAAGTTAGTAAGAATGTGTTAATATTTTGCTCAAACAGTGTAACTTTGCCAATATTATTATCTCACGCAGCCCTTTACAAACTCAGTTGAAACAAAAATATAATGCTCCAGTATTTAGAAGTATTGTCGCCAACATAAATTCACGCTTCAGGGACTCTGTTTAGACATACGTCAGATAATATGGGCCGACAATGCTATGTTTCCATAGCTATGTGTAACAAATTATAGTTAACTAGGGCAGTGATGACGTCAATACTTATTAACAGAGTACCAAAGCTGAGAACCAGTTTGTAATTCTATTGTAATAAAACGAAACTATGTATACCTACTCATGTGCCAGGAAACCAATTGTTTAGTGTGTTTACCACGTGTGAAACTGTAGGTGGGTCTTCTTTATGGACAAAAATACTAAAAAAATATTGTAGGATTTTTCTTACACTACGCCGTCTAGCTCAAATTAAGGTATTATAAGCTTGTAGTATGGGATCAAAACAACTGATACACATACTTATATATTTCTAAATAAATACATATTATACATAGATATCACACAGAGGCAGTCATATTATACATATGACAGCCTCTGTGGCGCGGTGGGAGTGCATCCGACTGCTACGCAAGAGGTCGTAGGTTCAATTCCCACCCAGGATAATACTTTGTGTGATGAGCACGATGGTTTGTTCTGTGTCTGAGTGTTCTTTATCTATAATATGTATGTATTTAAAAATATATAAGTATGTTTATCAGTTATTTGGTTACCATAGTACAAGCTCTGCTTAGTTTGGAATCAGATGGCGTTGTGTGAATTGTCCCAACAATATTTATATTTATAGCAAACGCCCAAACTCCGAAACAAACTATTGTGGATCACACAAATATATTTTGTTTTGACCCAGAAATCGAACAAAGGTCCTGAGCGCGACAGTCGTATACACTACCACTGATTCCACTGAGGCAGCTAAAAAAAAATAAACCCCGAACCAGATAACATGGCCGAAACATGGTAAAATGTTGTAATTATCTGAAGAGTATCTTACAGACTATTTGATGCAGCAGCAAGTTCCACATTACCATGACGTGGAGATACCATCAAAGTAACAGTATATCAAATTTGAGATCAATCGGATTTATAGATTTTAGCGAGATCCCTTCAACACTCATGATGCTGATGATCTTCAAAGTTTATAGCTAAGGACCAAATCGATAACATCAAAAATCCGCATCAAAATTTGGTCCATCCATTCGGGAGCTATGATGCAATAGACAAATACACAGGTTAAACAAATAAAATCCCCTCGTTTTCCATGGGGGAATTACAGTATTTATTAAGATAAAAGAATTCTATCAAAACACATCACAAATCCTACTAAATAAATAAAACACGAAAGTTTGTAAGTATGGATGGATGTTTGTTACTCTTTCACGCAAATTCTACGGAATGGATTTTGATGAAACTTTACAATAATATAGCTTACACATCAGAATAACACATAGGCTACTTTGTGGGAAACGGGCACGGGTATGGTATGGTTCGTTGGTATGGTCACGTCTTGCGGCAACCGGCACAGGGCTACGTAAGAAACAAATGTCTGGCCATGTCTGCCCCGCCGGGTCCCGGTAAGAGGGGAAGACCTAAGAAGTGCTGGTTTGACGTCGTAAGGGGTGACATGCGTGCCAATGGTCTCACTACAGGGGATGCCGACGACCGTGCGAAGTAGAGGAGAAAATGTAGGTAAGCGCCGGGCGTCGCGAGACGCAACTAGGACAGACGCTCAGATGATGATGTGGAAAATGGGCACGGGAAAACTTGACTACGCGTGCGGAGCAGCGGGTGCCAACTAGTCTGTATTAATAAAATTACGTGTGACTCACTTATCTATAAACGCCCAGCCGAAACCCTTGTCCCTAGGAATTTGAAATTTTTAGGGTAAACTACCCTTATAATGTAGGCACATACTAAGTAAGAATTTTTCAAAATTCCACCCTGAAGGGGGTAAAATAAGGCTTAAACGGTTGTATGAAAGTTCGCCCATTTTTCAAAGTTAGAGACATGAAATTACGTATTCCTATTTATTACTCATTACTAAAGAATAGACAATGTATCGCAACGCGGTTTTGCCAATTTTTACCTTCAAAGAGGTAAAATGGAGGTCACGAAGCCCTTAGACCAACAAGCTTTACTTTAAAATTTTTAGGGTAAGCTACCCTTATATAGTAGGTTCCCACTAAGAAAGAGTTTTTGAAATTCCAACCCTAAAGGGGTAAAATAAAGGACAAACTTTTGTATGAAAGTTCATCATCTTCAAATTAAGTAACATAAAATTACATACACGTTTACATACATGTTTCACGATTAATTTTGCCTATAAAGGGGTAAAATAGGGGTTCTAATTTTCTATGGGAGATTCCTCATTTTCGAAGATAGCAACACCAAACTTCGCATACTTACTTTTGATTGAAAATAAATAAAAACGTATATTAGGATTTTCCAAAATTCTACCTTTAAGGGTGTAAAATAGGAGATCAAGTTTATATGAAAGTATTTCATTTTTTTATAGTAGTATGTACTTAATGTAGTTTATAGTACAGGGGTGTAATATATATGAGGTACATGGTGTTCAAAGAATTTCACGAGAGAAGCCGGGGGCGCCGCTAGTTCTTAATAATTGAGGCAGTTAAGTAATAAATGAAACGTTTTGACTTAAATTAATGAAGAACCTTGATGGACTACTTCAAATTATAGTATTAATGGTCTGTAAGATATTTCCACTGGTAAGAGAGGACGGCCCGTGTCCATCAGCAGAATAGTTAACGAGGAGTTAATTTGTTTTTAAAAATATGAACCGAGCAAGTGATCATCAGTGTCATTTCAATTATGGTAAATGGAATGTTCAGATAAATCAAGTTTACGAGTGTGAGTACAAATATTTGAATACTTAGATTAATAATTTATTTTATACTTGAGGACGCGCTGCGCTTTGAAAAGTGTATTCTCGGTTCCCGTGGGAATACGGGGATAAAATGTAGCCTAAGTTAATCCTTATAATATCAGCCAGTGAAAGTACCGTTAAAATCGGTCCGGCTGTTTCAGAAATTATACGGAACAAACAAAGATGTAGAAAAAAAATGATAATTGTTTATGAAAAGCTGCTAATTTAGAATTACTAATAGAAAATTCAATTTTAGTTATCCGTATTTTGTGAAGGGTTATATTCAAAATTTTGTGAACAGCTATTTTTTTCTTTTTAAATATTACAAAAGCGCGTCCAGTTTTGGTAAAGTAATTTTCATGATCTCCATATGGATTATTATCGACTAAAACCGCAAGCTGTCGTCTTTCTGCCTGTGTGCTCAAACACCTAGATGTTTTCGTGGACCTAAATTATATTTCAACAAGCTTAACCCCGCGGCTGTACCCGTGACATTCTTTGACCTCTGTGGCACCCACTTACCATCGTTTATTAATTTTACATAATGTATGAACATTTGTCCGATTATTTGCCATTTATGATTACAGCTCCGCTCCCCTAGGCAGTAGCGCGATGATAAATTTGCTATGTAAATGATTGATTGGGCTATGCTACACCAGAATGCGGTGTTCAAACATTTTGAATAAATCATTATTAATTTTGACCATACATCATCGTAAAAATAATAGATTTTATCCAAGAAATACAAGTACAAAGTGTCGTTGAACTTTAAAACTAGTGCAAGGTAAGCAAGTATATATGAATCGATGATACGTAATAGTTCATTGGAACAGATATTATGCATAGACCAACATTATTATAATACGGAGTAAATTATATATGCTTTATCAAGTGCCGCAAAGTAGAACCTCTTGACTAAAAGTATACCATTTATAATGGTTTTTATGGGCAATTCTAAAAGTATAAAACATAGATAGAACTGTTTAAGGAACCATACCACCGATTTTTGAGAAGAAAAACGGAATTCATAGATTTCAAATAAAACTTGTCAAGCAAATAAAACAAATGGAACTACTATAACTAAAGGCTAAAATTACAGTGCGTTCTACTGGTCATGACCTACGGTGCCGAGACATAGACACTTACGGTGGGGATAGTCCATGCCCTCAAAGTTGCACAACGAGCTATGGAACACATTATGCTTGGATTTATAACTATGTCATCATCATTATGATCATTATGTCAAAGTGATTGGAGATCTGTCATTACCTTTCTTCTTCTTCTTTGATCTTAGTATGTTCTTAGTTACTACAAAACTCTACCTGGATTTGGAGTCCGAGGATCCCTTTTCCAGTTTTCCATCCCGTTAAGATCTGCTATTCCCATAGGGAAAAAAAGAATGACAGCAATATTGACGCTATTACAAATAATAAATAAATAAAAATTGTGTTTACACACCGCCGTCTATCCCAAAGTAAGCTAATTTAGCTTGTGTTATGGGATCTAGAAGACTGATAAACACACTTATAAATTTCTTAATACATACATATTATACATAGGAAACACCAAAACTCCGAAAGAAACATCTGTGGATCACACAATTTTTATTTTTCCGACCCGGGAATCCAACCCGCGCAAATGCAATGCGCCAATGCGCCACCGAGGCAGTCGAAAATGATAATTAATACGTTTGTTTCGTAAAACAATTCGTTTATTGGTTCTCTAATTTTTGTTCGAACCCATTAATTTTTATTCATCAATTCAAAGTTCTAAATAAAATAAATGTCACGACAACAGGAAGATATTACGACGTCACACCTTCCTGTTTCATACAAGTTTCCTTTGAACAATTTTGTTTTTGTAAAGAAACAAATGGGCTTTGACAGTTTGAGACAGAAACTACAAATTAATAGTTTATTTTATTATTGTAGCCTATGGATTTTGCCACATCAGAGGCGCAGCACATTGCATAAATAATCTTCATCTGAGCGTAAAGTCCTTTTTTTATACCACTAAGGTGATAGACAAGCGTACGGCCTAGCTGATGGAAAGTGGTCACTGTAGCCTGTGGACGTTTGCAACACCAGAGGTGCAGCACTCGCGCTGCCTACCCTTTATAAATGTTCTAAGACCCATTTTGAAGAACTCCATGCTGGTCCTGGTTTATTTATGATTTGTTGACGCGGAAATGCGTTTACCCTTCGTCATCCCTGCTGGGGCTGCAGGTACGCTGTGTGGGAGTCCCGACCCTTTACCGGCCGTTTTACAACGGCGATGTCTTCTGTCTGCTCCACGATATTTCGCCTTATGTGAGTCCCAAATTAAAGATCATTACCGTACAGTAGTGAAACTAATTATTTATGTAGACAATTCGATTCAAAACAGGGATTGAACCCGTGACCTTTGCCTAACCATGGCAATGTTCTAGCTACTGAACTACCCGAACCATATCGAATCAAGTTGAAATTCTTCACCATATTTAATCGTCATTTAAGAGTATGACCAGAGCCATCTATCGAGCTACTCAACAACTCGATACCAATGAACAGTGTTACAACTATTTTTACCATAGACTGAGTCTCTCTGAGATCAATGTTTGATGCGATGGACTCCACTCAGTCTATGGTTAAATTTCTAAAGCAATTTTTATCATAAATATATAAAAAGTGAAAAAAGACAATTCAATTCGAGACGGGGATTGAACCCGTAACCTAACTTAACCAATTAAATTTATTAGAAAAATATTTGAGCATAATAATTACTTTAAAAATTTATGTAGAGTCCTAAGTGCGCAATGAAAGTATGACTGGAATGGTCAGAAAAAAACTGGGTTTAAAGATGAATTATTAATGAATCTGCAGAAAGCGAAGCCTGTCGATTTGTCCTCTCTGTCTAGCCCATCAGAGCTTCAACGTGAAGATAGTTACAGTGCCTACATATTGTGTTTTAACTGAAATGAATAATCGGAAAAGTATAAAGGTAGGAGATAAAAAATAAATCGATTGAATAGTTAACGAATAACTCAATAGTTATGCGATTTGAACAAAAAATGAATAGAGTCGACTATATCACCAAAGAAGGCTTAGAATGCGATCCGACATTGTTGCAATGATTCATACATGCATGTCTGGGTATAGTAGTAGGCGAGTACTTTAGACCTTTTCCTTTTTGAGTAATCTGAATCTGTATCTCTGTAAATTATATTTCAAGTTACGATTTTGCAAACGAAATTACTAGACTATAACGTTGCGTAAAAAATAAGTAGATACATTTCAAGAGTAGTAATTGGTTCAACCTCGCGTACTCAAACGTCAATATCAATAAAGTTTTAAAAAATACTGTAACAAAAATACATGTTATAAATTGCCCAAAATATCATCACTTAATATAAGGAAAACAATGGATACGTTCATATATTGTGGGCCATTGTCACATTCAGCTAGGCAGTCTACTGATAGCCGTAGACATCTTACCTATTTTTTCCACAAGCTTCACTTACACATTTAGATCTATCACATTTCTAAGTCATCGGTCCTTTTTGGAGCATTTTTATTTCCACGTCCCTCCAATTATAGAAACTCAAGAAATATTAAAACCACAACATACCTATGTAATTATATGTATGGTAACACTGAATCATTAACCGCAAAGGAACAGTTAATAACGACTATTTAAGAGCGGAAATTCTTCACATATTACCCACATGGGGAATTACCTCAAGCAAAATTTGCAAAAATTCTGATGAAGTGTCTGGAAATGACTTTTGACAATGTAGATGTAGGTACTCGTATTTTTATTAAAAAAATGGCCAAGAGCGTTCCGGTCACATACTATATGGGGTTTTGTGACTTTGTTTGATTTTTTTACAAATAACTTGTTTTACTTTGATGTTTTACATGTATAACTTGTTTTGTTTTACACTTCTATAGCTCGTAAACCTGTAAAGTCGGTTTACACAGAGTGGCGATTTTCACCTACAGCTTGATTTAAACTTGACTCGCAGTATTGTTATTAGGGCGTGAGGGAGAGGTAGCGAGCAACATTCCTTGCACTGTGCCTGTATCCATAAATATGTCACAATTCTGGGATGTTCTTCAAATGTCCAAAACCAACGTTTAACTAGTCGGGGGCGTGGCCTATGGGGAGTTGGGAGATGAATCCTGTGGTCAGTCTTCGGTGCATTATAGAAATGTTAAGCAACAAAAGGGAATAAACCTTAAATAAATTGCGGTTATTCCCAAAAATGAAATACTTATCACACAAAATACTTATATGTAGGGGCAGTACCCTAAATAATTGTTTCATTTTCCTGATTATTATTTACCTTTTTATTGGCGTGACTAAAGCTCAAATAATTAATCTTAAAATTCAATGGTCACATTTTTAACCTGAAGCATCATCAGGCTTTTTGATCATCTTATATATTTGATAACTGATCGAAAGTGTCTCGCAGTTAGAAAAAAAAGTGTGTGTGTCTACTTATGTAAACGCGTTAGAAGTTATACTTATTTAGTTTAATAAGATTTCATCACATATATCACATCTCTTTGTTTGTAACAGGCATGATAAATTAGTAAAAATAAAAAACATCAAAAGAATGAAAACAACTTTAATAGTTATAAGTTTGCATGGAAATACTTTTCAGCTAACTTCGGGGTTTTAATAAGTTGTCTTGGAAACACTTATCAGCTAAGTTCAGGGTGTTTTTCGTGACAGTCTGAGCGCGCATCGTAAATATTTACTCTCATAATTTTTCCCTAACGCGCCAAAAGAAGTATTACTTCAAAAAGAAAGCGAAAATAACTCGAGCAAATAGAACTGAAGCACTTTTGTACATGACTGACCAAAAACAGCACAAATGCAAATCCCTCATACATCTTCATGTCATGCAACTCACGTACAACCATGCACAAAAATGGTATTGCTAATATCTTGGACCACCGCGTTTGCAACTATTTATCGTACGTGACTAAGAAGCTAATTGCAATAATAATACTTAACACGTTTAATTACAACCGTCTATTTATTGTGATGAGATTTTTTTTTATATTAACACGTCGAATGACTTCGCCCGCCTTATGATGTCTTAGCGATATCAAAAGACTGTCTTCTGTGAGGACTATCACAACTAGAAAAGTCATTAATAGTCAAGTTGGCGGCTTAAAATAATGCGTTTTTACGCTTAAAATCAAGAACCCCGGGAGTGTGAGACTTTCTAGGGTTTGGCAGAAAAAGACTTGGACTACTACTTCCCAAAATGTATGATCCTACAAATTTTTGTAAGTTTTGTTTAAAGGAGATTTTTTGGTGTTTGCGACCATTAAGATATCTAAACTCTGAGCGACCTCAGCTGGTAACGACACCTCCGTTAGGAGCTGCTATCATTTGCTTTTAATTTTTGGCACAGCGGCTACTGTCTGACCTCCCACCCAACTCCATAAGATATCTATTAGTTATAATAGAAATCTTTTATTTTTATTATAATTATATTATTTATTATAATTATAACTAATAGAAATCTTATGGAGTTGGGTGGGAGGTCAGACAGTAGCCGCTGTGCCAAAAAAAAAGCATATGATAGCAGCTCCTAGCAGACAATTAAAAGTGGAGGTCAAGCTACAAATCCACGTAGGGTTTAAATAAACAGGGAGTACACCAAAAAGATTAAGGTGAAAAACACTGAAAAAGATTTTGAAGAAGAAGTTTAAATCTTTTCTCTTAATAATATTATAAATGCGAAAGTTTGTGTGGATGTTTGTAACTCTTTCACGTAAAAACTACTAAATATATTTTAATGAAACTTTACAATAATATAGCTCATACATCAGAATAACACATAGGCTACTTTTTATCCCGGAAACAAGTTCCAGTGGGAAACGGGAACGGGAAAACTTCGCTATGCGGGCAAAGCCGTGGGCGTCAACTAGTATATTTTAATACGTTGATTCATCAAAAAAATAAATTAATTATAGTCATTATAATAAATATTCCATTTTTATGAGACATTCTTGTTTGTGGCAATAATGCTCATATGATATGACGCTTTATTGCATGTCATTTCATGAGATAAATGTATATTTATACAATTACATTTTATGTAAATGCCATGCTGTCATGTCAGTGAGAATTAACACAAAACACAGAATGGAATTTCAAAACATTATTTACATTTAATGTCTTTAAACTCACACGATTTGTATAATTCATGATTTTTGGGTTCGTTTCGCTTGCCTCTCAATTAACTTTTTTTTTTTACTTTTATTGACTTACTGGATTTATAGGTGATACGATCTTGTGTAAATATATATAGGTACTAGCAGACTTATGGGAGTATAATGTAGTCCAAGTTACTTCTTATTACATCAGCTATCTGTCAGTTAAAATCAGTCCAGTTGTTTCAAAAATTAGCCGAAAAATGTAGAAAAAAAGATACATTATAGTAGTTTTCATTATTAGATGATTTTTTTTTAACAATTTATCATTCCTGTTACAAACAAAGTGTTGTAATGTGATGAAATATTATAAGACCAAAGCGGTATAACTTTGAACGCGTGTACATAAGTACACACACATTTTTTTATGTAAGTACGAGTAGGGACCACATACCTATATTTTGAAATTTATTTAGTAAAATGCTGTTAATCATCATCATCCGAGCGTCTGTCCCAGTTGCGTATCGCGACGCCTTGGGTCCGCTTTCCTACATTTTCTCCTCCACTTCGCACGGTCGTCGGCATCTCCTGTAGTGAGACCATTGGCACGCATGTCATCCCTTACGACGTCAAGCAAGCAGTTCTTGGGTCTTCCCCTCTTACCGGGACCCGGCGGGGCCGACATGGTTAGACGTTTGTTTCTCACGTTGCCGCAAGACGTGATCCAGACCAGCGAAGGCTACACTTTTGCAGCATATCTGCAATGTGACGGACGCGAAGGCTGCCGCGGATGCGAGAGTTCTTCACTCGGTCCACCCGCGTGTCTCCACACATCCACCGCAGCATCTTCATTTCCGTGACACGCAGCTCCTGCTTGTGTCGCTTCATTAGTGGCCACACCTCATTGCCATGTAAAAGGACAGGTCTAATGATGGTTTTATAGACCTGTCTCTTCAACCTGACTGGCATTTTTGGGTCACAAATGACACCAGTCATCTCCCACCACTTGGACCATGCGGCAGCAATGCGTGTCTTGACGTCGCAATCGATGTCACTGGACGCGTGAAATACAGATCCCAGGTATTTAAGCTGGTCCGTGCACTCGACCAAATCATCATCTATGCGGACGGATGTGGGATCTGTGGAGTTTAATGCCAGGTACTCGGTCTTCACCACATTAGGTTTCAGACCGCCGTTCTCAAGCGTCAAGCTATCTCAAGTTTTCACACGTCGCACCAACCTGCCCCTGTCCGCGTCTGCCAGCGCGATATCATCAGCATACATGAGCAACCACGGAGACTGCTCATGTGAGTTTCTGATGCTGTCTGACATCACGTCTAATATCACTCTAAACAAGAACGAACTAAGGACAGAACCCTGGTGTACCTCGACGGTGATGGGGAAGGGTTTTTGTATAATGCTGTTAATATGGAACTACAAATAGAAACTTCAATTTTGACAAATTATTCTGTACCTGTACCGCAATATAAATTAAAAACAATACTTATGAACAATAACTATTACGGGGGACAGGAATACACACGGTGAAAAGTGGGCGTATAATATGCCTAGCCACCCCTTCGGGGATAAGGCGTGATTGATAAACAAAATCGTATGAAATTTATAAATAACTTCGGATTTAAACAAACGGATAACAGACATTAATAATAACTGCTTCGTTTACAAAATGTGCAAAACATTAATGCATATTCTTGCCCCGAATACATACCAAAATCATTATTCATCGAACATTTATTATATAATATGTTTGTAAACATCATTTTTGTTATTGAAACATCAAGCAATAAATACTCATGTTTTGCTCGCAGGCATTTGGTCCAGATACATAGTATTTTATATTTCGCTTACCGAGCCACGCAGATAAGTCACGAAACACGACTAATAGATTACTTACTAATAGATACTTAACACTAATGTAAAGTCAAAATACAATAAATATTGCACGGAAGATGATTAAAATAAATCAAATAATATAAGTGAAGCGCTCGTGGCCGCGTTCCCTCAGTGTTCTGTGAACGATCACAGCGTTAAGCATCTTTACGGTGCTTACGGATGGGTGACCGCATTGTGGCATTTCCATTTATGAACGTTTCTTTGCTTCGGAAGGCAAGTTAAGCCGTTGGTCCCGGTTGCCAGTAACACGACAGACAAAATTTCAACAACAGGTTGCCACAACCTGCGTCTGTGTAATTCAACACGGCAATGGGCTAACCACTTATTACGTGGGACAAAAATGCTTCCGGTAAAATGTGGGCCTATAATATGCCTCTGCAACCCCTTCTATCTATCTATTCAAATATATTAAACGGAAATGTTGTTTGTAATTGTTGTTGTTAAAATGTATATCTATTCACCTAATGTCTGCAAGTTATCAAGACTTTCACCGGCAGATAGGTGATGTTATAAGAAGTAAATTAGGTTAAATCTTATCCCCGTAATTACTACGCGTAATAAACAATAAAATTCTCATGATTGTAAGCAATCCCGCGGTACATTGATTAGTAAAATAAATTAATGTAATAATGGCCGCATTGCGGTCACGACAACGTAATTATACAATAGTAGCATCATTATAGTTATTGATGTCATGCTAAAAGGACACTGCCAACTTCAATGGCATTTATACGTCGTAGAAAAATCTAAGAATTTGCAAAACAGATAATTTTCTTAAGAAATACTTAAAATAAGAAACTCGTTTTGGATTTCGCAGTGTTGTAGAAATTCAGACACTTTTAAGAAATAATTATGACTTTCGGGTATTTTTAATTTAGACACCTTTTAAGAATTTATATTACGTTCAGGTTATGTTAGGGTCAAATTAAGATTTTTCAACTTCTAGACGTTATTGTGTTAGCCGTGGTCCTGAGTAGAGAGAGATAGAGTAAAATCTACTCTTTGCTAGCAAAATTTTACATACATACATACATACATATTGTCACGCCTTTATCCCCGAAGGGGTAGGCAGAGGCATTTCGAACGCCCACATTTCACCGTATGCATTTTTGTCCCACGTAACAGGTGGTGAGCCCATTACCGTGTATGTGTATTCTAGCAAAACTTTAAATATAAAAAAGTTAAATCAAACCGTTTTAAGTTTAAAAATACTTGTTAAGGAGACCAAATATAGTAGACGTTCGGGAAAACTAAGCTTAGATTTGGATGATGAATATCATACACTTTTTTTGATGTATGTAATGAAACGGTTGATCGATTCAAAATTGATAAAAAAATTTAAAGCAATTATTTTGCTAAATTTCTCATAAATTTTTAATAAAGTGGAAAAAGTATAAATTTTATCGATTTATTTGTGTATTTGAAATTTACAATTTAGCTATTGCGGAAAATTTACAGGATTTTTTATTAAAATAAATAAAAAATAATCAAACACTTTTGCCGTTGGTGCACGTTAAGCCGTTGGTTCCGGTTGCCAGTAAAATGGTAGTCATTAAGCCTGGTTGAATGCCTTATGGGCGGCTTGAAAAATTTCAACAGCAGGTAGCCACAACCTGCGTCTGTCTATTTCAACACGGCAATGGGCTCACCACATATTTCGTGGGACAGGAATCCACACGGTGAAAAGTGGGCATATAATATGATTCTGCCACCCCTTCGGGGATAAGGCGTGATGGATATTTATTTATTTATTTATTTTATTTATATATATATATATATATATATATATATATATATATATATATATGTATATCGGTATGTTTTAAATTTCTCTGTTGCGGTTTTGTGTGAAGTCCTAAGTATTATTTTTAAGTAAGATACTGCGATACTTCAACCTTTAAATGGGAGACAAAAGTCAATAACGTTAGTCCAGGATTTTTTATTGAGGTAATATGGAACAAGACTCGTAACTTATGCTACATTTTATCCTCATATTTCTACAGTTAATAATCCATTGATAGTGAAGTACAATCACCCACAGAATGTGTACGTCTTAGCATTTTTTGCAACAATAAACCTTCTCAAAGCGTTAAATTAATAAGAAACGAATATATATATAATAGACGAAGATATGATTGAATATTTCAAAAATCTACCGGTTTTAATCGTGGCATCATTTTAGAGAAGCTTTCAAAGTAAATGATAAAATATTAATTTTAAAAATACATAAGTATATTTTATTGAATTGGTTTTCTGGAAGACTTATCAACGCTTGAGGCTTGTTTTTGCCTAATAAAATCTACTCTCAAGCGTCGATTGAGTATTGAGAAACGTTCTGGAATACGGCCCTAAGACTCATGTGATTACATTTTTGAGCCGTTTGGGATCCAAGCGCTCATAACCAATTTCAAGACATTGTAATGTATCTAATAGACACTACTCGTGACCAGAAGGCTGGTTTATTTTTCGCACAAAGGCCATACAACGTGGCAATGCTGCCAGTCTTCTGGAAACCCTCCCACGTGAGGACTGCGATGCAGAGAAATTTTATGACGCATGTTAGGTTTTTAGATTTTAGGTAGTTTAGAATTCATTAATTATAATATTAAACTGTAGTTTTATATTTTAAAATAAATGTTACAATGATCAAATGATGAAATGTGATTACCGTTATACCGTAGCCTATGAAAATATAAAATCCCACAAGTATGAGAAATAAGTCTAATAACATAATCCAGCTACGTTTATATTGTATCCTTATATCGATACAAGATTATTTTTAAATTGACTCTGCCTCGTTGTAAATCGATGTTAGATGTTTCAATCAGATGCTCACGGAAATATAACATCGACATCGCTGCACTATTATCTATGCTCGAAGATTGATGGCCCAATATTACTATGGACTTCGTTCAATATAACACGTACAATAAAGTGAGTGCAAAAGTGCATCATGTACCTAACCTATTTATTCGCCTAATCGCTAACCAAGAAAAGATAATGAAATAAATATTTTAATGGGCATTATTAGCCCATTAAAATATTATAAAACGGATTCACGTAATAAAAAGACTCACACTTTTTAATTTATATATTGGGATTCTCATTGTACATTTATTTCCTTTTTACTTATATTTAGTAGGAAATAAAATGTTAGTTTAGTTATTCTCATATAATTACGAGTGACTTTTATGCGGGTGGTGTATTAACGTAGATCTATATAAAGTGAATTTGACTTTGAATTTTGACGTTGAATGACGTATAGTAGTACCACGGGAGATTTTATATTACCCCTGGTACTACTTAATAAATAATATAAAATACTTTATGTTTTATGTATCTACATAAATCGCAATCGAGAGCGGATACCCAGCGCATAAATCGCAACCTAAACAGGAGAAAAAAATAGGAGACTAAAACTAAAAAAAATATATTAATGGATTATAATATAAGATAGCAGGAGGTTTTTCTTGTACGAATGAAATGTAGAGTGAGGGTATTGAGCTTATAAACTCTTTGAGCTCGCAACCCATCAATGTGAATAAAAATAAATAAAGATAGCAGGAGGTTTTTCTTGTACGTATGAAATGTACATACGTACAAGAAAAACCTCCTGCTATCTTATATTATAATCCATTAAAATATATTTTTTAGTTTTAGTCTCCATTTTTTTCTCCTGTTTAGGTTGCGATTTATGCGCTGAGTATCCGCTCTCGATTGCGATTTATGTAGATACATAAAACATAAAGTATTTTATATTATTTATTAAGTAGTACCAGGGGTAATATAAAATCTCCCGTGGGACTACTATACGTCATAGTAATACCACGGGCATAAAATATTTCCCGTGGTACTACCAGTAGTACCACCGGTAGTACCACGGGTAAGTACTGAATAAAAATACTTCATATTTGTGAAAGAAGATTATATTTAGAAATGATAATATTTTAATACTATGAAATGAAATAAAATGACATGAAATTCAATAATATGAAATGAAATGAAACAGCATGAAATTGTTTAGAATGACATGAAATAAAATGATTTTGGCATTTACTAATAGTCCAATACCCTAATAAGTTGTATGTACAAATCAGTCATGCTTAATGCACTGACTCAACATGCCTGCTTTACATAGAATTTAAATGCGTTTTTAAGAAACTGGGTCTGTAAGATCGTTTTAAGTGTAGCTTACGAGTATATTATGCAAGGCCTCGATTCACCGACTAGTTTTTGTAACGTGTTTATTTTGTGACAGTTACTATGCACTTTTGCCCTCTATCTGATACAGATTTATTATTTGGTATTCAAGAGTGAGGCATGCGTATGCTTCGGCTGAAACTCAGCGCTGTGGTCATGATGAGCCCTGATCTTTTGAACTTACTTTATATGTTTAAATGTATAGTGTATTAAATTTATGTGCTGTGCCTAATAAATGTGTTTTCTTTTTGTGATAATAGTGTTTCAAAAATAATAATAAAGAATAAATCTTATTATAATTTTAACCCCTGACAGAAAACGAGGAATGTTATAAATAAATAAATAAATTAACCGTTTATTCGACACGCACAAAATCAAATACTGGTATAAATAAAATTTGACAATTATCGCTACACCGTGCGTGCCCGAAAAGCGCCATCTCAGCTCAAGCTGGCACTTACTATGTAAAAAAGTTAGACAGCGCTGATTTTCAACTGACGCCTATGAGGGACGTCACTTACAACGGCAATCAGACAGTTAAAAATTTCAAAATTAAACAATAATCCTTAATCTAAAAAAAAAAACTTGTCCCATAAAGTAACCTTAATCATAATCAGGAACGCAATTACAAATTAAAAAAGAAAAACATAAAATAAAAATAAAAATTGAGTTCCAAATAAAAAAACAAAAAAATTAACAGTGCTCTGCAAAGTCTAACCAGTGTCCCCTAATAAATGGACCCCGATATTTGAGTTCGTAAGCCAGATAAAATTAGTTAACTAGCTAATATAAATTTAGAAGATTATCACCTCACTTCCTATTATGGGATCTCACTAAAATCCACATATTTGAATGATCTGAAATTTGGTCTATTGTGACTTTGATGAAATTTCCACGACATGGTACCTTAGATCTTGCTGCTGCAACAAAAAGTCTGCTGGATACCCAACTCCTCAGAAAATTTTATTTGGCAGCTTGAAAATTTCATCAGCAGGCCGCCACAACCTGCGCCTTTTTATATTGGGACTAATCCACCCACATTCTCATTACTGTGACTCCTGTAAACCAGGATCTACAGCAATGACCAAGACCACAAAAACTACACCGAGGTCGATCTCGGTAAGAGATCGACCTCGGTGTAGTCTGAGGAGAAGAATCGATGTAGTCTGAGGAGAAGAATCGATGTAGTCTGAGGAGAAGAAAGAAGAGTCTCAGGAGAAGTTAGCATGTCTTGGATGGAACCCGCAACGAAATTAATCAGAAGTTAATTTGAGGAAGTCCTAAAAAGAACGTAACGCATCTTCGTTCCTTCACAGCGGGAGATCTGGAAAGAAACTAAGTGTAAATCCCCTGTGTCCTGTAGGATCCAACATCTGGATCCAGTAGTGGATTGAATAGTAGGCAGAGGTTCACTGTGATCCACCACAGGTGTGGGTGGATCCTGTGATACTTTCATCTCTAATCCTGTAGAAAAAGGAAAGCACCACGATAATAGTATATTACGGGTCCTATATAAGCTATGTTTGATTCCAGACAGAAGTGTTTAAAAGCACGAAAATACACCCTTGAAACCAACCTGCGCCTGTCCATTCAACACGGCAATGGGCTCACTACCTGTTATGTGTGACAAAAATGCATACGATGTAATGTGGACGTATAACATGTCTCTGCTACCCCTTCTTGATGATGCTTTTATGTAGATGTTTCAAAAACAACTTGTTTAGCGCTAGTACTCGACAAAAATACTGATTCATATCATTGCATAATAAAACGATTGTTTTCAATTCGTTAATAATGAGTAATGACGCATGTTCTGGTGTTGTCAAGTCAACAATATCTGATATGTTTCATGTTTACTTTTTATATTACCGCTTTTGTAAAGGAAAGAGGCCAATTGTGTAATTGTATTAGGCAGAGAGGCAAAAAAAGGAAAAGAAATATTATTGTCTATACATTTATAGGTAAAAAAAAATTAAGTTTCCATTTGTAATTACAAATTAATAGCTTTTTACGGATCGCATATATAAAGGATATTCCTTTATTATCTTTATATGTACCTTTTATAAATAATAAGAAGTATGCATGGATCGCGAAGCCTGGCGATCTGTCCTCTCTGACTACCCCGTCAGGGATACAGCGTAAAGATAGTATAGTATTTATAATGATATACGGTATTTACAAAAAAAAATTGAAATTTATGTCTGCCTGATTGTACGAAACTTTCATTGGCAGATACAATATTAAAAGGAGTTACTTATTACCGCAGTGGTTTAAGTGACTACCGCATTGGTTTAAGTGAATAGCATTTTATGTACCTACATTACAAAAATTATGTATTTTGATCATTAAATTAAAAAAAAAACTAATATTATATTTTATTCCCATATTCCCACGAAAACAGTGTATCCACTAGTTTTGAATATAAAACCAAAATGAATGAGAGAAGCGTTTCCCTCACTTCATCAGGTCCGATTGACTTAAAATTTGTTGGCTGCGTTTTTATGGGCCGTATATACAGAACGTTTCTCAATACTCAAGAAAAGCTTAAGGCTAGTTTTCGCCTCAAAATACTGCTCTCAAAAGTGTACCTTGAGTATTGAGAAACGTTCTGTAATACGGCTCTAAATAAGGATACGGCAAAGATGGTACTGCCAGGCTCTTGTTTCCTACGTAAAAATTACCGTATCAGCGTCGGCTAAACTCGAATGTGAAGAAATAAATAACATGTAGAGATATAATTATCCAATCTCACAGTAAACAAACTTTATCGTTACGTTATTAATAACATTCAAGATGGCGCTAGCCTGAAAAGGTTAATAAGAGTGAGATGTCGTCAGTAGATATCATCATATTAGGAAAATTACCACTTTTTTTCTCATATAGCGATATCAAATGGGAATAAAGTTCAACTCAAACCGGGTTTACAGATAAATCGACACAAATATTGATAAACAAGACGAAAGATCAGAAGGTTATCAAAGCCACAGACGACCAGTTGCATAACATGTCTCGTGCGCTACTAATTTTAATAGACTGTTCATATTTGTCATTGTGCAATGACTATGTGTCTGGCAACAAAAAAAAAACAAAAAAAGTTAATAATTCATTTCGAAATTGAAGCGCTCGTGGCACCGCTGACTCAGTGTTCTATAAACGATCACTGCGTTAAGCAACTTTTGCTATAGGTGGTCCTTGGATGGGTTACCACTTTGTGGAATTTACATTTGTGAGCGTTTCCGTGCTTCGGAAGGCACGTTAAACCGTTGGTCCCGGTTGCCAGTAAAATGGCATTCGTTAAGCCAAGTTGAATGCCTTATGGGCGGCATGCAAAAATTTCAACAGCAGGTCGCCACAGCTTGCGCCTTTCCATTTGAACACGGCAATGACCTCACCACCTGTTACATGGGACAAAAATGCATACAGTGAAATGTATAGTATGCCTCTGCCTACCCCTTTCGGGACAAAGGCGTGTCAAAATGTATGTATGTATGAAATTGTAAGCAAAAATGCTGGGTTATTAATTCATTTTATTAAGACACTCTTAACACTATCATTACAGGTTAGACCCAATACCATAGTGAGGATTAAAAACTAAATTAGTAGACCATATAACCCATAAAATTAAAACACTAAAACTTGCTAAGTCAACTACATAAATTTAACACTTGTACTTTTTTTATTATTTTTATTTTCATTTATTTTATAAGCCGTAACACATGTAATTGAACTTATATATCCATCACGCCTTATCCCGGAAGCCGCCTATAAGGCCTTCAACGAGGCTTAACGACTGCCATTTTACTGGCAACCGGGACCAACGGCTTAACGTGCCTTCCGAAGCACGGAAACGCTCGCAAATGTAAATGCCACAAAGTGGTCACCCATCCGACGACCAGCCATAGTGAAAGTTGCGTACCTCAGTGATCGTTTTACCGAACACCGCGGGGCCACGAGCGCTTCAATCTATTTTTAAACATTTATCTATTTTTAAAATTGAAACCTGAAGGTGAGACCAGGGGGCCGAGTCTGCAATTTCATACGTGTCGGAATAGAATCGAAATCCTCACTCAATAGATAGCCACAGGTATAATTTTGTCAGTTTTCTTAGTCTACTATTACAATCTCACTCCAAAAGTCTTCTATCGGTCTGCCGATAGAATTCTACCAACACGTACAGCGCCAGTATTTTGACAGCTAAAAACCGCGATTCTGGTTCTATTCTACGGCTTGTCAATTGTAAACTCGGCCCTCAGGTAACACAATACGTTGTTCCAACAGGAGCAAGTTTAAAACGCCGAAGTACTCATGCCCTAGGAAGAGGTCGTCATCGACATACCCAGACTCTCTGGCATTACTCTCAGAAGCGCCGAGTGATTTTAGTCGGTACTTATTCCATATACCTATCTACCTTCTCAACTATCTACGTACTTTGAGACTTATGGAGTAACGTGCAAAAGAATCTTCATCATGTTATGCATAAAAATTTCATAAACTGTAAATGAAATGAGATTTATTTGCTTTCAGTATGGTATCATAAGTTGGTACAATTTTTTATATGATGGGTCTCAAATACTCCGTCGGAAATATGTCCAACATGCAAAAATTTATAAACCTTATTATATATTTTTCTATTCAGTTATATGTCAATATTATTACAATATATAAATGTAAAATGTCAAAATAATTACATTTTATGCTTATGTCCAGTGTTTAAATGTCTGGGGCATTTTGGACTAATATTACAATTAAAAATATCAAGAAACGTACAAAAATAACACAAAACAAGTTTGTCACCTTTAATTTAATGAACCATTAAAATGCAAGAGCATACGGAATAAATATAACGACATATTAGTGCATTAATATACCTAGATAAACTGGAGATAAAGACTTTATACCTGTCAATTCATTTTGTTTAAACGTTATACATAATTTTTAGCAACTTATAATACGACATATTTAAAAATAACACGATAATTAACACACACACGTAAATATCACAAAGAGATACGTTATACCTAGGAGTAAAATGAGAGTTTATAATACAACCGGGAATAATTCTAGTAATGATGAAAATGAAAGATACATTAAGTTCTAAATTAATTTACTATCTTTGTTTTTAAAAACCGAATCATTCGAATATTAAGCGACTTTATTCGCTAAATATTCGAATGATTTGGTTTGTCTAATCATGCCGTTTCTCTTTGGCCCCGCCTGGCTCAGGGAGACGGGTACCACTGCGTGTCTGCACACGTCGTTTTGCAGGTGAGGACCACAACGTCCCCTAATGAGTCAAAGTTACTGAAACCACCAACGGCCTTGTCTTTGAGGTCCTTGGGATATTCTCCAATGAAGTACCCGGGTCTTTTAGCACACAGGCAGAAAGAACAGAGACACCGTGCGGCTTAGTCGATACGAGTCCGATATACCCTCCTCGCCGAACACATCGCTGTGAGCTATGTAAAGTCCATGATGATTCCGCAAGTACAATAAAGGCCAGCAGGGAATATAAAGTCAAAACTACAGTGATGGGGAGTGACGTGATGACGATGACGTCTTGGTAATCAAATTAAGTCAATTTGTAACGTGCTTACCAAAAAGGCTGATAAACCATACTCCTCTAACACATATACGGCCGAATACTGGAACGTCACTCATGTACAACACCCAGGTGAAGGGCTCTTAAGTTTAAGTATCTCACAAATTAAAGTGGTATACACAATAGCTACTCAAACAATTTGAAGGCATAGTCAGCTGAGCAGCCGTTAAATAATTTGCGTCATGGCAACATTCACGATGCCTCATTTTACGCAACAGTTTTTGACTATATAATATTTACTATGCTACTTAATGTAGTTAAAATAATAGAAAATAATAATAGTTTTATTTGGTACACAATGTAATTTCTATAATGTTCTGATAGGTAGGTTTTGAAGTTATGTATCAGAATAAATAACTTAAAAACTATTTCGAAATTGAATGTAAACATTTGGTGACCTAATTTGTCGTAGAACGAAACGTTCAATTTGATTGAAACCAGTGACATTAGCGTGACTTGTAAACATTTTTCAAAAATAAATTGGGATATGGAAAAAATACATTGGAATGTACTTCTTTACCAAGCGTCTGTATGTAGCAATGGAGTCCGCAAATAGGGTCGACATGAATAGCCGCTATCTCCAAGAATAAAATAAAAATAAAATATCTTTATTTTGCATAGACAATTTTAACGGCGCTTACAAAATGTCATACACTGTTTAAAATATTTAAAGCGACCAGCGCAGCGACCATATTGGCAAAATCACTATCATTAAATTGAGTTTATTTACTGTTTTCTCCGCTAGTTTTTTACAAAACGTTTCAAGACTTCTACTAAAACTTAATGTCGAAAAGGAAAGATAAGAAGGGATATTGTTCATTTATCGAAGAAGGCTATAGGCTATATATCATCACGCTACTGCTCTGGAGAGCGGAGTAGTAATCATAAATGTCGACAAATCGGGCAATTTTTTATGCATTATTGTAGATTATTATAAGCGTCGGGATTAAATAGGTGCGACGGGAATTCGGAGTGTGTCAAGGGCGAAACCGTGGGGGTCACCTAGTATTAGCTAGGTCTTTCATGGTCAGAGAGTGAAAATAGCGAAGACAGACATTATTTTTACACTTCAATATATTCAGTTACAGATTTAGGAGACCTCTCGATCACTCTTACATTTAGGGGACGTTCAAATCTGTTTGACAGGTCATTTGACAGCTAAATTAAATTAAGTGGTATTCCAGTATACGAATTTTACACTAAATGGCATCTGAGCGCAGCTAAACTGAGTTCAACTTAAATTTAACACATGCTTATAGTTGATGTTTGAAAAAACGAATTTTGTATTTAAGAGCAACTCAAACATTTAAGTTGCCTATAGATATTTGAGTGACCTTTCAGTATTCGGCCGATAGACTCGTACGGTACGTTTTCCTCGAAAATAGTAGGCAGAGGCATCAATACGTTCAAATTCCATCAGTTGTAATTAATCCCACGTAATGACTTACTATAATTTTCGAGCCTAATTTATAAACATAAAACCATAATGAATAATGGAGGTTGTGAGTCAATTGTCGTGTTGTAACCAAAAAAGACAGGTTGTGGCTACTTGTTATTGGAATTTTTCAAGCCGTCTATAAGGCCTCCAACTTGGCTTAACGATTATCATGTTACTGAAGCCGAGACCAACAGTTTAACGTTCCTTTCAGAGCACAGAATTATTCGTAAATAAAAATTCCACAAGAAATCTCCAATTTAGACTAACCGTGGAAGTGATCGTTAAGGGTGCGTCCAGATCTAACGAGCGGCCCGCGAGCAGAGATCTGACGAACCCTTACAGAATATGTCATTGAACAGAACACTGAGAACGCAGGGCTATAAGCGCTTACTCCACAATATCCTAATACAATATCTTTATTTCATACAAAGCAATCAAATTTTGATCTTCCAAGTAAAATTTATATTTTTATGTCTTATATTTTTTGTAAATTTACGAAAACTGTGTAAAAATATATGTAGCGACCTTCAACTTGGTAGCAAAAACAGATTAGTGCCGCAACTCAATTTGATACGGTGGGTACACATACAGATATGTACTTCTCTATAGCTAGTAGCTGGGTAATGGGCAGAATATATGTGCGTGACAAATGGCATTGTGTACTGTATGAAAGTATCTCTACTAAGTTATTTTGACAAATTATCTTATTACCGTGTGCCGCCGTGTCAGTGCCAAAAGTGTCGCTCAATGGAATGTGACGGTACATCTTGACAGTTTTAGACCCATATTACAAAACGTTTCTTAATACTCAATCAACTCTTGAGAGTAGTATTTATAATGCCTCAAGCGTTGATTGAGTATTGAGAAACGTTCTGGAATACGGAAGAAAGAAGTCTTAGAAGTCTACGGCACGTTGGCATGTCTTAATGCTGTTTTACAGCTCTTAAAGTGGCTCTCATCTCTGGATGTCACTATGGTTTTTTGCCGCCGTTGGTCCCGGTTGCCAGTAACATGGCAATCGTTAAGTCCAGTTGAAGGAATTATGGGAGGCTTGAAAAAATTCAACAGCATGTAGCCATAACCTGCGTTGGTCTATTTCAACACGGCAATGAGCTCACCACCTATTATGTGGGACAGGAATACACATGGTGAAAAGTGGGCATATAAAATGCTTCTACCATCCCTTCGGGGATAAGGCGTGATGGATAAATAAATAAATAAAGTTTATAAAAGTCTTATAAAACGGCGCAGTCTGTCTGTCCGTCTGTACGCATCTATTTCTCAGGAACCATAAGAGATGGAGACAAACGGTTTGCGGCGTTCGATTCAGGACACCATGAATTTACCTTCATGCACAGGCGATTTTGAAGTTTCTACCACTTTCGGTTTTGAAAACTGGTTTCGGTTCGAAAGTCGTCTGATACCTGCGCTACGATAACTTGTTTACTATTAAAATCGCGCTTTAATAGAATTTCACTAACACTACAGCGCCAGTGACCGCTCGTAAGTTTGGTTTTTGGTAGTCTGCTAATATATTTACAGCTCAGCTATGCTGGTTCTATTCTGTGGCTTGTGATCTGCGATTGTGATATTATGATAGATTTAGTAGATTGCTTTATTTTGGACCAACCGCAATGCAATCGATATAGAATAGAAATCGAACAACTTTTTGAAGTGAAACTTCTTTATCGACGTTGAGAGAAGTTTTATAGCTGTATAAAAATCTTCATGTTTTTCGGTTACGCGACATGTTTTGAAGTGAAACTGCTTTATCATAAATGAAACTTCTTTATCGACGTAGGAGAGAAATTTTATGGCTGTAAAAAATGTCGTATAGAAGTTTCACTTCTTACCTGTGTACTCTGTTGCTCACAATTTTATTTATTGTAAAAAAAGTGTACTCGGACCCTGGGCTCCTGATCGCTCTGCAGATGTAGATAAATTGTTTTTGGCATTGACACCTTTTAAATGACCCTTACTTCTGTTAGTCGTGTTCATTGACTCTTTATAATTTTATTTATTTTAGAAATATGTGTGTATTGTGGGACACTTTTCACACAGCGCCATCTAGCCCAAAGTAAGCTAATATTAGCTTAACACAAGCTGGGATCTAGATAACTGATAAACAAACTTATATATTTATAAATACATACATATTATAGATAAATAACACCCAGACACAGAATAAACCATCGTGCTCATCACACAAAGTTTTATACTGGGTGGGAAACGAACCCACGACCTCTTGCGTAGCAGTCGGATGCACTCCCACCGCGCCACAGAGGCATTCGAAGTGTATTACTTTAAATAAATATATAAAGGTGTAAACGATATTGTTTATTTAACACATTTGCGATCTTGAACTTGGTAACATTCTTCGGAGTACACGAAAGATAGACTGCTTTGAAATTTGATTTTATTTATATAATTTCTTTGAATGTACCAGTTTTGAAGGTACAAGTAGATACTTATGAACTCGTATGTAAAACCCAAGCACCTACAGCTACCATTTTGAGTTTCAACTGTAATGTTTGACTGTAATTTTATGTATCTTATATTCATAAACAATAAGCTGAAAATCAATCTTATCACGAGGACATTGAACTCCATAGCAACTAGGTTCAACGGCAGAGTAAAAATATATTTAAAAAAAACACTTAAAAAAATAACATTGAATAGATCATCTATTCATCTTGTGAACTAACCCTACAACGAAGCTTTGTTCCGGTGTAAAACTGCAGATGATTATTTTATAGTAAAAAAATAAATTGAGTTCAAAGTAACAATTAACAGTCTAATTATAAAGTTATTTACGTCGCTATAACTGCCACAAAAGAATGAAGATAAAAATGGCAGTTGATATTTGTGAGTTTAAGGAAAACTACTGAGCGACATACAAACTAATTCAGTTAGACATCACACTTAGATAAAAGTTACCCTTATAGAGAATAACCTCATTTTTTTAAGGTGTGTGTACCCAAAAATGTGATAAATTTTAATTTTTCATGGTATTAATTCTGTTTGTACGAAGTGAGATTTGACAAGTTAGGAGCAAAATATAGGTGTGTCAAGCATTATATAGTTATTTTTTCAAAACTTTGCGAGTTTAAAAGAAAGTTAAGAGTAAGAAACTAAAAAAAATACCGTACATATATCATTTGATTATTTTCAAAATCAAACAACTTAATTTTGGTTTTATGTAAGATGTATGTAAGTTTATGTATCGACCTGACCCAAGTCAAATCAATAATCAAATCGATATGACCCAAGAGTCGAAAGTCTGTTCGGTACGTGGGTGACTCATGACTATGAGTTTACAATGAGTTCAGTTCAACCCGTTAATTTACTGAAGTCATTTTGGGTAAACATCATCTTGCTTATACTTGATACTTGGCACTATCTCTTTAATGCTCATTGAAATGAAATTGAATTAAAAATCTTTATTCATGTAGGCCACAAAGTAACACTTATGAACGTCAAGATTATTGCTTGTACATGTACTGCCAGATTCACAATCGGTAGAGCCTGAGGAAGAACCTGGCAATAAGACCATGAGGGTCACTCTTTTCTAACCGCCAGTATTTACATTAGTTTTAATTACATCATGTAATAAAACTAATGTAATTACTGGCCGTTAGAAATCACGCCTTTATCCCCGAAGGGATAGGCAGAGGCATACTATACGGCCACATTTCAATGTATGCATTTTTGTCCCTCGTAACAGATGGTGAGCCTATTGCCTTGTTGATATGGACAGGCGCAGGCTGTGGCGACCTGCAGTTGAATTTTTTCATGCCGCCCATAAGGCCTTCAACCAGGCTTAAACGACTGCCATTTTACTAGCAACCGGGATCAACGGCTTAACGTGCCTTCCTAAGCACGAAAACACTCGAAAATGTAAATTCCACAAAGTAGTCACCCATTCAAGGACCACCTATAGCGAATGTTGCTTAACGCAGTGATCGTTTATAGAACACTGAGTCAGCGGGGCCACGAGGGCTTCTGTTATGTTCTTATGTTTAGAATTAGAAAGACCATTTTTCAAATTGTTACATTTAGCTTATTTTGTTCATATTTTCACTCTTAATCCACATATCTGCACACGCCTCACGAGATATGCCTACCAAACAAAATATTTTTTAAGCAACACTGATAACATAACACCAGCAACAAACTAGGTATGAATTATACATTGTAATTATGTGCCTACAAGTAGGTACCTATTTATAATTAATTAATGTTTTGACGTCATCACACGCTGTAACGTTAGCGATGCAGTTTGTGGTTGAGTCACAGTAGCAGCATATTAATAGTCAATTTGACTTATACGATTGAGTTCGTTAAGGTCATCGACTGATCGCTGTCACTCATGTTTATAAACGAATTGGGTTATAAATCATTCGGTAGCCTGTTTTTAGTGAGTCTGCCAATCTGGTTGAAACGTCAGGCAACTGGTTGGTGCATAAAACAGTTTCAACATTTTAAGAATTTAACATTTTGCTAATTCAACCTTTTGCAATTTAAACATTTTTGGGAAATCAACATATTGGTATACAACAATTTGAGAATTCAAAATTTTGTAAGTTTAACATTACAGGTTGGATGGGTTTTTTTATTAATAGAATGAATTAAAGATATAGGAGGGGTAGTGGGTAACTTACCCTCTAGATTGTTGGTAAAGTGCATACCAAATTGAATTTACAGAATGTGATACTGTTGTTCAATTCCAACATTTTGGGAAATCAACTTGCTGAGAATGCAAATTTATGCGAATTCAACTCAATGGTCCTAATGGAACTAGATCTCCAAATCTTCTACTCCTCAAATGCTTTTCGTCATTTGATTTCTCTAGGTAACACCCACGTGTGTAAAATAGCTCATTGACTTAGTCAACCACTTACAATCAGGTATGACCATCTACGTATTTACACGAGTATGACTAAACCAATGATGTTTGAACTTTGCATGTCGCATATTCTTAAAACTAAGTCTTGAATACCACTAGTGATGAACCAGTTCATCACTATCAAATAAACATTAGTCATGGTTGCCGGAAGTCTTGCTTGCGTCTCGTTGATCTTCGTACGAACGTCTTGGTCATTGCTGTTGAGTTAGGCCAAGCAATTGTCCTCATCAACGTCAAACCAACCTTCATAGTATCTATGACAAATAGATAGATAGATCAAATGCTTTATTGTACTTACTTACACTCAATGTAAATAATAAAACAGGAATACAGCGGTTTAGCAACCTTCGGATGAACAGGAATACACAGAGACACAGCGTGGGTAGTATATTAATCGAACTTTTAAAATTACACTAGTAGGTATACAATACATAAAGAGGCTTTACTTAGCACACACAAATATGCACTTAGCATATACATACATGTATATAAACACATACACACTTATATATACATACATATAGATACACATACATATGTTTATGCTATAATCCCTTATTAAATAGTACACAAATTTAAGTTGACCTTAATATATTTGTAAATCAGTCCTCCAGATAGTGTTCGTTTACCATTTTTTGAAGGAGTGCATTCCACAGTTTTGTTGAATAGTTATATTAACTTTAAGTTACTATTTTCACGTCTTTTTATATCTGAGTCACACTATAAGAATAATTGAAACTTTTTACATACCGATCTAGCTCAAAAAAGCTAATATCGGTGTCTACTGTTGCATATATGCCGCTCCTATTTTCACCATTAGGTACAAACCGTCTGTGTGCCATTTTGGGAAGCTTAATATATTAACTCTACCGCGCTGACTAGACGGGTTGGTCAGTCTTATTGGAGTGTATTTTGTGTTCGCCATGATCTCGTCCCATAATCAGCAGGTGCATCGCTTAGTGGTGAGGCTGGCTTAGACCCTCTCAAGTTCTTGGTAGAGCCCTATGTCACCTATACGCTCGAAAGACCATTTTTGAAGCAGATCCCCCACTGCATCATTGACGAAATGTAAGTAACGCCATAAATCAATAAACCGTATTCTCAACCGATTTTTATAATTTTTAGGTGAATTCGAATCAAGAAGACGTGGCCCAGTTCGTAACACAACCCAAATTTTGAATTAATATATAAAAAAAAATTGTTGTACACTTTTATCAAAAATTAAAACTTATCACAAAAATTTCCCATCATATCAAAAAGCGCGCAGACGCTTCTTTCCAATTTATGATGCTAACGAACAATTTATATATTTTGCGACTTCAGCAACCTAGTTATGTACGCTACTTCACATATACAGAAAAGAATAATGAGATATAATAATATGATATAATAATATAAATGACTGCCTCTGTGACGCGGTGGCAGTGCATCCGACTGCTACGCAAGAGGTCGTGGGTTCGATTCCCACCCAGGATAAAACTTTGTGTGATGAGCACGATGGTTTATTCTGTGTCTGGGTGTTATTTATCTATAATATATATGTATTTAGAAATATATAAGTATGTTTATCAGTTATCTAGATCCGAGTCTATATATATTATAGATCCCATAACACAAGCTAATATTAGCTTACTTTGGGCAAGATGGCGCTGTGTGAAACGTGTCCCACAACATATAATTATTAAAAAAAAATCAACCTGCGTCTGTCTATTTCAACACGGCAATGGGCTCATCACCTATTACGTGGGACAGAAATCCACACGGTGAAAAGTGGGCATATAATATGCCTCTGCCACCCCTTCGGGGATAAGGCGTGATGGATATTAAAAAAAATATATAATGCCGGTTGTGATTACATGTCCGAATAGTTTTCAATTCTTTTTTTTGTGTATGGCGCTCGTCGAACGAACTCAACGATTCAGCCAGAAACAGACATGCGATGAAGATTTGAAGACGGAAAAGATTATTGACATATTTGACAGTGTTGACAGCAGAGTGCTCTACTTTGAAAGACTTTAACGTATATGATTTATAAATATTAATTTCATTCAGTTTGAGCCACCGCACACTGACTTCTTTTAGTATTCGCAACCGGCGATTTTGAGACTATGTCGATGCTGCGTTTGAGCGTCTCTTTCGCCTCCAGTTGCAGCATCGGTATCCCGCGTCTTGGCGACTTGCGATTTACAAAGTGATACAGTCGCCGCTTCTGACATTTTTAAGTGTGCAGGGCAGTATCTGGCAAGGGCTAGCGCATATATACGACTTTTACATCGACCAAGCTGTTTTGTCGCGGATCGACTGTTTAGTTTATGGTATGTGTGTAAATTAAGCGTTTTATGATAGTTGTCCAACTTTTTAATGAAAAGTAGGAAGTTCATTACAGCTTTTTGACTTTTTTGTCAAACAACAATAGGAAACTCGATAGTTGTTCAACTTCAATATAGTCCTATAGACATATTATATACAACTAAATAGTTGTTCAACCACAAGTTGTATATATGCCCTAGCCCAAGTCGCCGCGCCGGTTGCAAAATCAAAAAGAAGCGAGTCTGCAAAGACCCTTTTAGAAAAATAAATCGGGTCTTGCAAAGTAGACACTACCTAACAGTTTCCCATAAAAAGACGGTTTCAAGATTAGGTCTAACAGCGTTTTAGTTTATTGACCTCATATTTATGTACTTATACACATATACATACGTACATACACTTACACGTTATATATGTATATATGTATACTGTACAGACTGCAAACAAAACGAATCCTTATTAAGGTTATTTGCGCGTTTCTGCAGGACTGTTATAACCAAAACCAATGGTGTAGCTATTAACAACATCATGACGCAGTTAATTAAAAACAATGACGTGTCTCTGATAACTCATTGTACTTCTTATAAATAAACGAACGTGGTTCAAGTTCCATTGAACTTATATGGATAACTAGCGGAAGCCCCTGGATTTATCAGCGTTGTGCAGATTTCTGTGGGAATATGTAAATAAATTTAGCCTAAATAACTCCTTATAAGATCAGCTATCTGTCAGTGTAAGTCCATCGGTTCAGCAGTTTCAGAGATTAACCGAAACAGACAGACAGCGATTTTTTTCTATGTAACGTATATACTTTCATATGCATTTAGAGAATAATACAAAGTCGGGTTTATTCGAACACTTATAACTAAAGATCGGGTGGTAAATTTTAGGTAACTATAATATTGCCATTTCATATTTTAATGAAATATATAATTTTATATACACGGCAATGGGCTCATCACCACCTGTTACGTGGGACAAAAATGCACACGGTGAAATGTGGGCGTATATTATGCTTCTGCCAACCCCTTCGGGGATAAAGGCGTGACAATATGTATGAATGTATATAATTTTATCTATTGCTCAAATATAATTGTAAACAATGCAGTGTGCGTGAAAGTAAGTAGGTTATTGGACCAACAACGGTGAACAGTTGTTGCTCGGTACAACTTAAGTACCTACCTTCGGCGAAAGCGCATAATATCGATGACATGATTGATCGCCAATAAATGTCACTTGTGTAGCGTGTAAATGTTATACCCGCATACAAATAACAAAAAAAGATATTAATAAAATCTACTTTCTATACTACTCTATAATAATATTGGGTATACTTGTAATATTGATAAATTGCTGGCCTCATTTTCATAGATAAATATAAAGATTTGGTCTGTAAGTACTTTTTTTGCGAGCAATGCAATTGTGCACCATATCTTGGGATGAAAAATTAAGAGCTGGTGTGCGACTCTTGGACTTCTACATATTCACTACAACTTGCAATGGCTTACAGCAGTGATGAACAACGCATCAACTGCTTCTGGAGACCATCCTGTCGTGTTTCATGTCTGGGGCTGATCCCGAGGTGACCAAATCGCTTCCAGGCGACTTCACTTCAATCCGCGAAATCTATACTAATATTATAAAGCTGAAGAGTAACTACTGAACGGATTTTAAAAAAAGTGTTGGATAGCCCATTTATCGAGGAAGGCTATAGGATATATATCATCACGCTACTACCGTGAGGAGCGGAGCAGTAATCATAAATGTCGACAAATTGGGCAAGTTTTTGTGAATTATTGTAGAATTTATAAGCGACGGAATTAAATAAGTGCGACGGGAGTTCAAAGTATGTCACGGGCGAAGTCGTTGGGGTCAACCTAGTAATATATAAAGCGAGACTGAACCCGTCTTAAATCCCCGGCCTCAAAGAAGTGTCACCACCGATCATTTTTAGTGGCTGCAACGCCCCGAGATGCGATTGCACCGACCCTGAATGGCCATAAGGAAATTAGGGTGTACTGCTACTCTGTGCCGCCTTGTTCAAGTAGGTTTCATCCTCTCTGGATCCAGCTAGGTGGCCTCCGTCTGTATAACAAGATTCCCGCAGAAGCCTTAGCCCTCTACAGCTAATCACTGAGTTACGCAACTTTCACTATGGCTGGTACTCGGATGGGTGACCACTTTGTGGCATTTACATTTGCGAGCGTTTCCGTGCTTCGGAAGGCACGTTAAGCCGTTGGTCCCGGATGCCAGTAAAAATGGCAGTCGTTAAGCCTGGTTGAAGGCCTTATGGGCGGCTTAAAAATTTCAACAGCAGGTAGCCACACCTGCGTCTGTCTATTTCAACACGGCAATGGGCTCACCACCTATTACGTGGGACAGGAATCCACACGGTGAAAAGTGGGCATATAATATGCCTCTGCCACCCCTTCGGGGATAAGGCGTGATGGATATTTATATTGCCGATTTGAGATCCCATAGCAGCACCGTCAGCAGCGGTGTTGTATACATATATTGACAAATGTAACTGGTGATGTGGCGAGAGTTATGGGCAGCAGAGCCTTTCATGCCCAATATATTTGTATAGTGGTTTAGATGGTACCATTGGATACATTTTTAAAGCAATTATTATGCTAAATTTCTCATAAAATCTATTTAAATTTAAAAATGGTGAAGAATTTCAACTTGATTCGATACGGTTCCGGTAGTTCAGTGGCAAGAACATTACCCTGGTTAGGCAAAGACCACTGGTTCAATCCTCGTCTCGAATCGAATTGTCTTTTTTAACTTTATTATAAATTTATGAGGTATCATTGGACTTAACTATAATCCAATTGTTACATTGCAAATGTCTTTTCATTTGCTCCAGTGGCTCACCACCTGTCACGTGGGACAAAAATGCATACGGTGAAATGTAGCCGTAAAATATGCCTCTGCCTACCCCTTTGGGGATAAAGGCGATACAATATGTATGTATGTATGCAGTGGAGGCTCCGATTTCACGAATAAGTGCGATCGCCGTATAACTCGGAAAGATGTGAAGATTTACTATTCGAAATAAGGCTCGTATGACGCATATTTACAAGAACTGTTTGGTGCAAAAATAATTATTCAAGAAAGTCACGGATGAAGACGTAGGTCACAGCTAACACTTTTAAAAGAAATTTTGACGCGGGTTTGAGCTATTGTCATTTTATGAACAGTGTTAAAAACATCTCAATTCTAAATAAAGTTAGGTATCAAAATGTAGGTTATTGATCGTGGAATGATATTTTATATCTATTGATATTTTAAAATTAGATGAAAAGAAGCATTATGAGTATTTCCAGAAACTGATAAATTATGAATTCAAAAGTGCCTCGACGAGTTTGTTTTGGCAATTTAATCAACTAATTGTTCAATATCTTCGAGAGTTGGAATATAAATACGTTTGTATGTGTAATCAAATTAAAATATAAGATAACATATGATCACACACACATAGCAACAAAACTAACATCCAGAGGCATCCACACATAATTCTTATTTTGAAACCCAGGATCGCAGTACTTGTACTACTGAGTAACCTGTAGGTACTTTCTTCCATGGACCGGCTGACTTGAGAGAAATTTAGCAGCTGTAAAAAAATCGTCACGTTTTTCGGCTACGCGCCATGTTGTTTTGAAGTGAAACTTCTTTATCAAAAGTGAAACTTCTTAATCGGCGTGTGAGAGTAATTTTATATCTGTAAAAAAATGTCGTAAAGAAGTTTCACTTCTTACCGGTGTACACACAGGTATATTTTTTTAGTCATTAAGTGGCAACCAACTGCGAAGAATAATAAGTATAGAAAAAACATTGACAGACTACTACCGTCTAACCTTGCAACCATTAGAATTTAGGGCCCAAGTAAACTACTTCTCGGATACTAAAAAAAAAGGACTATTTTAGCTAGAACTGTAAATATCGATTGTTATCAAATATTTATTAAAAATATAAACTTTCATTGTCGCTTACATAACTATGCATACATACATACATACATACATATTGTCACGCCTTTATCCCCAAAGGGGTAGGCAGAGGTATATTAAACGCCCACATTTCACCGGATGCATTTTTGTCCCACGTAACAGCTGCTGAGCTCATTGCCGTGTTCATACATAACTATGAAAATGTATTTTTGGGGTATTTACCATGTCCACTTTTATTCGCGAGTATCCGATATTTCGGCTCTATTGCAAGCGCCATCATCACAGTGTAGAGACACTGCCCGGTTGAAAATCTCTCTTATACCGTTCTGAATGTATAGTGGTGTTCTGTCGAAAATACTGTGGGTTGTGAAACACAATCCAGTGGTTTATTCCCGAATCCAATATATGTTGAAGTATAGCAAACTAATGTAATTTATTATCTTTGACTGCTATTATTTGCTTTTTATTATATACCGTATAGGTATATGATAAAAAAGCCAACCAAACATACAAATATAATATATCCGTGCTAAATTAAGAAGAAAGAGAAAAGACAAATTTCAACGGCAGAACGCCACAACCTGCGCCTGTCCATTTCAACACGGCGATGGGTTCACCACCTGTTTCGTGGGACAAAAGTGCATACGGTGAAATGTGGGCGTATAGTATGCCTCTGCCTACCTTTTCGGGGATAAAGGCGTGACTGATATGTCTATATATGTTCCTTGTTTACTACGGATCCCTTAAAACAATTACAAAACAATCTTCTCAATGGGAAAATTCCTAACCGATGAAAATACTCTCACAGTCAAGAGAGCTGTGTGGAAAGACATTTTCGGCGAATAAAGGTAACCTCGTTCTAACTACAATGAATTTCACGAGTTCAGTGATTATATTATTTTTACTAAAATATTTCTTGAATGAACTGGATTACACAACCGTATATAACTATGAATAACTTAAAAAAGCATACAATGAAATTTGGTCATATATTGACTATTATATGCCTCTGCCATTCCCTTCGAGAATAAAGGCGTGACTGACAACCATCAAACTAAAAAAAAAACAATATTTTCGTATGTCTTTCGCTCCTCAATATCGTCTTTTTTAAAAACTTTTTAAACATTGTCATCCACTTTTAAACTATGGTCCAAATTCTAAGAAACTACCTCATACACAAGTTAAAAAAAGTCCATCCGGGTATACATATGTATTAAGAGTAAAAAAATAAAAATTTATATATTTTTTTCTTTTGTGAGACATACAGGGTATCCGAAAACCCCGGTAATAGCAAATATGGTTGCAATTCGACACAGGTAAAATATATCGCAGAAAACAAATTTAACAACTCAAGATTTTAAACTTTTTGGAAGTTGAACATTAATTTTAAAATGTCATTGATGCGAGTTTAATCTGATGATGGCCACGCTAAACGTTATACTGTCTGCCTTTGTTATTTTTAGTCAAACAATTTACGTAGGATTTATATCGCAAAGTTTCTGAGTACAAATTTTGTAAGATAATGTGGAAAAATATTACAATTTTTCTTCAATTTTTTTTTTGTAATTTAGTAAGACAACACTTGGCTAGCTTCCGACTGATTACCTCCTTTAATGGGTCTTATTTAAAAGTATACCTACGTCTCTCATAGTTTTGTAAAAACTTCATAATCACTTATATAGCATTTTTATTCCTTCTAATTACATTATTATTACCTTGCAGTGTCTAGCAAAAAAAATGTCGGCCTCTCAATGTCAAGAAAAATTACCACGGTGTATAATTTTGTACGTGAATTTACAAATCAATGGCCAATGTTAATTGCGTATTGAATTGTTTTACGAGTGTCTGTTATCATTAGTATGTTGACAATAATAAATGTACAATAACAATCGATCATCAAAATAATTGCGAACTTGACTTATAAGCACAGGTATTTTCTAAGCGATAGTTTTGGTTACCCGCTTTTCAAATTGGGCGGTTAACTAGAGTTCATACTTTTCTGTACAAGTTTTCATTTTCGTCCGACTTTTCGCTTTGGAGCCCATGCTCCAAGAACCCATGTTCTTGATGTTATCTGAGTGGCTTACTTCGAACCTCCCCTTTAATCCAACCCATTTTTCAACGTGTGGAAATCCAACCCATGAAATATTATTCGCATCGAACCCATTAATTATTATTCTAATCTAATAAAACCCATTATCTTTTATTTTTTAAATAATTTATGGAACTCCCTGATTTGTTAACCGTGAATGACATTGAAAGGATTATAGGCCATGAACAGGCTAAAGAATGCAAAAGGATTTTTTAAATTGAATTAATAGTTCCTAAGATTGACCCTGATGTACCAAAATAAACAATTTCTTTAGATATCCAATTTTAGTATAAATGTACCTCTATAGACCAATGCAACTTATTACGAGTATTATTACAAAGTTAAAAATACGCATGTAATTCTCTATTATTATTACAATCAACCTATAATTAGATAACTATAATAATTATGGTTCAATAACAGCTAACTGCCTACCTATTCCTGTTTTTTACTTAAGACGTTATCATAAGTATAATGCCGCATTTTCCATTGTAAGTTAATTGCTCCAATTATACCAAATTGTGTTTACTTTTATGCTTGGATATACTTTAGTAGCTTATAAAAATTACCGTTTACAATATGCCGCCAAATGAAATCGGATCAGTATGATTTGGTCAGGTAAGATGAGCGCTTTTCTTAGATCCATGGAATTAGATTACAAACTACTTAGATAACTACAATAATTTCAACTAACTATAGTTTAATATAATTCAGGATAGGCCGAGACTTACATTATGAAGACCACGTGAGCAGATTGCTCAGAAACGAAAAAGCTAAAAGTACTCGGGTACCCAGACATGCATATATGAAGCGATTTATGAATGTACAGGAAGCGAAAGAAGTATGCATGAATCGCTAAGCCTGGCGGCATGTCCTCTCTGACTACCCCGTCAGGGATACAGCGTGAAGATAGTTATAATTCACGCTGTATCCGGTAGTCCGAGCGGGCAATGTTGATATTACGTTTAAAATATGATAAAAATGCTTGGAAATTATCTACTTGCGTTGCGTATTAGATTAGTCAGTCAAGGCATTGTAACTAGTTTATTTAGTTGTAAAAATGTTAACAAAAAATGCCAGTTCATTCTCTAGAAAAATCTTTACAGGACGACGCTTAGTTGAATCAAACAAGTTTTTATAGTTTTTCTTTGACGTATTATAGATATCAAATAAATTGCTAATACAATAAAAATTAACAATTATGGTCGTCATTAAAAAAATATAATAAGTTGATGTACGCTTTGCAATGGATTGCCTTCATGCCTTAACAGTTACTCTCTTTAAATAATTTATTGCTGATATTTAAGCACATTTGGCATAGTGGCTCCTTGTCTTTAAATAAATTTGCCGAGGCCGAGACTTCCAAATGAAGACCACGTGAGCAGATTGCTCAAAAATGGAAAAGTCTAAATTACTCGCATACCCAGGCATGCATGTATGAAGCGATTGATGAATCTGCAAAAAGCGAAAGAAGTATGCATGGATCGTGAAGCCTGGCGAGCTGTCCTCTCTGACTACCCCGTCATTATTTTAATGAGACCTTTCATCGAAAGCGTTCGCTGAACCCTGAGACATATAACAAAACAATGTACAACGATACCTATTAATCCTTTTTGAAGTTCACAGACAAGTTCGCGGTGGCAATGACATATATTAACCTGTAATAACAACCAAAGGAATACGAAAACCTTTACCATGCGGGTGAAGTCGTGGGAATTAAGTAGTAATAGTATAAATTGGGCGTATTTAACACTTGTGCTCGATAATTGCGCATTTATAAAGTTCTTTGCAATAGGATAAAGATGTTATCTAGTTTATTTGTAAGACAAACAAACGATAATGAGTGTATTTAAGTTTAATTTCTTAAGGAATGTGTGTAGGTAAGCATAATATTAGAATACGAGTAAAGTATAGTGATGACTTTGTTAGTTATAAACATATCAATGAGTTGCTTTGCTCGAAGCAAGGACAATTTTGCAATAAAAGTTTAATCATTATTGCAAGCTTTGTGGTCACTGACTTTACCTACAGGTTTAACATTATGTTCGCAATGTATCCCTGAAGGTGTAGACAGATTGAATAGATTAAATAGAGAGACAGAGTGAATAGATCATGAAAGCTTAACAATCGCCAGGCTTCACGATCCATGCATATTTTTGGAACGAAGTTCCTTATGGCAGGCTTGGAGGAGATAGCGATTTTGCTGCGCGAAAGAAAAATTGGGTGGAATAAAACCGTTAAATGAGACGAGCGAATGCGCGAAAGTCGTATACACAAGCGAGTAGTTTATAATACCTTTCTCTTTCTCCCTCTTTCAGTGAGGTGAGGGTGAGGGTGGGGGTGAGGGTGAGGATGTTTTTTTTTTTCTACATTAGTTTTTTCGAAAGTTCGAACTTCGTTCCTACGTGGTGTCCCACGACACCATTAGTTTCCTTTACTAACTGCAGGTTCATTAATCGTATCGTCCATGCACGTCTGCATATTCTAGTACTTTTGACCTTGCAGTATGAAAGTCTCGGTCTACCCTGACTCTTTCGCACAATAGATATTCTACGTCAAGCGTTCCTCACTCATTCGTTGTTGGACGACTCTAAACCAACGGAGCACGCCCTTTGATATCAATATTATTAGGTATCTATTACGTTAAGCGAAACTTTGTACCCCTTTATTGTTGTTTTGACCACTTGTTATGACTGAATGTGGAATTTAGACCAACGGCGAAATTTGCAATAATAATGATAATAAGACTTTACAAAACAAGTTTAGTAAGAAGATAAATACTTAGAAGTATTTGCCAACATTCTTGAATTGGACAAATTGATTGTCTATTTTAAAGTTTAGCTACAAAAAGAAAAAGATCCAAGGGTTGGATGGAAGAGAACATTGATATGAAGATATTGAACATATATAATCGTCTTCTCGCTGGTTATTTAAAGGCAAATCTATAATATTCTTGGACCAAGACAACTAATATCTCTATAAATACAAAATTATACATAGAAAACACCCAAACCCAGAAACAAATATTAGCGCAACAGAAATATTTGTTCTAATCTGGGTTTTGGAGGACCCCAGCCTGTTTCATCAATAAAAAGGTAATAATGTGCCTATGTGTTAATTCAGGATGGCAGCAAACTCCTCACTATTTTTTTTACCCGTTTTTTTAATCGTTTAAGCGTGTAGAGGGAACAAACATGCACACCACAAACGTTTCCCATTATGATATTAGTACTGATGCAATCAGTATTTTATACTAAGTAGGTAAACTAACATTATAAAGAGGTGAAGTTTGTGATGTTGTAAGGTTGTATCGATTTAGAAAACTATTTCACTGTTAGGAAGGTGAATTATCCTTAAATTATAAGCTTCATTTATCTCATGTTCCTGTGAATGAAATCTTTGCCACGCGGGCGGAGCCGTGGGCATTAGCTTGTTATTAATATACGTTAAGCAATATAGAGACTATATAAAAACTTACCAATTGACGAAGAATATATATTGTGCGAAATTAGAAGGTGGAAGGAGTCAGGGTAGGCCGAGACTTACATATGAGCACCACTTAAGCAAAATGCTCAAAAACGGAAAAATGAAAAGTACTCGGTTACATCTGCAGGAAGCGAAAGAAGTATGCATGGATCGCGATGTCTGGCGATCTGTCCTCTCTGACTACCCTGTAAGGGATACAGCGTGAAGATAGATAGATAGATATAAAAACTTACCTTAGGAGGAACCGGCTCTGGTACGTCAGAGTCCCATTCAGAACTGAGATCATCACTTGACGCCTCTGTGTAATCCTCGGACCACGGCACTTCTAACAACGACCTCTTCATCTGGTCATAGCCAGGAGACAACGTCTGAGGTCCATACCCCGGCGGTAACGGACTAGATGCTCTACACTCTTCACAATTACACGGTTTAGGTCCAAATGTCTCTTTTATCGGTGAATCGTCTTTTAGATTAGATTTAGAATTCTTTCTAGAATCACGTTTCCGAGCACTTCTGGGCGATAACCTGTTATTGCACTGAGGTGGAATATAATATCTAGTTGGTTCTGAAGACCGTCTTCCACTTCTTCCACCGTCTGGAGTCTCGATCTTTACAGGAGTCAGCAGGGACATCTTTTTGGTCAGCTGCTGTCGTTCTGCATCCACAGGTGTATCTTCGGAATCCATGGTGTATCGTATGATAGGAATGGTGAAAGCCAATTGTTCCGTACACTCCGGCATTCTTACAGTATCACTTCACATACCGTCTACCATGATATGGTTGGCAGGATAACGACATCGTAAGGAAACACTTTGTTATTATATTAACTAGCGCTGTAAGCGGCGCGTGCGCAATGTACCGGCGGTTGAACACAGTGCGCGGTCGCGACTGAACCACGATCCACGCCCGGCTCTACAAAAGATACGACGCCAACACAATGTATGTACAGCTTATACAAGTATCAAGATATGCGGGTGATAACACAAGCGAACGTCTCTTTCATTTAGAAATCACCAAAGCCTTGTCCGTGACTTTAATCTAAAGTTGATACAATATGTTGCAATTTACAATGTACATTTCTATGACGTCAATAACATTTAGTTATTAATTAATGTTTCCTTATTTATATACCTACAGATATCCTTTTATAATAGCTAAATGAAAAAAAAAACATTAAAACTGGAATCGTTACTGACTAAAGCTTTGCCCAAAATATAATAACCGCAGAACATTTACATAATATTCTAATAAGAATTATATTATCTGTGATTCTAATAACTAGTCTATTTTCCAAGTTGAATGGAACAAAATACATGTTTTCGAAATGTCATTAGCATTGTGTGATTGATTTCAGCGTATAAGCTAAAATATTCCAATAGATATCTAATAGCCTATTTATCGAGGAAGGTTATATTATATCGTCATGGTACCTTCAAGGACAAAGGAGCAATAATCATAAATATTAACTACGTAATCGAAGAAATTTCCATGCATTATTGTAAAAAGAATAAATTTCTGGAGGTATTAGTAAAATGTGTGCTAGGGGGTTCGAAGTAGGTACCTCACGGTCAAAGCAGCGGAGCATAAAATAAAGACACCAGCGCTGTAATTCACAAATCTCGGATCCCAATCCTCTATTGCGCAAATGTCATCGATATTCATAGAACTCGAATATCGATGACATTAGCGCAGTAGAGGATTTGGATCCGAGATTTGTGAATTGCGTTACAGATCAGAATTTTAGTGACATGATATTTTTCACTTATATTCTAACTGCTAGCAGTAATTGAATGAAATATGTATGCTGTTTAAATCATATTTATTCATTTTCTTATTTCTTTTGATATAACAAAAAATAACATATTGAAATAAAAAAAAGACCTAACAACTACGTAGGTCACACTATAAGTTTTCCGTAACTTAAAAAAAACAACATGTTATAACCAAAATATTATGTTTATTGCTCTTCAAAATACTCTCCTTCACATTTTAAACATCTTTTCATGCGTTCGAACCATTTTTTAAAATAGGAGGACCAAAGATCTGAAGGCATATTGTCTACGTGCTGATTGAACGCTATCACTGCCTCATCGTAGTTGGTAAAAGTGAAACCTCTCAGAACGATAATAAAGGAGGGGAGGAGGATCCCACCACACACCCTCGATTCGTCAATCCTAACGCACAACGGTCAAGGTAACCTCCACCAATTGTAACGGAGGAATGACGAACCGAACTCCTCAAGGAAAAGGATGTAGGAGAGGCAAAAGGAAACCCTACCCTCCAGGTTGTCAAAACTTTTGCAATATTCCGCTTTACAAGGTGGCACTTAGTCGACACGTGTTTCGCCTACACACGAGGCATCCTCAAGGCATCTTCGGTTCGTCATTCCTCCGTTACAATTGGTGGAGGTTATCATTGACCGTTGTGCGTTAGGATTGACGAATCGAGGGTGTGTGGTGGGAACCTCCACCCCTCCTTTATTATCGTTCTACGATGGATTTCCGCCATGTAACGCCCGATTCAATTAGTTATATGAAACCTCTCATCAAATCTTTGATTTTGGGCAAAATACAGAAATCACAGGGTGCTAGGTCGGGGCTATGCGCAGGATGGGTGACGAATTGTACTTTTTCGGAAGCTAAAAATGACTTTGTTTTGTTGGCCGTGTGTGAAGAAGCGTTGTCATGATGTAGGAGAAAGCGGCTTTTAGGTCGTCTTTCGCGAACTTTTTCTAACACCCTGGGCAAACAAATGGTAGAATACCACTCGGCATTAACACTCTTTTGATCTTCAAGTGGAATTTCACAGATGGGACTCGTAGCTGGGAAATAAACGCGTTCATTTTTTTACCAACGTTTCTCGCGTGCCTCACTTTTGTTGGCCTGTTCTCATTTTCAAACACCCATTCACCAGAGTGCTGCTTTTTGGGGGTTCAAAACAATAAATCCACGTTTCGTCTCCTGTGACAATGTCATAAACAGCATTAGAATGTCCGTTGTCGTACTTCAGTAGCATCTGTGAGCACCATTCTACGCGAGCCCGCTTCTGCTCCCCTGCCAGTTCATAAGGGATCCATCGACAACAAATGTTTCCGAACTTTAAATTCCTCGTGTAAAATTTTGTGAATTTGGCTCATACTAATCCCCAATAGTCCTCGAATTGTCTCATAGGTAATCCACGGGTTTTCTTCAATTAGCCGCTTAACAGTAGCCACATTATTTTCGTTGACAGCAGTTGAAGGCCGCCCTTCACGAAATTCGTCTTGTAAAGAAACTCGATCTCTCACAATTTCAGAAAACCTTCGCCTCACGGTGCTCAAACAAGGTTCTTCTCTCCGAAAAGCATTTAGAAGACGAGCGGCACAGTCTTGAGGAGAGAGAGAACTTTTAAAATCATAAAAATCATCGCTCCAAAATCTTTTATTTGACTTTATTCCATTTTCGTTGCGTTCGTGGAAATAAAAAACAATTAACAAATGATTTCCCGCCAATTGTTTTTTTCTTACAACTAAGAAGGTTGCAACGTTAAAAAAAAATTATAACTTTTCAAATAGTTTCGATTAGCTAGAAGTGCAAAACTTTTAGTGTGCCCCATGTATACATACTAATAATGTACTAAGGAAATATTTACAGTATAGAAAGGGGTGGGGGGACAAAGTACAATACTGTCCAAACATTGTCTAGGCGTCGAAGAATTGCTCCCCAAAGAAGTCAACTGGTAATCTTCCCATAAAGTTAGCCGCATGGCCTCGTTGGATGATTGCCATCCAACGTAATTATTCTCTGAGCGAGAAAGAGGCAGGCCTTATGGTTACAAATAGCATCGACCAGTGGCCCGCGTCTGTTATTTCAATCGTGTCGAAATAGAATCGAAATCGTCGCTCAATAGAAAGCCACCGGTACAATTATGACAGTTTTTCGAAGTCTACTATTCAATATTACTTCAATAGACTTCTATCGGTCGGCCATTAGAATTCTACTAACACGTACAGCGCCAGTGGCTGCTAGTCAGTTGCTTTTTTGATAGTCTACTAACATTTTGACAGTTAAAAACAGCGACTCTGCTGCTATTCTACGGCTTGTCAATAGAAGACTCGGCCCCCAGACGCTTTGCTATATCTTTATACACTTGGGCCCCACGAATCCAGTGTCTCGACCCCAAACAGCTCAAAAATATAATTTCCAATTAAATTATTATATTTGCGCCGTTTAAGGGGCTCGTTTTCTTGCTTATGTGTTTTATTTTTTTTTAATTTATTTGGATACGTATGTTTACAACAAAATATTTAAATTTGTACCATTAAACCTAGTAGAAGGTTTGTGTTGGCACTCACATTCGAAACGTCCGCACTTATTAACAACATGATGTGGGTATCTTAAAAGTATTTTTCTTACAAATATTAAAACTTATTGACTAATACTTAAACATCTATTCACATTATAAAAACGAAAAAAAAATCGTAAATACAATCTATATTATGCCACCTAACGAAATGATGTGGGTATTATAAAATATTTTTTATACAAATATTAAACCTTATTGCTTTAGGCTTTGTACACTTGTATTCCTGTACTCAATAATGTACTAAAATAGCTATAGTGATCAAGGATATTCTTGGAAACGCTTAAAGGTGAACACACATTCATTTATTTTATTTTCTTACTTACAATATAGGAGCATGCGTAGATTAAAAAAAAAATTTTCGTTGTCGATGCCTACGTACATACGTCATAAAAACTATCCAAAAAGGCTAATATAAGCGCTATGATCATGTATAAACAGCTCTACTACTGTTTGGTCACCAAATAAATAATTATTGTGGGACACTTTAAACACAGCGCCACCTAGCCCAAAGTAAGCTAATATTAGCTTGTGTTATGGGCTCTAGATAACTGATAAACATACTTATATATTTCTAAACACATACATATTATACATAGGATCAACACCCAAACTCCGAAACACACATTTGTGAATCGAACCCGGGACCTCTTGCGTAGCAGTCGGATACACTCCCACCGCGCCACAGAGGCTGTTAAATAACACGTGAGACGCAAAATAGGAGAAGGCTACAACCATCAATGGACTTTAGCTGGCTGATTAGATTTGAATTTGGAAGGTTGTATTATTGATTGACAACCATCGATTAGATGAGCCTGTTAATCAAAGTTCATCAGCCGAACAGTTTGAGCGTCACAAATTCATCCTTTATCTAACCTCATTGCGAGAGTTTTTGTGAAGCACCTTGTTAAAAAACTGTTAATAAGGAAATGGTTTTTACTTGTGGTCGTCTAATGAGTCAATAAACTTGTAATCGATGTAAAAATTGAAAACAACAATGTACTCTAAAAACATGTATATACTTTATCACAGTGGAAACCGCAATAGGTTTCACTGACGTAAGTTAAATGGATTTATAATCGGCATAATAAATTTGTATATTATATAAAAATAAATAAATAAATATCCATCACGCCTTATCCCCGAAGGGGTGGCAGAGGCATATTATATGCCCACTTTTCACCGTGTGGATTCCTGTCCCACGTAATAGGTGGTGAACCCATTGCCGTGTTGAAATATACAGACGCAGGTTGTGGCTACCTGCTGTTGAAATTTATTAAGCCGCCTATAAGGCCTTCAATCAGGCTTAACGACTGCCATTTTACTGGCAACCGGGACCAACGGCTTAACGTGCCTTCCGAAGCACGGAAACGCTCGCAAATGTAAATGCCACAAAGGGGTCACCCATCCGACGACCAGCCATAGTGAAAGTTGCGTACCTCAGTGATCGTTTACCGAACACTGAGACCGCGGGGCCACGAGCGCTTCATATTATATCATACATACATTCATGTTGTCACACCTTTATCCCCGAAGAAGTAGGCAGAGGTATATTATTCCCTTACAGTAACATCTCACTTGGCGGCACGCAACTCAGTTGCCCTTGCGGCATCTCCACTGTTATTCCCTTTTCCGTGGGTGACCACTAGACACTGATGGTGATGGAAACTTAGTGCACAGGTGGTTGAGAGGTGGTACATTAGGCAAGTACGTGTCTCCTTTGGACAAATTATGTCAACTAGTACATTATACTAAAAATCTACCTCTAGCTGACTCTGTATGGTTAAATAAATAAATATTTTCGATTAGTTGTCTACATCCAATAACACAAGACTAATTTAGCTTAAATTGCGCTATATAAAAATATGGCCTAATCATTTTTTTAAACGCTGAAAACGCAGAAACTGAGACTTATAAAGTTTTAAACGCACAAAGAAACTGAGACGCGTAAAGTAATTAATCTTAACTTTCACGAAGAAGACATGATAGGTACTAAATATAAATTTATTAAAATTAATTATGCGCTCTCACTATCTTTATTTATCTCATATTTGACATCAATAATCTTAAGGTCACAAAAAGGTCACTTTCCAATTTTAACAATAATTTATATTCATTTTTGACACATAGTGAAGCAGCTTTAAGAATATTCTTGTAGAATTTAAGAACGTCTCAAAAATATTAACCAGCCTCGTTTCTTTTTATTTTATTACCTTTTGTCTTACAACTATGAAGCGCTCGTGGCCCCGCGGTCTCAGTGTTCTGTAAACGATCACTGAGTTACGCAACTTTCACTATGGCTGGTCCTCGGATGGGTGACCACTTTGTGGCATTTACATTTACGAGCGTTTCCGTGCTTCGGAAGGCACGTTAAGCCGTTGGTCCCGGTTGCCAGTAAAACGGCAGTCGTTAAGCCTGGTTGAAAGCCTTATGGGCGGCTTAAAAATTTCAACAGCAGGTAGCCACAACCTGCGTCTGTCTATTTCAACACGGCAATGGGCTCACCACCTATTACGTGGGACAGGAATCCACACGGTGAAAAGTGGGCATATAATATGCCTCTGCCACCCCTTCGGGGATAAGGCGTGATGGATATATATATATATATACTTACAACTACAGGGCTGCCGTTAAACTGAACCATTATTTATCACTTAACATTGACTATATATCAATCAATAATTTACAAAATCGCCCATAAATCCACTGATTTTGACGCTATTATATGATCGTAAAAGTTTGCACACGCGCAAACAGTATTTCTTTTACGTAAGTAGTCCACGATATTTCTTTTACGTAAAACAAACGCGATGCATACTTAAATGCAATTATTATTATAATAATAATAATCTTTATTTTTCAAAAGCCTTAGGATAGAATTATACATATTTCTGAGATCCTCCTAGTAAGCTTATAAGAAGCCTGTGGCAGGAGGTCTCGCTCTTCATATCACAATTTTTACATAGGCCTAGTATAAAGTTTTGTAAAATAAAAGGTCAATAATTCCCCAAATGAAAGGTCAAATTAAAAGAAACGAACCTACCTTATTTTAGTGCAATAAAGAACATAACTTTAAAACTAATAATAAAATTAATATTGGGGCAGTCTGTCCTACAATAATCGCTAATAATAAAATTAATATTGGGGCAGTCTGTCCTACAATAATCGCTAATAATAAAATTAATATTGGGGCAGTCTGTCCTACAATAATCGCTAATAATAAAATTAATATTGGGGCAGTCTGTCCTACAATAATCGCTAATAATAAAATTAATATTGGGGCAGTCTGTCCTACAATAATCGCTAATAATAAAATTAATATTGGGGCAGTCTGTCCTACAATAATCGCTAATAATAAAATTAATATTGGGGCAGTCTGTCCTACAATTATCGCTAATATAACTTTAAAACTGTTAATCTATCTAATATATAAAGCTTAAGAGTTTGTTTGTTTGGTTGAACGCGCTAATATCAGGAACGACAGGTGGGATTTTTTTTTTGTGTTGGATAGCCCATTTATCAAGGAGGCTATATATTACGCTACTACCCTGGGAGCGGAGCAGAAATAATAAATGTCGACAAATCGGGCATTTTTTTATCCATAATTGTAGAAATAGTTGACGCCCGCAGCTCCGCACGCGTGGTGTAGTTTTCCCGTTCCCATTTCCCACAGGAACTTGTTCCCGGGACAAAAATTTGCATATGTGTTATTCTGATGTGTATGTTATGTTATTGTCAAGTTTCATAAAAATCCATTAGAAAAAATAAGAAACATCCATTCTTACAAACTTTAGCGTTTTTAATATTAGTAGGATATAATATAGTAGGATTGTAGGATTTATAAGCGACAGGATTAAATAGGTGCGATGCGAGTTCGAAGCGTGTCACGGGCGAAGCCGTGGGAGGTCACCTAGTGAGAATATACGACGAATTTATAATTTTAAATAAACTAATACATTATTTGTAGTGTCAATAGAAGTATCTAATTAAAATTCCTGATTAACTGCTTGTCTCTAAACGCATATGAAAGTATATACCTACGATACTTTTATAAAAAACAATTTTAAAAAATCTATCTGTTTGTCCCAGCTAATCTCTAAAACGGCTGGACCGATTCTAACGGGACTTTCTCTGGCAGATGGCTGATGTTATAAGGAGTAACTTAGGCTACATTATATTCCTGTGTTTTAACAGAAACGGACACTACGCAAGTGAAACACAGGGGTATCCGCTAGTTTATTATAAAAGTCTTCCCCAACTGGAAGCTTACGCATTAAGCTAATAGTATTGCTATATACTATATTAAATAGCGAGCGTTTCCGTGCTTCGGAAGGCCATAAGGCCAGTGGTCCCAATTACCAGTAACATGGCAGTCGTTAAGACAAGCTGATACATTATAGGCGGCTTAAAAAAAATTTCAACAGCAGGTAACCACAACTTGCAACTGCCTTATTTAACAATTTAATACAACAAATATATTTAATACAATATTACGTGGAACAAGAATACACACGATGAAAAGTGGACGTACTAAGCCACTGCCACCCCTTCGAAGATAAGGCGTGATAGATAAACTAGCTAAACGTTGACCCATAACGACTCAAATATTTAACCTCCGATCAAACTAAATTTACGCAGTTTTCCGCTATACGTCGTAGTTTATGCAACAACGATTCACTGTGCCTAACAAACACCAACAATACATTCTCTAAAGTAGTATATCATAATATTATAGTAAACTAAAAGGGTAGAAGTAGTCACGATAGGCCGAGACTTACATATGAAGACCACGAGAGATTGCTCAAAAACGGAAAAGTCAAAACTACTCGGATACCCAGACCTGCATGTTTGAAGCGATTGATAAATACGAGTATGCAAGAAGCGAAAGAAGTATGCATGGATCGCGAAGCCTGGCGATCTGTCGTCTCTGACTACCCCGTCAGGGATACAGCGTAAAAGTTAGTTTAACTTTTTTTTTTGTATTTTAAAAATAAATATTGTGGTGAACTTAATACCTTTTTACACAGCGCCATGTAGCCCAAACTAAGCTATAAGCTTGTACTATGGGATCTAGACAACTGATTTACATACTTTTATATTTCTAAATACTTAATATTAAACATAGCAAACACCGAAACTTCGAAACCAACATCTGTGGATCACACAAATATTTGTTCCGACCCGGAAATTTAACCGGAACCTCAATGCGGCAGTCTCATACATTACCACTGCGCCACCGACGCAGTCATTTATACCGAAGACCGGTGATAGGTATACGAACCCTTGCACTATTAAGACTGTAATCTAATGACTTACCTTCTCAAAAGGATCAGAAATAAACTATGGACGTTCGGTGCTTGTTTAGAAGAGTTACCTGTAAGAGAAAATACAACGACTTAGTTCATATAACTCTTATGCATAGCAGTAATATGCTTCAATCTTCTGAGATGACTGTCTAATGCTTTTTTTATTTGTAATTTTATTTATTTATTTTTTCGTGTGGAAATCTTCATGGATGCTATGCCGGACTCTTACCGACTAAAACCACACGTAATATCTAATGCTAAAATATTTCCAAAAATTGATAGAATGCAAAACATACCAAGTTATAAATTCAATGAGAGCAAAAATACTGTATGACTGAATGAGATAGACTTAAAACCTTTAGATTCACTTGTCAATGAAAGTGCTCATGAGGAAAGTTTATAAGTCCTTTAGATTCACTTGTCAATGAAAGTGCTCATGAGGAAAGTTTATAAGTCCTTTAGATTCACTTGTCAATGAAAGTGCTCATGAGGAAAGTTTATAAGTCCTTTAGATTCACTTGTCAATGAAAGTGCTTGTGAGGAAAGATTATAAGTCAGAGTCATCGATATTTTAACTAAAGCTATATCATATCTCTTAAGTTAAGATGTCTATGGCCATCGCGCTTCAATATGATTAATCTATTATTTTAGGGGTCGGTATGGTACTAGTGATAGCTTGACGGACTACATGTGGTGGTGCCGCATTCGTCAAGGACGCGGATTCAAATCCCTCTCGAACTCGAGATTTTTTACCACATATACTTATAATTATGTTATCAATAATTCACTTTGAACTGTCCTTATGAGTTTATTCATTTAATCAGTAATAAAGGTCAAAGTTTGTGAATGTGTATGTTTGTATGGGACCCATACAAACATACACATTCACAAACCGACCATGTATTTTTTTATTTCGGAAACAGGTTCCAGGGGGGAACGTGTACAAGAAAACTTTACGAACGTGGGCGGAACCGTGGGGTGTCGTCTAGTTTACGTTCAATATCAGCGAATACGTATTATAAAATCTTCAATATATTAGAGTGGCCTGAAATACACCCCAAACATACAAAATTATATTTATTCTTTTATGTCACATATTAATACTTATGAATGTCATTAGAAATGATTCTACATTTACATTTACTGCCAGATTAGCAAAGCAACAGATAAGAGTTAGAGCTATCTGGCTAGAAATCACACAGTCTCATTTTTTCTGTTCTGGTTTTATCTGGAGTACATACATTCATACATATTGTCACGCCTTTATAACCAAAGGTCTTAGAGGTATACATTTTTTTCCTACGTAACAGTTTGTGAGCCCATAGCCGTGTTTCTTATCTGTGGTTTTTTTTTTCTGGTTATCTAGGGTAGTCAAATAATATTGTGTTATAATTGTATTTTTTACACTCTACATTTACAGTAAGGTCAATGTATGAAGCCTATTGCTAACATGTAACTATTACTATGTTAACTATTACAGCACTAGCAATAAACTAATAATTGGCATATGTTACGTAATTTTTTTGATCGAACGAACGCAGTGACCATTTTCAAGACTGAATTTGCTTTTGGGTAAAAGTATGTATCGTCAGCTGTGTATGATAGACGGGAAATGGGCCAAAATAGAGGTGATTTATCAGTCAATTTGCATCAAATTTGAAGCAAACGTATAATAATTAATTGTACACAAGGTTTTCGTCAATGTCGGGGGTAAAAGTCTCACTTGCTAAATGTGCACTTGCTGACTAAAGTAGAGGCAATGACATAGAAGATATTACAGGCGTTGGAAGGAGGAAGATGTAACTTGGAAGGTGGCAATCGCTCCCAACAATGACATGACAATATTAATGACATGATTTCAAATTCTTTGGACATATTGCATAACCATTTATATTGACATCTAATTGAATTTGACACTTTTGCTACTTTTTAAATTTTTTATACCACTGAGGTGGCAAACAAGCGTACGGCCCCACATGTTGGAAAGTGGTCACCGTAGCCCATGGACGTTTGCAGCACCAGAGGTACAGCACTCGCGTTGCCGACCTTTCGATTTATAAACCTTCTAAGACCCCTTTTAAAGGACCTCATACTGTAGACGTCCGGGAAAAGCCCAGGCACAATCTAAGCGTACGCGGAATAAAGCCCCTATCAGACCTAACCGTATAATGCGTGCGCTCGGACGCAAAGTGTGAGGGTGAACACCCTGCCTATGGCGAGCGGTGCGATTATAGAAGGTACTTTGTATGATGTAGTGACATTGACATTACAAATATGTTTTTGTGGTTGTATAAATTTTGTTAGTTTGTGTTTAAATTGAGTTTATGTTGTATTTTAATTTTTGGTTTTTTTTTTTACCATGTGCTTTGATTAACTTGTTTTCACGCTTAGTAGGATTATTGCCTTTTTTGTGTTGTGCTTGTGTATATATATCCCAACTCTGTAACACTGTTTATGAATAAATAAAAGGCGAAAATCAAAGTTAAACATAAGCTGCTCCCAGCACTCAAACAAAATTGAACCCAGGCCCCAAATCTAGGTAGGGTTTGTAAGCAACTGTGAATACACTAAGGCGAAGAGAGAGACAGAGAGAGAAGTATGTGTCAAAAGCTTTTTCGATACATCGTATTTAAGTTTTGCTAATTTATGGAATATTCCATAAATTTGCTAAACTAAAATTGAAGACGTATGCAATGGTATCGGGGCTATCGACCTATGACACCAGTATCATTGGTGAAAGACGTCCGGCCGTGGCACCTGTGCATATCAGCATATGGTATTCAGTGAGATAACAATGTAAAAATATGCTGTATTACGTCAATTGCTACATAAATGTAGTATATTATCAAAATACTACTACTAGGAATAATTATTCAAAGTTATTTTTTTGATATTCACAATTCAAGTGAGATATAAATACATACAACATACATATATTAAGGCCAGTCACGGGCTGAGGTCTAAAGTTCGAATCCCGGGTCGGATCAGTGGGCTAGCACAAGTTTCTTTTTGCGTAATTTGGGCTAGATGGCGCTGTGTTAAACGTGTCCCACAATATTTATGATAGATAGTAACTGTGCGGCGAAACGAGCGAAATTACATGCTAAGCAGTTTACAAGTAAGATCGGAAGTAGTTTACTATGCGAATGTCGTTGCATCTGGGGTGAATTTTCGTGCTTATAGACGTTTCTGCCATACATATTACTGGAATCAAACATCGCTGAAATAGGTAATGTACTACCGTGGTGCTTACTTTTTTCTATAGAATGTACACCTAGTTGCCTTTCAGGTCTCCCGCTTTGCAAAGAAGGAAAGATACCTTAATTTCTTTTTCCAACTCCTTCAAATTACTTCTGATTTAATTCGATGCTGGTACCAAGACATTTTAACTTCTCCTAGGACTTCACCGAGATCGAGCTCGGTGTAACTTTTCTGATCTTGGTCATTGCTGTAGATCCTGGTGTTCAGGAGTCACAGTAATGGGAATGTGGGTGGGACGGGATTATTACGTGCGATTTTTGATGGTGCGTGAAGCATGCGTGAATTTATAACGTCATGCAGCTATCTTTGACCTGCTTCTAGAAAAACGGCGAGCAGTTCACCCGCCTTCCTTCGGCCTCCAGTCATGGACAATGCATAATGCAGTTATCATTAAATCGCTAAAATGTAAGATTATGCAACAGGTCATTTAGTAATATCATCTTTTTAAAAGTTGTAAGACACAAAGTCACCTCACAGACACGAATTAACAAAACAAGGAGAGAGAGGTCAAATGCACTATGTTTTATTTCAACGGTAGACGGACTCTTTTTGAGTTCATGGAACTCTACCATTCTTGCCGGTTCTTCTCAGGTTCCGAACCGGTGGTCACTTTAAATATTTTAAATGTATCTTTAGTTTTAGTGTATGACATTTTGTAAGTCCGCTTAAATGGTTTATGCAAAATAAAGACACTTTTTTATATTTATAGACATCTAAAGTTCTAAACCAACAACCATAGAGATCTAACCTCTTCTTCATCTTAAGTGTTTTTCGAGTGGTTCCCAACCCATACTGGAATTTGGGATCTGTAGCCCACTTTATTTGGTTGCTAAGAGTAGCTATTGCTTGGCTTTTAATTTTCGGCACTATGGGAGCGACTACCGTCTGATCTCCGAACCTCGTAATCTGTGTCGTTGCCTCGTCCGTGGATCAGCTGGACAATTACTGGCAATTACAGGTGAGGTCGCTTTAACTGTGGAGATATTCGTAGAACCCCTATTACCTATAAGATATCTAAACTAATTTTCAGTTAAGGTTAGGTTATACCAAGATGTTCTGCGACGAAGCCAGTCTCACCTGCAATTGCACCAGCTGACTAGCTGACAAGATTATGGTGAAGAGAACAAAAACTTGACTCAAACCCTTGTAGGAACCCACCTAACCTGGTACCTGGTCTAAGTCATAGCGATCTGGAAGCAAAGTCAACCCGTATGGCCAACGTAGACTATCACCTTTCAATACGGTAAATTGATTTGACTGATTGATCGATTGATCGATTATTATAAATTTCACATAGAGTATTCACAAATCGCCAAAATATCATTTCAAATTTGAAATGTGATGCTTTTATGTAACATTTAACCATAAACCGCCTGCCATCTGAGGTAGGCTATATTTTTTTACGTGCGGGAATCCTCAAAGATACTGTGACGGACTCCTGCCGACAAAACCACTCGACGCTCTTCAATGTAATGGCCGGTAAACCCTCGAAAGGATGAATTCGAGGCTTCTGATTGATTTGAGCCTTATTACATCTCTGCTTGTCTAATTAACAAACACTTTTCACTTAACCAATTATGCAGATATGATTGTTTTATTTTGTTCTCTAGGGAAGTTTGGCAGCTTTTTCAGAAATCCTAAGGATAATATGGTAATGTGAAATTGAAAAACCTAAACTCGACAGATCCCACATCCGTCCGCATAGGCGGTGATTTGGTCGAGCGTACGAACCAGGTTAAATACCTGGGATCTGTATTTCACACGTCCAGTGACATCGATTGCTAAGTCAAGTCGATTGCTGCCGCGTGGGCCAAATGGCGGGAGATGACCGGTGTCATTTGTGACCCTAAAATGCCGATTCGGTTGAAGGGACAGGTCTACAAAACCATCATTAGACCTGTCCATTTACATGGCAGTAAGACGTGGCCAATATTGGAGCGATACAAGCAGGAGCTGCGTGTCATGGAAATGAAGATGCTGCGGTGGATGTGTGGAGTCACGCGGTTGGACCGCGTGAGTAACTCTTGCATCCGCGGCAGCCTTCAAGTCCGTGATATTGCAAACAAGTTGCAAAATTGCCTTCGTTGGTGTGTTCACGTCTTGCGGCAACCGTCGGGCTACGTGGGAAACAATTGTCTGGCCATGTCAGCCCCGCCGGATCCCGTATATAGGGAAAGACCCAAGACATGACATGCGGCTAATGGTCTCACTACAGGGGATGCCGACGACCGTACGAAGTGGAGGGGAAAATGTAGGAAAGTGGACCTCGGGCGTCGCAAGACGCAACTGGGACAGACGCTCGGATGATGACGAAATGCGAAATTGAAAACGTATTTGGAATATTTTGTAAGTAATAAAACCGCAAAACAGCTCATATTTTATGTAGCCTCTTTATTTGTTAAGTGTTAAATGGAAATGTAGGCAAAACTGTAATGACGTGTACAGTTTTAGTGCGTACTAAAAACGTGCCAACGTAGACCTTGAAAATCCAACAAAGTTTTAAGTATTATATAGTTACTATGCAATTTTACTAGAAAAAACTTGTTTAGACTACTTTTTACTACTGTTCCTGAACAGCCTAGCTACCAGGAGTATCTTGAGTTAGAAATTGGATCAGGGGGCCAAGTCTACTAAATCTATCGCGTCAGAAGAGAGTAGAAACCGTCGCTCAATAGTCTTTAGAAAAAAATGGCAGTTTTCGTAGTCTACTATTACAATTGCGATCCAATAGTATTCTATCGGCCGGCCGATAGAATGTTAACACGTGTAGCGTTAATAGCTCTTAATTTGCATTTTTGGTAGTCTATATTAATATTTTATATATATATATATATATATCCATCACGCCTTATCCCCGAAGGGGTGGCAGAGGCATATTATATGCCCACTTTTCACCGTGTGGATTCCTGTCCCACGTAATAGGTGGTGAGCCCATTGCCGTGTTGAAATAGACAGACGCAAGTTGTGGCTACCTGCTGTTGAAGTTTTCAAGCAGCCCATAAGGCCTTCAACCAGGCTTAACGACTGCCATTTTACTGGCAACCGGGACCAACGGCTTAACGTGCCTTCCGAAGCACGGAAACGCTCGCAAATGTAAATGCCACAAAGTGGTCACCCATCCGAGGACCAGCCATAGTGAAAGTTGCGGAACTCAGTGATCGTTAACAGAACACTGAGACCGCTAGGCCACGAGCGCTTCATTAATATTTTGATAGCTAAAAACAGCTATTTTGTCTCTATTCTGCAGCTTGAGAAGAGTGATTGTGAAATGTATGATAGTTTTAGTAGACTACCTAGGTTTTGAACTGATCGTAATAGAACCGCTATAGAAGAGAACTAAAACGGATTTCTATTTGGAAAATAGTAAACTCGGTCCCCAGTTTGGAACCTACCTCTTGACCACAGAGCAACGAAACAATGTCAATCACGCTCAGACTTTTTACTGTATATATTTGACTAGGTGACCCGTCCGGCTTCGCCCACTCCCGTCGCACCTATTTAATCTCGTCGCTTATAAATTCTATAATACTGCATCCGCTCTCCAGGGTAGTAGCGTGATGATAGATAGCCTATAGCTTCCTCGATAAATGGGCTATCCAACACAAAAATATTTTTTCAAATCTGACCAGTTCCTGAGATTAGCGCGTTCAACCAAAAAAAAAACTCTTCAACTCTTCAGCTTTATAATATTAGTAGGTATGGATATAAATAAAATAAGCGTGTAAAGGATCGTCTGCTACCCTTACTTATACGATTACGACGAATGGTAGGCAGCTGACATGCCATTTTTTTTTGTTTAGCTCGCTAAAGTGACACCGCCCGCCTGTTGGAAAGCCATGGAGACATCTAGCGAATTGAAAGCCACTGTCACAATCCATAGGACTATTAACAGTAACTCTCAAGTTGGCGGCCCATTGATGTGCCTCTTCACGCTCCGCTTGAAGAACCCTGGATTATGAGAGGGGGAAACCACGTGCGCTAGCAGAGCATTCCAAATTTCTATTGTTCGACAGAGAAACGATCTTTTGAACCGCTCTGTTCTGGCGAAAATTCTTTGTACTGTATGAAAGTGGCACCTCTGCCCGGCACGCGTTGTTCGAGATTAAAAAAGAGAGGGTATATAGATGCATATAATTTTCTCCTACAGCCGACGTAAAGTTGGCACGCGGTATTATTATATGATCAATGCACTATTTAACCACGTGGCTAAATCCAAAAACCAAGTGGTGAAATCGTCCTAGTATGTAAGTCTCGTCACGTGAGTGGATTTCTCAAATACGGCAACTTCAAGAATACTCAAATACCAAGACGTGTGCCTATGGGAAACGAAAGAAATATGCATAGATCGCTAAACCTGGTGATATGTTCTCTCTGACCACCTCGTCAGGGATACAGCGTGAAGATAGTAAGTTATTCAATTAAATTTATTTCTCAAAAAGTTGAGAACAAGAACTCTTAAAATAAAAATGAGAGATAGTGCGTATTAACATCTCAGAAAACCGGTAAAGTATTGATTATCCAGTTTTGTAGCGGATGTTTAAATATGCATATATGTATGTAAAAACCTAATATACGGCAAAAAAAAAATAGGCGGCTTAAAAAAATTCAACAGCAGGTAACCACAGCCACAACCTGCGTCTGTCTATTTCAACACGGCAATGGGCTCACCACCTATTACGTGGGACAGGAATCCACACGGTGAAAAGTGGGCATATAATATGCCTCTGCCACCCCTTCGGGGATAAGGCGTGATGGATATTATTTTTTTTATTTTTTTAATAATTAGATATTTTAGTTAATTAAAAATAACAAATAAAGTTTGCTGTTGTCTAGAAAAGGTCATAAGGAAGGACTGCCTGGGGAAGGCGCAGGTTTGTAAAAGTCTATTAAATGCAAAAGAAACAGCCATGTTTGATATTTTGTGATAACTACGTGACATATTGTATTAGTAGATCGAATCAGTCCACAAAAATAAAACTTCAACTGTGTTAATAGCAATAGGCTTAATTAATACATGTGTGTAAAAGCTTGCCCTGTCTATTTATATTCATATCATCATCAAAAATCATACATTTAGGCAAAAGACAAGAAATAAGTTACCCAAAAAACATATCAAAATTCTATATGATCATCCACTTAATCCAGAATAGGTCATTAAAATGCTGCACATTGAGATGTATTGATAGTAAGATCTGCTTTCTTGTATTATTATACAAGATGGGTTTGATATGAGGCAGTAAGGGCCGGTAGGTACCTTAAGAATTAAACTTACAGGAAAATCGGTTCTAGAAGACGTTCCATATTATTTGAAGAAATTTGTAAATGCTTTATAGATTTTCGGGAAAAAACCCCATTCGCACAAAAATACAAGAACCCCAAAACTATAACACTATTTCATATTTCAAATACCAACAAATTATACATCACCTTGCTTCTTCTGGTCCTTGACCTTTTCCAAAATCTGTGTATTCATTTCAGAAAAAACTAAGGTGATCTTATAAAAATATTTATATATTATAATTTAAAAATTATTTATTTATTTTCTCACCACAATTCACAAATAATTAATTTAACAATATCATCTCTAGGGTTTTTTTTATATTGTGGGGAGACTGGCACCTAAGCTAGACTCGAGGCCTGTGTTTCAGGATACCAGGACTCCACCCAAACATTCAAAATTTTCATAGTCCACTTAATCATAAAGTATTGCGACAAGAAAAATCGAAAATAAAAAAATAAATAAATAATATATAATATGCTAATAAATCATATTTAAATCAATCTTAATTAAATTGAGTAATTAATAATGATAACAAAAAAAATTAATAACAATTTTAGTAATAAGACTTTGGGGTCATTGTGTGTCTGCATATTATCCAGTTTGTGTTTTGTATGTATGTATTTATGTCTAATAAACGTATAGGTAAGTATGTATTTGTGTATATGTGTATGATTGTTTCTTTTATATGATGACGTTATAATTAAGCTGGATAACAAAGTAGATTTTCGGTGTCCACATAATTCAAATCCAAGAGTCAAGTCGTAACAGTCTTTTTACAACTGTTTTTGGGCAGTTTATATATATCTAGTATCTTATGAAATTTGTTGTACAGAAATTCACCACAATCCACCTAAATGACAAAAGAACCGATTTGAGAACTTCTTTTTGTAGCTCAACTGGAACCTGTCCACTGGATTTAATCTCCTCCTTTCATGCAGCAATGAGTACTGTATTCAAGATAAACAGCTGACGTACAGTCAGCACTTTACACTCCTTGTATAACTGTGCTGTTGGATATAGGTATGGTCGCGCGTATGCAACTATGAGTATGGCTCTTTGTGTAATTTCTAGCTTTATTAGAGTACTCTTAGGTGCACCACCCCAGGAGGTGATACAGTATGTAAGTATTGACTGAGCAAGAGCATAATAGACTGATTTTAAAATCCCCTCATCAGCGACGCTCTTAAGGTTCTTAAAAACATAAATGAGTTTCCGCATTCTATTATTTAGTGTGTCGATATGTTCATGAAAACCCAAGCCACTGTAAATTACTGCCCCCAGATATTTTATACTTTGTGTTTTGAGAAGGTGTTGGCATTGACAGGGACAAATTTGTGGAAGACAAGAGTGAGCAACGATCGAGAGACGCGAGGCCGAATCAATCACCGAAGCATTATTCCTAATGGAGAAAGCTATGTACTTGGTTTTTTTTTATATTGATCGTTAAAATATTGTTTCCTAACCAATCATGTACCGTATCAAATCCCACCTGAGCACACCCATAAACCTCACTCCAAGAATTCCCGTTGAACCACAGTGCCGTGTCATCAGCAAAGGAAACTATTTTACCCTTTGGGAGCACAAGCGCGCCCAGATCACTGACATAAATAAGAAAGAGTGCCGGCCCGAGTCCCACTTGCCACACTTGCCGGCCACACTTCCTTGGGGCGTACCAACACTGAGGGTGATTTCATCGCTGGTATACTCATCTATCCTAACTCTCTGGTTACGCTCGTTCAGGTAATCTTCAAATAGTTTAAGTGGAACCACTCTTATACCCATGTTTTTCATTTTGCGAATCAGAATAGGAACAGCCACCGTGTCAAACGCTTTGACAAGGTCTAGGAACACTCCGAGTACCTTGTGCCCCTTGTCTCTTGAACAGCGTCGGCCGTAGATTTACCAGGTCGAAAACCATATTGTGAGGATGATAATAACTTATATTTATTTAAATAGTTTATGAGCCTGCTATTCATGATGCGCTCAAGAAATTTGGAAAAAGCGGGTACTATCGCTATAGGTCTATAGTTGTTGACAAGGTAACCGTCACCACACTTATGGATTGGACGTACTAGCTCTTTTAAAAGCCCTTGGGAATCGGCCAGATCTAATTGCGAGATTACATAAGTGAGTGGCGGAACGATTGCATTTAAGTTGCGCTTTAGACTGGAGATTCCATCCCACCCCACAGCACAATCACTGCGAAGAGACATTATTACTCCAGAAACTTCTTCTTCATTTGTTGGTAGCATTGCCATGGATTGTGATGCAACAGTGAGGATGACCGTCGTACCGGATCGAGGAGGTACTACCTTTTCCGACAGGGATTTTCCTACATTAGCAAAATATGTATTAATATAATTTACTGATAGTTCCGGCGTGCTCATGGTCGCTAGTAATTAAGAAGCAGTGTATTTTGTACATTTGGTTCTGCCAGAAATATCGTTAATTGTAGCCCAAGTGCTTAGGATTTCCATTAGCATTTTTTATTTAATTTTCATAGTATTTTGACTTTAGATCCCGCAATAATTTGCAACAATAATTTCTATATCGGGTAAAAGTTATTTTTATAACATCATTTGAAGGCGCCTGTTTGAATTTTTAATCTTTTTTTTTTTTTTTTTTTTATTATTCATATAAGATAAAACATACATAAAGTCAGTGTTACAGTACCACATAAACCTCTCAGGTTTGTGCGTGATAACTTACAATCGTCTTTTCAAATCATCGAAATACTGCGTAACTGTAACGGTTCCTGTAACTATAACGGTTAAGGCCATATTTCCTGTTTACGGTAAATCTTGAAAGAGGCTGGTTTCTTTAGTGACCTCAATACATTGATCGTCCTTAACCTACTTCAGTGATGATATCAAGAGTTGCGGATCAGTGCAATGAATATAATGCGGTTGACGTACGGAGTCACGAGGTTAAATCACGTGAATATGTCCCGCCCGCTTCAACAGAGTGGCCTTCGCTGTGCGGTCACGTTTTGCGGCAACTTAGGGATGTGGGGAGCATGTACGGCAACGTCGCCTCAAGTTTCCATTCTCCGCACAGTTGCAGACATGCATAGTGGTCATTTATATCGAGAGATAAAAACTCAGGTTTTCGTTTATTTGGCGTATCGAATTCTTAATGAGAATCTAGTATAACCCGTTCTGAAGACGGTGATTCCTTTTTTAAATGGGAGTAGTAAAATAATTGTCTGTAAATTAACGTTTTAGGTGTCAAAAATAATTACTTTACGTTATAGTATTACTAAGTGAGCGACTGACTGCGAAAGGTGAAAACTAATAGAACAGTAACTTAGAAACATTAATTTGTGTTACTAAAAATACAAACTGAGATGCTTCTTAATATTTGAGCGACCTAATATTCGTTTGTTTTCAATATTTGGCAAATGTTTTTATTATAAAGAACTGGCTAACTTAGAGAGTGCTGTAAGTTCAGCATGCTATGAATGTAGAACATCTTAAAATGGTATATTATGCATTGGTAGAATCTAAAATTAGATATAGCATCCTTTTCTGGGGGGGAAGTTATGACTATAATATACACCGTGCGTTTGTTCTATAGAAAAGAGCTATAAGGGTCATGGCACGTATAAGACAGGACGAGTCGTGTAGGAACCACTTCCAGGAGTTAGGTATACTAACTGTGCCTAGTTTGTACATTCTTGTTTTAATGACCAATTTTGCAAAATACCTTAATGACTATGAGACGGAAGATGAAAGAAGACTAAGGGCCGGTTGTTTCAAAAGGTTCGTTAACGTAACATACGTACGTTAAAAAGTTACGATCACGAAGGATGTTTAACGTACGTTAATTAGAAAGCGTTGTTTCACCGTATAAAAAATGGATTGTCATAGTTAATGGGGTTGCCAGTTGAATTGACAATATTTTCGTGAAAAAATTCGATGGGAGACATTTTGAATAAGGCAACATTTGACATTTAACGTCATTTATGTGTCATATATGTCAATAACTAAAATAAACACGTTACAAACAACCAAACCAAACACGGTAATGCATTTTAGTTCATATAAGTAAGAAATATTTTGTACAAAAATGGATACGTTTATAACAAAGTAAGTATTTTATTGACGATTTTTAATCAATTGACGAATATATTTACTTGGCAATTATTATACTTTTTTTAGACTAACGTGATATTATTAGGGCTGTAAATTTTACAAAAAACGAGAAATCACGTTTTCAGTCTTTGATTGAAAAATACAAAGCAAGCACCTGGTCTATAGGTTTTACTGCAAAATTTCTGAAATATTAAGAATAACATAATTTATATTAGCTACGCAATGAGAATTACTACCGTAGGATGTACATTGAATTATTCTTACTTTTCTGTAGCAAATTTTAATTCTTCTTCGATTTGGCGTGTTAATAGTAGAGCTTACACGGTACCTTGCGATAAATTCCTGATCACTCCTAAGGCTTAAGTTGTAAATACGTGTCTTAAATATTTTTCTCTTCCTTTCTACTCTGTTTGCATTATCATCTGACGAACTGCTATCGTCAAAGACAGGCGAAAACAAAATACACGGACCTTGCGATTTATTCCTGATCACTCCAAAGGCTTAAGTTGTAAATACGTGTTTTGATACACGGTACCTTGCGATAAATTCCTGATCACTCCAAAGGCTTAAACACGCCGGATAGATTTTCAAAGCTCTGTTCTGCCGAATCTTAATGTTGTCAAGCACAGCGCGGTTTATAATTCTGTTCGAGTATTTAGTAAACTACCAGTCCAATTGTGTGTTCAATTGAGTGATATGCACAATGTGACCTATGGAACAGCACAAGGTTCAGTGTGTGGTCCTCTGCACTTTCTTGCATACGTCAATGACATGAACGCAGTATTTCAACATTGTCAGTCATATCAGTTTGCTGATGATACTTGCCTTCTTATTGCAGGATAAGACGTGAAAACTATTTCACTCCTTTTGCAAAATGATTTTGATAGGCTCAGCATATGGTGTCACGACATGGGACTGGCTAATCATTGACAGTAAATTTAATTGGGGCCCGCATGTTGGCAGAGTTTGTGACAAGCTACGTGCGGTATTGGTCACCATGTGAGACGCAGTTTGCCGTTTAAAATCCGACTTCATCTATACAACGCATTTTTTGACTCGGTAATATGCTATGAATGAATTCCATATATAATTTGCAGCTTTGAATATTGAAAATGATTGTTCCTAATAAAATTAAAACTGAACTCACAGAAGACTTAAAGCTCTTTAAATACTGCCAGACACTTCCTATTCACAATAAAGTGCAGCTTAATATTTTAAAAGATTTTTTAAGCTATTGCATCGTTTTTATCGCGGGCTTTGAGTGGGCTTTAATCAAGAAATTCCGTAAGGAAAAAAACCTAAGACGAAGGTCGAGACGAGGTCACACGAAGTTCACCGAGCACGGCCAAGCGTTGGCTTAAAGTGTATGTACATATATTATATGGTACGATTGTACGAAGCTCGCACGGATCGAGACGTGTTGATAGTGAGTGTGAGGGTGAGAGTGAGGGTGGGGTGAGGGTGAGAGTGAGGGTTGAGGGTGAGGGTGACTGTGAGAGTGAGGGTGGGGTGAGGGTGAGGGTGAGGGTGAGGGTGAGGGTGAGGGTGAGGGTGAGGGTGAGGGTGAGGGTGAGGGTGAGGGTGAGGGTGAGGGTGAGGGTGAGGGTGAGGGTGAGGGTGAGGGTGAGGGTGAGGGTGAGGGTGAGGGTGAGGGTGAGGGTGAGGGTGAGGGTGAGGGTGAGGGTGAGGGTGAGGGTGAGGGTGAGGGTGAGGGTGAGGGTGAGGGTGAGGGTGAGGGTGAGGGTGAGGGTGAGGGTGAGGGTGAGGGTGAGGGTGAGGGTGAGGGTGAGGGTGAGGGTGAGGGTGAGGGTGAGGGTGAGGGTGAGGGTGAGGGTGAGGGTGAGGGTGAGGGTGAGGGTGAGGGTGAGGGTGAGGGTGAGGGTGAGGGTGCTATTACTCACTTGAGGAGCTATAAACTATACCCTAGACTACCGTTATAGTTTTAAGACAGTGACTTTTTTTTATTGTAATTATAATAATTATTAATCACATTAATTTATTATCATAATATTTGTGTATGTAAAATAATTTTAAAACTATTATCTGCTTTACTGTACCAAAATATTTTTGTATTAGTTTTGTTTTTGGTGACATGTATGAATTCTTTTTTTTTATGACATGGATGATTATGACTTATTTGACTATAGATTTTAATGGAATAGATTGTTTTTTGTGATGTCTAATTTCGAACACAATGTTAAAATTGTTAACGAATAAATAAATACAATACAAAATACAAATACAATATACTGAGCAGCATTTTATCTTAAATGAAGTGTTTTAACTATAAAACCACTTTGAAAAATACTACAATGATCAAAGTATTATGAGCTCACTATTTTGAAAATAAGGAAATAAAATACAAAAAGAAGTAGGTACTAGCGACTTCTGGAGCATCCCCAGCCGCTGCAGAGGCACGCTCGCTTCGCTCGCGCTCACGAGTAACCTAACACTCCTCGCTTCGCTCGTCGTCGTACCCATTTACGACTTTATTGAAGTTGCCCTCTTTGTATTTCTAGTTGCTCACTATAGTAAAGTAGTCGCACGGACAAAACTTTAATAATTAAAATGGATTAAACATAACTCACTTTTTGTAAGCTCGTTCTGCATTTGATTAATAATCAATATTCGTCGACAGTTAAGTTAATTTTTCGCTGACTCAAATTCATACCGCTCAAGTTATTAAAACAGTATGCCATCATCTAGTAGCTAAGTTGTTTTTTATTCGATCAATTTATAATTCCCCTTTTTAAATTCCGACGGAAACGAGGGGTGTTGTAGGTTTATCTGTGGCTAGTCTGTCTGTGGCATCATAGCTCCCGAACAGAACCAATTTCATTGCGGATTTTTTGTTCGAAAAATCTAATCGGGATGGTTTTTAGTTATAATTATTGAATATTATCAAAAAGAAAGAAAAAAAATCATATTTATTATTATTATTTTGTATATATAATATTATACTCTATGTTCACTAATACCGTTTTTGGTAATATGAATCGTTTGTGAAATACTAAGCTTTAAAGTATTCATTTTCATCAGTAAGGATTCGACCTTGTCACGTCAACTTTGCCCTTACAACCTATGTCATTTAAGTCCTTAGATTTACACACACATTTACTATAGAAGTAAGAATGATTGACGAACTTTATTTCCAGTAATAAACATCTATTTCGGCTATTCACTCATTCTCATGAATTTTCATAACATTATTTGAATTTATATATTGTAGTTTAATATATTCCTATTGTTATTTTGAGGTCAGCTGACACTTTGACAGATATACTGCAGCAAAGAGGTTATTTTACCACAATGCCGAGTGACGTCATTGAAAAACGATTCGTGCTAAATATTACCATTTAAGAACATTCACAGAGCTAAAGGTTCGAAAACAAACCTTGTAGATATTATTGGCATCTGACTTTTATTGCTTGTAGAGAAAATCTGTAACCCACTTATAACCCTTGGATGTTTTCGAACACTTCGACGAAAAATCTCTTCTCGAACATCAGTATATATCTTCGACATCTGATAGGTATATTATTCTCAACAACGTCAATCTACGATTCTTGAGTCCTGGAAGGATAACTGCATTTCATCTTCACCTCCATTACAGACTAAATAGGCTTGTCTGTGTCGCTAAAGCACCAGCATTACTTTGCAGTCATACAGAAGAACTGTCCTGATAAAGAATTGGCTCGCTTTTTGGGTCACAAGTGGCTGCGAGCAATGGAAAACCAACTGTAGGGGTCATAACTGGAAAGCTGACCGCTACAAAGTGAGAACTTCGGAAGCAACCGGACATTACTCTCGGACGATATGAGGAAAACATGCCTACTTTTAATTCCTTCTTCAAACCATTTGAAAAACCCCATCGTCAAGAATAAATAACATGCTTGGTGCTGTCCTGTCCACTGGCACGTAGGCATAACTTCATTTATATGGCGAGAACCAAATTTACAAATAAAATGCTCAGGCTGTTGTCTCTACGTTAGCGGGGGGCGGATGAATTTACAGAGAATACAATAGCTGTTTTTGTAAATTATTTTTTCTATCAGATATTTGGCCATATATTAGACTGTGGTCCCTAACTTAGCGGCAAGCAGCTGAATTGTCAGAGATAGTGGTTTCATTTTTTTTATATGTATATTCAATCAAAATCCGACACCAACGACCCTGACTACTACTACTTTTGGCCCTATCGGGAAAAATACGAGACAAATTTACTACTAATATTTTATTTATCCTCCGTAGGGTCCTGTAGAACCATAAAGGTTTACAGCACGACATCCCGTAAATGCTATTTTTTTAAAATGCTCGGAGTTCCGCTAGCTTAGCGTTCTGTGTTAAGCACTTTTGCTAGTCCTTAGATGAGTGACCGCTTCGTGGCTTTTCCATTCACGAGCGTTGTCGTGCTTTGGAGGGCACGTTAAGTGTCTGTTGCCAGTAACAATTTCATTTTTAGAGGATGATTAACTCAACTTTACCACGCTGACCAGAGAGATTTTCCGTCTGTTCTCGATGACATCGACCGTTAATCAGCAGGAACGCTACTTGTGAGACTGGTTTGGGCCCCATCTCACGCTTAATCTCCCCTCCATCACACGACTTAACACGTAACAGTCGGTGAGCCCACCGACGTATTTTTTTATTTTATTATACCTCTAGCTAAAAACACACAAAAATTTTCCTTAGCCTTAACAAGGTTTTTATTAAATATATAACGAAAAATATTACTGAAGATAATTCACACACCCGTTGGAGGTAGAATAGTAGGACTATTTTTACAATGTAATCAAGACCTTAATGTTATCTATTTCGCATAAATAAAATACATTTTATTTCATTTCACAGGTTCCACCAAATGGTATCCAAGTCCGTGCAAGTTATGAAAAAAAAATAAACAAATTATATGCAAATATCGCTCTAGTTTAGGCCGCATACTGAATTATTTATGACGCACGAGACAAGAGTATTCGAACCGAGACTGATCACGTCATAAGTCCAACTCGTGACAGATTACTTATTCAAACACACTTTACGAATCTGGGCCGCAATTCTCATGCCTTCGAAACAGTCTCGATTTCGAGATAAATCTCGAATTCGAACTTTATTCAAGTTGTATTGACGTTTAGCTATTCTCCAAATCTCGAACTCGACTTTTCTCGAAGGGAAGCCACTCGAGTTGCTTCGAATGGTTGGTAGCAGTCGAGACGCAGATTTCGAAGTCGAATCACTATAATCTTTGGACATTTCTTCAGTGACCGACCTTAAATTAGCATTATATTACATTTTACATTTAATAATTATCAAAATGAGTGATAATTTAATAGTTTTTTTATTGATAATTTAGTAGTTTTTTGATAATTTAGTAGAAGCGCTCGTGGCCCCGCGGTCTCAGTGTTCTGTAAACGATCACTGAGTTACGCAACTTTCACTATGGCTGGTCCTCGGATGGGTGACCACTTTGTGGCATTTACATTTGCGAGCGTTTCCGTGCTTCGGAAGGCACGTTAAGCCGTTGGTCCCGGTTGCCAGTAAAATGGCAGTCGTTAAGCCTGGTTGAATGCCTTAAGGGCGGCTTGAAAAATTTCAACAGCAGGTAGCCACAACCTGCGTCTGTCTATTTCAACACGGCAATGGGCTCACCACCTATTACGTGGGACAGAAAAATCCACACGGTGAAAAGTGGGCATATAATATGCCTCTGCCACCCCTTCGGGGATAAGGCGTGATGGATATTTATTTATTTATTTATTTTTATTTAATAGTTTAATACGTGCAAACATATTGCAACTCGCTTCAATTTCAAACACGTCGTCGCCGATGTTTCAGCAATGTGGAAATTTCAGCAATTTGATTTGTGATTACAAATAACACAATCTTCAATAATAAAGACAACACACATGTGACAGTGACACATTCAGATATTTTTTGATCATTTTACGGGACGGTATAAGCAATTTTTAAAATATACATAGATATACAAAATATACATAAAGCAACATCGAATTCGAACTTTATTCGAGTTTTATTGACGTTTAGCTATTCTCCAAATCTCGAACTCGACTTTTCTCAAAGGGAAGCCACTCGAGTTGCTTCGAATGGTTCAGCAATGTGGAAATTTCAGCAATTTGTGATTACAAATAACACAGTCTTCAATAATATAGAATAGACAACACACAGTGACAGTGACAGCGACACATTCAGATATTTTTCATTTTACGGGACGGTATAAGCAATTTTTAAAACATACATTCAGTAACTTTTATTATGCAGTTTAAATATTTTTTCCTTTAATAATTACTATAAAATACGTAATTATTGTTTATAACGTGTAAAATAAGCTTAAAAAACTTTTAGAACATTTTGTAAGAGTAGTCTTGTTGTAACCGTTTTAAAACCGGATGAAACGTGTCGAACGGAACGCATCGTAACGTGACATGGTTCTTAAATGGCAACATTTCACACAATAATCTCGAACTTTAGTTCGAATAGTGGTGAGAATAAGACATTCGAAAAAACCATCTCGATTTAGATTTTATGGTCGAAAAAGGATTCGAAGAGTGAACTCGAATTCGAGATTATTTCAAAGAAAACGAGAATTGCCTCCCTGGTATCTTATTCTACGTTAAATGGTAAGCACACCATCAAATATGGAAGTGTTGAAATAGATGCAGGTTGTGAATACCTGCAGTTTAAATTTTTCAAACCGTCCATAATGCCTTTAACTGGTTTAACGACTGCCATGTTACTAGCAACCGGGACTAACAGCTTAACGCTTAATCTCAGGACTTGTCGTAGCGTACGATACTTAATGCAGTGACCGTTTACAGAACACTGAGCTAGAGGGGCTTCGAGTACTTCTGATACAAAGACAATTATATTATTGCTATTGTAGTGATAACATTTTGTTAGTTGGTAGATTCGAAAACAACTGTTAGGCTTAAGGGGCAAGCCATAACTAAACTAGTGGCACTCTATGGTGGCCGTTTTATCGTTTGTTCTTTCATGTAGTTTCGTATTAACTTTAATTACATTTTATTTGTAGAAATATGTGAATAGTCGACCACTATAGAGGGTAGAAAACAGAGAACTTATGTAAAACAAGTAAAATATCATCACTATTGTAATATGTCAAAACGGCCATCATACCGTGCCGCTAGTATAGGCCTTCCTTTTTGATTGTGAGGCGTATCTATTGCTAGAGTGACACTAACAAGAGTTGCGTGTGCTGAAGATGAATGTAAGGACTCTTGCATTCGATGCAACCTAAATGCCCGTGACATTGTGCATAAGCTACAGAAGAATAAATTTACCTGAGAAGATAACCCGTCGCTGATAAAAGTATGCTAAACCACCACGAGTACCAATCTCTACTTTTAACAAATTTTCTTCATCCAAAGTTTGCCTGGAAGAAAACGCTTTTCGCGATAAGGCTGCCCATTGTACATACAGCTACTTCCTGTAGGTTAATAAATATTTTGTCTTTATTGCCCGGCGTATAATAAAGCACATCCTCCTTTTATTAAAAATGTGAAAGTTTGTGAAGATGTTTGGATGTTTGTTACTCAATGACGATTTAACCCCTAAAACTATTTTGCGGAAATTGTGTATACCCAGAATTTTTATCTCTGGAATAATTAGAATTATATAGAAAGATACGGGAAATTTTCAAGAAAATATAAAAAAATATTAACGATTTTCAAGCATATCCTTGACGGGGGAGTCAGAGATGACAGAAAATTTGATAATTTTTAACTTTGTTCTACAATGCTTATTTCTATGCAGCATATAATATATAGTAGGTCATATTCACGCACAAAGCATATGCGTACATTTTGGCCTACCTTCACGCATACGTTCCTATGAAAGAAAGCTTTAATGAGAGTCCTGACGTACACAGTGACGCACGCGCCGGCCCAGTATTCGAAGCGTGTCCGCTGACGTCACATCACGACACAGGATCGTGGCATACATTATCCATATTTTACAGAGAATAGGTCCAAGATCCTCTTGTATGGAGCTACTAGCTAGAAGCTGTTCCACGCGGCTTCGCTTGTGACATACTTTGAACCCATATATGCCCCTATTTACAATAATGTGTGGAAATGGCAATTTTGGTATTTATTAACACTTTTTCGCTCTCTAGTCGGAATAATTTTTAGTATCGAGCTGGACTCTAACCAGCCTTTTCTAGTTCAACGCAACAGACGCGTTTACCAACTACACCACCTAGATCTACTCAAAACTGACGCATTAATCTACCTCTTTAAGTCTTAAGGAGTAAATGGTAGATTCATTTCTCTTTTTAACTCTTTTTTTTAATTTGAACAGTGACCCGCCAGGCGTCTTCAACTTGCCTGGTCGGAGGATCCTCCTTTAGTGTCGGAGGAACATCTCCACCTGTTCCTCGACAGTTATCTGCAAAGACGCTGCTGTTTCAATGACTTAAGTGGTTTTGTATGTTACTGCCTCGCTGAGGTCTTGTGTCCAATCTTTATTTGTGTAATCCAAAATTGCAGTCAGACAGGAAGGCACGCTAAGCCAATAACGTGGCTTTTTGAAGCACGGAAACGCTCGCGAATGCTGATTATTCAAAAGGGGTCTTAGAAGGTTTTTATAGGGTCGGCAGCGCGAGTGGTGTCGCAAACGTCCATGGCTATAGTGACCACTTTCCATCAGGTGAGCCGTATGCATATCTGCCGCCTTAGTGGTATAAAAAAAATCCGCTTATGTTTGTTTCGGAGTGTGGGTGTTTCCTACGTGTAATATGTATGTATTGAGAAATATATAAAAAGGATCTAGTAGACAACTGATAAAAAAGTTGTCTACTAGATCCTTTACCACAACCTTATATTAGTTTACTTTGGCATAGATGGAGCTGTGTAAAAAAAAATTCACAATATTTATTCATTATACTTTGCTCTTTGTAATATTTATATGGTACGTGAATAAATTTTGGTATCTGGTACCTATTTTAAGTATCAGATTTTTATGGTACTGTCATCAAATCAGCCTACCGTAAACGGCTGGATGTGGGCCTGTCCTAATCTTCGCCATATTGGGAAGGTGATTGACCTTTCTGTCCCACGCTAACGCTGGCCATACTACTACGGATCGTTTTAAATTAAAAGAATGATTTTGACTTTAACGTTCTTGTCAGATTTCTATCACCATTTGTAAGCCTACCAAACGACCAAAGGACCAAGTAGTTTCTTAAGAATAAAGAAGGTACTGTTCACCAGTATCTTCTTTGAACCATTATAATAATAATCTCTCCGGCAAATGGATATATAGGATGGATTTTGGTGATGAGGCAGTAAACGCTGTTAATTTGCTGTAAATGCTGTAAATTTTAACCGTTTTGCACTAGGGCTATCCTTCCAAGCACTAGCTAGGGACTCCTGGTTTTCTGACAGATGGAAGGGCACCGTCTAGATTAAGTCGGTAAAAGTACGTTATAGCATCTATACATACATACATACATACACATCGTCATGCCTGTCTCCCATCGGGGTAGGCAGAGACTATGGTTTTCCACTTGCTACGATCCTGGCATACAACTTTCGCTTCTTCAACTTTCATAAGTGTTTTCATACACATACGAGTTAAGGGTACTCTTGACCTGACCTTTTTCCAAAATGTCTTCTATTTGATTGACATATGTAGTCGTTGATCGATTGTCGAGATCACCCCTTACCAGTTTGCCCATTCACTCTTTTCTGATAAATCTGTTTCGTTAGTCTACTATAGCAACCATGAGGATTTGAATTTACGTTATTAAAACGACGAAAAACAACGTTATTAAAAGAACATTCATTTGGTTTGAAAAATAACTATAGTAAACTTGATCCGAAATCCATACAATATTGTAAATTAATAAATTAGTGAGCTGGAACGCCACGGGGACAGAAAGAAAGTCGCGAGCAAAGCCGCGGTTACACAGCTAGTTTCCAATATAAAAGACGCAGCATAATCAAGCGTATCCTCACGGCAACTATACTTAAAAAGATAATTGTTATGACGAGTGCCTTTGCGTCTAAATATAATGATTGCCGTCATCGCTGACATAATGACTCTAACGACTTAACTACAGAATCATTAGAAAATGACTAAACCAATAACAAAAATGAGACTATGCCTAAAAAGTGTTATCGTTCAGCCTATCTTAGTCCACTTTTGGATAATACCTTTCCCAATTGTGGGACATTGTGGAATTTTTTTTACACAACGGCATCTAGCCCAACGTAAGCTAATATAAGCTTGTGTTATGGGATCTAGATGACTGATAAACATACTTATATATTTCTGAATACATACATAGTATACAGAGGAAACACCCAAACTTCTAAACAAACATTTGTGATCTACAAATATTTCTTCCGACCCGGGATTTGAACCCGGGACCTCGGACGCGGAAGTCGCATACACTACCACTGCGCCACCGAGGCAGTAGAGAGTACCATAAATTACAGTCAGTTAAAAAAAGAGTTCTTCAAAAGAAGCCTTTTACAGGGTCGTCAAACGTCAATGGACGCTACGATGACCACTTTCTATCAGATGCGCTGTATGCTTGTCTGCCACCAAAGTGGTATAAAAAATACAGTCCAGTCATAGCTTGCCTTTCATATAAAGTCCTATTCGCGACCACGATTTTCTTTGGACTTTTTATCTGTGACATTTCATGTATGTGTAAATGACTGGGTTATTTGTATAAAGAACCATCTTCATTTGTCATCTCATCAGAGCAGACCACAAACTCTACAGCAATGTTTCGTAAGTAATTATCAGGACAATACGCCGAGATCAAGAAGATCATAGCAGTAGGTAGAAGTGAAATTTTAAACTATGGAGTGATATAACTATTTTCCCTAGGGGCCATTAAAACAAAAGAACAAAAAGAAGAACTATTTTTTATCTATTAACTGCCTCGGTGACGAAGTGGCAGTGCATGCGACTGCCGCCACTGAGGTCCCGGGTTCGATTCCCGGGTCGGATCAAATATTCGGGTGATCCACAAATGTTTGTTTCGGAGTTTGGGTGTTTCCTACGTATAATATGCATTTATTTATAAAATTATATAAGTGTAATGTATATATAAAAAGGATCTAGTAGACAACTGATAAACCTATATAATATATAGATCAAGAATATATAGATAAGATAATAGATCTTGTCTAGATCCCATAACACAAGCTTATATTAGCTTACTTTGGGCTAGACGGTACTGTGAAGAAAAAAAGTCCCACTATGTTTAAAAATCTTATTGAAATATCCCTGACGGGGTAGTAAGATAAGACGATTCGCCAGGCTTTGCGATTCATGAATTCTTCTTTCGCTGCCCGCACCTAACACTGACACCTTCTACTCTTCTTTTGCACAATATAATATTCTACGTCAAACATTCCTCACTCATACGTAATTTCTCACTAAATTAGGTGTTTTATCTCGATAACAAGTTTCTTTGCATTCATGTGAGGGACAACTTCATCACGTGGGCGAAGCCGAGGGCATATGCTTATGATTTAGTTTGAATCATCTATTCAAACAATGTAAAATTTTGAATATAACCGTCCGATGGGCGATGATTGATCGAGAAATTTGAAGTGTACATTTTTACAGCGACCTGGCCAAAGAACACCTCAAGAATGTTACTCACGGTCCCGTTCGTAAGGAACCCCAAACCACTCTCATTAGCATAGTCAACAAGCCCAAACCAGCAATAAATCTAGGACATGCGTCATAATGTAAAACGCATAGTCAACAATTATCTAGTGTATAAGATCGATATCTTGTATTAATAAATTAATAACTGTTTTGTTTTGTAACCTAATCGTAACTCTGTACATTTATATAAATATTTTTTTATTTAAATTCAGCTTTGACATCTTAAACCGTTCTACTAGAGACGACTTACTGTATTATATTTTGTGCTACCAACCATGTCAGAGGGCGGAACCAGTTAGTGTAATCGTATTAGTGAATCATACGATTACACTAATCACTACTGACAAATTGTAGGCAACCAACAGTCCGCGTATGCGATTTTCGCCTGCAGCCTGACATAAACTTAGGGCGAGTGAGATAGAGCTAAAAATATTCCTTGCCCAGGGGCCAAGGCACTTGTCAGACACACAAATTACACCCAGTCGTGGCAAACCTATGAAGCACTCGTGGCCCCACTGACTCAAGTGTTCTGTAAACAATCACTGCGTTAAGCAACTTTCGCTATGGCTGGTCACGAATGGGTGCCCACTTCGTAGCATTTCTCTGAGTCTATATACGTTTGAATTTCAAACTGACGTCGCTTCAAACAATAGCTATAAACGTTTATTTGTACAAGAAATGAAAAAATCTCAACATGAAAAGAAAATTGTTTAAAGGGCGGACTCGATTTTGATGTCCTGTGAAACATTGTGCGCACCAGATAGAGTCACCACACCACACACATAGTTGTCAAACTTATAGCAAACTATGTAAAATTCTCTGTTTTCATCGCGGGTTAAAAAACAAAGAAATAAAGAACAAGAAAGAAAGAAAAAAAATAAAGAAAAGCAAATCTCTTTTAATAAACAATCATAGCGTTTGTATCATTGTCGGTGAGATTTAATAAAGCAAGCTACTCCAAAATTAGTCAGAATTAAACGCCTGTTATATATCAGAGGCGTTTACACCTTATAGTATACGTGCTTATAGTATACAAATTCATTTAAGAGCGTTGACTTATTGAGCGATGTAGACAAGGATCTTATAGTTGTGTTTTAACTGTTAATCATACAGCGCCATCTGTGTTTTTACTGCATAACTAAATTAAACTGAGAATGTCTCAAACCTGACCTGTGTTGACGCTGTATACTTTGTAGTTCATTGCATAAAACATAGATGACGCTACCTTTATTGAATACGCAGTTTTTATTTCATAACCGAGTTGTTTACAAACAAATCAGAGGCTATAATTATGCGAATGTAAAAATAATATAAAGGTTTGCCCATCACGATTGTGCTTTTTATTATACGCGTAGTACAAAGTTAATAAATAGTCATTTATCAATCTTAAATAACGTTTAAACTTTTTTTGCAACTGTATGTAAGAAACCAAGAAAAGTATTTGCACTCACCTTTTTTAACGCTTTGTTAGCTTCAGATGGATTCGGCATATAAAAATCCACAATTCCAAGGAGACAATCATCACAGCGGCACACATCACTAGGCAAAGAGGACATTGACCCGAAACTACTGCAGCTGTCCATAGAATCAGTTCGCACCAACTTCCCAGTACTCAAAGCCTCCATCTTCGCGACGAGCAAAGACTCCATAAGAGACCTCGGTCTTGCTGGTGAACGCGAACGTCGCGCAAAATCCGGGGACAAAGGTCGAAAGTGTTCAACAGGGGATAACGGCCGGTGTCTCGCAAAGTTGATTGAGAGGTCTGGGGAGAGCGCGCGTCGCGATAGATCCGGTGATAGAGGACACGTCAGGTCCGTGGATGAGGTCCGAGTAAGTGGCGGAGTCGCACTCCGACAGTGTTGTGACGTCATCTTCGTCGCCCGCATCACTTAACACGTATATTTTAATCACTTGTTGCCATAACTCTCAATTGAAATCAACGTATCGTTTAATCTCTTATATTAACTCGTTCGTGTTCATTTTTTATAGTCAGAACTGACGGTGTCGTTATATTTTTTGTACATAGTATTAAAAAAGTTGGTACTTTATTTGTCCCTGTCTATAATACAAGTACATGTATATCTTAAACTATTCAACGGATTTTGAAACAGTTTTAACTATCATTCAGATCATTTCCGGATTTTTTATATTAGTTCGTTTATGCATGTTGATTCTATAAGCTATTTATTCATGTAAACTACATAAAACATTGAATTTTAACGCTTCCATAATTGCTATTCCTTAAGCCACTGTGAACTTTCATTTCATTTCAATACTATCAACTACAAAAAATAAACACAGTAGGTGCGACTCTACATTTTATTTGCACAATATTTTTAAAAGATGAATGAAATCTCTAACATTTCTCATCATATTACAGAGTGGTCACAGTTAAACTTATTAGAACGATTGAAATGCATCCTAGTCATCATTTTCCAACAGCCGAAGTCCTCGCTTTAGACCCCGAACATTAGTGTGCCACTTATTTGTTCCTATTTCATACTTGAATCTGAAACATACACTGCAAGTCGAATAAGATGCCACTCCATTTCCAAACATTCTCCAGATAGATGACCGTTGGAGGGAATTCCATTTACGAGCATTACCGTGTATCGAAAGGTGGACTTGCAGCAGTCCCTGCTTTCAGTAACATAATAGTCTTTGAGCCAAGTTGAAGGCCTTATGAGCAGTTTGAAAATTTTGAACAGCAGGTATAGGTACATAACTTTTTTCTATGCGTTTCAACACGACAATGGGTGAACCTGTTACGTAGGACGAAAATGCAAATGGTGCAATGTGGACGAATTATATGCCTATGGCAACCCTTTGGGATTAAAGCGTATATTTATCTACTAGATAACCCCCACAGCTTCGCCCGAGGAATATTTCGACCTCTCGTCGCACCTATTTAATCCCGCCGCTTATAAACTCTACAATGATGCATACAAATTTGCCCGATTTGTTGACATTTATGACTACTGCTCTGCTCCCCAGTGTAGTAGCGTAATCATATATAGCGTATAGCCTTCTTTGATAAATGGGTTATCTAACACAAAAATATTTTTTCAAATCCGACCTTGTTCCTGAGATTAGCACGTTTAACCAACCAAACAAATAAACAAACAAACTCTTCAGCTTTACAATATTAGTATAGATATGTATGTAACATTAACCATTAAAGTACGAAGCAAACTATCAAGCAGACATATGTAATTCAATACAGAATTTATCAAGACCTGTTCAACACAGAACTGTGTGAATAAAATGCGTCACATGATAACACGTTAAGCGTTTCAAAGCACAGCGGGTGTCCGACATCGATGTTAAGTAGTGCTAAGAAGAGTTCATCATGTTGTATTAACTTGGTTCTGCTTGCTATAGTTTACCCACGCGTATAATTAAATAATACATACATTCATATCTTCACGCCTTTATCGCGGAAGGGGATTTTCCCCGAAGGGGTAGGCCACGTAACAGGTGGTGAGCCCGTTGTCGTGTTGAAATGGACAGGCACAGGTTGTGGCGACCTTCTGTTAAAATTTTTCATGCCTCCTTGCCATGTTACTGGCATCCGAGACCAACGGCTTAACGTGCCTTCCGAAGCACGAAACGCTCACAAATGTAAATGCCACAAAGTGGTCACTCATCCGAGGACCAGCCATAGTGAAAGTTGCGTAACTCAGTGATCGTTTACAGAACACTGAGTCCGCGGGGCCCCTAGCGCTTTACAATATAATTCTACCATTTTAAAAGTACTAGCCCAACTAACTCAGTGTTCTTTACGATCACTTGAGCAACTTTAGCTACGCCATGTTCAATATGGGTGACTGCCATGTGTCCTTTCCATTTACGAGCGTTTCGGAGCTTCGAAAGACACGTTAAGTCGTTTTTCCTGGGGGCTGAGTGTGCTATTTTAATCGTGACGAAATAGAATCAAAATCGTCGCTCAATAGAAAGCCACCGGTACAATTTCGTAGTCTACTATTACAATCGTACTACACTAGACATCTATCGGTCGGCCGATAGAATTCTACTAACGTGTACCGCGCGTGTGGCCGCTAGTCAGTTGCATTTTTGATAGTCTACTAACATTTTGACATCTAAAAACACCGATTCTGGTTCTATTCTACGGCTTGTCAATAATAGACTCGGCCCCCTGGTTGCCAGTAACATGACAGGCGTTACGCTAAGTTGAAGGCCTTATAGGCGCGGCTTGAAAATTTTAAACGGTATGATCACTTCCATGATTTGATGCTGATTGTACCACTTATTGGCTACATACACACAATGGCCCAACTAGAAGGCTCAATATGGAAAAACATACGCCCAATTAACTAACTATATGAGACCCTCGTCACTCGCCCGCACAGAACAACTCCGAATTATCACACAGTACCTCAATGAATTAACCAACACTGCAAGTTGTCATTTTATTCCACTTTGGACAGGTCAAGTTAACTGCTTTCTAAAAATGCCTCGGGCTTTGAGGGACAGTGGTTTCTCGAATTCTCATGTTTACTTTTATTTATTTATCTATCACGCCTTATCCCCGAGGGAGCCCTTTCGATTGCATTTTTTTTTCAGCATAATGTTGTTTGGCATAATAGTTTCAGCATAAAGTTTTCTCGCATAAATTATGATAATCAGAGTGTTATAAAATCATAATGGTTTTAATGGCATAACATTAACTTACTGTTATTTTTTTATCATAATTTTAATCAGCATACATGTAAAAGGTATAATTGTTATACGCCTAAAGATAATTTATCATAAAATACAAAACGCATAATGGAGGTATGGATAACCGTATAAATCATAAATCAATAATAATTTGACTAAGAATATTTAAGAAATGATAAGACTCTATTGTAAATAATCATCTCACTCATAGCCACGTTTGTAAGCTGTAACTTTTAAAAGTGTTATTTTTTTTAGCCTAGTCTTGAGCATAGTCGTAAATAGGTAAGACGACGAGTGTAGCGAGGAGGAGTGTTAGGTCCACGGAGTAGAGAATAAAAGCGGAGATGCCGCAAGGGCAACTGAGTTGTGTGCCAACCAAGCGAGTTGTGACGTCACAGAGTGGGCGGAGCCAACGCCACAGTTTCATGTAAATCGTTGCTGTGCTCGGTTTAGAGTCCAAAATTTATTTTCGCAAAATTCTATAGGTTTTGACGGTTTTCACCATGAAGTGCTATTCTTGGATGCAAAAACGATTCAGAAACTTATTTTAAACATAGTGACGGTATAACATTTCATTTGTAAGTATTTTTACTTAATAAAAACAATTTATAATATATTTTTCCTGGATTTATTTCAAAAATGTAAATTAGAGCCATCTATGAGACAATAGATGCAAGTAACTTTTGAGATGTACCTATTAAAGAAAAAATTGAAAAAATAATACTTAATGTATACTTTTGTAAATACGCCACATTGTAATGCTAGTTCATATTTCTGCCCAAAACGACTATTATTTTGTAAGTCTGCAGCGTATTTACATGATATGACGAAATTTGAAATAAGAATAACACCATCTACCGGCGCATAAACCAACAATTTTATTGATAACACATTGTACATTATTCGAGCGGGAGCACAATTTGGAGTTTCATAGAAGTACATAATATTAAAATGTATTTTGTTGCTAAGTGACAAAATATAATATTTAAAAACTAGAAATACATGGGTAAATATCATAAACAGACCCAGTGTACAGAATGTTCTAGAAAAGTAGGTAGCGCTATTGTTGCGGGTAGACAAACTAAAATATTCATTGGATCTTCAGTTGCCGATTATGTCGCTGGATGGATTTACAATTAGGAACGAGTTAAAGACGGGGTTAACCGCCCCTTTTCCCCCCGCGGCCCCATTTCCCACCCGCAATTTGGCACGCGTTTTACTAAAGAGAAATTTGCTTGCAACATCTCCGTTCTTTCTGTCCTCCGTGGTTAGGTCACTTGAGAGCGATGCGCCAGAACTGAATCGCTCGTTTTATTTTTTGTATTTTTCTTTTCTCTTTTTATTCTATATTAGTATTTTTCTTCTATATATAAGTGTTGACATTTTAAACTTCAGTATAGTGACTATCGACGTTTATCAATACTCAAGAAACATTTGAGAGTAGTATATATAAGACAAAAACTAGCCTCAAGCGTCGATTGAGTATTGAGAAACATTCTGGAATACGGCCCTTAGACAGTTCAAGCTTAGATATAAAAATAAAAATTTGTACTCGTTAACATTATGGTATTCTATATGTATGACGTGTGATCCTTATGCGAGAGTGAGTAAGGTGCCAATAAATGTTATGATTAGTAATCGTTATTGTAAAAAAATTATGCGTAAACATTTTATGCGAGTCTATCATTATTATAAAGAAGTTATGGGAAAATAAAGTATGCCTAATAATTTATTCTGTTTGAACGTTACGAGTATGCGAAACGAAGAGTATGCCAGTTTTAAGTTATGCCTATAAAATTTATGCAACCCAATACGGACTCTATCCCCGAAGGGGTTGGCAGAGGCATACATATTTTCACCATGTGTATTCCTGTCCCACGTAATAGGTGGTGAGCCCATTACCGTGTTGAAATAGACAGACGCAGGTTGTGGCTTCAACTTGACCTACGACTGCTATGTTACTGGCAACCGGAACCAACGACTTAACGTGCCTTCCGAAGCACGGAAACGCTCGCGAATGTAAATGCCACAAAGTGGTCACCCATCCGAGGGCCAGCCATAGTGAAAGTTGCGTAACTCAGTGATCGTTTACAGAACACTGAGTCCGCGCGGCCACGAGCGCTTCAATAAACAACGTATACGCACCAGTATAGCTAGGTATATACTATTTTCTAGCTTACTGGGTATACATTCTTCATCGTAAGTTATATATAAGTTATATTTTTTACTAGCTGACCCACGCGGCTTTGCCCGTGACGTACCTTGAATCCCGTTGCATCTATTTAATCTCGTCGCTTATTACTTTTACAAAAATGTATAAAAACGTGATTTGTTGACATTTATGATTACTGCTCCGCTCTCCAGGGTAGTAGCGTGATGAGCATATAGCCTTTCTCGATAAATGGACTATCCAACACAAAGAAAATTTTTCAAATAAGTAAAAGTTCGAGTAGTAGTTCCTGAGATTATCGCGTTTAACCAAACAAACAAACTCTTCAGCTTTATATACTAGTATAGATTTGAAGAACTCGCAGCCTCAGCTCAGTGTTCTGTAAAGGATCACTGCGGTAAGCATCTTACGCCACGGTTGGATTTGAGACGGTTGACCATTGGTGGCATTGCCATTAACTTAAATCACGCACGTTAAACCGCTTGTTCCGGTTGCCAATAATGTGGTAGTCATTAAGCCAAGTTGAAGGCTTTATGACCGGCTTGAAAACGTTTAACAGCGGGTATCCACAGTTTCAAGTTTCAACACAGGGTTGTCAGCGCGAGTATAACACCTCTGGTGTTGCAATTATCTTATTACAATTTGCTAGGTAGCGTTAATCACTTGCGATCGTTTCGATCGGTTTTCTATCCCATCAGTAGAAAAAAAAAGTTGATCGAAATTACTGTGTTAGATAAATACTCTTTGGCGTAAGTGCCCAACGGCAGACATGAATTTCTGTATGGACAGAATACACGATGCGTGCGTATTTCAATTGAATTCATTTCAAACTGATGAATGGAAACACTTGTCTATGAATATATCGTGTTAGTTTGTCCCGTGAAGCTTGCTTGACGTGATGAGATGCGTGCCCCTGGTCTCACTACAGAGGATGCAGACGACCGTGCGAAGTGGAGGAGAAAAAGTAGGAAAGCAGACCACGGGCGTTGAGAAACGCAACTGGGACCGACGCTCGGATGGTGATAAGTTTGTCCCATAAAGATACGCCCAACCGACTCCCAATTAAACCAAAACGACAATCAAAGTAAAACTCGGATTCCAAATTGTAGATTTTAATTTAATCGAGGTTTAAGAGCTATAAGGGCTATAAGATGAGGTATTATGGTCAATAGAATTTATGACGTAGACTTACCTAGCGGTAAATAACAGCACAAAATACGCACTCGCGACTAGTTTAAGACTTATTGAAAAACATCCATTAATGTCATAAAATATCAAGCAAAATAACATTTTAGTTCACCTTGAAATAGTCGTACTATTATTTTTAGTTCAAATTCAAATACTTATGTCGGGTTTAGTCGTCACTACATTATCATCCATAGGTCTAAGAAACTGAGAATGAAGGTATGTGGGTATAGTATGCTAATTTGAATTTTAAACCAAAGCACAGCGAGGACTGGTTCCTATCTAGTTTTTAATATTTACGCGGCTGCAATTTCAAAAGTACCCCGAATTAATGTTAATATTTTAGTTCACCTTGAGAATAGTCGTACTATAATTTTTAGTTCAAATTCAAATACTTATGTCGGGTTTAGTCGTCACTACATTATCATCCATAGGTCTAAGAAACTGAGAATGAAGGTATGTGGGTATAGTATGCTAATTTGAATTTTAAACCAAAGCACAGCGAGGACTGGTTCCCATCTAGTTTTTAATATTTATGCGGCTGCAATTTCAAAAGTACCCCGAATTAATATTAATAATTTTCTAAACCTCAACGAACTCCCTTATCTTAGCATATACATCACAGCCAAATTAAGGTCCGTATTCCAGAACGTTTCTCAATACTCGATCAACACTTGAGACTAGATTTTGCCTTATAAAATCTACTCTCAAGTGTTTCTTGAGTATTGATAAACGTTCTGGAATACGGCCCTAAATGTGATCAAGACAAGAGGCGCTCTACATCTGCTATACAAGCCATCAAATCTAAATCCTACAAATCCTATTATAAAAACTACATTCATACATATTGTCACGCCTTTATCCCCAAAGGGGTAGGCAGAGGCATACTATGCGCCCACATTTCACAATATCCATTTTTGTCCCACGCAACAGGTGGTGAGCATTGCCCATTGTCCATTGCCGTGTTGAAATGGAACAGCGCAGGTTGTTGCGATCTGCTGTTGAAATTTTTCAAGCCGCACAAAAGGCCTTAGACCGCCATGTTACTGGCAACCGGGACCAACGGCTTAACGTGCCTTCCGAAGCACGGAAACGCTCGCAATTCTGAATGCCACAAAGAGATGACCCATCCGAGGACCAGCCATAGTGAAAGTTGCGTAACTCAGTTATCGTTTACAGAACACTGAGTCCACGGGGTCACAAGCGCTTTATAAAAACTAAAGCGACATTTACGTCATAACATTACTCAATAGGTACAACGTAATTAAATACAACATACAACCAAGTATTTCTATTGAACCACATACTTTAACCACAACCTATGCCATTATATTCAGATTTTACACATTGACGGCTATAAATATGAAATGTCTCTACAAACATATTCATGTATTCATTGGAGGCAATACGTAATGTATCAAACGGGTTATGACGATTAATGCAGTCTATAAAAGTGTATTTATATCAAACGACACCTTTTCGATGAAACAGTAGTTCTTTACATTAAATTATTATGCTAGATCGTTCAATAAGTCCCGAGACTAACTTGGAAATGGCGTATATATTAAAAAACTCTTTTGATTTTTAAAAAGTACTGGCCTTCAATAAAAGATATGTGTACATTTTTTAAAAATGGAATATTAGAATATTGATTTTGCAGACATTTAAGTGACTTGTAGTTTCGATACAATGGAAAAAAACGAGTTTCGCGTGTTGATAAAACATTGTTTTATAATAGGAAAAAATATCGTTGAAGCACAGCAATGGCTGATAAAATGTTATGCGAGATCAGCTCCCTCTAAAGCAACCATTTGTCGGTGGTGCCGACTTCAAACGCGGTTGCATGGACACAAATGATGGGGAACGCTCAGGTCGTCCAAATGAAGCAGTGACTCAACAAAATATTAACCAAGTCCTCAAAATCGTAATGGAAGATCGGAAAATAAAAGTGCGCGAGAAAGCCGAGATAGTGAAGATTTCAGCTGTTAGTGTTTTCACTATTTTACATAAATATTTGGCCATGAAAAAGCTTTTTTCCAAGTGGGTGCCGCGTTTGCTTACAACTGATCAAAAGGAACAACGTATTAATGATTCAGAGCGATGTTTGGCGCTGATGAATCGTAATAAAAAGGATTTTTTACGTCGGTATGTGACAATGGATGAAACATGGATACACCATTTTACTCCGGAATCCAATCGGCAGTCAGCGAAGTGGAGAGCGGCTAGTGAAAGCCGCCCAAAGCGGCCAAAGACTCAGAAAACGGCCGGTAAGGTTATGGCCTCTATATTTTGGGATGCGCATGGAATACTATTAGGGTAAGAAATTTGACTCAAATAGTGAAGTTATCACAGCAACGGAGGCTTATTTTGAAGCCAAAGACAAATCGTTCTACACGCATGGGATAGAAAAGTTAGAAAAGCGTTGGAGGGACTGTATCGCTCTTGGAGGAGACTATGTAGATAAATAAATAATAATTTTAGAAAAAAAACCTTGTTTTAGTACTTAGTCTCGGGACTTATTGTTAGTTATGTTTTATGTAATAAGAAAAATATTTAGAATATGGGACTGGTCATCTCTGATCCGATAAAATATAGAATTAGGATCTAGAACTCAAAAATAGAGTATAAAGTACTTTTAAAACAGAGGCATCTTCTTTCGAAAGTCAAATTTTCATTACCAAGTATATTGCTTGCTTAACTGCTTACACAAAATAAAGTTGTTTATTTAATTTAAATGTTATATGGTTAAAAGGGTAGGTAGAGGCATATTGTATGCTCACATTTGGCCGAAAGCATTTTTGTCCCAAGTAATAAATGGTGAGAGCGCAGATATTGAAATGGACAAATGAACAATGGACTTTTTCGAGCCTAGGCATAAATAAGGCTTACAACTTAGCGAGCTTATTGACCAACGAAAACGCTGTTCCATTCAATCTTCTTTTATAACTGTACTTCTAATTAAATTATGAGTATGAAGGCTTGCCATGACAGGACTGGCTGAATATAACAGGACTGGCTGAATACAAGCAGGGGATACTTCTAGCGTTAAAAGAGTAGTAATAGAAGACGCTCTACTGTAACTTAATGGTAGAACAATGATATTATATTTAAACATGTAAAAATGGTGTCCCACTAGTATCGGGTACAGGAACCAAGCTAACTGGGTTTAGACTCTAGAGACAAGAATAAATATATATATAAACAGTTTAATATTAGATTTGTAGGTATAACAATAGGCGGCCTTATCGCACTAGGCAATCTCTTACAGGCAACTTTTCGCCTAACGCGAACATCTTTAGATGTTGATCAATACTCTTGGCAATCAGACCGTGTTTTACAAATATTGGAATAAATGAGCCAAATTCAAATATTGTAGTTGCTTGTCATATTGTTATTAAGGTTTGTTGTTCTCCTTGTCGTGTCGTTTCCGTATCGTGTGCTGTAAAATGCTCAACTTTAAGTCAAGTAAAAGCCTGTAGTGCAAATATATTAGTTATTGCTTTTGCTAGTAAGTTGATCAAATGAACTGGGCTGGACTGGACAATAAAATAAATAGTACAGGCTACACCTGAGCCTGAGCTTGCGAAAGTGTTTTGTGGGAAAAGGAGTTGTAGCAGATCTCACATAGAATTTTATGGATAGGATCTATTTGAGAAATTGTACCAAATAATCCTCGCACAGTTTACAAGCATTTTGTTACGCGTAAAAGTATATTATCCTTAAGAGATAGACATATACCGTCGCGGACCTATTTGTAGACCTATATTAGATACACAATTGGACCATACATTATTTTGTTATATCTCAAAGGGTTTAATTAAATACGAAATTGAAAGCGTTTTCGATAAAAGCTCCCAGGCGGCTTAAAATATATACATAAAAACCTTCCTTATAAATCACTTTATCTAATACAAAATCCGCATCGAAATTCGTTGCGTTGTTTTAAAGATCCAAGTGAAAGAGGGACAGACAGCGAAAAACGACTTTGTTTTATAATATTTAGTGATAAATACAGGTCTATCTGCGATCAGTCTGCTTGTGACCACAGCTGGTGCAACCCATTCGAACCGTCGCCGTCGCACGAATTCAAATTAAATATCCAGTATGCTGACGTTAATACCTGTATTTCATATTGTATCATACAACCCAAATGTTGAAAGGTAGGTTAAGTTAGTAAATTTACAGTTGTTTCCAAACAATACCAGGAAAACGCCACAGTGAAATAAACGTGAAGTCTAGACTCCATAGTCTACACTTTACATTTTTTGGCTGCTATGAGCAGCTACATATTGCTTGACTGCTGTCTGACCTCCTAACCCCGTAATCGCCTACGTCATTGCCTCGCCCATTTCTCAACAGGTGCACTGCTAGGAAGTAACGCCCTGGTAATATTAGTGGCATTCCTACACCCTTTATACCTATAAAAATACCTAACGGAACTTCACCAGTATGTACTTAATACCTGTCTGCCTACCATACTGTTGTGCCTATAATGTGTGTAAAGATATTTCACAAAACAATACGCGTTACACTATCTATTGCGACTAATATCTTTTTCCTAAGCAAGATATAATAAATCCACTGCACGTTCAAGACATTATACTTGCGTATTGTGAATACGAATTCGAGTATTACGTTCAAATATTTCGTAGAATTATTTTCGGAGCTCGTAACTCGATATATGTATTTACGATATTACTCCAACGTTAGTACAACAAGACCGCCTACCAAGTATTTATAGTATTTAAAATATATTTTTAATGGTATCACGCAATTTTAGCGCAATAATATGTTTTATTCTTAGTTCAATGTTACAAAACAGTAAATCAGTGCTCAGCAACCTTCTGCCCACGAAATTTTACTTAAATATCCAAACGTGTCGAATCAGACCGTGAAAATTGAAAGGGTTCTATTCCTAATTATTCTGAAGCGTAAGAGAAAAAAAAGACTCTTAGTAAAGTATTTCGGTCGTTATCGTGTTAACAAGAAAATAATCCGTAACATACAGACACACGGACGTCCAAGACGAAACTTTTTTAAACAGTTTTTTAACTAGTTTAAATAACAAAAATGGCATCAAAAATATTGAGTGTTAAAAATAGTGTTTTTTCTTGATATGTGTGTGTATATATTATTTTACAAGTGCAATATATGATAAATAGTTTGTCAACCGTTTGTCTTGGTATGGGCATGTGATGAGAAGGGATGAAAGTCATGTCACTAAAAGAACCATGAATATGAAAGTTGATGGATTTAAAGCTAGAGGAAGGCCTGTGAAAAAATGGATGGACTGTGTAAGGAGTGATATGAATATGAAAGGAGTGAATGATCAGATGACGAATAACAGGGATGAATGGAAGAAGAAAACATACTGCGCCGACCCCAAGTAAATTGGGACAAGGGCAAGAGGATGATGAATATATGATAAATAGAGACATTTTAAGTTTGAAAAATCTGATGTTTTGCGCGAAGTGACAGTAGTACCCACCTCAACGCTTCGCTTATGAGGCGTGCAATAGTCACAAAATTATAATTAAAGTCGTAAACGTTAGTAAAGAAGATGGAGCCCTATGAGGCCAAAACTAAAATCCTGACAACATTTAGAGATTTCAATAGGGCTGTGGAGATCAGACGGCAGTCGCTGCTTACGAAGCTGCCAAAATTGTTCTAACTCAAAATATACCAATCGTATTGAAAACCTCCGCCTAAATTCGGTTAATAAAATTAGATTATTTATCCCTAGTTACTGATAAGAACGTAACCAAGGTAAAAACAATTTTAAAAAAATGACTTCATACAGTTCAAGTCCATAAGCTTCCAACTAATTAAAAGTCAAAAGAGATGCTTTCTTATTTAATTAGGCAAACTATCAGGTCAATACATTTTATAATCATTATTTAAGTGCTGGTCATTAAAAAAAATACGGGAGCCGACACGCACTTCCTGCTGAGACCTGCAATTTAAAAGTCGTAAACATAATGATATCAAAGACGCCGAGGAAGTGGCTACAAGCTTTTAACTACCCGGAGTGTTTAATAGTCTGTTAGATACAGTATATTAAAGAAAATTATAATGTAATTTATTAAGAGTACGCCTTAGACTATCAAACTTATCAATCAAGTCTGTCCAATGTGGGCCTCTGTTGGAAGTAGACCGCTCCCAGTGATCGACATTGGGTATGTTTGCATGTCCCCACATGGAAATACCAAATTGTATTCGGCCTTATTGTACCACGCTTACCAAATGGATCGGAGTCTAAACCGCATTTCTCGGTAGGTTTCTGATAATCTGGTTGAAATTAATGCCAGGAAAACGCAGGCGTGTGCGTTTACTGCTAAATTATCCCCTTTTCTACCCCTTCCAACTCTTCAGAACACTACACTACCGCTGCAAAATTTTCTCACCGTTCTGGGGTTAGACGTTCGACAAAAGCTTAACAATAAAAATTACATCGTAGGGTGCACCCCACAATATTTTTTTTTTGAAAGGCCAAGCTTATGCTTGATCTCTCGCATGCTCGGAGTCCTTAACAGGGCGAGGCGGTTTTTCACGCCGGAACAGACATGCTTATTATAAAAATATCAAATTCGTCCGTGCGTGGAATACTGCTTAAAACTCTCGATGCGTTGCAGCGACGTGCCATCGGTGAGCGTTCTGAAGAACTCTTCCAATTGGTCCCACCCTCCCGTCCAATCCCTTCCGTTCCCGAACAACACGGGTGGGGCATAGATGTCATCCATACACCGTAGCGTAAACACAATCGTGCCCAGAACCGAATGATTTCGTAGGTCTATCTTATGCTGCACCATATAACCATGGAACTCTCTGCGGCGCACGTGTTTTCCTCCTCTTACAATCTTGAGTCCTTTAAGAGAAGCGTGAAAAGGCATTTTTCTGGGCCTTCAAAATGAGCGTTGCTATCGGAGTATCGAAGGTTAAGATAGCGGCTCTCAATCAGGGGTCGTCGTCTTTGCTTACCATCAGGCTTAGACGCCATTTTGACGTGAAAAATATAAATATTTAATATAAACCCGTGATATGGAATCTTTCACATAGCTAGTTTTTGGGCACAATAGCGCGGTGTAAATAATGTTCCTTTACATTTATTTATTTAATTTTATATGCATAAATTTTCTGTAAACAAATTATATGTTTTCAACTTCAAAAGCTCATCACCACTCTTTCAATTATCCTTGAATAAATTATTATAAATTGTTCTTAAATTGAAAAGCTGCCGCGGGCATAAGCTCATAGTAATTTCCAGAATTACCTCACTAATCGACGATTAAATTTAAGAATATAGGCGTGAATATAACCTGTATGGATGGATCAGGATTATAATTTCCATCTTTCCGTAGAAATGCCAAGGTAAGGTCACTATATAAGTATTGATTATTTAAAAATAATTAATGTTTTGAAGGTAAGAACGATTGCTGAGAACGAATTGGTCTGGACCACACGTTAAAGACAACGTTTAAACCTTACTAATATTATAGATTTATTAGGTGTAAGGTACTCCAATATCTCCGGGGCCCAAGCGACCTCACCTACTTATTTTATTTCATCTTGCTGTAAGGGGTCCGCCCTGCCCCAGCACTTCGGCCCCACTGGTCCTTTTGTGCTATACTCCTTACTTGTGGAGCGGCCTTGTTGCATAGTGCCCTGTGAGTGCTTAAGCAATTACATATTATGAAATAATTTCCTAATCAAGGACACATACAGACACTGTATAAAGTTTATAATAAGGTATTAGTAATTAAATTAATATTAAGAATAAAAAAAGCATATTAACCATTTAATTTGTATAAAACAAAAGAACAAATTTATAAAAAGTTATGAAATATAACAACATTTAACACACTAAAAAATATAATCGTTAATGTTGGGTTATTATTGGTAAGTTAATAAAAAGCTTGTAACAAACTTTAATGACGATCAATTATGTCCAAATTTCTGAACCAGTTATTGTTTATAAGGTGCAACCGTAGCCATTACCAAACCAAATGCAAAAATATTGTGACACTTATTGTGGTAATTAAACCAATAAGTGCTTACGAAACTGACCTATATAATTCATCAACGATGATTATTTATTGTTAAATTATCGCAATCTTTCTATCTATCTATATTCACGCTACCGGGATACCTTACGGGGTAGTCAGAGAGGACAGATCGCTGGGCTTCACGATCCATGTTTACTTTTTTCACTTCCTGCAGATTAATTAATCGCTTCATACATGCACGTCTGTGTATCCGAGTACTTTTGACTTTTGCGTTTTTGAGCAATCTGCTTACGCGGTCTTTATATGTAGGTCACGGCCTTCCCTGACTACTTCTACCCTCTACCTTCGCACACTGTATTCTTCGTCAAACTTTCCTCGATAATTCGTTGGACGTGTCCAAACCAACGGTCCATTTTTAGCTTAATCTTTAATTATGATGTGAATATATAAATTATGTATAATCAACTATTGAATAAAGGCATGTCACCGACTGTGAAACTATTATAAAATAACTGAGACTAATCATTTAGATTTAATACTTACTTACTTATCATTCAGAAGCCTACTATCCGCTCTTATTTCCCCGTAAGCAATTTTTTCTCACGTTACAGGTTGAACACGTTACAGCCGTGTTGAAATGAACAAGCACAAATTTTGCTGATTTTATTTAACAGTTTATGTAGTTGCCAGTAGCAGTGGAAGAAATGGCTAAAAGAGATTTCCTGACATCACATTCAGATACCGCACTGAAATGAAACGGGGGGATTTGTGGGACAGGCTTAGAGAGGGACGACAATGCAATTGCATTTAGCAATTGCGTCTAAGGCAACTGGAGGCACTACAAAGTAATTATTAAGTGCGTTTACATCCAAATCACTGACGTCGAACGCAGATGCTTTACCAACTCCAACAGACCTAAGGAATCTCCAGGTATCAGAGGAATTACGGCTAGAGAACGATTTAAGGAAGTGGTGCCTCTTTACATCTCTACACATCCGACTGCAGCGATTACGCAATGATTATATGAAAGTAAATTTTCTATTGACTGACAATGTTTATAGCGTCGTTTTGCTTTGTCCCTGCGCGCCATGAGGTTATTGATAGAGTCATTTAGCCAAGAGGTAGGGTTATGTTTTATCCTGACTTTTTTGACCGGGGCATGTCCGTCGAATAAACGAATAATATTAGTATTAAAAATAGTGACCATTTCGTTGATGTCCGTCGAGTCGAACACAGGTGACCAATCAATGCGGTCAGCCTCCAAGCCTCCAGGTCCATACACCTGAAATTTCGAAGTAGGCGGGTTTGCACAAAGCGTTTAGGAGGACGGATACGATAAGACAGGAATATGAGGTCGTGATAGGAAAAAGGTGCAGTGAGCTGCCCATGTGTACCAACAGCGTCCGGGGACGAAACAATGATAAGGTCGATAAGAGTGGAAGTGCAGTTAGGAAAGTGATGAGTGGCCGAAAGAGGCAACGAAGTAAGATTATAAGAAGACAAGATAGATAAAAGTTTACGACCTTGGCTATCGCTCCTAAGCAGGCAGTTATTAAAGTCGCCCATTATGACTATGTGATTATATGAGGGAGAGATATTATGTAATAGGTTATCCAGGGAGTTATGGTAAGGAATGTTTTCATTGGGATTATAGAAAACGCCTAAAAGGACTTTGGTATGTAATAAGGTAATTTCAAGAAATAAATGTTCAGCGGATTCAGAGTAAGGAGAAGGGGATGCGCTAACAATCTTAAATGGAATGTTAGCATGAAGGTACACTTCTACACCTCCACATCGCTTTTCCGTTCTGTCATTGCGGATCAGAACGAAACCGGGAAAAGAGAATTGCGTAGACAGAAGAGAAGGTTTAAGAAAAGATTCGGAAATTAGTACAACATCGAGAGAAGAATTGCTAAAAGATGCCAGAACGTCGGAGTAATGGGCAGGAACACTCTGAGCATTAATATGAACTAGATTGAGGTTTTTGGGATAATGGGAGCTGCTGAAGAATTAATGTCGTCCGCGTTTAGATAACTATCCAAAGATGAAGAATAAAGAAAAATAACTATCTTTTAACAAATCTGTGTCCATAGTTAGCTATAAAATTATATAATAGATAAACCAGTAAATATATAAAATATGAACAACTACACTAAATATTTATAATATGAATATAAAATTAAAATACTAACTCACTTGCTCGCTGACATAGTGGTAGAAATTTTAACAAAACAACATGACAGAAAGAAAGAGATAAAAACAGGTACAGGATGTCGTGCATGCATGAAACAACAACAAAAAAAAAGTATTAGGTATCAAAAGTTGCAATAAAACATGCGCCATAAAAAAAATATGAAACGCATTAAAAAGGTAACCGCTGTGATTCACAACCATTACAAATAAAATTACGTAAACGTAGTGTTACATTCTCTGTGTTCAAATTGCAGAGCATGACAGTACAGATGACATTTTTAAACAGATGACAGTTGACCGATAATTCTTTAAAAAACAAAAATTTTTATTCAAGTTGCAGGTAATGGTAAATCATTGAAGTGATATCAGACAATAATGATTGGAGTGGTAACAAACATATACGGTGTAAACCTATACTATACACGAGCGGTTACGGTGATCACACGACAAAAGCCGAAATGGGACTTGTCTTTACATTCGACGTCTAGTTGACTTGGATGTTTTAATTGTGGCCTTCAATGCTGTATTGTTTGATGTTACAACCGCAGGCAAAGGCGATTTGACAGGCTTAGGGACGCTACGAGGAAATTGCTTGATAATGGCATCAAGCTCTGCTTTACACTCGATTTTATGACGAGTCTTGTCAGGAGTCAAGAGGACTATCTGATCAATAGTTGGAATTTTAAAGCTGCCCATATTGTGGGACATTTTTGTGGGACATGTTTTATTTACACAGGGCCGTCTAGCCCAAAGTAAGCTAATATAAACTTGTGTTATGAGATCTAGACGACTGATAAACATACTTATATATTTCTAAATACATACATTTTATACATAGGAAACACCCAAACTCCGAAACAAATATTTGTGGACCACACAAATATTTTTTCCGAACCGGGAATCGTACCCTGGACCTCAGTCGCGGCAGTTGCATACACAACCACTGCGCCACCGAGGCAGTCAATAAGGCGATAAGGCCATAAGACCTTTAACTTGACTTTACGCCTAGACCAATGGCTTAACGTGCCGTGAGAAGCACGGAAACGATCGTGAATAGAAATGCTACAAAGCGGTCACCCATCCAAAAAAGAGCAGCCTTTTACTGTCTACTGCTGGATTTTGGAAGGGTGATTGACCTTTAGTAGACCATACCATGGCGTACTGACGACGGGTTTGTACTAGGGTTTGTTTCGAGGTTTCCTTCGAGTTGACCTCTTTCGTTAGACAGCAGATGAGGCTGTTTTAACCCTTGAAGATCTCGGTAGGGCCCATCGCAAGCATTTGTATCTAATTAACTCACGCCACTACGACTTTTCGAAAATCAATATTCATAATTTCCAGTATTAATCATTGACGCGCGCGGCGCTATGGCGCGGTGGGAGTGTATTCGACTGCTACGCAAGAGGTCGTGGGTTCGATTCCCACTCAGGTTAAAACTTTAAGTGATGAGTACGGTGGTTTATACTGTGTCTGGGTGTTATTTATCTATAATATGTATGTATTTAGAAATAATATAAGTATGTTAATCAGTTATCTGGTTACCATAGTACAAGCTCTACTTAGTTTGGAATCATATGGCGTTGTGTGAGTTGTCCCAACCATATTTATATTTAAAAAATCATTCCATTAAATTCAATGCAACTAAATTAAAGCAACAGTCTTTTCAATGAAAGCATTCTGTTTAAATTTAATACAAAGAACAATACCTATCTTATACTTAAACGATAATTTCAATAATAAAATGTAATGCCACCAAGATTGACATTTTGGGACATCAATTTGTAACGTAAGAGCATATAAAATCTCTGATTTAAGGAGACCAATTAACTTTAAGAGCACATTAATTACTTCAAGACTTAATTTACTACTCATTAAGTTTAATTTGCGTAAATGAAATGTTTATTATGATACTGCAGGGTAGTCAGTCATTTTAAAGTAATTTCTAAAAATTTTGATTAATAATTAGTATTTTTGCATTATAATTTTATCTACACCACCACATATTAGTGAATTGGAGCAGTAATATGGACCTAGCTATACTTCCATGTCTGACATACGGATGTCAAACTTGGGCTTTAAGACAAGAAGACGAAGAAAAACCAGCTTTATGCCAACGGAAAATGGAAAGGAGCATACTTGGTTTAAAAATAATTTACCGAATTAAACAGGATTATAAGAAAAAAAACCAAAGTCATTGATATAAAGAACGAGTAAATTTTTGGATAATGCGCGCGCACACCGTCGCGAAAAGCTGATAGAAACTGAAAGTTAGCTGATAAGAGTTTCCATGACAACTTATAAATACATTCACAGTTGTTTTCAAACACCCTGAAGTTGGCTATAGTCAACATTTTAGTTTTTTCTACAAACGTAGGATAATAAGGCGAAAGCTAAATTTTTAAAAAAATGTTTTATCTTGTTACGCCAAAGAAGTATAACTTCTAACGCGTGTACACAAATATACACACACATTTTTTGCTGTATTAATATAACGGTACGGAAACTTCGTGCGAGAGTCCGATTTTTTGTTTAAAACAAGTATGGAAACGGCCCGCCATTACAATAATCATTCAAGCTATTTACACGTTCAATATCTACCATTACCAATTACTACCGAATAAATACTCTGGTTTTTTGTCCAAATAACGGTGCATACCCTGAGGCAGTATCTCTTTTAAATGTAGTAATACATTACCTTATCTGAACCTAAAACCATTACGCTAATTAATTTTCGGTAGAACACATACGGCAATGGACACTTAATAAGAGCTATTAAAAATTAATGTGAATGCGTGGGTTCCGTACAAGAGATTATCGATAATAGTTTAATTGGTAGTATCGTTGAGAACGTTATTTTTAAGGATATTGCTTTCTTTGAAAAATGTATTAGACGAGATGTACCTATTTTAAAATAATAGTTATCTAGGAAATGTTAAATAAGTAATTAAAGTAACAATACTATAAAGCCGTTTAAATAAGTAATTAAAGTAACAATGCTATAAAGTCGTTTAAATAAGTAATTAAAGTAACAATGCTATAAAGTCGTTTAAATAAGTAATTAAAGTAACAATGCTATAAAGTCGTTTAAATAAGTAATTAAAGTAACAATGCTATAAAGTCGTTTAATTTTCTAACATAACACGTTAACATTGACAGGTTATCGTGACATGTTAGCAAAATATTTCGTCCACTGCGCCTGTTTTTGTTTATATTTTTATGGCTCTTCAACTGCCACCAGACTGGTGAAAAGTCAAGGAAACGAATAAATCACGTTTCGTTTTAAAAATGAGTTCCGACAAGGAAAACATGACTATTGTTGGCTCAGTAGTAGATTTAGTTCTCCAAAGAAACAGGAACGTCTTAAGAAATAACAGCAGCAGAAATTGATAATTCAAATATGGAAACTGAAAATTTTAAAAAGTAATTGATAAGAAAAATTGAGTTAATAAAGATAACTAACTAACTATCTTCACGCTGTATCCCTGACGGGGTAGTCAGAGAGGACAGATCGCCAGGCTTCGCGATCCATGCATACTTCTTTTGCTTCTTCGAGATTCATCAATCGCTTCATACACGCACGTCTGGGTATCAGAGTACTTTTGACCTTTCCGTTTTTGAGCAATCTGCTCACGTGGTCTTTATATGTAAGTCTCGGCCTACCCTGACTCCTTCTACCCTCTACTTTTGAACAATATATATTCTTCGTCAATCGTTCCTCACTCATTCGTTGGACGTGTCCAAACCAACGGAGCACGCCCTTTTCCAGCTTAACGCTGACACTTTCATTCAAACCTGCCATATTGCGTATCACTTCGTTACGTATTCGGTCGGCTAAGGTAACGCCGCACAATTTTCGAAGTGATCGCATCTCCGCAGCATTCAATTTACTTTCATGCATCTGCTGACATACCCAGGTTTCGCTACCGTAAAGCAAAGTTGGCACTAGCACTGCGTTATGAATCGCCATTCGTGCTTCTTTTACGATGCTTTGTCGCTTTACTTACTGGGACAAAGCACCGTTAACTTTGTTTCCGGCAGCTACTCGCCGTTCTACATCCGAATCACATCTTCCATCCGCGCTAAACATACTTCCTAAATACACAATTTCATTCACTTGCTCTAGACGTTCCTGGTTTACCCTAATCTCGCATTTAGTTCTTACGTCACCTCTTTCAAATACTAGAACCTTAATAAAGATGACAGAGAAAGTTAATAAAGATGGCCATCTTAATTAACTTTGAGAGTGCCGTGAGCCGAAACCGGTCAGGTTTACAAAGTAAATGTTGTAGTAGTATAATTACAAAAAACTATATTTTAAAGAAAGCTTATTATACCCTGTGGGGTATGGAATACCTTCACTAAGCTGGTGAAGCCACGGGCATCAGCTGGTATGAAATAAAAATAATTAAATATTATTTTTTTATTTACAATGTCCACTTTTTAAGCGCCATGATCATGGAGTAAGACAGTAGATATAGTACATATCTCAATATTTTAGTTATGTTTAGTCTTACAACAACCTTTGTTATTAGTCTATCTGTTAATAGACCAATGTAAGGGACCTACCAAGATCTCTAGGTCCAAAAGACCTCACCTGCTAGTAGTGAATCTGTTGACTCACAGACAAGGCAACGATGCAAGCGCCCTAACAGGGTTTGTAGGATAGACGGCAGTCGCTCCCCACTCCCCACAACGCCGCAAATTAAACACCAAACTATTATGCTCCTAGCAGCCAGATAAAACTAGACCCCAGGCTGCAAATACATGTAGGGTTTGGAAACAACTTGGAATAATTAATGTTTTTAAACTTTCGCAATCGTCACTCATATTTATGATATTTCCGGTCTTAATCGCGACGTATATTATTAGGTACAAAGTCTACCTTATACTTCCTTACGTTTCGACCGGATTACACCAACCGTGGTTACGGGTTGACTGAAATATCATAAATATAACATGGAATTAGCTTAATACAAAGAGTTTATACTGTTTACACTGTTGATTGATGGCATTTGGTGGAACTTGCTACACATCTTGAACTAAAACACTTGTACTGTTCCACTTATTTATTATTTAAACCTGACCGGTTTCGCCTTACGGCATTTTCAAAGGTTAGCACATATTTTATGTATTTCGGATGTCATTGAATACAATATAAGAGTTTATAGATAGCTGTTAAGGTAAGACTAAGGAACCCAAATTTCATAACCATTAAGACAATTTGCAAAGGCACATAACGTCACGAACTAGTAATATGACATACAAACAAATACTCCTAACAAGAACATTAATATAATTGCTCAGTGCTTCGAGATTACTGATAACGGCTACCTGCTTACCTACCATTTGTCTTAATCTCCTTCCATCGCGAGTTTTGAAACTTATATCCATCATGTCTGCGATTAAATCGCACTTATTAATTTGTTCAACATTTATTGGTGGTTACCTAATGGCTATAAATTTATCACTTTCCTAGTATAGAATGTAGTTTATTTGCATAGGAAAATTATTTTATATTATTAAATTAATGATTAAATTAATTATATTATTATTAATTATATTATCAAACAAAGTTTTATCCTGGGTGGGAATCGAACCCACGACCTTTTGCGTAGCAGTCGCATACACTCCCACCGCGCCACAGAGGCAGGGTTCTCCCATGGAAGCGTGGAAGTGTTTATTTTAAAGCCGCCGACATTACAGTCAATAACCTAGTAACTGTGAAAGAGGCCCTCAATATCTGAGAGTAGATTGGACTTGGTATTGCGTGGGTGGATGACATTTTGAAGAGTCAAATGTTTTAAAAATAATGTCTTAACTGTCTGAAAATTATAGATCTACCAAAAATTTATCAACGTAATGTTCAGGTTCAGATTAGGTAATGATAAATAATGATTGATATGACTGAAATGATAAAATACGTACGTACCATACCGTACCATACCGTACGTACCATTATTTAGACAAATAACCCGAGTATTTATGCAGTAGTAATTGGTATTGGTAGGTATTGGACGTGTAAATGGCATGAATGATTATTGTAATGGCGCATGGCGGGCCGTATCTATACTTGTATTAAAAAACGTAGGTGCATAACTCTGTCTGTCGGATTCGTTTTGACAGTTAAATGTATTGGATAGAGAAATGTTTTGTCTTATGAAATGAGACATCTCTGCCTTTTTTTATTTATCCTTCCCGGCTGTATGTAGCCGGGGTCCTGCTGTATCCTCGAAAGGTAATCCCAGGAACCCTGACTATCCCTGGTTGCCAACCTTTGTTGACCCCTGCCAAAGGCGGCGCGTGCAAGAACGCAACGTGCCACCACCTTGAGCCTTCCTTTGCTAGGGCGAGCTAGCCCGGAGTATCGCCTTCAGGATTATGCTTATGGGGGACGCAGATCATCTCGGGATCTCCGACGCCCATTGAGCCTTCTCTGCCTCGATATAATTCTAGTATCCTTTATATAACAAACCGTCGAAACGGTAATTTTTTCGCAACAGACCCTATTTTGTTTATAACCTTTTTCCGGGTAACATATTATTTATATAAATATTAAACCATCAATGACATATTCATTAAATAACATCAGTTATTATGGTACTTATAGTACTTAGTACTATTACTTATTCTGTGCCTATAGTACATGTGGTGTTTGCTCATAAACTGGTTGTATATTTTGGTTTATACTAAGATTCTTATTTTATCTAATTTGTATGTTGCAATGTCGCCATTTGTATGTTGCCTTCATGAAACCAAATAAATAAATTACATTATTTTTGTAATTACTAACTGAGACACCTCTCATTTAGTAATTTAATTTTAAATGAAGAATCAAATTTAAAAGTACCCATAGGGCTAGATGTAGGTAGATAGATTTACGTTAGGATGCTGGATAGTTTTAGCACAGAAAACATAATTTAATTCTTATTTAATAGTAATCCTTTGAATCAGGAACGTAGGAGTCCTGTAGTCTATTCTTCTTAACCTTACCACCACCAGTTAGGATCAGCAGTGCGAGTGCTGCACCTCTTGTGTTGCAAACGTCAATAATCTACGGTGACTACTTTTAGGTGATACGTATGCTTGTCAGCCATCACAGTGGTATAAAAAAAACCTTACAATTAAAGTTTACAATGCATGTCACCAAAGAGCACCATAAAGACTCACGTAGTTTGGTTTTGAATTGTTCATATAAGCAATAAAATAAAAAGAAAAATAATAAGGCGATTACATAGGATCCTTGTATGTTTCGAGAGTGCTCGCAAGTACGTTATAAAGGTCAGTATGTAATGCATACAAATAAATCTACAAATCTTTGACTTGTACGACTTGGAGTATTCCAATACTGCACATAGCTAGCGTTACCAAAACAAGTTGGCACGAATCACTCGAGCTTGTCAGTAAAAATAGGGTTGCCAACCATATCAGAAAATCATTTTATTATTGCACGCCTCATAAGCGAAGCGTTGAGGTGGGTTCTACTGGCACTTCGCGCTAAACATCTGATTTTTAAAACTTGTGTCTCTATCTATATTTATATGAAAGAAAGTCGTGTTAGTTACACTATTTATAACTCAACAACGGCTGTATCGATTTGTGTGAAAATTGGTAGGGAGGTAGCTTAGAGCCTTTTTATCCCGGGAACAAGTTCCTGTGGGAAACAGAAACGGTAAAACTTCTCTACGCGGGCAAAGCCGCGGGTGTCAACTAGTTTATCATACATTGCACTTGTAAAATAATATATACACACACATATCAAGAAAAAACACTATTTTTAACGTTCATGATATTTTTGAAGCCATTTTTGTTATTTAAACTAGTTAAAAAAAGTTTTGTCTTGGACGTCCGTATGTCTGTATGTGCGTATGTTAACACAATAAAGACCGAAATACTTTACTAATTGAGTCTTTTTTTTTCTCTTATGCTGCAGTATAATTAGGAATAGAACCCTTTCAATTTTCACGGTCTGATTCGATGTGGTTTAATTGTTATTATCTTTACTTTATTTATTTCATAACCCCTACGCGATAATTCATAGCAAAGTTTGTAAGCTGTAATATATGAAATTCTATTCGTGTGAGGCGTGCACTTTTGGTTTTTCCGTAATTTTTATTTTCATTCTTTAACGTTTCAAACTAAATTGCGTTATGATATTAAACTTAACTTTACTATCTTCACGCTGTATCCCTGCAGGGGTAATCAGAGAGGACAGATCGCCAGGCTTCGCGATCCATGCATACTTCTTTCGCTTCTTCGAGATTCATCAATCGCTTCATACACGCACGTCTGGGTATCCGAGTACTTTTAACCTCTCCGTTTTTGAGCAATCTGCTCACGGGGTCTTCATATGTAAGTCTCGGCCTACCCTGACTCCTTCTACCCTCTACTTTCGAACAATATATATTCTTCGTCAATCGTTCCTCACTCATTGGTTGAACGTGTCCAAACCAACGGAGCACGCCCTTTTCCAGCTTAACGCTGACACTTTCATTCAAACCTGCCATATTGCGTATCACTTCGTTACGTATTCGGTCGGCCAAGGTAACGCCGCACAATTTTCGAAGTGATCGCATCTCCACAGCATTCAATTTACTTTCATGCATCTGCTGACATACCCAGGTTTCACTACCGTACAGCAAAGTTGGCACTAGAACTGCGTTATGAATCGCCATTCGTGCTTCTTTTACGATGCTTTGTCGCTTTACTAGCACCGCATCATCAGCGTACAGCAGACAGTTTACTGTAAAGTCACCCAATTTCACACCCATGTTAAAATCTTTCAACTTCTGCAGGCAACTGTCCAGATACACTATGAACAGCCAGGCGGACATGACACATCCCTGTTTGACGCCTGTACAGACATCAAAAAGAGGTGACACATCCCCCCCTACTCGCACGCAAGCCTTACAGTCCCTATAAAGCGACTGTACTGCCCGCAGTATTAAATCTTTAAAATATAATTTATATTTGACGTAAAAACTGATTGGGTGCAAAGACGTAACTTTAAAATTATATTTTTTTTTTCAAATCGTACCTAAATTAATCCATGGTACATATTTGAGAGGCACCAATGCTGTAACTGAAAAGTCCTTACATGGCAGCCCTAAGACCTAAAACGGTTACAAAAACCGGACAATATAAAAAAATGCATGATACTCGTATAGACTTCACGAGAAAAGCTCTTTCCACGGCTGATGTGTGTAGTAAAGTACCTAATACGTATAAGGGCTTTAAAACTAGCACTTAAGGCTATCTTTAGTTCAATCTCGTTCTTACACCTGTCATCTATACACACCAGCCTCGAACATCTTGGTTTTTTAAAGTATTTTGTATATACTCAACGTATCTTGTAAATGTACTAGCTAATGCCCGCAGCTCCGCCCGTGTTGCGAAAATTTCCCGTACCTTTTTCCTACAGGTATATTCTCGGGTTAAAAAGCCTTTAGGTACGTATTCAAGGATAATACACCTTTTAAAAGTAAAAAAAAAAAATCAATTCGATTCTTTGTATCCCGAGATACCTCCGTACAACCTCCCAAACTTTATTGCTTTATAATATCAGTAAAGATTTATACAGATAAAATATAATGTGGTTTTAATTGGCAACCTATGATAATCTGACCACCTACAGAATAGCATCGAAACCATTTAAATTTGTTATCTGCCCAAACTATGGACATGAATTATTATATTTTTAGTGTATTCAATAAATTTATAGTAAAAAAAAAGGAAACAGTGAAAGATTATCAATAGTTTAGTTTAGATCTAATAATAATCTAAAGAATAAAATAAATAATAAAGGCGTGAGTGATCTTTAAGAATTAGATGGCCGACATTGAATGAATGAATGATTGATTTATATTTATAAGATCATACAGTACAGCCCTAGAATGCAAAACTATCACAAAGACTGAGCCATACAACAAATCACTCGAAACTAGTATAGCCTTAAGAGCTATCATGGGAAAAAAATATTCCACACTTGATCTACGTCTGTATCAAACTATAAATTCTTGACGAAAACTGGTCGCTGTATACGGAACAGCGTGCCAAATAGGTATCGATAATTCAATAACATACCATTTAATTTTATTACTGTACTACTTTATGCGATCGCGACTGGTGCAAGAAAAGTTTACCTGTGCTTGTGTAGTAGAATTCTTGTAGCAGACAAACAAACGGTCAGCCTAACTTAAAGTGCCTTAATACTATGGACGTTCGCAATGGCGTTAACGAACCTATTATTGTCCTGTTGAAATGAAACAAGCAGTAACAAACTTTACTAAATGCTGTTTAAAATTTTCAAGGCACATTTTTAAGGCCTTCAACTTGGATTAATGACTACCCTGTTACTTGTTAAATAGGTTAAATCGTTGTATGTTGCAGGCTATGTCAAACACTTTAGACCTCTGACGGTTTTCCATTTTGGAGGTTTTTACACAAAGAATGTTCAAGTTCGTTGTGTGAATGGTGAGAGCGACGCAGACTTGTCTACGCTAAGGCCTACCCACCTTCATTACCTGAGACCTGAAGACGGTGAGTGGGCTGCTCGCTGCTATTACAAAACACAAGTGCGGTTCAAGAAGCGGGACGAAATCTTGAACACAAAACTGAGGCTGAGATGGTAGCCAAAGTCCCGAGGGCTTACCCTGACCGAACGGATCTGCAGCTGGGACTGTACTGATTGGTAATATTCAGTTCGGTTCCTGCATTAATATCCATAGGGTAATCCCTAATGCATGTAATGCAGGAACCGAACTGAATATTACCAATCAGTACAGTCCCAGCTGCAGATCCGTACGTTGAAAAACCATTTGTAATATATTTAGTACTTTTTATACTCGTAGCTCAACAAACTCCGCCTTACAGGCAAGTCAAGTCGTCAGTTGACCAAACAGGAACTTATAGTCCCGCCCATATAAATAAACATTCGCTAATAATTTGTCGAGTCGAGTATTAGATAGACATATTGGATAAACTGTTTTTTATACTAGCACAGGTCTGCGACTGCACCTGCTCGCCTACTGAACTTGACTGAAACCCATTCATTTATCCTGAAAGGCTTTTCGAAGTATGTCACGGGCTAAGTGACGGGGCTCCACTACTTGTTTATAAAATATTACTTTTTAAAAACGTTGTTTATGAACTCGAGGTAGTTTTCAGACTTTTAGTCATTTATTTATTAAAATACTGAGCTATACTATACTAAGTTAATTCAACACTTTTAACAGTGTCTCTGAGAGAATCTCCTGAGCGTGGATTGAGGCCACAATGTTTCTATATTTCTATGGCCGTCATTACGGCATTTAAGTCTTTTTTAAAATTATGTATAACTAACATATGGTCACAAGTTGACTGGGGACTTTCCTAACTAACGAAGACAATAGCTTATTTATAACAATAAACCACGCCATTAAAAAGTAAAAAGATAAACATAACTCGAATTACTGAAACACAGTTAACAAGCAACAATTTAAGCGTATATCTGCCTAATAACTCAGCCTTTTCAAAATGTCCGTTCAGTTCAAAGTACATTCTTACTTTATGTCGCAAATTCACAAGCGCTTTCCATTTAACGACGAAGAATTTTAACGAAGACATCTGAGAATCTTTTATGATCATACTAGCTAAGGCCCGCTGCTCCACCCTCTCGTGGAAATATATGTAAATGTTAAATCTGTGTATTTCTATCAGTTCCCTATCTAATATTAATACGTTGCATAAAAATGTTGTAGTCTTTTCTGAAGCGCTCGTGGCCCCGCGGTCTCAGTGTTCTGTAAACGATCACTGAGTTACGCAACTTTCACTATGGCTGGTCCTCGGATGGGTGACCACTTTGTGGCATTTACATTTGCGAGCGTTTCCGTGCTTCGGAAGGCACGTTAAGCCGTGGTCCCGGTTGCCAGTAAAATGGCAGTCGTTAAGCCTAGTTGAATGCCTTATGGGCGGCATGAAAAATTTCAACAGCAGATAGCCACAACCTGCGTCTGTCTATTTAAACACGGCAATGGGCTCACCACCTATTACGTGGGACAGAAATCCACACGATGAAAAGTGGGCATATAATATGCCTCTGCTACCCCTTCGGGGATAAGGCGTGATGGATATTTATTTATTATTTAATTATTACTTTTTGCTAAGAAAATTAAGCGGACGGTTGAACGTGAAATTTGACACAGTTAACTTTTATATAGAGTTAAAGTACATAAAGCTATTTTTTATTGTATAAATCTAGTGGAGTTCGCGATATAACCCATTCCTGCAGAAATACGGGGACAAAATGTAGCTTTAATCACTCGCTATCCGATCTGCTATCTGCCAGTGGTAGTCCCGTTACCATCGGTTTAGTCGTTTTAGAGATTAGCGGAACAAAGAGACTGACTAACAGTGAAAAAAAAAAAGATGGTACCGATTATCATATACATTTAGTGAAAAGCTTTTAATTAGGAATTACAAACAGACGCTTTATTTTATTTGTTCTCCATATATTAATTAAGTAGTTCAAAATTAAAAATTACTTGATTTATGCTTGAATTTCGACCTAGAAACGGCCATTATTTTGTAATTATTATCCCAATACTCGTAGCTACCAATCATAATCTGCTACAAAATTTCTCCAAACAAACGTTGCCTTGTAGAAATCGTTTTTCCTAATTTTACTTTTCCCGCAGTTGATATCAATGTACAAATGTATTTTCATATACACATTTTTGAAGTAATACTTCTTTTGGCGCGTTAGGAAAAAATGATGAGAGTAAATTTTTACGATGCTCGCGACGTCACGAAAAACCGAAACCCCGAAATTTGCTGATTATAAGTGTTTCCATGACAATTTGTAACTACATTCAGAGTAGTTTTCAAAAACCCTGAAGTTAGCTATAGTCAACATTTTAGATTTATCTACAACCGTAGGATAAGGCGAAATTTAAAATTAAAAAAAAATTATCATGTTACGCCAAAGAAGTATGACTATATGTACACGTACATATATATATATATATATATATATATATATATATCTATATATATAAAAATGAAACCCGTTTTCCGTTGTCACGACATAGCATGAAAACGGCTTGACCGATTTGAAAAATTCTTTTTGTATTGGATAGCCCATTTATTGAGGAAGGTTCTTAGCTGTATATCATCACGCTACTACACAGGAGAGCGGAGCAGTAATCATAAATATCAACAAATCGGGGAAACTCTCATACATTTTTAGAAAAGTAATAAGCGACGGGATTAAATGGGTGCCACGGGGTTGGAAGTATGTCCCGGACGAAGCCGGGCAGGTCAGCTAGTATAATATATTATATATATATATATATTTATATATATATATATATATATATATATATATATATATATATATATATATATATATATATATATATATATATATATATATATATATATATATAATGTACATAATAAATGTACACTTTTTTTTGTGTAATAAATATAGATACATTCAATATTTCATTTATTCCGAAAGATCAGTGCGTTCCAGCAATGTACAAACAACCTCTTCGGTTATTTTATTAATGAAGATAACAAGCACATGTGAAATTCCATACGTAAGTAAAATGTTAGTTGATGTGGCAGCTCCGATCTCCTGTGGAGCCTTTCGTAAATCTTTGGAATTGAGAATACATCACTGCCACTTATTTGAACTTGTTCCAGGGGTAAAAAGTAACCTATGTGTTATTCTGATGTGTAAGCTATATTATTATAAAGTTTCATCAAAATTCATTCAGTAGATTTTGCATGAAAGAGTAACAAACATCCATACCTACAAACTTTCGCATTTATAATATTAAAATAAATATCCATCACGCCTTATCCCCGAAGGGGTGGCAGAGGCATATTATATGCCCACTTTTCACCGTGTGGATTCCTGTCCCACGTAATGGGTGGTGAGCCCATTGCCGTGTTGAAATAGACAGACGCAGGTTGTGGCTACCTGCTGTTGAAATTTTCAAGCCGCCCATAAGGCCTTCAACCAGGCTTAACGACTGCCATTTTACTGGCAACCGGGACCAACGGCTTAACGTGCCTTCCGAAGCACGGAAACGCTCGCAAATGTAAATACCACAAAGTGGTCACCCATCCGAGGACCAGCCATAGTGAAAGTTGCGTAACTCAGTGATCGTTTACAGAACACTGAGACCGCGGGGCCACGAGCGCTTCTATTTTCGCTTTCGCTTTTATTTATAATATTAATAGGATTTATTAGAAACTGACTGATAAGAAACTCATGCTTTCTGGAAAGAAACATCGACAGATTTGATCCGCCGAGTCTGGCGACCAAATCTGTTGTCGCAACAGACGACCGGATCAGACCGCACCGGACGACCAGACGACCAGACAGGGTGTTCAGATTAGGGGCTTTTTCCCTATTCTAGAGTAAAAATTTTTTTTTAAGGAACTTTTGTGGAAATGAAATGTTTCTAATATAGTATATTATTTTACATGCATTTAGTGAAAAGCTGCAAATTTGAAATTACACAGACACACATTTCAATTTTACTTATCTATGTAGATAACTGGTATGCATAGTATTCCTCTACATAGAGTAAATAAACACTAAGTTATGTATTAACGTAGCTCTTTTTTCTTTCTTCCAAAAAAATGTATGAAAAATTAATTTTTGGGGAAAGGTAAAATCGGTACTAAGGACATTTTGACAAACTAACTAAGATGGCAACATTGGGAAAAAAATTATGAAAAAGTGTCTATATGGAGAAAAATTAAATTAAATCTGGGGAAATTTACGACAAAGTAGCTAGAACGACAACATTGATCATATCCGATGCGGATCGAGGCGGACTCAATTAATAATAATTATGTCCGCCGGACTGCTTTACAGACGGTAAGATTTGGTCGGGCGGCAAATCAAATCTGCGGTCTGATCGGATCAAATCCGGCCGTGTATTAGCCCTATACAAATTTTACACGACCGGATTTGATCCGACCAGACAGCGGATTTGATTGGCCGCCCGACCAAATCTTACCGTCTGTAGAGCAGTCCGGCGGACATAATTATTATTAATTGAGTCCGCCTCGATCCGCATCGGATATGATCAATGTTGTCGTTCTAGCTACTTTGTCGTAAATTTCCCCAAAATTAATTTAATTTTTCTCCAAATAGACACTTTTTCATATTTTTTTTCCCAATGTTGCCATCTTAGTTACTTTGTCAAAAATGTCCCCAGTACCGATTTTACCTTTCCCCAAAAATTACTTTTTCATACATTTTTTGCCAGAAAGAAAAAAGAACAAATACATAACGTAGTGTTTATTTACTCTATGTAGAGGAATACTATGCATACCAGTATCTACATAGATAAGTAAAATTGAAATGTGTGTGTGTGTAATTTCAAATTTGCAGCTTTTCACTAAATGCATATAAAATAATATACTTTATTAGAAACTTTTCAAATCCACAAAAGTTCCTTAAAAAAAAAATTACCCTAGAATAGGGAAAAAGCCCCTAATCTGAACACCCTGTCTGGTCGTCTGGTCGTCCTGTGCGGTCTGATCCGGTCGTCTGTTGCGACAACAGATTTGGTCATCAGACTCGGCGGATGAAATCTGTCGAGGTCCGGCAGACCAAATCCGTTCGTGTGTTAGCTCTCAAATACAGCCAAACACATAAATATTTTAATACTTCTCTACAATATGGGTTATCATAAAAATTACTTTTTATAACATTTTAAGAGATTGTTTTTAAAAAAGATACTTAGCTATTAAATAAATAGTTTTTACAAAACAATACATTATCAATATTTAGATTTAGACAAAAGTATTCACAGAAATGGATTAAAATATTTGTTTTAATAGGCAATAAAGTACCTTCGACTTAAAGTCTTTTGTAAATATTGTATGGGATATTTTTTACACAGCGCTATTTAGTCTAAATTCAATTAATACAAGGTATCAAGATGATATTTTAAATACATACCAATATTATATATTATATACTATAACTCTAAAAAAAGTGTGTGTGTGTGTGTGTACTTATGTACTCGCGTTAGAAGTTATCCTTCTTTGGCGTAGCAAGAAACTTTAAAAAATGAATTGAAAATAACATTTAAAAAAAAATATTTTCACCTTATCCTACATTTGTAGAAAAAACTAAAATTTTGACCATTGCTAACTTCAGGGTGTTTGAAAACTACTTTGAATGTAGTTATAGGTTGTCATGGAAACACTTATAAGCTAACTACATGGTTTTTCGTGACTCACGTCTTCTTTTCTTCTGATGATTTTTCCCTAACGCGTCAATAGAAGTATAATATTATAATTTTTTGTAGATTACACAAATATTGGCTTCGACCCGAGATCGACCCATAGAGACCTTAGCACGATAGTCGCATAGGCAGTGAGTAAACATTACAAGATTAGAAATTAAAAGAAAAAAGAGAAGAAAAAACCAGAGCAACACGTGTAGTACTAAAGAGTTTAAGCCATAGGGGCTTAAACTCTTTAGTACTACACGTGTTACCTATGGCACAACTACTCTTATGATATTCAATTTCAAAGCAGGTACATTATTGACAACCAAATACGGCGAGCTCGTTGCAATAAATCTATCTTATTTATGTGACAAATAACTTGTCTTGTAACAATTTTATGATATTAATACGTAAGAGTGTTGTTGATTAGTACGCGTTCGTTATTGAAGTGAAAACTTCTTTTAGGTACGCATTTTTTTTGATGAAATAAAATCTGTGGACTCGCAACATCTTTACGAGTCGCAGCTCTAGAGTGTGTATATAAAAAGTGTTGAAGTTAGATTGAAAATTTCGAACTCAGTTATCAACCTTCGAGAGCTCAGTTGGTAGAGCGGTAGACTGTAGATGGTTATAAATTGGAATTCGCAGGTTGCTAGTTCAAATCCGGTTCGAAGGAATTCTTTTTGTGTATTTCAACACAGTCAAATTATATATAACTATAGTGCTTTTTAATCCGATTAGTACTTTATTCTTAAAGTAATTGGGTTATACCCTAGTACCATCTAAAAAATGTCTAACGCGACATAATAAGTTTCACTTCTTTCGGCACTCCCGGAGTGCAACCCGTAATTTTATTAGTGACTTATCACTGTTTTCCTTTGTAACTGAAAACTAGTTACTACTAAACTGTAGTAAATCATTTGTCATCATCATCATAAAAGTCATTACTTGTTAGCGATGTACCTCCTAATGAAGGCTACAACGCTGTTACAGCATTGGAAGGTCAGACGGCAGTCCTTCCCACAATGCAGAAAATCAAAGGTAAGCGATAACTATAACGAGGTTTGGGAGGTTGGATTTAAATGAATGTTAAGCTGGAATAGGGGTGCTTCGTTGGTTTGGACACGTGCAACGAATGAATCAAGGGCGATTGACGAATATAAAGAATCATGGATACATTTTTAAAGCATTTTATGCAAAATTTCTTATTATTTTTTTAATAAAGGGAAAAAAGAGAGTCTCGAATCGGATTGTAATCTTTTACTTTATTAAAAAAATTATAATAAAGAATCATATATATGTATTGTGCGAAAGTAGAGGGTAAAAAAGGCAGAGTAGGCTGAGGCCTACATATGACAATCAAGTGAGCAGATTGCTCAAAAATGGAAAAAGGTCAAAAGTATTCTAAGATACCTAGAGATATGAAGCGTTTATAAAATCTACAGGAAGAGAAATAAGTATGCATGGATGTTGAAGCTTCTCTTACTATATCGTCAGGGATACATCGTGAAGATAGTTAGTTCTATAACTATTCCTAGCAGCCAATAAACCCCAGCTTCCAAATTCGTATAGGGTTCGAAAGTATTTGATGATGAACCTTTTTGCTGTCATCGCAACCATGCAACATGTTAAAAAAGGCAAACTTAGGAACATTATAACACTACAGTTGCATTTATATACAGCCGCCAGGGGCTGAACGATGCAACGAAAAGAGACCTAACGTGATATCAATAGAAGTTGGGAAGGCCTTGTGGATACCCTTGCGCTTTTCATACTCCTGTCACTGCTAACTGCGTGGGAACTGCTACCACACCCAGTGTGGCCTCAAACGTACGTTTTTTAACCATTTAAGGTCGAAGCTCTTGGACTGTGGGGTCCCAGGCTCCATTTCAGAGCGATACATAAACTTTTGATCGGTGACTCTCGTGACCTGCGAGCTGACCTGTACTGGGACTAGAGGCTCAGTAATACCATATGAAAGATATTAGTGATATTATTTTAACTCATTTTTTATTACCTTTCTTTACTATTATTCTTATACAGTTGGTACCTACATATTTTTTACAGAAAATAAGACTCATATGACAATGACGTAATACAACGATAAGTTAAGCCTGGGGGCTTATCAGTGCGCGTAAGATTTAAAAGCGGAACTAAACAATATTTCGTGACAGTTGGTATTACTTTTTGTCCAATATTTAGGTCACATCACTACTTGTTTAAGGCCGAACTGTCAGTTGATTTGATGCTTTCAATCACCCATGAGATCTTACCACATCTTAAACAAAGCATAAAAATTTACGACTTAACGACTGTCCTGACAAGTTTATTGACGTTTTTAAAAACCAACTCGGCACTTAAGAATGCGACTCTGTATCCAGTAATTCACAAGAAATGTTACTTAAGCAAATAAATGAGACAATAAACTTAACACTTTACATAAAAGGCTTGCATTTTTGTTCTTTGCATAAGACGCGCTATTTATAAGATCAACATCACTATCTGCAATTGCCTTTTATCCACTTTCGTCTGCAGTTATGATGAAATGTGTTTCGCTATTTTACTATGATAAAATGTGTTTCGCTTGTTTACTATGTCACGGATTTGTTCCTGAAGGGATAGGCAGAGGCAATTGCCAACATCCACCATTTACGACTTCCGTGTAACTGGTAACCGGGACCAATGGCTTAACATGCCCTCCGAAGCACGGAAACGCTCGTAAGCGGGTGACCGAGGACAAGCCATAGCGAAAGTTTGTTAACGCTGTGGTCGTTTATAGAACATTGAGTTTGCAAGGACGGGTACGAAGGCTTTTCTCTTACTATTTGACGTAAAAATAAATGTTTTTAAACTTTCGCGTTGTCACTCATATTTATGATATTTCGGGTCTTATTCGCGACGTATATTTTTAGGTACAAAGCCTACCTTATACTTCCCGACGTTTCAACCGGTGGCTTTGTACCTAATAATATACGTTGTCATAAATATGTAAATATAAAATAAATATCCATTACGCCTTATCCCCGAAGGGGTGGCAGAGGCATATTATATGCCCACTTTTCACCGTGTGGATTCCTGTCCCACGTAATAGGTGGTGAGCCCATTGCCGTCTTGAAATAGACAGACGCAGGTTGTGGCTACCTGCTGTTGAAATTTTTTAAGCCGCCTACAAGGCCTTCAACCAGGCTTAACGACCGCCATTTTACTGGCAACCGGGACCAACGGCTTAACGTGCCTTCCGAAGCACGGAAACGCTCGCAAATGTAAATGCCACAAAGTGGTCACCCATCCGACGACCAGCCATAGTGAAAGTTGCGTACCTCAGTGATCGTTTACCGAACACTGAGACCGCGGGGCCACGAGCGCTTGTAAATATAAATGTCAAGAAATATTGTTTGATGTCATCTCTATTTTGCAAATTAACTTTTTAACACACACACACACACTCGCACACTAAATTTGTTTTCCTGTTCATCGTTTTTGTTTTTGAATCTTTATTGATCGTTGTAATTAATTATATATAACTATATTGGAGGGGTGGGCCAGGAACTCATAGCACATGGTATCCTAGTGCGAGTTCCTGACTCCCACGATTAATTGTGCTAAAGTTATCTTTTGTGCTATCTATATTGTAAGATCAATGTTATTGTGGGAGATAAATAAAGCATTATTATTATAAAAAAAAAAAACTATAAAACCAGCCTATGAAGTGGACGTAGAATTTTCCCAATTTTCATCTTTTGTGAAGGTGATAGTCCTTACTGCACCATGATGACCAAATGGGTTAGTACAGGGTTTATTTCGAGTTTTTCTCTCTCGGGACCTGGGGGCCGAGTCTACTATTGACAACCCGTAGAATAGAACCAGAATCGCTGTTTTTAGCTGTCAAAATGTTAGTAAACTATCAAAAATGCAACTGACTAGCGGCCACTGGCGCGCTAAGCGTTAGTAGAATTCAACCGTCGACCGATAGAAGTCTATTGGAGTACGATTGTAATAGTAGACTACGAAAAACTGTCAGACTACGAAAAAATTTCAATCGTTTCGATTGTAATTTTAGACTCGGCCCCCTGGTCCGTTAGTCAGCAGGTGCAACTTGCAGGACAGAGTCTATCGAGTACAAACAAACAAATCTCGCCTCTTTATAACATTGATACCTATAGATATGTAAAAGTTTAAATGAAGTAACGTTTTTGAATCGTAACATTTTAGCGCCAGTGGCCAAAAGGCTAAGATGAAAATAATGGAATTCACACTAGTAAACCCGGTTAACAACAGCAGTTTTTTTTAATCTACTAAATTTTTCCTTAACTTGTGCTATAAGACCTTGCTTTTAACCAAAATTGACAATTCTAGGTCAACCGGAAGTACTCGTATCCTATAGGTTTCGGATCGAAAACCTACATAGTGGTTCTCGTTAGCCTGAAATCACGAGATATGGCAAAAAGTAAGGAAGATAAATAAAGAACAAATTCAAAAAAAAAGATAGTCAAAGTTGAAAATTAAGGGGTGTCCCCATACATACATAGAAAAAAAACAATTAACGTAGACCTCTGAGTTGTAAAAAGGTGCTCTTACAATTTGGAGGTCTAGCTTAATTGGCACCTACCTCAAATAAGGTACATACTAATTTTATTATGTCGGTATAATGGGTAAGTAAAACCCTCGGTGAATTTGATTCGCGCTTGACGGTTTTTTTTTCCATATGAAGAGTCAAGTATAAGCTCAAAGGTTGCAATTGATCAACATTTATAACGCCTGTTTCACCTCACATGTCAAGTTAAACAGACAGATAGACAGACTATATTGATAGACACAATTTTTGCTCAACTTATTTTAGATAGATATAGTAAAAGTATGTGATTTGCCTTAACTTATATTAGGTAAGTTAGCGTATATTATTTGCTGGGTGTAGATTTAAAAGTCAAGTTGTAACCTAAATTAGAATGGCGATTGATGAGAAGATAAAACAGGTAAGATATATAACGTAGACTTATATATATTACAAAACTGACTATGTATATATTACGAAACCTGTCAATCTGTAATAAATTTATAAAGAGGAAAGACTTGTAAGTTTGTTTGTAATGAATAGGCTCAGAAACTATTAGGCCGATATTAAAAATTCTTTTTCATCATTAGAAAGCTACATCTTTCGTGAGTAACATAGGCTATATTGGAATTTCTTCACCACGCGGGCAAAGCTGCGGGCATCAGCTAGTATTAAATAAACTAGGTGACAGGCTTAGCTCGTGACATACTCCGAACTCCCGTCGCATAAATTCTAAAATAATGCTTAAAAATTTGCTCGATTTGTCGACATTTATGTTTACTGCTCCGCTCTCTAGGGTAGTAATGCGATGATGTATAGCTATAGCCTTCCTCGATAAATGGGCTAATAAAAACAAAAAAATATATTCTCAAATCCGACCAGTAGTTCCTGATATTAGCGCGTTCAACCAAACAATCAAACTCTTCAGCTTTATAATATTAGCATAGATAGGTAGATAATTTAAAATTTCTTTTTTTTCATCTTGAGTGTTTTGTCAGTTACTTCCACACCCTACCTGGAATTGGAGACTGGGTTCCAGATTTATTTGGTTTATAAGTAGAAGCAAAAATTAGGTTTATTTTAGATATCGGCTTTTTTTGGAGCGACTGCCCTGACCTCCCAACTCCGTAATGGCGCCTGCGTCATTGCCTCGTCCGTTAGTGAGCATGTTGGTACCCCGTAGATCTTAGTGGGGCCCTTACACCCATTGCTCAAACTTATAGGTATTAACTTAAATTTGGCTAGATGGCTCTATGTAAAAATAAATGTCCCACCATAAGAAAGTGTAAGGGAAAAACCTATAGAGTAAATAAACTAAATAGAGATTGTTTTTGTTGTACCCTGAAAATGTCAGTAGGGTTCATCGCACCCCACCACCGCATACAGGTATACGTCCGTTTATTTACATTAAAATTCCGTTTATTTCATTCACGGCATAAGAATTGTCAAAAGAAACGATAATAAAAATTAAGTCACGGATAAAACATCGTAACACATACCTATCGATAAAATTACACATCGCTTCACATATTCATACTCCCAATTTTATTGTCTCGAAACATTACATCATATATTATGTTCGCTAATTTATTCCGACCATGCAAACAGCAAACAAGTCAAGACATTTTATTTTATTCTTAGGTCTAACGCATATATACAACTTTTGCTTCGACTAAACTGTTTTGTCGCGGATCGACTGTTTAGTCGATGGTATGTGCACATGCAATACAAATTAAGTGTTTTATCGATAGTTGTCCAACTTTTTAGAAGATCCATACAGCATTTTGACTTTTTTGTCGAACAACTATCGAGTTGACAGTAAGCGCGCCTCATTATAGTCCTATAGACAAATGATACACAACTAAATAGTTGTTCAACTACAAGTAGTTTATATGCGCTAGCCCTTACACTAGCGGACACTCTACAATTTAAACCGCGTAGAGTCCCGTGGAAATACAGGGATAAAATGTAACTTAAGTTGCTTCTTATAAGCTATTAAGAAAATCAGCTATCTGCCAGTGAAAGTCCTTTTAAAATCAGTCCAGCCGTTTTAGAGATTAGCGGGATCAAACAGACAAATATTTTAAAAATTGATTTTCATGTAAAAACAGTATATATACTTTTATATGTATTTTGTAAAAATATGAAAGTCTGTTCCGGCTAATCTCTGAAACGGCTGGACCGCTAGTTATTAATAAATAAATTTTGGTAGATTTATTACATAATTTAACACTAAATAAGTTCTAGTCACTACTTAAGATAGTCGGTTGCCTCTTACTTTATTTTGTTACTGTTAAATTTCGCTATCTAGTGGCTTTCCTTTTTTTATACCACTGAGGTGGCAGACCAGCGTACGGCCCACCTGATGGAAAGTGGCCACCGTAGCCTATGGACGTTTGCAACACCAAGAGGTGCAGAAATCGCGCTGCCGACCATTTATAAACCTTCTAAGACCCCTTTTGAAGAACCCCATACTGTAGACGTTCGGGAAAACCCAAGCAGGGAGTTCATTCCACAATCTAAGCGAACGCGAATAAAATGTTTATCCGGAATAAAAAGTATATATCTTCAAACTTAAAACTCGATCTTTACAACAAATCTAAGTCTAACGTGAAAGAAGGACAAATAAACAATTTCAGATTTTTTTTTTACTTTGAAACCCCGTGAAAACACCAATTTATCCCGTACTTAGGTAATTTATTACTTCTACAATAATGTATGAACATTTTCCTTGTTGACATTTATGAATACTGCTCTGATGTCCAGTATAGTAGCATGATGACACATAGCCTATATAGCATTCTTCTATAAATGAGCTATCCAACACAAAAAGAATTTTTAAATTCATACCGGTATTCCTTAGTTCTTTCTGAACAAACTAACCCTTCATCATTATAATATTAGTGCAGATAAAATCTTAAATCTGTTAAAGAGCCTCGGTTCATTTAATACGAAAATTTTGCCCAAGTTACCTACATGAAATTCTGTATTACAAGTTGTACACTCTATAACCATATACATACTTTTCAACCTTGCTCCACTTTAGCCGTCGACATTCATCAAAAAGACGTCTTAATTTGGTTAACTTTTTAAAAGATTGATATCATGTCTCTTGAATATTGTCGCAACGAGGTTTCATTTTGCACTCGATAAGATCACCTTTTCCAACCATATTTGAAAGTCTGAAATTCTCTATATTCTTGTACACTAAAGGTATTGTGGTAAAAATCTGGAGTAGTAAGTTCAAAATTCTCTTTGAAGGCTTACCTCTGGATTTATTGACTGCCTCTGTGGCGCAGTGGTAGTGTATGCGACTGCCGCGCTCGGTAAATATATATCTGTGTGATCCACATAATTATGTTATTTTAATTTCAGAGTTAGTTTTGAGCTTGTTTCCTATGTATAATATGTATGTATTTAGACTTATATAAGTATTTATATCAGTTGTCTAGATCTATGGGATCTAGACAAGTGAAATACATACTTAGTACAACCTAATAGCTTATTTGGGCTAGATGATGCTGTGTAAAAAGTGTCCCACAATAATTTATTATTTATTTATTGACTGCAATCGATATTCACAATATTCTCCAGAGCGAAAATTAAATATAAAGTGGATCCCAGGCTCTATCCAGGGTCAGACAGTCCAAAACTTTCCAAACATTTCCTTCTAAAATTCCAAATAACGCCAGTCTAGATACCAATCGCGATGGGGTAGGGTTTAAGGTCTGTATTCTAGAACGTTTCTCAATACTCAATCAACGCTTAAGGCTAGTTTTTGCCTTATAAAATCTACACTCAAGTGCGATATAGTATTGAGAAACGTTCTGGAATACGGCCTTAAAATTAAGAATCTCGATTCATCACTCAAACATAATTAGCAATGCTCAAATAAAAAAAATTAATGAACCTTCTTCGTTTAAAATTCGATCTCATATTCAAATTAGTATTCCGAGTTCTAATACCGTACGTACCAAATCAATATGTGCTTTATTTTATTCATTTAAGATCTATTTTCCAGTACACCAATATTTCAGTTTAAACTCATAAAATATATTATTGTGCCTACTTACACAGCATAAATAAAACCATGTAAGTGTCGAACTCCACGGTCAGCTCATTAATCCTGATTATGATTTATATGACCACTGAGTACCGTGTACCTCGGCATTAATGTTATTGCATGTTTTCGCAGATGTAATTGGGTCAAGATATAATTATTCGGGTCAACACACGCAGTACCTAAGCATGTAAATCACTTATTAATCATATAGTCATTATCCAAGCCTCGTTTTCGGTGATGTCCGAAGCCCTAATTGGTAAAAAATACACATTACATATAATATGTATTCATAGATCTATACATAGTAGAATATATCTATATACATAATAATCACTCTTTCTTATTTGAATCCTGTATTTGAATATTAGTCTTTTTGCCTACCTTTATCTTTCAGTGCAATCTATTCCTTTGAATCACTGTTCTGTGACTGCTATAGCAAATAATGCTGGCATGCCTCAGGCAGGCAATGCTGGCATGCCTGCCTGTCTTAATGCTGTAAAATTATTATATTTAGACATAACTGGCAGTTGTATCTTGAGTAGAATATTTTATTTTGTTGTTTTAAATATTTATTATTTTATTTTTTAACTTATTGTGTTTTTCGTATTTAATTTACTATTTGTACACATATACCTCAGTGAATTTCTTACAAGTGATGACTGATCTGAGTATTGGTAGCGATAGTGATGATGAAAGTTACCACTCTGTTAGCAGCAGCAACGATGGTAGTTTCACTAGTTTTCCCTCTTTAGCAGATACTCTGGAGTCTCAGTTTTCTGAGGTTCCTAGGAACTTCAATGTGGTTCATATCAATGCCCAAAGTATTCCGGCTCACTTCCCGGATATGCTGGCAAACTTCGAAAATAGAAACATACACGCTGTTCTTGTGTCGGAGTCCTGGTTTAAACCGTATCATTCTTCCATTTCTTTTGCCCTTCCTGGATTCCAATTAATTAGAAATGATCGTGAGGTTATCAAGGGTGGAGGTGTTGCAATTTATCTACGGTCTTACATACCATACTCTATCCTCAACATGTCAGCACAACCACCTCCATCCAATGCAGGCGAACATATCTTCTTAGAAATTGAACTCTATCATACAAAAGTCTTACTTGGCTTATACTATTCCCCATCTTTAAACATTAACAATTTTCCTCTTTTGAGCTCCTACTTGAAAATTTGGTCCCATCTTATCTACATACTATTATTTTAGGTGACTTTAACACCTGCCTTGTGAAGAATGATCACCGTTCGTCTTCTCTTCGAGCTATATCAAAATCCATCAACCTTTCCATTCTTCCTCTCACTACAACCCACCATGTTCCAAACTGTTCTCCTAGTCTTCTTGATCTTATTCTGGTCTCTTCCGAAGATCATGTCGCTAAATACGGACAGTACCCTGCTGACATGTTCTCCCTTCATGACTTACTATTCCTATCCTACAAAATTCGTCCCCCAAAGAACAAGTCCAATATTGTAATGCAGCGCAATTTTGGTGGCATCGACAAGGATTCTCTTTGTGAAGATGCCGCAAATTTTGATTGGTCTCCACTCTTTGCGTGTAGTACGCCCGATGAGCAAATAGAGATATTTAATAGCAGACTACTACTACTGTATAATAAACATGCTCCTGTGCGACCGGTCAAAATTAAGCATACTCCTTCTCCCTGGCTAACAAAAGAAATCCGATCGCTCATGTCCAGGAAAGCGGCGGCAAAATTTAAGTACAAGACCAGACCGACTGCCGCTAACAGGGAGAATTATACGCGTATACGTAATCACTGCAATAAGGTATGTAGGGACGCACAACGCCAGCATATTCACAACTCTGTCCAAAATAACGATCCAGCGAAAGTCTGGAAATTTCTTAGAACAATGGGGGTGGGAAGATCGCAACACAATGCACTATCTAAAGATTTAAATATTGATTTGTTGAATCAACATTTCACCGCTTCGTCTAATATTAATAAGACAACCAAATCTCACACGATTAATGATCTCTCATCCCTACCAACCCCTCAGTATCCACTATTCGTCTTTAATCAGATCACTGCCAGTGATGTTAGGAGGAGCATTATGTCAATCACGTCCAATGCAGTTGGAAGTGATGGTGTAAGCCGTAATATGATCCTACCCATCCTTGATGAGATCCTCCCAGTCATCTGTCACATCCTAAATTCGTCATTATCCTCTGGTATCTTCCCCTCTTTCTGGAAAACCGCTGAAATCATTCCTTTGCCTAAAAATAAAAATCCTTCTTGTTTCTCTGATTATCGACCAATTTCAATATTACCATTCCTCTCCAAAGTAATTGAACGCCTTGTACATAACCAACTCAATACATTTCTAATCAAAAACAATTTATTGAATCCCTATCAATCAGGCTTTCGACCTGGTCACAGCACCGTCTCCGCTTTGGTGAATATTACGGACGACATCCGACATGGCATGGAGTGTGGGAATGTCACAGTTTTGGCTCTGTTGGATTTTTCCAACGCGTTTAACACAGTGGATTTTGACATATTGATTGATATATTGCGATCTCTTGGCATATCTCCAGTGGCGACTGATTGGTTTCGCAGTTACCTGTGTGGACGCCGACAGCGCATACGCATCGAAAACACTCTCTCCTCATGGTGCAATACTTCTGTTGGTGTGCCCCAGGGTGGCGTTCTTTCTCCTTTACTTTTCGCATTATTCATTAACTCAATCTCGGATCAACTTCGTTCCTCCTATCACCTTTATGCAGATGATCTACAAATATACAGCCAAGTACCCCTGACATCCATTACAGATGCTGTGGATGCTATTAATAATGATCTGGCCAGTGTAAGTTCCTGGAGCGAATCGTATGGACTCAAGGTGAACCCCTTGAAGACCCAAGTCACAATAGTTGGCAGTCTTCGGATGGTTTCAAGGATTGATTGGCCACTACTCCCACCGGTTATTTTCAACGGTACCATCATACCATTTAGTGACCGGGTTAAAAACCTGGGAATATACATTGACTCCAATCTCTCCTGGGTCACTCAAATGCAAGAGACCAGCAGAAGATTGTATGCAGCTGCGGGATCTATGAAACATTTGCGATCTTTCTTACCGACTGCCACCAAGATTGCGCTTGCAAAAACCCTCCTACTCCCAATTCTAGACTATGCAGACGTCAGCTATCCAGATCTCACCGAACGCCAGCTAGATAAACTCGAGCGTCTTCAGAATTTTTGTATCAGATTTATATTTGGACTACGCAAATATGATCACATTACTGTTTTTCGGAAAAGACTCGAGTGGCTACCTATTCGACTTCGCCGGAATGCTCATATTCTTTTCTTGTTATACAGTATACTGTTCAACCCTTCTACGCCTACCTATCTCAAAGGACGTTTTGAGTTCCTTCATGATACCCATTCGAAGTGCTTAAGATCATCGGAGAACATGAGACTAAAAATGCCGTCACATTCCACAACATTCTTAGGAAAATCCTACACTGTCTTGGCCGTACGATTGTGGAATGAGCTACCATTAGATATTCGTCGCGCGAAGTCACTCGCTATCTTTAAGGACAAGGTTAAAAACCACTTTCTGTTCTCTAACTAAGTACTTAACTTTACTTGTAGTATTTCTTTTCTTTTACTTCTTTATTGTGTACAACTTAACTATTATCCTCGTTTTCATACTAATCTTTAGTTATATATTATGTAAGTACGCCATCAACTACCTCTTTCTTTGTTTTCCTGATCTTCTCTTTCCATACTAAGGTTGTCTGGAAGAGATCGCTTTTAGCGATAAGACCGCCCATTGTACTCTCACTTGTAGTTTTAAGTCTTGTAAATACTGTATTTAATGGTGTGCAATAAAGAATTATCTATCTATCTATCTATCTTATTAAACCCTTTATATAAGAAATTACGAGACAATAATACGACTCCCACATTTCCACGAGTTTGTAGCTCTTGAAGGATGTTGAACACATTCCACAAAAATGTGGACAAGGAATTCTACAGCAGCGCGCGTCTTTTATTTAAGTTTACCACGTCCTTATATAATTAGCACTCTAATAAAAACAGACGGCAGGGGCTCACTACAATGTCGCAAATAATAAGCCAAAGCATAGCTGCTTCAAAGAGTCGAAAATAGGAAATCCCGGACTCCAATCCAGGTAGAATTTTAAAACATATAAAGACGCTAAGGTTAAGATCTATGAATACATATTATAAAAAGTTATCACTCTTTGCTATGAAACCTATTTATATCAGAAATTACGAGACTATACTACAACCCCCACAATTTCCAAGAGTTTGTAGCTCTTCAAGGATGTCGAATACATTCCACAAAAATGTGGACTAGAAATTCTACAGTAGCGCGCGTTTTTTATTTAAGTTTAGCACGCCCTTATAAACAATTTAATATAAACATTACATACATATTTTCACGCCTTTATCCCCGAAGGGATAGGCAGAGGCATAATAAACGCCCACATTTCACAGCATGCATTTTTGTCCCACGTAACAGGTGGTGAGCCCATTGCCGTGTTGTAATAGACAGGTGCAGGCTGTGGCGACCTGCTGGCTTAAGGTGCCTTCCGAGGCACGGAACTGGGATGGGTCTAAAGGGCCGAATAAATTTAATAAAATCAAAATAAGAAAAATAAGTGTCTATTTTAGATGTTAAATTTGAAAGAAATTTTGAACCCGTTGCCTTTTTAGTGAGGTGGTAACAAAAAGGCTAAATGGTCTTATGTGCTAGACACTAATTAGCACGACCAATTAAAGTTCTGGTAGTCTCGGACTGTAGTCCTGGTAGTCTCGGACTGTAATCCTGGTTGTCTCGGATTGTTTGTAAACGTTTATATTTAAATAATAATAAATAAATATCGTTTGGACAGCTCACCCAACGCAACAATTTCAAAAAAGCTTATAAAAAAAAAAAACCATTACGCCTTATCCCCGTAGGTATTATATGCCCCTTTTCACCGTGTGGATTCCTGTCCCACGTAATAGGTGGTGAGCCCATTGCCGTGTTGAAATAGACAGAAATAATAAAGTTATTATTTTCACACAGTGTCCTCCTATTTAGAGCCTTTCAACTATATCCGTCTCTGTGATCGGGTTGTCTCCTGGAGAAATTGATTCTGTCTCTAATTGGTTATTCGATATCTAGCCGTGTATCGATCACCAAATCCCTAATATAGCGATAACGTGACCACAATTCGATATCAGGGGACTTTTTTTTCGGGAACAGCGAAAAACGCGGACGACTATCCCTTATACAAATACTTTTTTGATTATTTTCGAGTATTTATATGTATGTATAAAGAGTCCGAGACTACAAGGACTTTAATTGGTCGTGCTAATTAGTGTCTAGCACATAAGACCTTTTAGCCTTTTTGTTACCACCTCACTAAAAAGGGCAACGGGTTCAAAATTTCTTCTAAATTTAACATCTAAAATAGACACATTTTATTAAATTTATTCGGCCCTTTAGACCCACCCCAGGTCCGTGCTTCGTAAGGCACGTTCAGCCGTTGGTCTCGGTTGCCAATAAAATGGCAGTAGTTAAGCCAAGTTGAAGGCATTATGGGCGGCTTAAAAATTTCAACAGCAGGTCGCCGCAACCTGCGCCTGTCCATTTCAACACGGCAATGGGCTCACTACCTGTTACGTGGGACTAAAATGCATACGGTGAAGTGTGGGCGTTTTAAATGCCGCTGCCTACCCCTTCGGGGATAAAGGCGTGATAATATGTATGTATATAAATGGTGGATTATTATATATTAAAGCTTAGATAAAGTGTTAAAGTGTTGTGAAATTAGATAACTCATCGGAACGTGGCGGTTTATGATGCTTTGCAAACTCGCCATATAGCTTCAGTTTAGACTGCCTCTGTGGCGCGGTGGGAGTGCATCCGACTACTACGCAAGAGGTCGTGGATTCGATTCCCACCCAGGATAAAACTTTGTGTGATGAGCATGATGGTTTATTCTGTGTCTGGGTGTTATTTATCTATAATATGTATGTATTTAGAAATATATAAGTATGTTTATCAGTTATCTAGATCCCATAACACAAGCTAATATTAGCTTACTTTGGGCTAGATGGCGCTGTGTGAAAAGTGTCCCAAAATATTTATATAGTAAAGTTTCCACCACTTTACTTAAAGCTCTTTACTGAAGTAAAGCTTTGAATAAAATCAAAACTATACATCAATACGCTGTTGAATATAAGAATTTACTTCTTATGATTTATTTTGTACCAGTGGACGCCCGTGGCTTTGCTCGCGTAGTGAGTTTTGCAGTTCCCGTTTCCCACAGGACCTTGTTCCCGGGATAAAAAGTAGCCTATGAGTTATTCTGATGTATAAGCTATATTATTGTAAAGTTTCATTAAAATCCGTTTAGTAGTTTTTACGTGAAAGAGTAACAAACATCCATAGAACTTTCACGTTTATAATATTATTAAGATTAAGATAGAAGCGCTCGTAGCTCAGGTAACTCAATGTTTGATCACCCATACGTGACTAGCCATAGCGAATTTGTGGCATTTATATTTACAAACGTTTCCCTGCTTCGGAAGGCATGTAAGGCCTTTGGTTCCGGTTGTCAGGAACAAGGCAGTCGTTAAGCCAAGTTGAAGGTATTATGGGCTTTAAAATTTTGTACAGCAGGTCGCCACAACCTCGCTTCAACATGGCAATGGGCTCACCACCCGTTACATGGGACAAAAAAGCAAACGGTGAAATGTAAGCGTATAATATGCGTCTGCCACCATTTCTTATAAGGCGTGATTGATAAGCATAATTTATTACATCGTTTACAATACGTAAATTCATAGAATAATGAAAAATGTACCCAATATTCTAAGAATCGTTGTGGCTGAAAAAACTTGTGCAAAACATTTATAGCTCATCACCCGTTAAATTATACATGTGCTTACCATATTCCATAACCACTAGACGAAACACGTTTATGTCGTTAGTGATGACGTCAAAATAGTGACGTCACTAGATTTTTTTAAATAACGTATATACGTAATAATGTACCTATATATCATATGATAACGTGCTCAGAATTTTGTACAATGTCTACTGTATATGACCTTTAGGACCATTGAGGTGAATTCGCATAAAGTTGCATTCTCAGCAAGTGGATTTCCCAAAATGTTGACTTTTTTAACACGCTTTAATTAGTTTCACCTGTATGTATGTTTGCCTGTAACCGACTTCTTTGGGCGCGATTTTGACCCACTTTAAACGGCCAGATTTTGATAAAACATTTTGATGACAATACACTAATTAGATAAAATTATTCCATTTTTCAATATGCAAAATAAGTTATTTGCGATTTCCTATAATCAGCGTGTATTTTAAAATATTTTTAAACTATTATTTAATTTCCCAAGATGTTGAATTTCGATAAAGTTAAAATCATAAAATGTAAAAATGAACTCTAAATAGACACAACATGTGTGTAAAACATTTGTTATTTCTATAATGTGACGGTAATAGTATATTATAGGGCCATATTGATGTGAGCTATGTTTAATACCTATGGAGACTAACTATGCTCGACCCCGGTTGATTAAGTGGTACGCGGGTGTATCAGGTTCAGAATTTAATGAATTTCAAACATAATTCAGTTAAACTGCTGTTTGATTTTCTTGTTTATAACTTTAATTAAAAATTCAAAAAACCGGGCAGTTACAGAAATTTTGAAAAATAATAAATTCAAAAGGAATGCCCGCCGCTTTTCTTAAAATAATTAAAGTTAAAAACAAAATAATTCTCGAAAAAATACTCGAAAACGATAATGCATTGTACAAGTCGTTTGAGTTTAATAACATTATTAATATTGTATATTATAACCACACTAGCAGCTCACTGAGCTGATGCATGTGTATCTCTGAATCTGTAAACATTATCCAGTCGGTTTTTAAATGCAAAAGTCGGTGCCTCTATAACATGCTCAGGTAAATTATTCCATTCAGTGACCACTCGAATTGGTAGAAAAGGTTTATAAAAGCCCGCGCGCACGAGCAACTAGAGAGACTAACTAAATAAAAGACGAAATAAATCGCCGTGCAACGTAGCTGCTCGTGCGCGCGGGCTCTAAGGGGATTTCCATTAAATGGCGTTTTCCACAGTTTTAATGAATGACCGAATGGAGATGCTTATTCTCATTTTCTGTGAACATGGTCTTTATGGTATTTTTGAGGCACATTGTAATAATCAGTAAGCATTACACATGTCTCTATAAGACTTCCTCGCTGTCTGCGTCTCTCAAGGGAACTAAGACCAAGTGCTATTAGGCGTTGATCATAATTAAAAAACATTAAACTAAATTAATGTATTTTACAGGATTTCAAATCTAATCATTTCATTTTAATTTTCATATATATTTAAAAATTGGATACAAGAAAACAATGAAAATAAAATAATAGAAGTACCTACCATATTATGATTAAATATATAAAATATTATACTTCTTTTTGACATTTTAACTGAATTCCAAAATCAAGTATAAATAAATAATAATAAATAAATAAATATTGTGGGACACTTTTCACACAGCGCCATCTAGCCCAAAGTAAGCTAATATTAGCTTGTGTTATGGGATCTAGATAACTGATAAACATACTTTTATATTTCTAAATACATACATATTATAGATAAATAACACCCAGACACAGAATAAACCATCGTGCTCATCACACAAAGTTTTATCCTGGGTGGGAATCGAACCCACGACCTCTTGCGTAGCAGTCGGATGCACTCCCACCGCGCCACAGAGGCAGTCAAGTATCGTTATGTAGTTTTTTATCGTTATGTAGTTTAAATTCAATTACAAAATTATACCCTGACAGATATGCAAGAAAGCGAGTTAATAAAAACATAGTAAAATGATTTGCAGAATTTAAAGTTGTATGTTAAGGGTATATTATATTTAACTAGTCGGGAAATGGTCTAACCTGATGAATAATCATGAATACGTCCTAATACCAAAAGGGTTTTAATGGGACAGTTTTTAGGTGAGGTTGCAAAGCCGCCCATTGTACTAAATTTAGAACTGTAAAAGCTTTTTGATTTCTGGTGTACAATAAAGAGTACTATTATTATTTTTATGGATGTATGTTTGTTACTCTTTCACGCAATAATGGTTTTAATGAAACTCTACAGTACTATAGTTTATCCATCAGAATGAGATAAGGGCTACTTTTTATCCCGGGAACCATGTCCTGTGAGAAACGGGAACAGGTAAACGTCACTACGATCGCAGAGCCGCAGGCATCAATTGGTTAATCATATCTAGAGCTGATTTACAAAACCATGCTCAAACGTAAGAAACGATTCAGCGTACTTTTATAAGGTAAACAAGTAACGTTTCCTCCTTCCCTCGACTTCTAAATAAATAAAATAATAAATAAATAAATATCCATCACGCCTTATCCCCGAAGGGGTGGCAGAGGCATATTATATGCCCACTTTTCACCGTGTGGACTCCTGTCCCACGTAATAGATGGTGAGCCCATTGCCGTGTTGAAATAGACAGACGCAGGTTGTGGCTACCTGCTGTTGAAATTTTCAAGCCGCCCATAAGGCCTTCAACCAGGCTTAACGACTGCCATTTTACTGGCAACTGGGACCAACGGCTTAACGTGCCTTCCGAAGCACGGAAACGCTCGCAAATCGGGAAGGACGGGCTCGGTCTATCCCTAGCCGTTTTATAAGTATTGTCTTATAAAGTTTTATAAAGTTTAAAACTAACATCAAGCGTCTTTTTGCGTATCTATCTTTTTATATATAATTCTACTGTCCTGCCGTTCACACATACACATACATACAGCCTACAGTTCAGTGACATACACAGGGTATGTCACTGAACTCTTCTTAAACGGCAGGACTGATTTGAGTGATTTTTTTTGCATGCGTTTGGGGGCGCCCTAGATGGTTTAGATTTAAAAAATAAATAAAAAATGATGCTGAAATCAGTATACTGCAGGACTACGTCTGTCGGATCCGCTAGTAAAGTACACAGTGTACACATAGTGTTAAACAGATGAAGGACATTTACTCGTAAAATTGAGTTATAATATTTGGACATGTTAAAATGTCCCTTTCTGTCTTGCTTTGTTTTGACAATTACCAAATCATACTCTTAGCATAATATATAAGACCAATTAGGATTTGTTCGACTTATAACTCAAGAACGGATAGGCAAATTATTATGATCCTTGCTTTGTGGAAATAGTCTCTACCCCGAATAACAGAGTAAGCAAAAATGATCGGAAAATTTGAAAATAAAAATGACTATTTTTCTCATACATTAAGACGGGGTTCTACTTGGGACCACTAGTTATGTGTATTCGTGGATTATGTAATCAAAGAGCGGTTCAAATGAAGTATAAAAAAAAACTAAGGAATCACTATCACTATACTAAAAAGTTGTTCATCTAATTCACACTCGACAATCAAACTAGTTCGGATAGCGATGCACCGATAACCGAGATGCGATATCGATAAACCGTTCAGGCAATTAACGTCACAGAGTGCGTGAAGATCTTTACAGAGATTACTTCAATCGTATCAAATCATTTTCTAAATTGGACAGACAACGGCACGGCAGAAATCGGCTTGTTTGTTTAACAAAAAAACGAATATGGTAGCTAAACAGCAATTACGATAATAGCTTTCGTGAGTATTGTTCATTATTACCACAGGCGAAAAATAGTAGTTTTCTCTCTTTATACTGTGCTATTACCGACTAACTAAACGGTGTTACTCACATGCAATTTTCGGGATAGCCCGACTAGTTTCAGATTTAACCAAGTCCGTTTTCAAGAAAAGCGTCAAGTCACCTCGGAAGCTGCGCTGGTAGGTACAGTATGAAACTAGCCGGGCTATCCCGAAATGTAAACCTGAGTAAAACCGTTTAGTTATTAATAATAATCAGGAACTGTGTTTAAAATTTTGCAGTTGTGTTTATGGAAATAATTTCCATGGATTTTGCAATAAATGTATATTTTTATACGATTTAAACATATTAAATTAATGCCGTGTTAATTATGTGAAATACCGTAATCACTATAAATAATGTAAATATTAGTAGTTGATTTCTATTAAGATCTAATGAAGTTATGACAACAAACGCCGCAATGACTTACAGTAGTGTTTACAATTACCTCACAAATATGAAACTCGCTTATACCTCAATAGGCACTATAAACGCATCAGTATCACAACACTGACAGCCCGCACTAACACACGTTCTAATGAAATAACGAACACTATTCAATATCGAATCATTGCACTTCAAAACGATTTATTTACACATCACTAAAATCGAAAATTTTATATCGAATTCGATTAACGCGGAAATCGAATACTGCGTGTAAGCGGTTCACGGGTTGTCCAACTACTGGCGGTGTACCTAGTGTTGTGGCTTGCTCGACTCGCCCCACAGCCTGAACTGATGTATTAATTCATGATTTGATATCAATCAAGACATGGAACATGACGTTTTTTGGCGAATAGGGACGTTCGTGACATGACATACTGTCATATTTATGTCTTGTCTGTGTAACAGTAAATCGAGGCAAGACCGATGGTCAATAGCCCCTACTAATGGATGAGCTATGTTACCGATGAATGAGTGATGATTTATTTACAGAGCTTACCGATATCGATAAATAGATTAAGAGTATCAGATCTCTTTAAAAAAGTTTTAGAGATCTTTTAGTAGGCAGTACGATAACTATTTAACATAAATACATACATACATATTGTCACGCCTTTATCCCTGAAGGGGTAGGCAGAGTATACATGCAGGCCTATGTATGTATATAGTATTATACGACAACATTTTACTGTATGCATTTTTGTCCCACGTAACAGGTGGTGAGCCTATTGCCGTGTTGAAATGAACTGGCGCGGGCTGTGACGACCTGCTGTTAAAATTTATCAAACCGCCTACAAGGTCTTCAACCAGGCTCGACGACTGCCTTTGTACTAGCAACCGGGACTAACGGCTTTACGTGTCTTCCGAAGCACGGAAACGCTCGCAGATGTAAATTCCACAAAATTATCACCCATCCAAGTACGCAGTGATCGTTTACAGAACACTGAGTCAACGGAACCACGAGCGCTACTTTAATACAAATAACTATCATTATTGTAAGTTTTAATAGTTTTTCATTCGTTTTATTTTAATTTGTCCGTTGGCTAGAAGATCCACCACCACTTTTACCCCGGAATGTGTTCCAGTCATAAAGCGTGGCGGTAGGACTCCAGAAGCTACTGATGCGTTCCTGTACCACCTCCTCTTTGCCAAAGAATCTTGCTCACCAAGTGTTCCGTAAAAATACGTTTAATGTATCATAAACGATTGTACAATTAACAATAAAATCTTTTCACAGCTTTAAGTGACCGTAAAACTTAGTTTTAATTTCGACTCAATACCTTCAAACGTTCCCGAGACCACCGAAACGGACTGACAAAAAAGTGATCCTATTAAGGTTCTGTTTTTGAAGTAATACTTCTTTTGGCGCGATTAGGGAAAAATGATGAGAGTAAATTTTTACGATGCGCGCGCAGTTCGTCTCGAAAAACAGACACCGTGAAGTTAGCTGATAAGTGTTTCCATGACAACTTCTAAACACCCTGAAGTTAGCTGATAAATGTTCCCATGACAACTTATAACTACATTAAAAGTAGTTTTTATTCTTTTGATGTTTATTTTATTAATTTATCATTCCTGTTACAAACAAAGGGTTGTGGTATATGTGATGAAATCTTATTAGAGTAAAAAAGTATAACTTCTAACGCGTGTACATAAGTACACACACTTTTATCCTTTTAACGGAACCCTAAAGAAAGTTAATAAAGTTTTGTTTACATTGTATCTCTCAGTGTGACGCTTGGTCTTTTTCCACTTTATTTCATGGGACCAAAAATAAGTGACGCGCTCTAAGTCCATTTTGCCGATGTAACAGTACATACATACATATTGTCACACCTTCATCCCCGAAGGGGCAGGCAGAGGCATTTTAAACGCCCACATTTCACCGTATGCCCTTTCGATTTGTCCCACGATGTAAATGTATGATGTAATAATTCACATACTTGCTAAAACTCGAAAAATTGTGCCAACATAATCACTATACTAATCTTAAATCTAATTTAATATAAAAACAAAAAGAAATATTTCTAAACTACAAAATGGAAATATTATGCTATTGGTCTTTCTAAGTTAATAAATGTCTAAATCTAAAATATCCAATAAAATGCCTTCTGAAGCAAGGAAACGATCGTACATATCAAAGTCATTATTGTTCACCTACCTCAGAATTGCTACATTCACTATTAGTAAAATTTTAATATACTAGTAGTCGCCCGTTAGTTGAAATTGGAACATAATTAATGTCATATGTAAGTGTGAATTAACGCACTGTATATGTATTAAACAATAGCTTTAAACACTTGTTCTTAATTGATCATCCGTTCGCGCAATTTTTCTTAACAGAGGATTTTTGGACCTACACTTATTAATTAAATAGAATTTAATACATAGAAGTTTAATTAGCAAATTAGTATTTTTTTATTTTAGGATAGATGAATAATTAAGTTTATCTTTTCTTCTCATAATTTACTAGTAAAATAAAACCAAAACCAGAACAGCAAATTATAACGCCAACCCACCAGTATAATAAATATATCGTTAACTACAAAAATGGATACCATAAAAACATATTAGCATAACGTAACAAGTTATTTGTCAAGTAATTTTTTTTAATTATTAAGCCTGGTTACAAAGACCTTTTAGCCAAATCTTATATTTTATATCATATTTCTTCAATCTTATCTTCTAATTAGTCCTGTCCAGTCTTTGTCGATGTCGTGTCCTCAGTACCAGGTCCTGGTCCTTGCCCTCAGTATAATGTTGATTCTTATACTGGGGTTTTCTGTGGACTTTTCGCGGCAAGAGAGAAAATAGCATTTCACTGCATATATAGCATTGTCTTTCACTATAGCACGTTAACACAACTTTTATGTCCAAGAAACCACCACGTACATAAAACAAGATAAATGCACTAGTTTTAGAAATAATATGCTACAAGCTTCCGCACTTGTTACTCTTCCCGCCAAAAGTCCCCATAAAAACATATTAGCATAACGTATCAAGTTATTTGTCAAGTTAACGTTGCGCTCTCAACAGATTCATTAAACAAAACCTCTTCTAATTCAAAGAACCGCTATCTGTACACATAAATTAGACAAAACCACAGATAACAAATCTATTTTATAGTTTTTCTTAGATCCAATAATTTAAGTAACTGTATATACGCCTACGTTGGAACAGTGGTAGCTGTGGTAGTGTATGCAATTGTTTGGGTGTTTCCCATGTACTCGTCTAACATATTTGTATTTAGAAATATATAAGTATCTTTATCAGTTGTCTAGATCCTACACCACAAGCTTATATTATCTTAAATGAAATGAAATGAATAATCTCTATACATGTAGGTCACAAAGTAACACTTATGAACGTCAAGATTATTGCTCCTACATTTATTGCCAGATTCGCAAATCAATAGGTAGAGCCTGAGGAAGAACCTGGCAAAAAAACTCATGGCCTCTCTTTTCTAACCGCCAGTAATTATATTAGTTTTATTTACATGATATTTGAACAAATTATATGGTAATGAGTTTATATAAAACAAACAAAATCAAATCAAAATATGGGCGATTTTAGTTACCATTTCTAAGGGCAGCCTACCCTTTATAAAGAAGAATCTGGCAAGAAACTTCCTATACATAATGTTGTAAGCCATTCCTACATTAAATTTATATTGTAAACTAACTCTGGGCTAGATGAACTGCTACCTGCTGGATAAAGTATTGTAGGAGGTCTACGCATCAGCATCAAGTCTCTGAGCAAGTTCTTAGCCAGTAGGAGTTTGAAGTTGATATCTGAAGATACAAGTCTTGTTTCTCCTTGAAGTTACAATTATATTATGTGCGCAAAAGAAGCGGCTTGTAAAAAATATGTGAGACTCAGTACTCATCCGTGAGAAGACTTACCGAGTTAATATTATCTATACCTGTAGCATTACATTTCAGTCATACCTTAATCCCTGAAGGGGTGGGGCACAGGTATCGAACACCCACAAGCAACAGATGCAACCTCGTCGAAATGTTGAAGAACAAAAGGTTTTAAAATCTTTAATTATAATACTCGTAGCCCCGCTGACTCATTGTTCTGTAATCACTGCGTTTAGCAACATTAGCTATAGGTGGTTCTTGGATGGGTGACCATCTTTGTGGAATTTACATTTGCGAGCGATTCCTTGCTTCGGAAGGAACACTCTGTACCATACGTGGCATGACGCGTGTCAGTTCCGCTCTTACAGAAAACCACAAAACACTGACTAGTCGACCACAGAGTACTTTGATTCTCGACAACTACATGCCGGCCGGTTTCGACCCCAAATCGCTCAAAAATATAATTGCCTATTGAATGATTATATTTGCGCCGCTTGAGAGTCTAGGCAGATGCAGCAGTAGCACAAGCGCAATCCGCCGTGCTAGGAAGATGAGAAGGAGCCAGGGTTGGTTGCTTTGAGACAGGGTTGATGGGCACCAATGACATACCGTCCGGTGTCTTGCCATCGTCACGCACCTAACCATCCTCAACGGCTCTAATAATATATTTGTTTTAGATTATTTTAATTTTTAGGGATCCGTACCTCAGAAGTAAAAAAAAACGTAGCCCTTATAGGATTACTTTGTAGTTCCACCCGTCTTACTATGGTACTTTTAGATTAAAAGTCTAAAAATATACTACATGATCCTTCTCCATAGTTCCATAGCCGGTACTCCTGCGCAAATAACATCATCCAAGATACTCGTATAAATCACGTATTTGACACCTCATATATCTCGCCGCAAAGTATATTACTTACTTTAAATCGATTCAATTCCTGATCATTTGTATCAATACATCTGTGATATCGATTAAATCTATCACACCGATATAATCTACGATAATCGTAACCTATATTTTGAGAAAGTTGTACTCACATACATCTAATACTGATAAAAAAAACCTCGTGTCAGGAAACGGCTCGACCAATTTCAATGAAATTGACTTTTTTTATATATTTGGAAGATTAGACAGCAAGTTAATCATACATACATACATATTGTCAAGCCTTTATCCCCGAAGGGGTAGACAAAGGCATACTATACGCCCACATTTCACCGTATGCATTTTTGTCCCACGTAGCAGGTGGTGAGCCCATTGCTGTGTTGAAATGGACTGGCGCAGGCTGTGGCGACCTGATTTGTTGACATTTATGACTACTTCTCCGCTCTCCAGCCACCACTTCCCATTAAGTCTAGTTGTCATGTTCATTTTGTGTTTCCTGGTGTACAATAAAGAGTTTTTATAAAAGTAAAAAGTTTTACTCCAGTGTTTTAAGCCTTCCTCGATAAGTGAGCTACCCAACTGAAAAATGATTATTCAATTCGACCCAGTAGTTCCTGAGATTAGCGTGTTCAACCAAACAAACATACAAAAAAAACAAACAAACTCTTCAGCTATATTATATTAGTATAGATTTAGTAGGTATTATATTATCAATATGTACAAAATGTATTTCTGGTGTTACATAGGTACAAATAAGAATTAACTGCGTTTTTATTATTATGTGGTGATATACCAGTAATGGATACTTACTACAAACAAAAAACCAAAGCTAAAATATCTACACAGACAGGTATGAAGGCACGGAAAAACGCCTGTTATAAACACTATAGCAGAGGTTAAGATCATGCTGCTAAATTAATATGATAGGCGTTTTCTTAAACTGTAAGCTTTACTAAAAGATTATGTTGAATGTTCACGTTTCACCAGACCTGCTAACTGATGAGGGTGGTTCTGGTGAAGGTGCCCCGGAAAGCTCAGGAGGTCGGTAGGATAGAGGTAATTGCTACTATAATATAATATTTTATTACCAAATGAAAAATAATCAGCGGCTACTTTAAATTAAATTTACTCATTTTTGTAGCATTGAGGTGATAAATAAGCATACGGTTCTACCTGACGTAACAGTCCGATACTGCCAGGACTTTAATTGGTCGTGCTAATTAGTGTCTAGCACTTAAGACCTTTTAGCCTTTTTGTTACCACCTCACTAAAAAGGCAACGGGTTCAAAATTTATTCCAAATTTAACATCTATAATAGTCACATTTTATTTTATTAAATTAATTCGTCCCTTGAGACTCACCCCAGTTCCGTGCTTCGGAAGGCACGTTAAGCCGTTGGTCCCGGTTGTCAATAAAATGGCAGTCGTTAAGCCAAGTTGAATGCCTTATGGGCGGCTTAAAAAAATTCAACAGCAGGTGCCACAGCCTACGCCTATTACGTGGGACAAAGATGCATACGGTGAAGTGTGGGCGTTTTATAATAATAATAACCACATTGTACTGGGACTGATCCATTATCACTGACAGGACTATTGTAGCCAATAAGCCTGATATAGTGGTAATAGATCGGTCAGAGCGCCTTGCATTAATCGTTGATATAACCATACCACATGACGAGAATCTTGTAAAAGTAGAAAAGGACAAACAAATAAAATATTTGGACCTTGCTCACGAAGTTGTCGACATGTGGGATGTGGAATCAGCGATTATTGTTCCGATAGTTGTATCAGCACATGGCCTGATCGCCAAGAGCCTCGACCAACATCTCAAGAGGCTCGCGTTAGGCAGTTGGGTCAAGGGCTTGATGCAAAAGGCGGTTCTTCTGTGCACGGCACGTATTGTGCGGAAATTTCTGTCTCTGCAGTCCTGACCACCGGTAGCTTGGTCCCTGTACCCGATGCCGGTGGGATACTATTTTTTATATTTTTAAATAGATTTTTATTTATTTAATGTATTTAAAAATGTAATTAAAAAATAAATATCCATCACGCCTTATCCCCGAAGGGGTGACAGAGGCATATTATATGCCCACTTTTCACCGTGTGGATTCACCTGTCTCACGTAATAGGTGGTGAGCCCATTGCCGTGTTATATAACAATACGAATAGACAGACGCAGGTTGTGGCTACCTGCTGTTGAAATTTTTCATGCCGCCCATAAGGCATTCAACCAGGCTTAACGACTGCCATTTTACTGGCAACCGGGACCAACGGCTTAACGTGCCTTCCGAAGCACGGAAACGCTCGCAAATGTAAATGCCACAAAGTGGTCACCCATCCGAGGACCAGCCATAGTGAAAGTTGCGTAACTCAGTGATCGTATACAGAACACTGAGACCGCGGGGCCACGAGCGCTTCTAAAAATGTAATTGATTTGTGTAATTAATGAATAAAGAAAATAATAATAATATTTATTGGAATCAGAAAAAACACGATACAAAAAATATTGTGCACGAAAATAACCGCATTAGTTAATAACTGTGTCGCACTTATTGACGCCCACCTCCGGCATTTTAAGTTATTCCAAATCACAATATAGTACAATATTTAATCCTAATGTTAACAATTAATGTAAGTGTGTGTGTGTTGTGTTGTGTGCGTGTGTGTGTGTGTTAGTGTGTCTCTCTGTGTGTGAGTTGTGTTCGTGTGTGTGTGTCTGTGGGTGTGTTAGTGTGTGTATGTGTGTGTGTTGTGTGCTTGTGTGTGTGTTAGTGTGTCTCTCTGTGTGTGTGTTGTGTTGTGTGCGTGTGTGTGTTTGTGTGTTAGTGTGTCTCTGTGTGTGTGTGTGTGTGTGTGTGTGTGTGTGTGTGTGTTTGCGATTGGAAAGAATCATTCCATGCATCCAGGAAATTCTCCGAGTCTTTGTAAGAAAGGGCACAAAGCCAAAGTTCTCCACCCGTAGTTTACACTCGCGTCTAGTTAGAGGGTATATCTAGTTAGTTTAATATGCCTCTGCCTACCCCTTCGGGGATAAAGGCGTGACAATATGAATGTATGTATGGTTTATACCTCTGTCTATACCTTGAATAAATAAATAAATAAATATTGTGAGACATTTTTTTTGCACAGTGCCATCTAGCCTAAAGTAAGCTAATTTAAACTTGTGTTATGGGATCTAGACGACTGATAAACATACTTATATATTACTAAATACATACATATTATACATAGGAAACACCCATACTCCGAAACAAACATTTGTGGATCACACAAATATTTTTTCCGATCCGGGAATCGAACCCTGGACCTCAGTCGCGGCAGGCGCATACACTAACGCTGCGCCACCGAGGCAGAATAAATTTGTGATTGTATGTATTGATGCGCAACTATAGATTTTAGACAATCGCTAATATTTCCTATTCATTTTACGTTGAATAAACGCAAAGTATAAAAATATAGTTTCGTTGTTTAAATATATTTAAAAAAGACTAAACCATCATCACGCTGTATCCCTGACGGGGTGTCAGAGAGGACAGATCGCCAGGCTTCGCGATCCATGCATACTTCTTTCGCTTCTTCAAGATTCATCAATCGCTTCATACACGCACGTCTGGAAATCCGAGTACTTTTGACTTTACCTTTTTGAGCAATCTGCTGACGTGGTCTTCATTTGTAAGTCTCGGCCTACCCTGACTCCTTCTACCCTCTACTTTCGCACAATATATATTCATCTTCAATCGTTCCTCACTCATTTGTTAAATACACTAAATATATTTGTTTTCCTAAATATATTAACTTAAATTCTATTCAAGCTTCATTTACGATTGAGCTCCTAGCTTAAGTAGAAGTTTAGATTTAAGAAGCTGCAAGGAGCAGCAAAGCGACTTTGTGAGGAACTCCAAACCTGGAGAGCGGACACCTTCTAAACCACCACGTTGTATCGCCACTACATAGACGTACGTTTTTTTCGGGGGATCATGAGGAAAATGGGTATTGGAACTTCATTATTCGAATAAAGCTGTAGCCATTCTCTAGTTGTACCTGTTTAATAAACAAGTACAATGACGCACTTCACAAAAAGGGTCTGCATAAACACCTGAGCATTCACAAATTCAATAGTTGATTCAATGGCTTTGCGTCAATCTAAAGACTTGCATCATCTCATCTTTACAAAAACATTTACTTGTTACGTAGGTACTGTTTTACTTAGTCATAATAATTAATTACACTGGCGACCCTCGTGCAGGTAGCATTCTCGCGCAAAGGCTTTCCATAGCTCACGGTTACCGAGGGGACCCAGTCTAAATTTTGATAAATAGGTTAAATCGATTTTTGTTTTGTTTTTGACTAAGATTATTATTAATTAAACTTGTATATACCAGCCTACTGCTAGATGCAGGCGTCCCCGCCCGTCACCTCTGTATTTTTTGTACTGGGTTATGTAAATATGTTAAATTTTAATGAGTTTAATCATTCGCTCATCAATCAGTCGCTTTATATATTTTAAATAGTGTATGACATTTTGTAAGCGCCGTTAAAATGGTCTATGCAAAATAAAGATATTTTTATTTTTATTTATTTATTTATTTAATTTAATAAAATTCATTCTGATCAATATTACATTTATTTAGCTGGTTATAAAGTGATTAGTTACAAAAGTGGCGAAAGTGATTGATTAATAGTTTCATCATCATCATCATCCGAGCGTCTGTCCCAGTTGCGTCTCGCGACGCCCGGGGTCCGCTTTCCTACATTTTCTCCTTCACTTCACACGGTCGTCGGCATCCCCTGTAGTGAGACCATTGGCACGCATGTCATCCCTTACGACGTCAAGCCAGCACTTCTTGGATCTGCCCCTCTTACCGGGACCCGGCGGGGCTGACATGGCCAGACATTTGTTTCCTACGTAGCCCGGCGGTTGCCGCAAGACGTGACCATACCAACGAAGGCGATACTCTTGCAACTTGTCTGCAATGTCACGGACATGAAGGCTGCCACGGATGCGAGAGTTCCTCACGCGATCCATCCGCGTGACTCCACACATCCACCGTAGCATCTTCATTTCCGTAACATGCAGCTCCTGCTTGTGTCGCTCCAATATTGGCCACGTCTCACTGCCATGTAAATAGACAGGTCTAATGATGGTTTTGTAGACCTGTCCCTTCAACCGGATCGGCATTTTAGGATCACAAATGACACCGGTCATCTCCCGCCATTTGGTCCACACGGCAGCAATGCGTGACTTGACATCGCAATCGATGTTACTGGACGTGTGAAAAACAGATCCCAGGTATTTAACCTGGTCCGTCTGCTCGACCAAATCACCGCCAATGCGCACGGATGTGGGATCTGTCGAGTTTAGTGCCAAGTACTCGGTCTTCGCCACATTTAGTTTCAGACCGCCGTTCTCAAGCGTCTCCTTTCACACCTTCACACGTCGCACCAATCTGCTCCCGTCCGCGTCTGCCAGCGCAATATCGTCAGCATACATGAGCAACCATGGAGGCTGCTCATGCGAGTTCCTAATGCTGTCCGACAATTCGTCTAATATTACGCTGAACAGAAGCGGACTAAGGACCGAACCCTGGTGTACACCGACGGTGAAGGATTTCGTGTCGCCAACAGCAGTCCGAACCATGGAATCGGAGTCACAGTACATGTCCCGGATAGTGTCAATATAGACCTCGGGAACCCCTTTGGACCGCAGTGCCCACCAGATCATCGCGCGAGGAACACAGTCGAAGGCCTTCTGCATGTCTAGAAAAATACAGTGCAGAGGCGTGTTCTTCGACCTGTATTTCTCCGCGACAACCCTCAGGGCAAAAACAGGGTCCGTGGTCCCATGACCAGGGCGAAACCCATATTGACACCCCGAGAGAGTACACTCCTGCCGGATCCGAGAGTCTATAATCCTCTCGATCTTCATGGTGTGGGACATCACCTTTATACCGCGGTAGCTCCCGCACTCCTGCACTGACCCCTTACCTTTGAAGACTGGAGTAATAATACTCAGTCTTCATTGGTTTGGGATCTGCCCGCTGAGGAGTATGCGATTAAAAAGGTTTACTAAAATGCCCACACCGCGAGGACCCATCGCCTTCCAGGCGTCGATGGGGACTCCATCGGGTCCGACAGCTTTCCGATTCTTCATGCGGCGAAGCGCAGTCAGGACTTCTCCAGGCGTTACCGGTGGCACTAGTCCCTGATTCGGAGGGAGGTCCGGAGGCTGCACCTCTTTATGCAGTTTATTAAGCAGCTCGTGAAAATACGAGCGCCATCTCTCCTTTACCGCGAGGTCTTCGCTTAACAGGTTGCCCTCAGGGTCTTTTACACAGCGACACTTGGATATATCCTGTGCCGCTTTGACCCTGGAGCGCGCCAGCTTATAGATGAGCTTCTGCCCCTCAGACGATTCCAGCTTATCATACAGAGGTTGTAAGTAGTCTCGTCTGGCTCTGGCTACAGCTCTCTTTGTGGCGCGCTTGGCAGCCCTGTACGCGTCGCGGTCTTCGGGAGATCCGGTCGCTTGCCACTTTTTAAAGAGGGCTTTCTTCTCCCTAGTCTCCCTCTGGACTTCGTCGTTCAACAACCAAGTTTCCTTGTCACATTTGCGTCCACCCTTAGACTCACCGAGCACCACCTTCGCCGCTCCAAGGATGGCCGCCTGAACTTTGTCCCAGTAATCTTGAACTGGTTCGCCTTCAGTGTCGGTGCACTTGTCACCGACAGCTGAGACGAACTCCTGGGACCTAGTTTCATCAAGCAACCATCATCTGATGCGACGCTGGCACCGCTCGATGCGTTTGCCTTTGGGCTTCACGCAGAGGTCCATGACAAGGAGACGGTGTTGTGCAGTGAGACTCTCTCCGGGTATGACCTTGCAGTTGGCCACCTTGCCGATGCTGTGTCGCCTAGTGAGTAGGAAATCGATCTGAGTCGTACGCCTCCCGCTCTTGTAGGTGATGAGATGTTCGGATTTCTTTTTGAAATATGTGTTCACAATGGCCAGATCGGCAGCCGCACACGTTCTGAGGTTAGTTTCTCCTTCAGCGTTGCGGGTGCCATATCCAAAACCACCATGAACACGCTCAAACTCCTCACACCTCTCACCCACATGACCGTTTAGGTCGCCGCCCAAAACGATTCCCTGTGACAACGGAATGCTCCGAAGCACTCCCTCGAGTTGGCCCCAAAACGACATCTTATCGGCGTCGCTACAACCGGCCTGTGGCGCGTAGGCACTTACCAGATGGGTTATAATCCCATCGATAAGCACCCTCACGATCATAAGCCGGTCGCTACAGCGTTTCACCTCCAAGATGCCGCTCTGCAGCCCCTCGGAGAGCACCACGGCCACCCCGTTCTCCCCACCAGGGGCACCCGTGTAATACAGCTTGTAGCCGTTCTGCAAAGGCCGGGCTCTGTTGCCCTTCCACCGAGTCTCCTGCAGGAACGCCACGTCCACCCTCCGCCTGGAGAGTACTTCGGCCAACTCTACCGCACGCCCAGTCAGCGTGCCAATGTTCCACGATGCGAAGCGGATACGGGTTGGGGCTAACTTCTTTAGCCGTGCTGGCCTGACACACGGCAGCCCTAGCCCACTTGCTACAGGAGTCGGGTGGGGCCCCTGCGCGCCGTTTTGCGGCGGCGCCCTATCCCTAGCTACATTCCGAATTGTACATTTCCATTTAGTTTTGGCGGGTGGCTTTTATGGGAGCGACGCCCTCAGACGTCCCAACCCCAGAGGGGAAAGCCAGCGCCAGAGCCTCGTCCGTTAATCAGCAGGTGCATGCACTAGCACGGGAGGTTGACTTGGGCCCCGAAGATCTTGGTGGGGCCCCTTACACCCACCCGATTGATTAATAGTTTATAAGTAGGTATATAGGTTGCTTAGATAGACCAAATATTGAAAATTGGACCAAATGCAATGAATCTGGGTGTTTGTATTGTATGGGTTCTTCAAAATGGACCTTAGGTTTATAAAGGGTCGGCAGCGCGAGTGCCGCACCTCTCGTGTTGCAAACGTCCATAGGAAAGGTCTATTTGTAGGCTACGGTATCCGCTTTCTATCAGGTTGGCTTTATGTTTGTCTCTAACCAAAGTGGTATAAAAAAAATCCAGGCCTAAAGAAAAAAACAAGAAGTTTGTTTCGAGTTTCGTTCTCTTCGCAATGACGACCACTGACCTTCGTTAGTTGCTCACTAGCAAGTGCACCACTTTGAAGATCTCGACAGGGTCCCATCGCATATGTAAAATTATATTTTGCTCCGTAAGTTTTATTATAGACTAAACGCAATGCAGTTTCACCCGCATGGTTCCCATTCCGGTGAGAATACGGTAATTAATTGCAGCCTTAGCTACTTTTTATAACATCAGCTATCTGTCAGCGGTCCTGTTAAAATCGGTTCAGTCGATTTAAAGATTAGCCGGCCCAAACAGACAGATAACATTTTCGAAATTGCTTTTTTTACACATGTAAGAACCATATGCCTATACTTTCATATGCTATCATATTTAGTGATGCTAATTTTTAGCTGTTAATTTGAAATAACAAACAGTCACTTCAATTTTAATGTATAGAACATCCAACCATCCATCAACATACAAGCCCGTCACCAAAGAACCCCCAAATTACCCATTGGGAAATTGGTTTAGCGAAAGCTACCATAGACCAGTAAATAACTCTCATTCCTATACCGTCACTTTTGAGGTAAACAGATGAGTTTAAAGGAAATATTAAGAAATTTTCCGATTCATTAACACTTGTACCGCTCAAAATAAGGTGAGTTTCAATGGAAAATACATCTACAACTCACAAAGAAGTTTTGTGATAAATCAATGAAATAAATATAATTGGGCATGTTTTTTTTTACACATCTCCATCTAGCCATCATCGTAAACTAATATAAGCTTGTGTTATGGGATCTACATAACACTTATATTTACTTACTTCTAAATACCCATACTCAACAAAAGTACTAATTCTAAATACCCATACTCAACAATAAAAAAATCTAAATACACATACGAGTACTACATACATCTATACTCTTTATGATCTTATTATTTATCCATCACGCCTTATCCCCGAAGGGGTGGCAGAGGCATATTATATGCCCACTTTTCACCGTGTGTATTCCTGTCCCACGTATTAGGTGGTGAGCCCATTGCCGTGTTGAAATAGACAGACGCAGGTTGTGGCTACCTGTTATTGAAATCTTTTATGCCGCCCATAAGGCCTTCAACCAGGCTTAACGACTGCCATTTTACTTGCAACCGGGACCAACGGCTTAACGTGCCTTCCGAAGGTACGTTAAGCCACAAATGTAAATGCCACAAAGTAGTCACCCATCCGAGGACCAGCCATAGTGAAAGTTGCGTAACTCAGTGATCGTGTTTACAGAACAATGAGACCGCGAGGCTACGAGCTATATTCTTCTTTTGAAATTATATCGGTTGAACGCGCTAATCTCAGGAACTACTAGCTGGATTTGAAAAATTAATTATGTTGGATAACGCTTTTATCGAGGAAGGCTATATATCATCACGCTACTACCCTCGAGAGCGGAGCAGTGATAATCAACAAATCGGGCAAATTTTTATATATTAATATTTATCTATCACACATTATCTCCGAAGGGGTGGCAGAGGCATATTGTACTTTTTGGATGCGACGGGTGTCACCCAGTAATAAATATAGGAAACAACCAATTTAATATTACCGCCCTACGATCTGATAATCCTGGACTATGCTTCAGGACATTACTGAAATGCTGATGACCATCGCTTCCACAAGGAATCAATGTCATTCGCGGTCTAGAAGAGACGCCTTACTCTAAAGGTATATTTCATATAACCTAGCGTATCAGGGGGCGTCACCGGTTACTTATACAATTACATCTTGAACTAAAACACTTGTACTGTCCCACACTAGTAATAAGTGGAACAGTACAAGTGTTTTAGTTCAAGATGTGTAGCAAGTTCCACCAAGTGCCACCAATCAACAGCGTAAACAGTCATACAATTACACTCAATATACAGACAAATGGCAGGCAACTGTCAGGCTGCCTATGCAACTTTCGCCTGCAGCCGCGCGTAAACTTATTGGCACGCGGTATTTTTATCATTTTAGTCTCAACTAGTTGACGCCCGCGGCTCCGCACGCGTGGTGAAGTTTTACCGTTCCCGTTTGCCACTGGAACTTGTTCCTGAGATAAAAAGTAGCCTGTGTTATTCTGATGGGTAAACTGTATTATTGTAAAGTTTCATCATTCCATTCAGTAGGTTTTGCGTAAAAGAGTAACAAACATCCATTCTTACAAACTTTCACGTTTATAATATTAGTACGATTATACAGTCCGGGAATTCATTCCACATTCTAAGCGTACGGACCACATTCTAAGCGTAGAGACCACATTCTAAGCGTACGGACCTAAAGCCCGAATCGGACCTTACGTATCGTAAGCGCTCGCAAACAGATTACTATGGAAAAAAATGCATGTTCTAATTTCAAAAGTAGACGTTAATATCATGACGTGCAAATAACCACTATTAAAATACCAGAAAAGAAAATAAATTATTCACGCTAAAATGAGTCAGCTGTAGGTATACCACAACACAGCTTGAAAACATTGCGAAATCATTTTAAATTTTCTTATTGGATAAGCTGGTGTTAGAGAGAGACAGCTATAGTTCCCACGTGTCGAAGTCGAGGTCAATATGGACGTCATTCGCGCATGCGTTATGTCATTGTGTGGAAAGGGCTTTCGAACAAAGGAAATTTGTTCCTGTAATCTGTAAACGGTTTTGGACTTTATCTCTTGTATCGGAGAGTTTAAAGTGGTAACTTTAGTGTTTTTTATCGCGTCGTGATGACCTAATTCGATTTTTGTTGTGGACCATTGGTGGGAATGGAAAATTAGATATTTATTTAGGTAATAATGATTGAATGGGTATTTCAAATGTACCTACTTACTTGGTGTATTTTGTGATGCATTAGATGTATAAAGATCTAAGCCACTTGAATACTACGTAGGTAGGTTTTTCCTCAGAACACATAAAAATAACTTAACTTAAACTTAACTTTCTTCACGTCGTATCCCTGACAAGGTAATCAGAGAGGACAGATCGCCAAGCTGCCCAGCGATCCATGCATACCTACTTCTTTCGCTTCTTGCAGATTCATTAATCGCCTTATACCTACATGCAAGTCTCTGTATTCGAGTGCCGAGTATTAACGGAAAGATTGTAAGGCTCATAGAGCCCACCCTGACTCCTTTTGCCCTGTACTAATATAATCGTTCCTCACTAATTCGTTGAACGTGTTCAAAGCAACGATAATAGAAATAGAATTATAATAGAAACTAAATTATAATACTAACTTGCAGTGGTAAAAAAAAGAATAGGTTCAGATAATATAGGTACTGTGATAGAGGCTATTTAAATTTGTCAAAATCCTTATAGATGCCATGCCGGTTCTACGGACAACCACACGGTGCTCTACGATCTGCCCATGGCCAGAAACCCGGGTAAGCCCTCGGAAGGTAAATCCAGGGCTCCCGACAGACTTTCTCCGTCATCGCGGCTGGGATATATACCTAGAGGCTCGATTTTTTTTTCTAGCGTAATTGTGTTCTGATACAAACTCTTTCTCCCCTTATAATCATTTAAGCATACATTTGTTTAACCACGGATATTTTTCCCAAAGGGGTTGGCGGAAGCTTTACGATACCAGCTGTCTTTTGTTCCACATTTTGTTGCCTTTAATAATTAGTGTGAAATAAGAATTTCTTAACATTTTAACCGACTATTAAGCTTAAAATGTTAATAATCAAAGACGTAATCTTCATTCGCTCCAAAAACTTACAGTAATGTAACATAATAAGAGTAAAATCAAAGATTATTCATTTAAAACGGTAAATAAATTATATTTTCTGAACAAAATAAATATCAAACTTTATTTTTCTATCTAAATCACCGTTTAATTCTAGTTCACTATCAATGTCGTCATTCAATATCGCAGAACACAGGTTGACATAATGGCCCTCAATACTTAGATATCACTTTCCTGAGAACTACGTGATGTGAATCAATCGAATGGCTGATGAAATGGTGAATTATAATGTGTTGCACTCGATCGCTAAATATTTCGACGCTAAAAACTATTCACAATTATTTAAGTAACTGAAAACTGACTAACTACAAGGAATATGGAACATTTTAGAATAAACACGATTGCACGATTGATTTAGTCCTTTTTTTCAGTTAACATTATTTTAATTTTGAAGTACTCTGAGTACTGAAACCTAGTTTCAGGGGTTTCAGGAGGGTTTATTAAGTTATCAAGTTCACAGAAGCTTATTGCCACACATACCTATACAAAATTCAATAGAATTGTCAGTTTAAAACGTACTAATTTATTATCTAGCAGTTCTTCCTTGATTTCTTATCTTGGATGTTTCCTGGCCTGTTAGCATTGATGTAGGCAGAAACCACTGCTTCTAGTTGTAACAAAAATCGCTGGAAAACAGTTATAACGACCTGATTGCTTGAGTTTTTATAGACGCAGTATTGGCATTATGTTCATCTTGAATCTTCGTCGATAATTTTTTTTCTAAATATTATATTAACATCGTCTTATCAGGCGATTTCTCAACTTCTTCGTTATCGTCGCTCGAACTTTAAAAAAAAAGCTAAACTATCTTCACGCTAAAGGCTAAGGACAGATCGCCAGTAAATAGAAATGGATCGATAGAAATTCTTAGACATCGATTAGTAAATTTCAATTTGAGTACCAAATATCTGAATAGTTATTCTGCTATCCCATATTTCCTACTGTCATAGGTTATAATTTATCTAACACGCCTTATTCCCGAAGGGGTGGCAGAGGCATACAATTGTATGCCCACTTTTCACCATGTGTATTTCTGTCCCACGTAATAGGTGGTGAGCCCATTGCCAATTATGAAAGTCTTGCAAACTTGCCACTTCTGTTCATCATACTACTTTAGTATAAAGGAAAGTGGGATTAGCCCTATAAAAAAGATATCTATTGTATAATTTATAAATTAAATGGAAATAAAATTGAAAAGAATAAATATCGAACGTAAATATATTGTATTTACTAAACCTTAAACTCTTTTGCGATATTCAATGGCAAGATGATATTATGTATTTGGAATGGAATTCATTTTATAATTAAAATATTAACTAAAAATTATTATAACAATAACGCATAATATAAATGGAATGTATTTAATTCACAACAAAGATTATTAATAATATTATTCTAGTCAAATTATCTCATAAGGCAAGACATTTTAATATAAATAATAATATCACTGCATGACAATGAAATTAAATTTGGAAAGTTATAATTTTTCCACAACTATTAAACAATGATATGTTATTATTCTTGATTGAGACAAATAAAACAGTAAAATAAATATCAAAGTAAAATAATAATCTACTCTAACGCTTAATACTTTTTTGGTAAATAACATTTACATTATAAGAACAACAAAGTAACCTAAAATAAAATAATATTCATAAAATAATATTCATAATATATTATTCGGTTATTATTTCTAATTACATAAGAATATGTGCAAACTTATTCATCGCTAATTACATTTACAATGAGTTTGGTAATGTTCAAAGCCTCTTAAGTAGTATTTCTTTAATATGCTTCTCTTTTATCCCGATGCGGCCAAAACTTGATGATCATAATTGTCCTAAATGACTATTACTAATACCATTGACAATACTACTTTTATAAAGTTGTATCATTTGTACCAGCAATGGTACGAGTCAATGGTACTACTGACATAACTCCTTGGTCTCTGTAGATGATCGAATGTTTTTTGTTCTTGTGGCGATACTGTTGGATGATCGAATGTTCCTCTCTGTTTACATCTGTCTAAACATGTCAGATATGTCACATAATTAAATTTATTGTCGATGTCTATTGCGATTTAATGTTTTTTGTTAGGGTTTCAATATTATTAAATATGAATATATTGATGTGTTCATGCAAAATATCTCAGATGACTCTGCTAAAAGCACGTCACGAAAAAATAACTAATACGTCTACAAAAAGCACGGAAGACTAGTCACTACTAATCAATTACTCTTTAATTAATATTGAAAATTCCCAATACTACTTCAAAATACTATAAATCTTATTTTTTAGTTAAAAATGGTATACAGAAGTATGTAAGTAATTTAAGTTGATGTTTTCAGAAATGACTTGTAATATCAGCAAGAAGAGGTATGAACATTTAATGGTCTTAATTACTACGATGACGCATTAATAAAACATTTAATTATTTTTGACGCCCACCAACACTTAAACAACTGTTTAAATGCATAAAAAGACGTTTGGTCTAGTAAAAATGTCACTTTACAAGTATATTTGAACAGTTTGTAAAATGTCTGTGAACACAGGTCTCAGCACTTATTTATCTTATTTGAAAATTATGTCATTCAAAATTTTATAGAACATAGAATATTCTACGGTGTACGTAGTAATTTCTATCTACCTACTTATTAATTTGAAATCAAGGAGTTTGAACAATTACTGAATTAATAATTTGAAAATAAATAATTTATGTCGTCATTTCATGTTGTTTCTGGGTTAAATGCTCTTAAAATCTTTAGTAGACTTATCGACATTTCATTGTTTTCTTGTGTAAGTGTGACTCACATTTTTATAAAGTCTCTATATATTGGTGTCAGACGATCAGAGTATAGGAATAAATTTGCAAATTATTTCGACTGTAGTCTATGCTAAAATTTAAAAAAATACTTTTACTTCTTCAAAATATTTCCTCTTTTTTAATGATCTGTATTTGTTTCCAAAAGTTAAGTTATAAATTACATTAAAATTAATCATTTCCTAAAATTATTAGTTTTATACATATTTTATATTATTATTCGTTTTATTTTATTTATATTATATACATATTTCAACTCCCCTTAAAAGCCTCTTTGTTTCTATCCTAACAAACATTAACTTCGAGGCCGCTATTTTATAAAACAATTCATTAGCTTTCTTTCATTTAAGGCTTTATTTACTTATGTCTATAGTGTGGATCCCATCAACAGAACAGCCAATCAGCATTTAGTTAGTCTGAATGAAGATCTATATATTACGGTATATACGGTATGAAGACTTTTTATTTTACATCTAAAATAATACACTTTTAATTAATACGTACAAAATGTGAAGTTAATTTAACATTTAGTTGCCATAGGTGTCCTTCAAGGAACAGTTTTTGGTCCTGTACAATTTGGAACTAATTAAAATATCCTAAAGTTTGATTTTATTACTCATGAAATTTTCCGCTGCATTATGCAATATATAATTGCAATAAAATTACAAAAAAACAAACTAACCCTACAAATAAATAAATAACTGCAAATTAAAACGTTGAAGTGTTGAAGAGATACAAAATTCCAGCTCTTCTTGAAGGTGTCCAGCGCTCGCAGATCGCTCAGGAGTCAAGCGGGCCCTCAATCAGCGTTTATCATCTGGAACAAGGAATTTTTACTTTTAAATTTATATCGAAAATAAGGTAGGCAAGGGTCAAAAAGAGTCCTGAGCGACCTGTGATTAGAGAACACTTTTTTTTTAATTCAAATTTGGTGACTAGATATGCAAGGCATTTGTCAATATATAAGGGTAAATAGGTATTGCTATCATCATTATCTCAATCACTTAATTCTGTAATAATCTGGCACAGGAAGCGCCCTGATACCACCGCCATGGTCTTCAGCGGAAGCAAGTGGGATGCCGCTGTGTCTTTCTATGAGCAGGACGTGCTCACAAAAGAGGCGGCGGAGAGGGAACGGGAGAGTACTCTCCCATCCGTGTTCCGCAGACAGCGGCGACATCGCCGCAGGCTTGTCTTCGGCCAAGACTACCGGTCTCCATGACCGAGGGCCTGAGTACGGCGAGTGGGCTGCTCACCGTCCTTACTAGAAGCAAGCCCAAGACGGCAGCATGACGTGAAAATTTCAGGCACGCCTCACGCCCCAAATAGCAGGAAAATACCCGAATAAACCCCCAAAGAAGCGGAATAACACCCGAACTTAAGGTGAGGCCGCGGTGGTAGCCAAAGACAGCCGGGAGCACTGGGACATATTTCCGAGGAGTTACCCGGGGCGTCGGGCAATAGACAATTAGGCAGGGACCGTGTGGTTTTAGCCGGTTCGAGTCCGGCTCGATATCCGAGGGGATTTCCACACGTTAAAAAAATGGTAAGCAACTTCTTTTTACATTCACTGACATTTAACAATTAAAAACCACTTTCACACCTGACGTTGAAGAAGATGGTGCGAGGATTATGTTGGATTTTCCTTATTACATGTGTATTCAACGGAAGAACACGCATAGACTTAGGAAGTAAGAAATTACTGGCTATCAACATTTTCGAACATCATTAGTTTTGCGGCGTCATCCATTTCAATATTTACCAAACAAAAATAAAACAAAGTGTACGTTACATATTTGACTACAATACTTGATTAGTGATTTATTTTCTTTTGACTGTCGCGGTGGTCGTGTGTGAGAGCAGTCTCACACACGACCACCGCGACAGCGCATCAGGTCCCGGGTTCGATTCCCAGGTCGGAACAAATATTTGTGTGATCCACAAATGTTGGTTTCGGAGTTTAGGTGTTTCCTACGTATTATATGTATGTATTTATAAATATGTTTATCAGTTGTCTAGATCCCATATCACAAGCTTGTAGCTTAGTTTTGGCTAGATAGCGCTGAGAAAAAAGTGGCAAATAATATTTATTAAAAAAAAAATTGATTTTCAAAACATGGAAAAGATTAATGTGAAGACTGCCCACTCCACACTGGTACCTGATCCTAATACCCCCGTTAACTGATAGCTGGCAGTATGTCCAAAGAAAAAAGACACAATAAGTGACTTGCTGCGTTAAACCCACTAGGGTCTGTAATACAAGAGTCAACATCACTGGCAACTTGGTTCAGCAGATAAAGAAGGTTTGAAGGTATAGACATAAATCGGTTCTATTAATAACCTGTGTTCTAAGGAAAAAAACGAGGTCCTTATGCTAATATGTGACGAAGGTTAAAAATAAAGAGTCAGCTAAGTCACACCGTGATGATGTTATAGGTAGGATTGAAATTATACCGCTTTTGGCGCGTTAGGGAAAAAATATGAGAATATATTTTTGCAATGCGCGCGCAGACCGCCTCGAAAACCGACACCATGAAGTTAGCTAATAAGTGTTTCCATGACAACTTATAAACACCCTGAAGTTAGCTGATGAGTGTTTCCATGACCACTTATAACTACATTTAAAATATTTTATATACTACTTGGGACTTCACGCGAAACAATTTTGTACTGACATTCACTGACGTTTCGAGTGCGTTACATACATTCAAAGTAGTTTTTATTCTTTTGATGTTTTGTTTTCTTACTAATTTATGATTTCTGTTACAAACAAAGTTTTGTGGTATATGTGATGAAATCTTATTCGACTAAAGAAGTCTTCTAACGCGCGTACACACACATTTTTTTTATTTAGTACACCATTTTTTAGTTATTATACTAAATGATCGGAAAAGTTATCAAATTAAGCATTGTGTTCCTATCCGAATAAATGATTTGATTGGAGTGAAACAACAAAATACACAGATGTCACACTCACAACAAATTGTCAAAGTCTGACAGAAAAAAAAATTAATAGATACTAGTTATAACTCTACTGTGAAACGTACGTGGCTTACTATAAATGAAATCTCTTCGAGAATGTGCAGCATAGTATATTTAGAAAAAATACAATAAAATACTCTTGCAGAAGACTAGTCAGTACGATAAAGGTATTTTTTGTCGACTTTTTACAGAATTGCCTATAATCTTGACCTTTTCACAAGTAGTTCGCTATATTCTTTGTAATGTCAAATCAAGTGGTTATTTTCGAAATTATAGCTATTTTTTTAAGGACTGGAAATAATCGTTATTAAAATTGCCTTATTACTATACGGGAAGCGCCGTCGACTCCCCGGTAAATGGTACCTTAGTGCGCAAAATCATCATTTCGTTAGTAGGTGAGTAACATTATTATGTTACAAATAAAATAAATAAGCCTTTATTGTTGTATACTTCATTTATATGCAATTATTAGTTATAAATCATTACTGACAATTGATTTTCTCATTAACAGCTGGTCCATCGACAAAGGCCTCCTCCAAAGAATTCCATCTATCTCTTTCTCTTGCGATTCTCATCCATTCTGGGCCGGCAATTTTTTCAAATCGTCTTCCCAACTTTCCATTTGTCGGCCTTTACTTCTCTTCCCATCCCTAGGATACCACTATGTAATTATTCTAGACCATATTTCATTTTTCTCTCTATTCACATACTTTATTCACGTCTTTAAATTTAGTTATTTTTTAAATTTTACTTAGTCTTATTTTATCCTGTCTTTTTATTTCTATTACACTTCTCCCTATATCATTTTGGCATTATATATATTATAAATAAAATAATAAACATTTATCTATTTTTGTAAAATTTTAGATTTAAAATCAGTTAAACTAAAGTAAATCAAGCGGCGTAATAAATTGTTGCAGAGGTATGCAATATACACACACATGCAAACTATTTCACAACATAATATAAAATTACACACAAACACACAGGCGTGTAAGGATGTAAACGATTTAACTCTTGATCAATCAGTTAGGGCTATCATATATATTTTAAACGTAAAGGAGTTTACATAAATATATAAAGATACTTTTCACGTCTATTTTATCACCGGAATGGGCTCACCACCTATTACGTGGGACAGGAATACACATGGTGAAAAGTGAGTATATAATATGCCTTTATGTCCTTTGGGGATAAGGCGTGATAGAGATACTTTTCATACGAACTATTATAATCTGTTAACCTCATAGGATACATGAATATAGTCCCGTCTTTATCCCTAAGGGAAATTTTATACGTCCGAATTTCGCTAGTTGTATTTTATACCTTAAAATATTTGATGAGTCTATGATGAGTCGGTATTGAAAAAGACATCGGCAGGTTATGGTTAATACCCCATATTGAAGTTTTTCAAGTCAGCTTTTTTCAATACACCTTTCGGATTTTTTTAAAAGCACTGAGTTAGCAGAGATGCATAAGACCCACCTGATGGAAAGAGGTCACCGTAGCCTATAGGCTTTTGCTACAGCAGAGGCTGAATAATACAATAAGGCACCCATCTCAAGGCTAACCGTATCGTACGATGTCTAATACTGAGGAAGTGGGGCTACGTTACACATGTCTGCAACTTCAGCAAGAAAATGAAATAATCACGGAACATAGGACAATGCGGTGATGGTGAAAAAATAGGCTGTCTAATAAAATCAATACAAGTAAAATTTATATTTATAAATATGAAAGGAAATCGTGTTACGAGTACAAACATCATATTTATTACCCAAGAACGAGTGAGCCGATTTTAAAGATCCTTGATTTGTTGGATTTGTCTTTACCCCGAATAGCTGAGAGGATTTTTTTTCATAATTTTTTACTATGCTACTCGATTCCAAGGCCTTCTAAAGCTCGCTGGAACCACTAATGTTATAAAATTAATGATAAAGCATTGACTCAATACTTTACCTCCCCCTCACTGTGGCCAAGACACCATAAGCCATCTTAGATCAGTCGTGTGAGTCTGTGGGACTGGCAGTGAGTTATCTCTCCGCATCCTGGACTTCCTATCTACATTCCGTCTGTCACCTTAGGTAGCATGGTACAGGCGTCCCGGCATTATCTATTTGTGTATTTATTCATCACATACTATATGGTAGAATAGGGCCTTAAGGTATTAGGCACGTTAGGGTTCAGTAGGGTGTTAGGTAGGTACGTTAGGGTTCAGTAGGGTTTTACCATATAATTGTGCGCATTTATTCATACTACACTGTACAAGCATCTTTGAGCTAATTCATTTTGAATTTATATTAATGAAACGTTATTTATAGCACAGAAGATTATTGCTTCTACATTTACTGCCAGATTCGCAAAGCAATAGGTAGAGCCTGAGGAAGAACCTGGCAAAAAAACTCATGGCCTCTCTTTTCTAACCGTCAGTAATTACATTAGTTTTATTTACATAATATTTGAACAAATTATATGGTAATGAGTTTATACAAAACAAACAAAATCAAATCAAAATATGAGCGATTTTAGTTACCAGTTCTAAGGGCAGCCTACCTTTTATGAAGAAGAATCTGGCAAGAAACTCCATGGACGCTCTTTTAAAATGTAGAAATGGCTTACAATACCTGCTGGATAAAGTATTGTAGGAGGTATATGCATCGGCATCAAGCCTCTGAGCTAGTACTTAGCCAGTAGGAGTTTGAATTTGATTTCTGAATATACAAGTCTTATGTTTCTCTTTGAAGTTACAATTACTTTATGTGCGCAAAAGAAGCGGCTTGTAAAAAATATGTGAGACGCAGTATTCATTCGTAAGAAGACTTACCGAGTCAATATTATCTATACCTGTAGCATTACATTTCAGTCATACCTTTATCCCTGAAGGGGTGGGGCACAGGTATCGAACACCCACAAGCAACAGATGCAACCTCGTCGAAATATTGAAGAACAAAACGTTTTAAAATCTTTAATTATAATACTAGTGCTCTCGTGGCCCCGCTGACTCAGTGTTCTATAAACGATCACTGCGTTAAGCAACATTCGCTATAGGTGGACCTTGGATGAGTGACCACTTTGTGGAATTTACATTTGCCAGCGTTTCCGTGCTTCGAAAGGCACGTTTAGCCGTTGGTCCCAGTTTTCAGTAAAACGGCAGTCGTTAATCTTGGTTGAAGGCCTTATGGGCGGCTTGAAAAATTTCAACGTCAGGTTGCCACAGCCTGTGCCTGTCCATTTCAACACGGCAATGGGCCCACCACCTGTTACGTGGGGCAAAAGACGCATATGGTGAAATGTGGGCGAATAGTATGCCTCTACTACTAACTATTCTATATGTAGGTAGGATATAGTATCTAGTGTAATTCTAACTAAAGTAAAAAATGTGATAGTCCGTTTGTTTTCTTATTATATCATACCGCAAATGCCTCAACGATTTTCATTAATTTTATAAAAGTAAAAGATGATACCCGTTATCAGTATTTTTATTCAATCTATATGTCCCCGAATGAATAATTGTTTTTACACGACAATGGGCTCACCACCTGTTACGTGGGAGAAAAATATATACGGTGAAATGTGGGCGTATAGTATGCCTTTGCCTATCCCTTCGGAGATAAAAGCGTGATAATATGTACGTATCTATTTTTGTTAAATTCAAAAATGAAGCAATGAGAGAAATCAGGGTTTAAAAATCCTTCAAGCGACAACCCTACGCCGCCATATAAGCACTTTTACACACACATACAAAGCGCAACCGGTCGATTGACGTCAATGATGGGTGGGACTCGGGTTTTAAAAAATTAAAACTATCAGTTTACTACGGACGGAAAACGACACAACCATAACAAGCTATTGTTCTCTGCATACTCACGTATATAATCAACGGTATTTATTTGCCACTCGATTAATGGCGTGATGCTTTTTATTGTAAACAATAAAACGATTTTAAGCGATCCCATTGTTTCATCTCGTTTACAAACATTCTTACCATTGTTTAAGTTTTCGTCATAAATTAAAGATTCTCTATGGAGAGAAAAATGGTAATATAATAAGATGCAGGACTGTACCGCATTTCTCTTCGTATTTTTTATATACTTTTCGGGACTTCACGCGAATTAATATCTATTTAAATTCACCGACGTTTCGGACGCATTGCGCTCCCATGGTCGCGGCTAGACTGGCGGCAAAGGGTTGAAGGTATGCATGGAGTTACTTTAGTGCGTAACTACCCTCCATTATTATTATCGAATGTAGATAGATAGTAGATATTTTATTAGTGAAGTGAGTATACACCGCGAAAGTTTGATAATTACATTGTCTTTCTTCATCTCAATCAGTCTCAATATATCCGAATCCTGCCTCTCCTACCAGCTCTTTGGTTTCTGGTTTTTTGCCATTGAAAGGAGCTACTGCCTTTCAACCCCGTAAGTGCCTACCGTTAGTTGGCTGGTACACCGATGGCAGGTGAAGTCACTCAGGACCTGGATCTTGTTGGGACCCATAACACCCTACATAATTAACCCTGTCTGTCGGCGAACCATCAAGGCGCCAAGTCTACTATTTTAATCGCGTCAGAAAAGAATTGTAATCGTCGCTCAATAGAAAGCCACCGGTACAATTTTGACTTTTATTAGTATACTATCACAATCGTACTCTAATAGACTTCTATCGGTCGGCCGATGAGTTCTACTAACACGTACCACGCCAGTGGCCGCTAGTCAGTTGCATTTTTGATAGTCTACTAACATCTTGAACTAAAACACTTGCACTGTTCCACTTATTCATTACTTAATTAAGTAGATAATAAATAAGTGGAACAGTACAAGTGTTTCAGTTCACGATGTGTAGCAAGTTCCACCAAGTGCCATCAATCAACAGTGTAAATAGTCTACTAACATTTTGACAGCTAAAACCAGCCTACCACCGATGTTTAACGTCGGAGGTAGGCAAATTAATAGAGATACTAAACTCAATGACTAACTACCAAGGTATATCTTTTTATATAATATACATATAAAAAGATATACCTAGGTAGTTAGTCATTGGATTTAGTATCTCAATGACTAACTACCTACTACTACATAATTAATATACCTACTACTATGTAATTAATATAGTTAGTAGGTATAGTATGCTGATACAATCTATAATATTGGCAAAAATTGTATTTCGTAAACGTTTTGAACCTAAGATAATTGAATAATAATATACCTAGTCAGGTCATAAGTATTGTCACACAGTAAAAACTTTTCCTTTAGAATGCTGGCCACAAAAAAGTTTATTGAATTCGAATTTCGAATTGTTCATGAAAATTAAAATGTATTTATAATTTTACTCATTTTTAAATATGGAGTCTACGCTTAAAGAAGACCGTGTTGCAGTTATTGCGTTGCATCGTTGCGGTTACGCGCCAATTCAAATTTTTGACATACTGAAAAATTTGAATATAACCAAAAGATTCGTTTATCGTACCATCAAACGATACAATGAAGACTCTAGTGTAGATGACAGGTCAAGAAGTGGTCGCCCTCGGTCAGTTAGGACTCCAGCAGTGATAAAAGCTGTGAAGGCGCGAATTCAAAGAAATCCCAAACGTAAGCAGAAACTGTTGGCCCTTCAGATGGGGTTAAGCAGAACCACGGTGTAAAGGGTGTTAAATGAAGACTTAGGGCTTCGGTCATATCGAAGAAAAACAGGACATCGTTTAAATGCTCGTCTAATGGACCTGAGACTGAAGAGATGCCGCGCTTTGTTGAAGCGGTACGCGGGAAAAAAATGTCGAGAAATTATTTTTTCGGATGAAAAAAATTTTACCGTAGAAGAGAGCTACAACAAACAAAATGATAAGGTGTACACACACAGTAGTGAAGAAGCGAGCAACCGTATTCCGCGTGTCCAACGAGGTCATTTTCCACCCTTGCCCATGGTTGGGAGTTTCTTATTGGGGCTTAACTGAGGTACATTTTTGTGAGAAAGGTGTAAAAACGAATGCAGTTGTGTATCAAAATACAGTCCTGACGAACCTGTTTCTTTTGTGGAACCTGTTTCTCATACCAGGTTCAATAACAGGCACTGAGTATTCCAACAAGATTCGGCGCCAGCTCATAGAGCGAAGAGCACACAAGACTGGCTGGCGGCGCGTGAAATCGACTTCATCTGGCACGAAGACTGGCCCTCCTCCAGTCCAGATTTGAGTCCGTTAGATTACAAGATATGGCAACACTTGGAGGAAAAGGCGTGCTCAAAACCTCATCCCAATTTGGAGTCACTCAAGACATCCTTGATTAAGGCAGCCGCCGATATTGACATGGACCTCGTTCGTGCTGCGATAGACGACTGGCCGCGCAGATTGAAGGCCTGTATTCAAAATCACGGAGGTCATTTTGAATAAACTTTATTGTCATAAGAATCTAAGTTTTGTTAAGTTCATTTTGGTATATAAATGGTTCCATAATGAATAAACTTGTTTCAATTATTTTACATTAAACATGTGACAGAATTTATGACCTGACTAGGTAAATATATAATAATAAATGAATGAACACGGAGAGAAAAAAATAAAAGATTGGTTTAAGTATTATTTATATATCTATTTATCTGTCACGCCTTATCCCCGAAGGGGTGGCAGAGGCATATTATATGTTCATTTTTCACCATGTGTATTCCTGTCCCACGTAATAGGTGATGAGCCCATTGAAGAATATATTTTTTTATTGATTTAAATGATAGAATTAAATTATCATTATAGATTTTTATTATCTCGGATACCCAGACGTGCGTGTATGAAGCGATTGATGAATCTCGAAGAAGCGAAAGAAGTATGCATGGATCGCGAAGCCTGGCGATCTGTCCTCTCTGACTACCCCGTCAGGGATACAGCGTGAAGATAGTTAGAATTAATGTACCTACACAAAACTGGTTTAATAAACATCTTGATTTCTTAGATTCAGGACGTTATGTAAATATTTACAAGCTAAAAAATTAACATAGACCATCAATTAATCAAATCAGCCTATGGTATTTACGTGGACGTAGGCATCAACCTTTTTTAAGACACGGTCCTGCGCTTGTTGCGTTGCTGTGCTATTAATTTATTCTGCGCCTTTTTTTATAAAACACACAACAAAGGATACTAACCTTTGTGCGGCTTATTTTAAAATTTAAACATACTCGTACCGTCAGGGGTCAAGCCGGTGCGGTATTTGGACACCCGGTCTCTGACGTCAGCGGTGTCCGTGAGATGCCATGCCATGTCACAGCATAACTCGATACTTGTATGTAATACTATTTTAAGTTCTTATTATAGCATCCTTTACCAATGCGTACTTAAATTATATTTATTTCGAAGCGTACGGTAAAGATACCAAAGATAAAGCTGTAACGAATTTGGAAATGAGTTTAAAGTCATAATGATATTTAAAATAGGTGCGTTAGCAAGTTAGTTATATTTGTGATAGTAGAAGAGTCAGGCTTTTATAGATAAAAAGCATCTTTGACAAAGATGCAACTAAGGACAATTATTACTTTTGGCCTATTCTAATAAATAAATAAATATCCATCACGCCTTATCCCCGAAGGGGTGGCAGAGGCATATTATATGCCCACTTTTCACCGTGTGGATTCCTGTCCCACGTAATAGGTGATGAGCCCATTGCCGTGTTGAAATAGACAGACGCAGGTTGTGGCTACTTGCTGTTGAAATTTTTAAGCCGCCCATAAGGCCTTCAACCAGGCTTAACGACTGCCATTTTACTGGCAACCGGGACCAACGGCTTAACGTGCCTTCCGAAGCACGGAAACGCTCGCAAATGTAAATGCCACAAAGTGGTCACCCATCCGAGTACCAGCCATAGTGAAGTTGCGTAACTCAGTGATCGTTTACAGAACACTGAGACCGCGGGGCCATGAGCGCTTCTATCAATCTATCAAGCATGGAAGAGGCGAGGCACACGAACACCAGGATGATTTATTGAGTAGTTCGGCCCTTCTCCGGGGTCAATAGTCCCACAGTAAGGTGACTGTAGAGAAAAACCTAAATGCATTCCCAGCATAAAAAAATATACAGATGATTTAACACCAGGGTAAATAAGGAACTATCAGAATAGGAACGTAAAGTCACGTGAAATAGATAATACTACCGAGATCTAATTCCGTATATCAGTAGAGAAGATTGCATCTAAGTCTCCAATTTATTTTCCACACACTGTACGAGTACATAATTTGATCTGCTACCCACACTGAGCATTCAGTTTATATACCGCTCCGCTCAGGGCCGCAATTCTCATGCCTTCGAAACAGTCTCGATATCGAGATAAATTTCGAATTCGAACTTTATTCGAGTTTTATTGACGTTTAGCTATTCTGCAAATCTCGAACTCGACTTTTCTCGAAGGGAAGCCACTCGAGTTGCTTCGAATGGTTGGTAGCAGTCGAGACGCAGATTTCGAAGTCGAATCACTATAATCTTTGTACATTTCTTAAGTGACCGACCCTAAATTAGTATTTTATTACATTTTACATTTAATAAATATCAGAATGATTAATAAATTAATAGTTTAATACGTGCAAAACATATTGCAACTCGCTTCAATTTCAAACACGTCGTCGCCGATGTTTCAGCAATGTGGAAATTTCAGCAATTTGATTTGTGATTACAACAAATAACACAGTCTTCAATAATATAGACAACACACAGTGACAGTGACACATTCAGATATTTTTCATTTTACGGGACGGTATAAGCAATTTTTAAAATATACATTAAGTAACATTTATTATAAGTCCAGTCATTACGTCGGAAAAATCGGGTTAGAAATGCAAATGAACCGAGAAAGCCAAATTTTGGATATTACGTGAGGGAGGCTAAAAAACCTTAAGTTCAAATTGTCGCCCAAAATAACCTGATAGGTTTTCCGCCATCTTGAAAAAAGTTATATTCAGTTTTTTCATCATAACTCGGTTCCCCGTTGAGATACGATTTATTTTTTAATTTTTTATTAATTTTTTAATTTTTTTTTGAAATTTTTACAATTTTATTATTATTATTTAATTTTTTTTTTACTTTTTTCAAGATGGAGGAAAGCCCATCAGGTTATTTTGGTCGAAAATTTGAACTTAAGCTTTTCTAGCCAAATCCCCCACGTTATATCCAGGATTTGGCTTTCTCGGTTCATTTGCATTTCCAAATGTATAAATAATGACTGGACTATATGCAGTTTACAATATTTTTTCCTTAATAATTACTATAAAATACGTAATTATTGTTTATAACGTGTAAAATAAGTTTAAAAAACTTTTAGAACATTTTGTAATAGTCTTGTTGTAACCGTTTTAAAACCGGATGAAAAGTGTCGAACGGAACGTATCGTAATGTGACATGGTTCTTAAATGGCAACATTTCACACAATAATCTCGAACTTTAGTTCGAATAGTGGTGAGAATTAGACATTCGAAAAAAACATTTCGATTTACGAGATTTTATGGTCGAAAAAGGATTCGAAGAGTGAACTCGAATTCGAGATTATTTCGAAGAAATCGAGAATTGCCTCCCTGTTTCGAGAAAACGACCTTAAAATATTCCATTTCGGTCCTACCAACCGCATACAACTCTAACTGAAAGAGACGCAAGCCCGAGCAGTACGATAGCAGATTTCTCCAAATTATCTCAAATCTGTACAGATTTGAGATAATTTGGAGAAACAACATGAATTTTAGGTGTAAAAAGTAATTATAAAAAGGGAATGTTAAATTTTAAATCTTCCTTCCTGTTTGTTGCAACTTCAAATTATTGAAGGTCCTTACCCAGATGCTGGGGTACTATCCTGTACTACCCTCGGAACCTAAGTCAACCTTATGCGCAAGTGGTACCTACAAATCCACGTGCAGTGTACTACTCTATGACTGAAAGTAACCAGGTAACTGGGTGTACCCTTGAAAGGAAATCTTTAAAACTCCGAACAGCCCAAGCCGTCAATCCTGGCTTGCCTCGTTGGCTTGGTCATTTTTTTTTTCTATATGTAGTAACGCCGCTGCCACCGCTCTACCATAATGTCAGGACCCATAAGTATTTTCCCGTCATGAACTATCACATCACTAATTGGTTGTCAATACTCTTCGAAAACTTTACAATTGATAATGAATAAAACTTTACTATAGATTGTTGGTGTCACCTGTGACACAAAAATGAATGATAGACACCCCCTTTCCATCAAGTGGACGCACACTTTGCGTCCGGAACATACGGTCCGATAGAGGGTAGCTTAGATGTTGGGTTTTCCCGAACGTCTCTGCAGACGTTCTGTTATGGGGGTCGTCAAAAGGGGTCTAGTAAGTTTTATAAGGGTCGGCAGTGCGAGTACTCCACATCCAGTGTTGCAAACGTCTATAGGCCACGATGACCACTTTCCATCAAGTGGGCCAGTACGCTTGTCTGCTACATACTTGGCCACAGCCACAGCATCGTCCGTTGCCCTATATTGTTCCTCAGGTGTACAAGTAAGTAAACTTTTTTCAGCATTATTGGACGCAACTGCTGTTAACCTCTCAATGTACTCGTACCTACGAACGGCTATGCAATATCCTTGACTGTTACTCAACAGATTAGGTAGGATGGCTTAGGCTCCGGAGATCTTGATAGAACCGCTTAAAATCGGGGCCTCATTTCAACAAACTAAAATAAATTAAGGAAAGTATCGAGGATAACATTTTAAAACGAACAACGAGACTAAATCATAACTGTTCCAAAAACGTCACCGGGACAAACCGGTTATGACAATAGCCAATTACGCAGTACCGTATTGTAACTAAAAATATTCTCGCTCCAGTTGCCTTGTACAATAACATCGGACATGTAAACGACGGATGCCTACATCCGTTTTACATACAAATCACAAGCATATCGAGGAACCGTCGGATTATATAACTGAGAATCAAACAAACATTGACAGGCGAGATTGATTAATCGTCTCGTCCTGGGGGCCGAGTATACTATTGACAAGCCGTAGAATAGAACCAGAACCGCTGTTTTTAGCTGTCAAAATTGTAGTAGACTATCAAAAATGCAACTGACTAGTGGTCGCTGGCGCGGTACGTGTTAGTAGAATTCTATCGGCCGACCGATAGATGTTTATTGGAGTACAATTATAATAATAGACTACGAAAACCTGTCAAAATTGTACCGATGGCTTTCGAATGACAATTTAAATTCTAGTTCGACACGATTGAAATAGTAGACTCGGCCCCCTGTTCTGTGACTATCATTGATGAGTGTAGCTATGATACAAGTGCCCAGACATTTTTCTTGTATTACACTAAGGTTGCACACCAATAAACTACCTTTTCTTAAGATGTGACAGGAACCTATGGCTCCTTATAGCGTTAGCGATTACAGTTCAAAACAAGTAAGTGTTATATAAGTACAGCATGTAGGTTTAACGGGTAGCTACAGCGTAAAGTTACAGCGTGTATCTACACCATATAGCTTAATCGTGTAGCTACAGCGTAAAGCTACAGCGTGTAGCAACAGAATATAACTAATAGTGCAGCTACAGCGTACAGCTCTAGCGTGAAGCTAAAGTATATAGCTTAATCATGCAGCTACAGCGTAAAGCTATAGCGTGTACACTACAGCATACAACTTAATTGTAGTATAGCTACAACGTATAGGCACAGCGTGTAACTACAGAGCGTGTGGCTACAGCGGATAGCTACAGAGCTCTATGATTGCATATGCAAACAATTGTGCCAAATCGAATACCATTTCCTGTGTACCTTCATATAGTGTAGATTAGTTGAAATAGTTACTATTTAAACAAGAGAAACGTTAAAAAACTAAACTCTAAAACAGAAGCAACGAGAATTCATGTACCGTATAATAAGGAGAGAGATATTTACAAAATATTTTTATACATACATACATTTTATCACGCCTGTTTTCGATCGGGGTAGGCAGAGACTATGACTTTCCACTTGCTACGATCCTGACACATCTTCTACATTCATTAGTGTTTTCATACACGCTCGCCGGTTAAGGGTACTCTTGACCTGGCGTTTTTACAAACGGTCTTCGATTTGGTTGACATACGTACACCGAGGTCGACCCCTACCAATTTGCCCATTCACTCTCGCTAAAATCTGCTTTGTCAGTCTATTTTCATCCAAACTCTCCACGTGTTTGAACCATGTAAGCGTCCCTTTTTCTTAGTCACTACATCTTCTGTCATACCGTGTCATCTAATTTTTTTTTTACTCTTTATTTTTTTTAATGGGATCTAATATTTTTATAAATAACTTTATTTGCTGTAGACGGCGCCATATTGAATATGATGTAACGTCACATTTTATGTAAGCCACTGAGGACTAACACTAATTACCGTAAACATATAAAGGACGGTTATCAAACTGTAAGTAATCTATGTTTGTGTGTTTGTTTATTTGTGTTCTTTTCACAACTAAACGACTGAATAACAAAATTGAGCAAGGGCATAGGGTAGATATCTTGAGGTAGGATCCTATCTCATGCTATAAAAACATCTTAAAACGGGTGCAATTGAGGTTGGAATTTTGTATTAGTTTACTATGTAAAATATGTGAAAGAACATTTGGCAGAATCATAAGTTCTAGTTATTTCAATATTTATTTATTGTTGTTTCAATGGTCATGGACCAAATTTTTAAAATTTATTTTTCATTTTAGACTTAGCGATATAGAACATTCTACAAAACTAATTTGAACATCGCCAATAATGACAATCAGACATTATGGGTTTCACTTTTATTCAGCTGGGTTAACAGTTATTGCTAGACTTTTCATTTAAGGCATTTTTCTGAGCGGCTGTTGTCTGATCTCCCAACCCTGTAAGGGCACCTGTGTCATTGCGTTATCTGTTATTCAGTTGGTGCACCGTAACAGATGGATTTTTTGGGTTCTAGACATAAAATGAAAATGAAAAATCTTTATTCAAGGTGGTCACAAAGTAGCACTTATGAACATCAAGATTATTGCTTCTACATTTACAATTACTGCCAGATTCGAAAAGCAATAGATAGAGCCTGAGGAAGAATCTGACAATGAGACTCATGGCCACTCTTTTCTAACCGCCAGTAATTACATTAGTTTGATTTACATGACATCTTCTGGACACCCCCATTACATTATCAGAAACCGATGACTTTGAGACTTTTTAAGTAAGTCACTACTGTTGTACTGTTTATACTGTTAATGGATGGCACTTGGAGGAATTCGCTACACATCGTGAAAATGCCGCTAGGCGAAACCGGTCAGGTGAAAAAGTAAATAACGTGGAATAGTACAAGTGTGTTTATTCAAGATGAAGTACTGTCATCCTACTAATATTATAAAGGCGCATTTTTTTAAGTATGGATGTTTGCTACTCTTTCACGCAAAATCTACTAAAGGATTTTGATGAAACTTTACAATAATATAGCTTAGACATCAGAATAAAACATAGGCTACTTTTTATTTCAGGTACAGGTTCCTGTGGGATATGGGAACGGGCAAACTTCAACACGCGTACGGAGCCGCGGGCGTCAACTAGTATTTAATAACGTTATTGTTGGTAACTTAAATATATGGCGTACGGTGCCATCAGGGACACCAGGTTGAAATATTTGGTGGGTTTGTCGCAGATAGGGTAAATTCGCCTGTTCGCGTCCACTTAGTGGAGTTGGTAGGTTTGAGCAAGAAAATAAAAATGTTAGAGTAGTAATTTCGAATAAAAAATGATCACATATTCTGTATATAGTCTTGTTAAATTTATTGTACAGTTTTAGACAAACCGTTTGATTTATTAATGAATAAATAAACTAATATCCAAAAAATATGATTTACCCATTTTGCGTCCTTAAAATCCAGATTGCGACCACCAACTTAGAAGAGATAAATATAAGAGATAAGTACCTAAAACTTTAAAAAAAAATTTGGTGTAATATTGCTGACAGGGACTAAGCGCAAGAGCGGCGATGTCTTACAGCTCCCGGGTGGAATAAAACAGATCCACAAGAGCACAGTAAATCTGTGCTCTTGTTGATCTGGAGAAGGCACATTTTGTGTGTGACTAAAATGTGGACGCAATCTTTTCTAAGGTGTCACCTATAGGTACAGTTTGCGTCCAAGTATGATTTTCGGCATCTGTATCAATTTCTGTTAACGTTATAGTGGACGCAAAAAGGCCATTACTATGTTTATGTTAATAATGACGGAATCAATATAAAACTCATAATGTTTGTCATGATTTGTCATATAAAAAAAATCATCCTAGTTAGAATTAGATGGACGCAATGTGGCTAATGTATAAATTTGGTAGTGCAGTTCGCGTCCAGCGTTATTTTAACTGTTAATCAAATAAAATTGAGTACACACATCATTACTATATTATATGGTTCATAGTTAAGGTTAGGTAACAATAATGTATTCCGAATTTTAAATAAAGCCCTTAAAACCTTCCCGTGACACGCGCTGCTGCTCATTAATTTTTTTGCAAAATATCATACAACCGCAAGCATTTGTGTCATACAAGGTTTTAGTATATTTTCTACGTAATGGTGGTAACGCGCACAAAGCTTTTATTAATATGTATATACCTACAACATATCTAAACTCGGTATGTTTATTTCTCACTGTTTTTGAGGAGTGCCCCTCTTTTGGACGCGAACAGACTACTTTACCCTAAGTATATCTCGTTCAGCCAAGACTACACACATCTACACATAAATATTGGTTACAGAAGTGGACTGAAGTGTTCTATTCCGCTGCCGACATCCAACGCAATACGTCAGATTTAATAAACAATATTATATTTCATATTCTGTAAATGTCTATAAATAAAATGTTCCGCGATGGGCTTCTTTTTAAAACATAATTATAATATTCTATTAGGCTCCGTAATTAATTATTTTGTTATTATTTTTCATACTGATAACTGCAAGCATAGTTGTGTTTAACAGCGAGAGCACTATTACAAAAATGTAAGTTTATTAAAATATATTGTAACATTCTCATTCACCGCCATTGAATCCAAATTAAAATTGGGCAACAGGTAATTTAAACCACTGATAAATATAGTTGCATATTGTCATTACTTACATACATGTTATAAAGTAAAGTAAAGGAATTGAATTGAAAAAATAAACATGTCATCACTTTAAAGAAGATATCATTATGTCATAATTAACCTTTTGTTTATAGTTGACAGCAGAACCTTAGTGTCACTTGCTGCGCTACGGCAACAGAACAGTCTTGACTCAACAACTATGACAAGGATGGAAGGATATTGTCAGATGACGTAGAATAGAGTATCAATTACCTTTTATTACATAGGTATTATCTAAATAGTATTTAATAATCTGCATTTTACGTCAACGAAACGTCACAGAATAACGTCTGTCCTCAATAACAGAACAACGTTGTCTGTATCATAAAGAACAAAGTATAATATAGCACTCTGTTGTAATTATGAATACAAAAATATTTTATTTGGTTAGGGATAATTTAATTTTATAATATTAATGGTCTTTTCTGAACAATGCAATTACCATTCACCACACAAATATTGAAAATCATAAACTGACATGGCATACAGTAAAAAATTAACTCACCTTTTTGGGCATCGTCGGTGACTCGAACTCTTCATCATCGCGACTGGATAACGTAGAGCACGATGAACAAGCGGAGTCGGCAGACAGGGACCTGGACCTCAACCAGTTCACCTCTTCTTCCGTAGCACCAACAGCCACGCCATCAGAGTAGTCGCTGACAACCACACTAGGCGTCCTCACGCATCTCCCTCTGATCTCCGAACCCTCACTACTCCTGCGTCCTAATTCCACAACATGAGCTTCTATTAAAGTCCTCTCTCGTCTAGGCGACACCGTATCCGGTGGGGGCGTGATGTCCCGAGGATGTGAATGTCTCCGTAAACGCGTATCAAGTTCGACAGCCGAGTCATCGCTAAGATCGCGGCTGCGACGTCTGACAGCTGCTCTGTCATCGTCATCCGAGGACGAGATGTCTTCGGATGGCGAGGACGTACGTGGTGGTCGAAGGTACTGCATCGGACCGGGTTCGAATCGCCGTAAAAGTTCAGAGACGCGAGGTTGAGCCTGTCGAGTGACGCGGCCGATCGGCGGCGCACGCGCGCTCGCACTGACGTTCATATTCATCCTGCGCGATGCGTGCGTCTGCGCTTGCGGTAAACGCGGCTGCTCCGATGTGACTCCTGCGCTTAACTTCATGTAAAATAGGCTGTGGTTGAGCGCCTTTTCCCGCAACACGCGACGAAAGTCCTCAGGCGCTGCTTTCTGTAGTCGTGGCATTTTTACTGCAATTAAAAGAAACAAAGATTAAAATGTTAAGAAAACAACTGGCACCAAACTGAAGTTTATTTGAGTTATGCATCGACCTCAAAATATCGGATTTCACAATCTGTAGGTCCGGTTACAGTTAGTTAGTTTATTAGTTAGTTACATATAAACAGTCCATACCTACACACATATTGTAACGCCTTTTTCCTGAAGGGGCATACTATGCGCCCACATTTCACCGTATGCATTTTTGTGTCGAATAGGGCGGTCCCACGTTGGGGCCACTTGCTATTAAAATCTTTCAAGCCTAAGGCCTTCAACTTGAATTAACGACTTCCATGTTTCTGATAACAGGGACAAACGGCCTAACGTGCCATTCAAAGCACGAAAAAGGTTTTAAATGGAAATGCCAGAAAGAGGTCACCCACCAGAGGACCAGCCATAAACAAAGATACTTAACCCAGAGATCGTTTACAGAATACTGAGTTGGCGGAGTCACGAACAATTCAAATTTTACATGGATTTGGCAAATCCTTTCAACACAGCAAGCGGATTCAATTCAAAGAAAAAAAAATTCAAAGGAAGCAAATGGTCGAAAAATGTTTGCGAAATTTGAAACATCAAATTACGAAGAGTTACTTTAAAAATGTACTAAAAAAATACGAAATATTTAAACTTTCCAATTATTACTTTTAATTGTTCGGATCCGGGATTTTAACCCGATTCTACTTACAACACAGAGGCAGGCATTACAAACATCAGATTAAATTAAGGCAAGATTTGTTGAAATTTTAGAAATATGTGTAATTATTATAATCCAATTAAAATGATTAATTAACACAAATGAAAGAAAAAGCAATGTATAGTTAGCATTCATTGCGTAAATTTTGTTAGAGCTAATACAGTACCTGCGTCATACTATTAATTAAAAAAAACTCTACTGACCTTGTACTATATTACCTGGCAGTCGAAAATCGTTTCAATAATTAAACATTTCAGCCTTATCTGAAACAAAATAAATAACGTTTAGAATCGACGGTTACTGCAGGACGTTGATAACGGCTTATTAAACGTTGTGATTAATGAACAAATTATATTTTACTAGTTGACGCCCGCGGCTCCGCACGCGTGGTGAAGTTTTCCCGTTCCCATATTCCACAGGAACTTGTTCCCGGGATAAAAAGTAGCCTATGTGTTATTCTGATGTGTAAGCTATATTATTGTAAAGTTTCATCAAAATCCATTCAGTAGATTTTGTGTGAAAGAGTAACAAACATCCATACTTACAAATTTTTGCGTTTATAATATTAGTAGGATTTATTTTGTAAAGTCATTGTTCATAGAGATTATTTAATAGTTGTAAGTTTAAAGAGCTGACCTAAACTTTATTTTTTATAACACTAAGGTGCCAAACAAACCAAAGCAATTACCCAGAGGACCGGCTATAGCGAAAGTAGTGAACGCAGGGGCTACGAGCGCTTCATCGCCAGGACCATTATTAGTGGGACATATTTTTTACACACCGCCATCTAGCCCAAAGTAAAATAAAATAAAAAATAAAAATTCTTTATTGCCACGAGATTAGTACATTAGTGATGACAGATATATAAATGGACAAGAAGAGATACAATTTAAAGTAGACTCTGCCTCCTGAACTAGGTTAACCTGTAACTCAGGAGTCAGTGTTCCGTTGGTGCTTTATACAATATTGAGCCTTAAATTGAGAAGATGTGGTATCTCACAAATTTATGTATTTAATTTATTTATATATTTTAAATAGATGTGGTATGTTCTGTTAATACATCTGTGGCAGTATGTGCATGTGTGTGCGAGTGGTGTGTGACTGTGTGTGCGTGTGTGTGTGTGTGTGTGTGTGTGTGTGTGTGTGTGTGTGTGTGTGTGTGTGTGTGTGTGTGTGTCTGAGTAGTATAATGACATATGAACTATGATGTATGATGAAATATGACAGAACGCCATACGATAAGACCTCCTCCTTGCTAGGAATTGAGCCTATCTTAACGCACATTTTCCTATCTGTAAGGTAGCTCTTGAAAAAGTCATGTACTATGCCCCGAATACCAATTCTCTAAGGTTTGGAGAGAAGGAAACTGTAACCGAGTCAAACGCCTTTGCGAGATCTAGGAAAATTGCTAAGCATTTACGTTTACTGTCTAATTTACGTGCCACTAACTCTGTATGAGAAGATATATAAGTGTTGTGTTATGGGATCTAGACGACTGATAAACATACTTATATAGTTCTGAATACATACATATTATACATAGGAAACACCCAAACTCCGAAATAAACATTAGTGGATCACACAAATATTTTTTTACGACCCAGGAATCGAACTCAGTCGCGGCAGTCGCATTACCACTGCACCACCGAGGCAGTCTCAGTACCTCTGTAGTATTGAAAAAACTACAACACAATTATGTGCCGTTTCCAATAATTACAGGGTAAGGTGTACACGAAGAAATATGGACGTATCATATGCATCTGCTACCCCTTCGAGTATAAAGACGTGACTTATAAACATAATACTAAAAATAATCCTCCGTCAGTCTGCTTATCTATGTAAATAAACTAAAAAGGTACTGAGCATGATTTAACGGGTTATTCACCAACTCGACACGGGATGTTGGACACACGCGTGATCAGTTAGTGAAACTCTAGAAAATTATATTTATTATTTCGTCACCTGGAGAAGCCAGGATTTTTACGCGTGTCCACATAGTGAAACTTAATTTAAATTACTTTATTGTTGTCGTTAACTGGACATACCTAAGATTTTTGGGAAAAAAGGAACAGTCATGTTAGGAATAGTTTGATTCATTGATTTCATAAATGAGGTGAGTTAATGAAAAATATTTCAACCGTCATCATTTTCAAAGTTGGAAACATGAAATTACGCATATCTCTTCCTTATTTCAAATAAATGATTAGAAGGTAAAAAAAGGTTGTCTTTATTAATAAAATTACTGGGTGACTCATTCTTTTACAAGCAACGCCCAGCCCTTGTTAAAAACCGTTTTAACACGGTTTTTACAAATGGATGAACTGATTCAAGAGGAAGTGATTATATTTGAAAACATTCATGCTATGCTTCAAGTAGAAATGTCATATTCATATAAGTATGTAAGGGCCCTCATCAGAACAGCACTCAGATTGTGTGTCAGGTGGTACATTTCTGGTTAATCATCTTCCCCGGGATACTCGGGAGCTTCCCCGAGTATCCTTTAAGTTATTTTCTAGTACTTCGTTTATCGAGACTAGCAGTACCAATAATCTATGACACAGGCCGACGGATCAATGTACTGATCAAGTACTCGCTTCCTTACGAATTGTCACAAGTCCTAGATTAAACGTTGTTAGCGTAACCTTAACTGTCTTAGGAGTAGACCTAAGGTTACGCCAACAACGTTTCACGTTACAGGTTGCACGTGTTTTACATAAAAAAATTATGTGGGTACCAGAGTACACTGGACACAGGAAAGAAGTGAAACTTCTTTACGACAATATTTTAGAGCTATAAAATTTCTCTCATTCGTCGATAAAGAAGTTTTACTTATGATAAAGACGTTTCACTACAAAACAACATGGCGCGTAACCGAAAAACGTGAATATTATTTTTACAGCTATAAAATTTCTCTCAACGTCTAGAGCAAGTGAATGAAATTGTGTATTTAGGGAGTATGTTTAGCGCGGATGGAAGATATGATTCGGATGTAGAACGGCGAGTAGCTGCCGGAAACAGAGTTAACGGTGTTTTGTCCCAATTAGTAAAGCGACAGCATCGTAAAAAAAGCACGACTGGCGATTCATAACGCAGTGCTAGTGCCAACTTTGCTTTAAAAATTGCTTCGAAAATGGTGCGGCGTAACTTTGGTCGACGTGACGAAGTGATACGCAATATGGCAGGTTTGAATGAAAGTGTCAGTGTTAAGCTGGAAAAGGGCGTGCTCAGTTGGTTTGGACACGTCCAACGAATAAGTGAGAAATGATTGACGAAGTATATATATTGTGCGAAAGTAGAGGGAAGATGGAGTCAGGGTAAGCCGCTAGTGTTTAATATAAAACTAGGTGCCTACATGTCTAGTGCAAAGCCCGGGGTTCTAGGTATAGGTATAATAAATTTACATTAAATTACACTTGAGGAAATTCTTTTTATTTTAATATAAGATGGAAATTCCAAGAAAATTTGAAAAACCCATCGTTAATCAGCGTATATTAGATCGCTGATTCTTAGATTTATGAAACTAAACTAACTAACTTACTATCTTCACGCTGTATCCCTGACGGGGTAGTCAGAGAGGACAGATCGCCAGGCTTCGCGAACCATGCATACTTCTTTCGCTTCTTCGAGATTCATCAATCGCTTCATACACGCACGTCTGGGTATCCGAGTACTTTTGACCTTTCCGTTTTTAAGCAATCTGCTCACGTGGTCTTCATATGTAAGTCTCGGCCTTCCCTGACTCCTTCTACCCTCTACTTTTGAACAATATATATTCTTCGTCAATCGTTCCTCACTCATTCGTTGGACGTGTCCAAACCAACGGAGCACGCCCTTTTCTAGCTTAACGCTGACACTTTCATTCAAACCTGCCATATTGCGTATCACTTCGTTATGTATTCGGTCGGCCACGGTAACGCCGCACAATTTTCGAAGTGATCGCATCTCCACAGCATTCAATTTACTTTCATGCATCTGCTGACATACCCAGGTTTCACTAACGTAAAGCAAAGTTGGCACTAGCACTGCGTTATGAATCGCCATTCGTGCTTCTTTTACGATGCTTTGTCGCTGTACTAACTGGGACAAAGCACCGTTAACTTTGTTACCGGCAGCTACTCGCCGTTCTACATCCGAATCACATCTTCCATCCGCGCTAAACATACTTCCTAAATACACAATTTCATTCACTTGCTCTAGACGTTCCTGGTTTACCCTAATCTCGCATTTAGTTCTTACGTCACCTCTTTCAAATACTAGAACCTTAGTTTTACTTTCACACCCCTCTTTCATATTAGTGACTAATGCCTGTAGGTCGGCTTCTGATGAGGCCATGAGCACCGCATCATCAGCGTACAGCAGACAGTTTACTGTAAAGTCACCCAAATTAAAATCTTTCAACTTCTGCAGGCAACTGTCCAGATACACTATGAACAGCCAGGCGGACATGACACATCCCTGTTTGACGCCTGTACAGACATCAAAAAGAGGTGACACATCCCCCCCCCCTCCTCGCACGCAAGCCTTACAGTCCCTATAAAGCGACTGTATTGCCCGCAGTAGCGAGCCGTCCACACCATATCCTGGCAGCAAGTCCCACAGCGTTTCTCTCACAACGTTATCAAATGCTTTCTCTAGATCCACAAAAGCGCAGAAAACCTTCTGGCTAAGAGCCAGAAACTTTTCCGCGATCATACGGAGAGAAAACACTTGATCCATGCAACCTCTTCCACGTCGGAATCCGCATTGAGCCTCCCATAAATACCTTTCAGACTTTTCTTGCATTCGTGCCGTTATAACCTTTGCATACACCTTACTAGCTAAGCTAACCAAGCTGATCGCCCTGTAGCTGGAGCAGTTTAGGCGCGAGCCTTTCCCTTTGTAAATAGGTACTACAACTGCTACTCGCCAGTCATCTGGGACCTCACCCGTCCGCCAGCACAAGTTGCATAACAGACATAGTGTGTCCCAGACACGCGACCCACCGTACTTGATCATCTCAGCAGTAACTCTGTCTTTTCCCGCAGCCTTACCACATTTCATACTTCTTATCGCTTGTTCTATTTCTTTCATACTAATGACTTCAATGACATCGGGATCCTGATCATCGAAGTGAGCTCCACTTCCCGATGTGGCATCTCTGTCTTTTCTTGCATACATCTTTTATGTCTTTTCTTAGATTTATGCATGAAGAAAAACACAATAATGATTTAAATTACGATTAATTTTGAAGCGCTCGTGGCCCCGCGGCCTCAGTGTTCTGTAAACGGTCACTGAGTTACGCAACTTTCACTATGGGTGGTCCTCGGATGGATGACCACTTTGTGGCATTTACATATACCGATTCCGTGCTTCGGCAGGCACGTTAAGCCGTTGGTCCCGGTTGCCAGTAACATGGCAGTCGTTAAGCCCAGTTGAAGGCCTTATGATGCGACTTGAAAAATTTCAACAGCATCTCGCCGCAACCTGCGCTTGTCCATTTCAACACTGCAATGGCCTCATCACCTATTACGTGGGACAGGAATACACATGGTAAAAAGTGAGCGTATAATTTATTACTTTCGGGGATAAGGCGAGTTAGAAAAATAATAATAATTTTGTCTCAGTCCCGCCTTAATCCTCCAAGGGGTAGGCTGAAATCTACTTTTACGTCCACATTTCACAGATGGTGTGCCATATTGAAAAGTACAGGTGTAGGTATGGCACACTGCTATTGCAATTTTCAAGTCGATATTGTAAATTTAGTTTTTTTGGACATTAAACAATTTATAATGCGATTTGGGGATCTTAGGATTTTCTGGTTGGTTCGCTTTGGGATTTTACTTTTGAAAAACAAAGTGAGAAAAAGGTTTTACCGTAATTTTAGAACAAATAGTTAACTATTATTTGCCATTTGAGTGCTATCTAATTGGCGTAATTATCATCTTTTTTTTAAATTACACAATCGTCCCTCCTTTCCTTCACAACAATAGTGCTTCCCTCCTCTTACAATCTTAGGTCCTTTAAAAGAAGCGTGAAAAGGCATATTTCAGGGTCGTAGATGTAATTGTGCCACGGGTGTCTAGTGGACTGATGGAGCCGTTATACTATGAGTCATCAGGTTCTGTGCCTGAATCCAAGGGGGACTTTCCACTCTTGTTGTAGGCAAATGTTTTATTGTAGTGATTTGTTGCACATTGGCTCCCTGCTATTACCCCGCTATATTACCATTATTACCAGCTAATATCCTACTATTTCTATATACCACAATCAAATGAAAATAAACTGCTTATAACACACAGCTAAGTGAGTGTTACAACATAGAAATAAATATATATATATTTAGAAAGTGCTGGAAGCTATTGTATGTAAGCTATAATCCTTTATTTTATCATTATTAAAAACTGTCCATGCATGATAATTCTTTCACTGCTGTGGTGAGCGAGTGAGGCGTTAAGGCTTGGTATTCCTGCCGAGGCCACGATTTTGAGTTTTTTAAAACAATGCGAATCGTAGAAGAAAGGGTTTATGATTCTGAAAAAGAGATATATTAGTTAACGATTTAAGCTAGTCAAAATGGCTTTCTGTTACAAAATCTAATAAACTTCACTTGATAGAAAAACATCCCAAAGTTGCCCCCTTTCGCAATGTTTTTTCAATGCCAAATCTAAAGTACAGATAATTTTAATACAATTTTAATACACAACTACAGCTACTAAATATTTATAGACATAATGGCTTACTTTGACTATATACAGTGATTTTTATAGAACAAATGTTTAAATAATATCAGATTCGCGACGCTGAGGCCTGATCAGTCGCGCGCTGGCGCTTACTGAGGTAGGATCTGTGTTAGATTTTTTCGTTGCGCTCCCCTTGCTATTTTTTCGCAATGGCACAGTATATTTATGAGAGCAGTACGCATTCCATCATCATCATCCGAGCGTCTATCCCAGTTGCATCTCGCGACGCCCGGAGTTAGCTTTATATAGTGTAAATATATGAGAGTTATATACGGCAATGGACTCACCACCCTTTACATGGGACAGGAATACACATGGTGAAAAGTGGGCATATACTAATATGCCTTTGCCATCCTTTCGGGGATAAGGCGTGATAGATTAATAAAATATATAAGAGTTTTAATATAAAATAAAGTACCTACACTTCACAGAAGCGTTAGAATTATCCCTGTAAGTAGTATAAAATCGAACCAGGTACCCACAGGTTAGAAGGCAGTTATATAACCAACTGAGCCAGTGGGCCGGTCAATGTATGTTTACCTATAAACAAATTTGATCTTAAACATACCGACTGCCACTGGCTGAAGTAATCAGTGCAGTTGTTATATTGAAGCTTCGCTTCGCATAAATTATTAAAATTGAATCCAAGACCTTTGTTTTATGCTTTCAGTATTAATTATTTAAGTATATTTATAAATTTATTAGCCACGACTTTATCCCCGAAGATGTGGCAGAGGCAAAATGTGGTGAGCCCAATGCCTGTGTTCAAATGGACAGGCTCAGATTGTAGCGACTCGCTGTTATAATTTTTAAGTCGCTCTAAAGGTATTTACTTGACTTAATGAGTTTCGACTGCAACGTTACTATCAACCGGGACAAACAGCTTAATATGTCCTTCGAAGCACGAAAAGCTGGTAAATGAAAATGCTACAAAGCGGTCATCCATCCAAAAACCGAGAGAGTTTCTTAAATCAGTGATCTTATACAGAAACCGAGTTAATAGGGCTACGAGCGCTTTTTATTTATGTTTTTACTTTATGTTAGTAGCCTTAAACAATGTATGACATATCATGTAACTAATAATTAATTAATTAATAATAATATAGCAATTATTACAAATAATATAATTTAAATTTAAGGCAAACTAAGTTTAGTCGACTGTTCTTACATAAATCCAAAGGAACAATGGAAGTGTAATTTTAATGTTGTAAGTCATACCTACATTTTAAAAGAGCATCCATTGACTTTCTTGCTAGATTCTTCTCCTTAAAGTGTAGGCTGCCCTTAGAACTGGCAACTAGAATAGCTTTAATTTTGATATGATTTTAACACAACATTGATTTTGTTTTATTGTTTTGTATAAATTCATTACTATATAATTGGTCAAATATCATATAACTCAAACTAATGTAATTACTGGCGGTTGGAAAAGAGTGGCCATGAGTTTTATTTCCAGGTTCTTCCTCAGGCTCTACCTATTGCCTTGCAAATCTGGCAGTAAATGTAAATGTAGAAGCAATAATCTTGACGTTCATAAGTGTTGCTTTGTGACCTACATGAATAAAGACTTTTCAGTCATTCATTCAATTAATAATCCCAACATTTTAACGCGAAGGGTTTTTTCGCTTTAGTGGATCTGGAGAAAGCATTTGATAACGTTGTGAGAGAAACTCTGTGATACTCGTCCGTGTGGCCTGGCTGGCCGTCTACACCATATCCGAACAGGATATGGTGTGGATGGTGATACAGTCTCTTTATACGGACTGTAAAGCTTGTGTGCAACCAAGGGGGATGTTCACCTGACTTTTTGACTTCTGTTCGGGCGTCAAACGGGGTTGTGTTATGTCCGTCTAGCTTTTCAAAAGTTAAAAGATTATGATGTGTTGTAAAATTGTGGAAATTTTACAGTACATTGTCTGTTGTACGCTGACGATGCGGTAGTGGTGGTCTCATCAGAAGCCGACCTTCAGGCATTAGTCACTAATATAAAAATAAAGGTCTTCGCTGCATGTTAAACTAAGAATCGGGTATTTAAAAGGAAAAAGTAAGAACTAAAAGCAAGTTTTGGGTAAACCGGCAACGTTTAGAGCAATTGAATGAAATTGTGTACTTAAGGAGAATGTTTAGCGCGGACGGAAGATATGTTCTGAAGAACAACATGACTAGCTGCCGAGGACAGGAACATAACATTATGATTTTTTTGATTTTAATATTATTTAAAAAAAAAGTATGATGAGTACGGAACATTTTATTTCGTACTTGTACATAAAGCCTAAATTTGTTATTAAATATATCATCATTAACTCCTACTAATATTATAAACGCGAAAGTTTGTAAGTATGGATGTTTGTTACTTGCACATAAAACTACTGAATGCAATTTAAATAAACTTTACCATAAATATATATATATGTATATAAGAAGAGTATGCCAAAAAACGCAATGCAGTTTTAAATTATGCCTCTAAAATTTATGCAACCCAATACGGACCCACCGGGACCAACGGCTTAACGTGCCTTCTGAAGCACGGAAACGCTCGCAAATATAAATGCCACAAAGTGGTCACCCATCCGAGGACCAGCCATAGTGAAAGTTGCTTAACGCAGTGATCGTTTACAGAACACTACGTCCGCGGGGCCACGAGCGCTTCTCGATATAAGCAATTATATATATATATATATAGCGAAGCAAGGAGGAGTGTTAGGTCACTTGTGACCACAACGCGAGCCGAGCGAGCGAAGCGAGCGGGCCGCGGCAACGTACTTTCTTTTTATATTTTATATATATATATATATTTTATATATAAGTGTTGAAATTTTGAACTATCGACTATCGATATTTTTAATCAGTGTGCATTTCAATCTTAGACAGTTTGCAATATATCGATATTGCATTTTAGAGGCATAATTTAAAACTGCATAGCGTTTTTTGGCATACTCTTCTTTTCGCATAACGTTCAAACAGAATAAATGATTAGGCATACTATATTTTCCCATAACTTTTTTATAATAATGATATACCCGCATAAAATGTTAAAGCATAATGTTTTTTTTTTTACTAATCATAACATTTATTGGCATATCACTCGCTCTCGCATAAAGATTACAAGCCATACATATAGAATACCATAATGTTAACGAGTACATATTTTTATTTTAATATCTAAGCTTAAACTGTCTAAGATTGAAATGCACACTGATTAAAAATATCGATAGTCGATAGTTCAAAATTTTAACACTTATATATAAAATATATATATATATATAAAATATAAAAAGAAAGTACGTTGCCGCGGCCCGCTCGCTTCGCTCGCTCGGCTCGCGTTGTGGTCACAAGTGACCTAACACTCCTCCTTGCTTCGCTCGTCGTCGTACCTAAATACGACTTTGCTCAAGACTAGTCTAAAAAAATAACCTTTAAAAATTTTAACATATTAAAAATAAATAATATTCAAAACAAATCAATCATATAAATAATGGCTACACCCACCTATTCCCCTACTGAATATCGTTTTAATAATTAATAAAATAAAATAAAATAAATATCCAATACACCTTATCCCCGAAGTGGTGGCAGAGGCATATTATATGCCCACTTCTCACCGTGTGGATTCCTGTCCCACGTAATAGGTGGTGAGCCCATTGCCGTGTTGAAATAGACAGACGCAAGGCCTTCAACCAGGCTTAACGACTGCCATTTTACTGGCAACCGGGACCAACGGCTTAACGTGCCTTCCGAAGCACGGAAACGCTCGCAAATGTAAATGCCACAAAGTGGTCACCCATCCGAGGACCAGCCATAGTGAAAGTTGCGTAACTCAGTGATCGTTTACAGAACACTGAGACCGCTAGGCCACGAGCGCTAATAAAACGATATATTAAAAGATCGTTTTATATGTTACAGCTTTAAAACTTGGCTATGAGTGAGATGATTATTTACAATGGTGTCTTATCATTTTTTAAATATTCTTTGTCTAATTATTATTCATTTATGATTTATACGGATATCCATACCTCCATTATGCGTTTTGTATTTTATGATAAATTATCATTAGGCGTATAACAATTATACCCTTAACATTTATGCTGATTAAAATTATGAAATAAAAATTAGAGTAAGTTAATGTTATGCCAATAAAACCATTATGCGTTTATAACACTCTGCTTATCATAATTTATGCGAGAAAACTTTATGCTGAAACTGTTATGCCAAACTACATTATGCTGAAAAAAATTATGCGATCGAAAGGGCACCCGGTCCCGGTTGCCAGTAACATGGCAGTCGTTAAGCCAGTTGAATGCCTCATGGGCGGCTTGAAAAATTTGAACAGCAGGTCGCCACAAACCCGCACCTGTCCATGTCAACACGGCAATGGGCTCACCACCTATGGGTGGGACGTGGGACAAAAAGCAAAAGCATACGGTGAAACGTGGGCGTTTAGTACGCCTCTGCCTACCCCTTCGGGGATAAAGGCGTGAAAGTATGTTTATGTTTATGTAATAGCTTATCTATCAGAATAACACATAGGCAACTTTTTATCCCGAAAACAAGTTCCTTTAGAAAACGGGAACGGGAAAACTTCATCACGCGGGCGGAGCCGCGGGCGTTAACTAGTTTATAATAAACCTAAAATAAAATCCAATACAAGAACAGAGATGTTCTATTTCGATTGCTACTGCCTATCATTTTTACTGTGGCGTGCCAGCGGAAAATCCATTGTCGATCTATCTTGGCGGGGGCTGAGGAAGCGTTGTGGTGCCTACGCGACTAGGCCTACATGCCCTTAAGATACGCCCAAACTGATACGCTCGTCAGCACAGGGCGTAAAGAAATTAAACGCAAACTGTATCTGCATAATTTTTATTTTATTAATTTACTTCAAATGTCAATTTATGTGTTAATCTGATTTTTGTTATTGTAAATGTGAAATCCTATTTTTAATATAATTGCACCACATATTTAGTGTGTTTGTTTTGTGTCGATCCTGAGAACCAAACTATTGACCGTTTATTTAAATTTATATTAAAAATCACCCCATAACTTCTGTATAGGATCTTGTTGACGTGACAAAGTGCTAGAATTTAGAGGAATAAAAATACATTTTAAGTTACCATTCTTTCTCTTTCTTTATCCTATTGTTTATACATTTATCTTCTTGCCCCTATTCAGCAAACAATTGTTTATATACGTATCATTATTTTATTTTCGCGATGTTCATTAATTTTCGTGATGTTTGTTTGTATTAAACTGATCGAATTGCCTATACTTTAATTTGACACATTTTTACGTACTACATACACCGTATAACCGTGAGAACGGATCTGTACTTGCTAAAATTCAGATACTTTGACATGATACTTACTACTACTACCATTATCTAAACGGCACCATGGAAATTAGTAGATCCTATAGGACCCACCAATGGAACCATTAAAACTTGAGAATCCTATTGAACCTATCAATGGATCCGACAGCTCTGAACCACGGTTTGTTTAAACAAGCCTCCTTTTCTATTATAAAAACGTTGCTCTTGATTTGCGTTCATTTTAGTTAGTAAGAAAATAAATTACAACATTATCATCTATAACGCCTTATTCCCGAATACATATTGTATGCCCACTTTTCACCATGTGTATTCCTGTCTCACGTAATAATAACAATAATATAACAACAACAACAACCTGGCAACCCTATATGTCAAACGTCGTTTTTTTGCTAATAATATTTTGAATAATATTATAAATTAATTTAAATAATAGAAGAAACTGTGTAAATATCCACATTAAACGAAAGAAATGTTTATGAATCATAAAATTATATAAAACAGAATAAAACCTAATTATAAATATAAAATAATATTTTCATTATGATGGATAGACATGACGTAAAATGTCATGTTTTTAAATAAAAAATAAATAAATATCCATCACGCCTTATCCCCAAAGGGGTGGCAGAGGCATATTATATGCCCACTTTTCACCGTGTGGATTCCTGTCCCACGTAATAGGTGGTGAGCCCATTGCCGTGTTGAAATAGACAGAGGCAGGTTGTGGCTACCTGCTGTTGAAATTTTTTAAGCCGCCTTTAAGGCCTTCAACCAGGCTTAACGACTGCCATTTTACTGGCAACCAGGACCAACGGCTTAACGTGCCTTCCGAAGCACGGAAACGCTCGCAAATGTAAATGCCACAAAGTGGTCACCCATCCGACGACCAGCCATAGTGAAAGTTGCGTACCTCAGTGATCGTTTACCGAACACTGAGACCGCGGGGCCACGAGCGTTTTTATAAGGCTAATCTAAAATAAATATTATGCAACGACATGATTACAAGATCCAGGAACAAACTGCCAGCAGCAGTAACACCTCCGGACTCGTCACACAGCTCCGCCTCGCAGCCCACGGTGAGCACATCAGCTACACCGACTGCTGCTGAGGCGTCGAGTTCTAGTTCCAGTGACGAGTTCTTCTCTCCGCCGTCGTCACCACCACCAGCACGGCGGCGTGGGAGACGCCGGCCACCGACTCGCTTGGCGCCCCGAGGCCCACCGGCTTCGAATAGGGCTCCCGCTACCGGTGGTGATGTGCGCCGCATGCGATGGACTAATTCGATAAATGAAAACGTCATGCGGGCATATTTTGTGGCTACAGAGGGGGGAACTAACCTTACTGCGTACCGTAGTCGGCTATTAACTGTGTCTCAGGATCTTGAACCAGCTGTTAACGTCTCGGCACAACGATTATCGGATCAGGTGCGGGCTATTCAACGTTGTAAAATGTTGGAGAGTACTGTACTTGAGCGGCTACGTTCTGAGGTACGAAATAATCTTGACTGTCCAACTTCATCACAGGTTACAAATTCATCGGTAACAAACACAACACACAATAATGAAGTTGTTGCAGTTGAGGTTATATCCGTAAGTATCCAGTGTAATGATAACTTAAGGAGTGCATTGGAGGATGCGATTCTGGAATTTCGATCTATGAGTCCAGGCTGTAGACCTAGCCTACCGCGTTTGCCTATGCATAAACGGAATATGGCCTTGGTGTGTGCTCTAGATTCGCTATTACCTGATTATTTGGATAATAGTGAAGACCTTGGTGATACGCACTCGATTCTATACTGTGCGGCCGTTGCAGCATGTAGAGTAGCTGAAGTAAAGTTTTTAGAAAAGAAACTTGCTTCTTCTCCTAAACCTGCTGTACCAGCTTGGCAGTGTAGAATTTAGCGTCGTATCGCTCGGGCTAGGGCACTCATTGGGAAGCTAATCTGTAATAATAATCTGAATTTTTTTTATTATATATCTGAATTTCTCGGAAGTGTGGAGGTCGAGGCTTTAAAAGTCAAGACCCTCCATAACCGTGAGATATGCAACCTCAGAGAATATTTTCTCAATGCTGACACGAGGTTGCATCGCGATGTGGTTGCAGTGGATAATGGACATACCCCGCTCTCGTTGGCTAAAGAGAATTGGCATAAACCTATAGTACTTGGTGTTACTGATCGCAAGGAGGTATGGAAGAGTAAGGAGCTGCATGGTCGTTTTTATCAGGCCTTACACAGGCCTGATATAGACTTCAATGCATCAGTATCTTGGCTACGATTTGGTGATCTCTTTGGAGAGACTGAAGGGTTTGTTTTTGCAATTACTGACGAAGTTGTAATGACAAAGAACTACAGGAAGTATATCCTGAAGGATGGTACGGTAGACATCTGTCGGGCATGTCATCGTCCCGGAGAATCCCTTAGGCATATTATTTCTAGTTGTTCGAGTCTTGCAAACGGTGAGTATTTGCATCGACACAACCAAGTAGCCAAGATCATTCACCAGCAACTTGCTCTTAAGTACAATCTTGTTGATTTAGAGGTACCATACTATAGATATGTGCCCGACCCAGTTCTCGAAAATGGTCATGTCACATTATACTGGGATCGATCTATTATCACGGACAGGACTATTGTCGCCAATAAGCCTGACATAGTGGTAATAGATCGATTAGAACGCCGTGCAATTATTGTTGACATCACCATACCTCACGACGAGAACCTCATGAAAGCCGAGGTAGCCAAACAAAAGAAATATTTAGACTTGGCTCATGAGGTTGTCGACGTGTGGGGTGTGGATTCAGCGATCATTGTACCGATAGTCATATCTGTCCATGGACTTATAGCCAAGAGCCTTGACCAACACCTACAAAGGCTCGCGTTAAACGGCTGGATCAAGGGCCTGATACAGAAAGCAGTTCTTCTCGACACGGCACGTATTGTGAGGAAATTCCTTTCTCTGGAGCCCTAACCACCGGTAGCTTGGTCCCTGTACCCGATACCGGTGGGTCACTATTTTTTTATATTTTTAAATGTATTTTTTATTTTATAGATATATTTAAAAATGTAATTGATATGTTGTATAAATAAATAAAGACAATAATATATATATATATATATATATATATATATATATAATAATAACATTATCATCACAACGCATTTGATAAGTATCTTAACAGTGGAGACAATAATGCTCATAAATCCTGATAGTTCCACCTATTTTGAACAATGGAGACATAAGTACTGTCAAAATCCTGATGGACCCATTCTCGGAATAGTGGAGACAAAAGGATTAAAAAATCCCGTTGGACCCATCAATGGAACTTGTCAATGGAACCAACAGTCCTAAACCGTAATTACGAACTCTACTACAAACGAATACCCGCATCAAAACACTTCATTAAGCGTAACAAATCAGTTATATCTTTATAGCCATAAAGTTGTGAGGTTACTGACTTGCACAAGATTTTAATAGATTTGCATTATCTATGGTCTTAGACTTTTGGCGCTAACATTAGCGATGGCACGCGTTTGTCGTATATTATTTTCCAAAACTAGTGTAAAATTCGTGTTTATGTGTTTATTAATGGTGGAATATTATGCATAAAGACGGAAATGTGCATTAGTGATGGAAAGTGATATATTTCAATGAATAGCGGTGTTGTTTGTGTTTGTGCCAAATTTCCATAGAAAGCTGCAATATGGAATCCACTGCCTTGTTGGGGCAAGGACCAGGACTTAGGACTGAGGACTTGAAATCGAAAAAGGACTAGACATGACTAAATACTAATAGAAATAAGCTCACCGTGTGGTAGGGGATGGGACACACATGGGACAAAATACAACTTAGAAATTTAGGCGTAGGTGTAGTACACCTCCTACAAAGACGTGACTATACTCCAGTAACAATATTTTAAAGTAGAAAGTTAGCGAGTGTTGTTTGTTTGTTATTTATACACGAACAAAAAAAATGGTGTGGAGGTGGGTCACACCATGGATTAAAACAGGCAATTTTTTATCGCGGCAACAGGTACTTGAAAAGTAACAAACATAAATACCTATGTACTTAATTTTGGGCAAAAAAAACTAGAAATTAAATTAAACACCTGTTTAATTTAATTTCTAGTTTATAATTTAATTTTTCTAGTTGTACCTAGTACGTAACATAAGTGTGACTTTTTCTGTGTTAATGCATGTTTACATGTAAAATATAATTATTTTTTTCTTTTCTTTCTGAACCGGCGGGTGGAACTGCATTCGTCTTCTAGTATTATAATTATATGTAAGACATGTGACAATCTGACCTTAAGTTAATATTAACAAGTATACCCAATGTAAACAAGCAAACAACGGGCCATTTTTTTCCATAACTCCATTAAACAAAATATTCCATTACAGTTCTAAATCCCGCTGTGCATATAAAACAAGTAAATCTGTAGTTCTAATTACGATGTACGTCGCGTGCGTCGTATCTAAACATGCGTGCGCGCATCTCATCCGAGTACATACCTATATGCTCAACTATGGCACCGGTCCGCACGTGAACAGAAACCTTTATTACAATTTTTTTCTCACAAACTTAATATATCGCGAGAAGCGCTTGTTGCCCTGCTAACGCAGTGTTCTGTAAACGATCACTGCGTTAAGCAACTTTCGCCATGGCTGGTCACGGTTGGGTGATCAGTTCGTGGCTTTAATATTACACGTTAAGCCGTTGGTACCGGTTGCCAGTATAATGGCAGTCGTAAGTTAAGGTAAAGGCCTTATGGGCAGCTTGAAATATTTCAACAGCAGGTAGCCACAACCTGCGTGTGTCTATTTTAACACGGCAATGGACTCACCACCTATTATGTGGGACAGGAATACACATTAAAAAGTGGGCATATAATACGCCTTTACCATCCCTTCGCGGATAAGGCGTTATAAATAAATAAATAAATAAACATTATTATCTAATTTGTCTCACACATAACTTATGCCATGTAGAATTCTCCACGAAGTTCACCGCGGTAAGGCGGTATATGGTCATGGAATATCCTGGAAAGAAAATCCCTAGAATCCTGACTAGCTTTAGTCGCACAACATCTGGGTGCCGACTCTATTATGGACAAGCCGTAAAATAGAACCAGGATTGCTGATTTTAGCTGTCAAAATGTTAGTATACCTTGATTTTTTTCTTTAAACACTAGAATGACATTTCTGTATGTCATTATTTCTTTATAATGTTGCAAGTTTGCAACCGTAGTGCCTTACTTAGTCGATTTAGTTTATAAATCGAATCACTCGACTAGTAGGAAAAAATTATAAATACTATTCTATTAAAACTATAATACTACAATAATGTTGTAAATATTTCTTTACTATTATTTTTGCTCTGTGAAACTCCCTGGGACTTGCTGCCCGCATATGATGTGGACGACTCTGTACTGCGGGCAATACACTCGTTTTATAGGGACTGTAAAGGCTTGCGTGCGAGTAGGGGGGGATGTGTCACGTCGTCATGTTCGACGTCTGTACAGGCGTCATACAGGGTTGTATGACTTGGGTGTGAATTTGGGTGATTTAACAGTAAATTGTCTGCTGTACGCTGATGGCTGGCCTCATTATAAGCCGACCTTCAGGCATTAGTCAATAATATGAAAGAGGAGTGTTAAAGTAAAGGTCTTCGCTTGAATGCAAGTAAAACAAGTGTCAAACTAAGTAAAGTAAGTGTCAGCGTTAAGCTAGAAAAGGGCCTGCTCCGTTGGTTTAGACGTGTCCAACGAATGAGTAAGGAACGATTGACGAAGAAGATATATTGTGCGAAAGTAGAGGATAGAAGGAGTCAGGGTAGGCCGAGACTTACATATGAGGACCACGTGAGCAGACTGCTCAATAACGGAAAAGTCAAAAGTACTTGGATACCCAGACGTGCATGCATTAAGCGATTGAGGAATCTGCAAGAAGCGAAATAAGTATGCATGAATCGCGAAGCCCAGCGATCTGTCCTCTTAGACTACCCCGTCAGAAATATAGGGTGAAGATACTTATTATTTGTGATCTTGGACGACTATAGCACTGCGGGAGCTAGCACGTCATGCTCGCCAAAGAGGCGGCGTAGAGGGAGCGGGTAGGAACTCTCCAAACCGATCTGCAGTCTGTCGTGAGGGTGCCGCAGACCTATCTTCACCCAAGACTATCGGTCTCCATGACCTGAGCCTGAGGACGGCGAGCGCACCCAAAAAAGCGTGAAGCAGTCAAAGGTCAGGTACATACACATTATTGCATCCGCTTAGTATGCAAAAATGTTTATTTAAGAAAACTAGTTTCTAGAAAATTTCCATTAGATTCATTCAAGGCCACGGAAACTATACGAGATGGGTTAGTTTGAAGGATAATGACAATAATAATAATATAATAATAACATCGTTGGGACAACTCACACAATGACATGTTGCAACTCTTAAATTTTATTTTTCATGTTATGTATCTTAATTTCAAAAACCAAGTAAAAATAGAGCAATAATAAATATTAAAACAATAAAATCTGCCAAAAAATACCACACCGCCATTCCTTCTTCGCTCTGTTCACTTCTGCTCTGCGCTGTCCTATTCCAAAAGCTTTGCTACTTTGTAGTTTGAGAGTCGCAGTTTGGTTATATGTTTGTTGTATATGTAAAACATCATGCAAAATACTGAACAGAGTATTTCGAGTGCAGTTCTGCCTCCAAGAAAATAAAAACGCCAGGTTGCTTTGAGCATTCGATACGTTATTAGGTGACAAACGAAACAAGCACCATTGTGCTCAAAAAAACTTATGTAGTTTTAGGAATTGGTGTTTCCACTGTTTAATATGTTTAAAGATATAAAAGAGATGTGATGCTGACTTCGCCGCAACGATCTGGCCATAGCCTGTCTTTTGAAGTCAAGTTTGACGAGTTCACATTTTTTGGTCACGACACTATCTTTTTATTGCGATAAAGCGGCAACATAGGACATTTGGCGGGAAGAGTGACAAGTGCGGACGCTTGCTTTATATTATGTTCTAAAGCTAGTGCATTTATCTTGTTTTATGTGCGGGAGTGGTGGTTTCTTGGACATAAAAGTTGTGTTAACGTGCTATAGTGAAAGACAATGATATATATGCAGTGAAATGCTATTTTCTCTCTTGCCGCGAAACGTCCACTGACAACCTTAGTATAAGAATCACCATTATACTGAGGGCAAGGACCAGGACGTAGCCTGAGGACACGACATCGACTGGACAGGACTAATTAGAAGATAAGATTGAAGAAATATGATATAAAAAATAAGATTTGGCTAAAAGGTCTTAGGAACCAGGCCATTAAATAATTATTAAAAAAAAAGCGGCAACACCCCAAATGTCATTCTAGTCAATAAAGGAAAAAATCAGAGTATATGCTATCAAAAATGTCAATGACTAGCGGTCAATTCTATCGGCCGACCGATAGAAGTCACATACAGTACGATTGTAATAGAAAGACAAAAAGACGAAAAACTGACAAAATTGTACCGGCGGCTTTCTATTGAGCGACGATTTCGACATGATTGATAAAGCAGACTCGCCCCCCAGGTGTTGTCACAACAGTTATTGATTTTCCGGTGATGGAAATCACTTATCTATACTAATATTTTAAAGAGGAAAGATTTGTATGTAAGTATGTTTGTAACGAATTGGATCAAAAAGTACTGGACCGATTTTGAAAATTCTTTCTTGTTACATTATCACTGATTAATATAGGCTATTTTAATTGCAAGAAATAAATAAGAATCCCTAATAAAACTACAATAATGTTACACAAGGTGTAAAAAAAAACCTATAAAATATATTTAATCGCATGCACTGCGAAAACTATACATCGGGGCCGGAGTGCAGAAGAGGGGAAATAGATGGCCGCAGGTATGTCCTGCATTTACTGAACGTTTATGCCAAAATAATAAAAAATAAAATAAAATAAATGTCCACCCGTGCGAAGCCGGGATGGGCCGCTAGTACAGGATAAATTGTTTCGACTGCCTCGGTGGCGCAGTGGTAGTGCATGCGACTGCCGCGACTGAGGTCCCGGGTTCGATTCCCGGGTCGGATCAAATATTTGTGTGATCCACAAATGTTTGTTTCGGAGTTTGGGTGTTTCCTATGTATAATATGTATGTATTTAGAAATATATAAGTATGTATATCAGCTGTCTAGATCCCATAACACAAGCTTATATTAGCTTACTTTGGGCTAGACGGCGCTGTGTAAAGATTAAAAAAAAAATGTCCCACAATATTATTTATTTATTTAAATTGTCTTATTACAACCAACAAAACTATAAGCAAAATGTGGGTGTTGAATACACCTCTGTCTACACGTTCGGGAATATAGGCGTGATTATATTTTATGTATTACATGTGTTTGTGATAGAACAATGATAAAAAAAAACTTTCTTAAAGTAAATCATGTCATCAATCATGTCATTGTCATATTGTCATGCCTGTATCCCCGAAGGGCAGACGCATAAAATAACGTCCACATTTGACCGTATGCACTTTTGTCCCACGTAACAGGTGGTGAGCCCATTGCCGTGTTGAAATGGACAGGCGCAGGTTGTGGCGACCTGATGTTGACATTTTTCAAGCCCATAAGGCCTTCAACTGGGCTTAACGACTGCCATGTTACTGGCAACCGGGACCAACGGCTTAACGTGCCTTCCGAAGCACGGAAACGCTCGCAAATGTAAATGCCACAAAGTGGTCACCCGTCCGAGGACCAGCCATAGTGAAAGTTATTTAACGCAGTGATCGTTTACAGAACACTGAGTCCGCGGGGCCACGAGCGCTTCACGGTTAGAGATTTTTAGATTATTTTTTAGAAGTACAATCCTAATAGCATGTAGTAAATCTGTATAAAATTTAATCATAGATTGTGTATGACAAACTTAACAGTCTAATACGGAAATAGTTCGAGGACGTTACTATTTAAAGTGACAACCGAAATAGAGGCTGTACACATAGAGCTTGAGTAATAAGTATTCAAAATTGAACTTTTCTATGAAGTGTAACGGATGTAGGTACAAAATTATGGATATGTTACAAAAATTCTATCTTTACTATAATATTATAAAGCTGAAGAGGTTGTTTGTTTGGTTAGACGCGGTAATCTCAGGAAACACTTTTCGTATTTGAAAAAACTCTTTTTGTGTTAGATAGCCCATTTATCGAGGAAGGCTATAACTATATACCATCACGTCAACCTGGACAGCGGAGCAGTATTCATAAAAAAAAATACATTATTGTAGAGTTTATAAGCGACAGGATTATATAGGTGCAGGAGTTCAAAGTATGTCACAGGCGAAGCCGGGTGTATTTTATTTTATATTTTGCTAATATTCTTCATATTTTACATCAAATCTCTACTTTAAAAAACTTATGGTACATTTTTAGCACACCTAAATTACCTCACCAAACCACTGCTTATTCATTGTTGGTATCGGTTTAAAAGAGTAATTACTCAATATTTTTTTTTGTCCGGCGCGTTTTCTCATTACGAAAAGTATGATTAACTACCGCATCCATGCTGTGCGAGTTGCGTGTACGCTACCAGCGTGACGTCAAACGCAGCCTTGTCTCGGCTTAAGGGCAATACGACACGCACGAAACTAACGTAATTTAGACAACAACACAAATTAACCCACACGCCTGAGAATAATGGTTCCGTCTTTTTGGAACAAAGTTCTAACTTACGGGTATAGTTTGACCACGACCGCTGTACCGCTCACTGCGTACAAAACTGTACGAACTGTACGCAGCGAGCGGTACAGCGGTCGTGGTCAAACTATAGTGCGATTTAGTTGAAATCATTACGTAACGTAATACCGTATGCTGTTACTGTGAGTATGCGTGTGTCTATCGAGCCTACTACAAGCAAATGAGCATAGTATACAACTCTCTCTTTCTCTCTCTCTCTCTATGTATCTTTTATAACCTCAACACACGAATATTTTGAAGATATACTTCTTTTGACGCGTTACGGAAAAAATATGAGAGTAAATTCTTAGCTGGTAAGTGTATCGATGACGACTTATAACTACATTCAAAACAGTTTTAAAACATCCTAAAGTTAGCTATAGCACAGATAATATAAAATAATTCTTATGCTATAGTCAGCATTTTAGTTGTTTCTACAAACGTAGGATCAGGCGAAAGACAAAATTTTAAAAAAGATTTTTATCTTGTTACGCCAAAGATGGATAACTTCTAACTCGTGTACATACACACAAAATTTTTTATTTTATTAATAGTATTATTTTTTTTAAACGTAAGGTACTTCGCTCCTGACGGTGATCCCCGACCACGTATTTTTTAGATAAAGAGCTAAGCGGTACAGTTGTCATAGACCCACAACGAACAAGTATCCATGGTTTAGGGGCAGGATCTCTGCTCCTATGTAGTAGATACGTGTTTTATTTTATGGGAAACTTTATGCACTTGTGCTGTGTGCACAGAAATGTAGATTTCCCTATCAGTCAGCAGTACTTGCGCACTAATTACAAGCAAAAGAGTGAGAAGGCATACGGAAAAGTAGAGAGGAGTATACGACAAGATTTACCCCTAGGAACGAGAACCTCAAAGCGTTCACGAATATACGAAGGTAAATGTACATTGGGAAGAATATCTTGCCCACGGTCAGGGATAAAATGTAGCCTAAGTTCCTCTTTATAACACCAGCTATCTGCCAGTAACAGTCTCGTTAAAATCGAGTCAGCTGTTTCAGAGATTAGCCGAACGGAAAAAGATTTTTATTGTAAGTACCATACATACATTCACTACATACTTAAAACTCCCGTCGCACTCATTGAATCATGTCGTTTATAAATTTTACTATATTGTATGACATGTTGCCCGATTTGTGGACATTTATGATTACTGCTTCGCTCTCCTAGGCAGTAGCGTGATGATATACAAATGGGCAATAAAACACAAAAATATTTTTTCAATGCCGACCAGTAGTTCCTGAGATTAGCGCGTTCAACCAAACAAACAAACTCTTCAGCTTTGTATATTAGTATAAATAAATATGCATTTAGTGAAAGCCTGTTAATTTAAAACTACATACAGACATTTATCTATATAGATAAATGCATGGATCGTGAAGCCTGGCGAAAAATAAAAAATAAATAGTTAAGTTACCTGTCCTCTTTGACTATCCCGTCAGGGATACAGCGTGAAGATACTTAGTTAGTTACTTAGATAAATAGTTTTAAAGATAAATTATCAATTACTTGTTTCAATTAGCACTCGCCTCTAATGAAGAGCTCCCCTTTACCTAACCAAATAAGTAAATAAAATAAAAATCCATCACGCCTTATCCCCGAAGGGGTGGCAGAGGCATATTATATGCCCACTTTTCACCGTGTGGACTCCTGTCCCACAGGCTGACGTCTCTCTTACAACGCCACAGTTTTGTGCACCATCGCTCATGCGTACACGCACAGCTATTATATTTTGCCAACTGTACCGCTCATATTTCTTTGAAGTCAGATTTCAGAGCTGATAAGGTATCTATTCACTAAGATCAACGGAATATGTTTCTTTAATAGCAACGGAATTCTTAGACATATCATTATTTGAATTGCCTTAGCATTAGAAATTGCTTTTTTCTGGTTAGGTAAAAAAAGAAGCGCTCGTGGCCCCGCGGTCTCAGTGTTCTGTAAACGATCACTGAGTTACGCAACTTTCACTATGGCTGGTCCTCGGATGGGTGACCACTTTGTGGCATTTACATTTGCGAGCGTTTCCGTGCTTCGGAAGGCACGTTAAGCCGTTGGTCCCGGTTGCCAGTAAAATGGCAGTCGTTAAGCCTGGTTGAAGGCCTTATAGGCGGCTTAAAAAATTTCAACAGCAGGTAGCCACAGCCTGCGTCTGTCTATTTCAACACGGCAATGGGCTCACCACCTATTACGTGGGACAGGAATCCACACGGTGAAAAGTGGGCATATAATATGCCTCTGCCACCCCTTCGGGGATAAGGCGTGATGGATATTTATTTATTTATTTTTATTTGTTATTAGGCGTGATGGATATGTTATTTTTATTTGTAAAAGACTCTCTGACCAATAATGGTAATTCATTTATAATATGTGGTACCATATATTTCAGTGTTCTCTTCCCATACATATTTGTGTACCTCGGCAATAACAGCTTGGAGTTTCTTATACTACGAGTAATTCTTTGAAGGTAATTTACAGTTAAGTAAGATTTTATTAGGTAGTTAGGCTGACAGTCCGTCAGCTATACATATTGCATGTCATTATAAAACAACACTCACTACTGACTTACAAAAAACCTACTCTCTCAAAAAAAAGACGATTCGATACGGTTGATTGTGTCAGTGATTTTCATACGCAATTCATCAACAGATTCTTCTGTTTTATTGGAGGCTATCTTTATAAAAAAATGAACAGGATACTTCATATTTATGCCCTATCTAAATATTTATGCAAAAAGAAAACTAAAGAATGGCTCATGTCCATGGACTATGAGAAGATAGAAAATCTTCTTATTGTATCTAGTTAAATAGCAGCATAATTACTACAAGATCACGTACATACAAGTTCACATGCATATACATACATATACATATAACACGCACATACACATACACAAACATACACAACACATACACAAACACATAAATACACACACACATACTAACCTGACGTTACCAAGATTTTAATTGCGTTCTTGAATAATCAAATTGTATAAATGTGCTGGGGTGTACTGGTGCCTGAAATACAGGATTTCTCCTAGTTTAGGTATCAGTCTCTCACAATAACAATAAAGTAAGTACATGTAGAACGATAATTATGTATCTAAATTGTGGTGAGAAATTAAAATGATTTTTATTATTATTATTCTCTTTATTTATTTATACAACATATCAATTACATTTTTAAATATATCTATAAAATAAAAAATACATTTAAAAATATAAAAAATAGTGACCCACCGGTATCGGATACAGGGACCAAGCTACCGGTGGTTAGGGCTCCAGAGAAAGGAATTTCCTCACAATACGTGCCGTGTCGAGAAGAACTGCTTTCTGTATCAGGCCCTTGATCCAGCTGTTTAACGCGAGCCTTTGTAGGTGTTGGTCAAGGCTCTTGGCTATAAGTCCATGGACAGATATGACTATCGGTACAATGATCGCTGAATCCACACCCCACACGTCGACAACCTCATGAGCCAAGTCTAAATATTTCTTTTGTTTGTCTACCTCGGCTTTCATGAGGTTCTCGTCGTGAGGTATGGTGATGTCAACAATCATTGCACGGCGTTCTAATCGATCTATTACCACTATGTCAGGCTTATTGGCGACAATAGTCCTGTCCGTGATAATAGATCGATCCCAGTATAATGTGACATGACCATTTTCGAGAACTGGGTCGGGCATATATCTATAGTATGGTACCTCTAAATCAACAAGATTGTACTTAAGAGCAAGTTGCTGGTGAATGATCTTGGCTACTTGGTTGTGTCGATGCAAATACTCACCGTTTGCAAGACTCGAACAACCAGAAATAATATGCCTAAGGGATTCTCCGGGACGATGACATGCCCGACAGATGTCTACCGTACCATCCTTCAGGATATACTTCCTGTAGTTCTTTGTCATTACAACTTCGTCAGTAATTGCAAAAACAAACCCTTCAGTCTCTCCAAAGAGATCACCAAATCGTAGCCAAGATACTGATGCATTGAAGTCTATATCAGGCCTGTGTAAGGCCTGATAAAAACGACCATGCAGCTCCTTACTCTTCCATACCTCCTTGCGATCAGTAACACCAAGTACTATAGGTTTATGCCAATTCTCTTTAGCCAACGAGAGCGGGGTATGTCCATTATCCACTGCAACCACATCGCGATGCAACCTCGTGTCAGCATTGAGAAAATATTCTCTGAGGTTGCATATCTCACGGTTATGGAGGGTCTTGACATTTAATAAGCCTCGACCTCCACACTTCCGAGGGATATACAACCTCATTACTGATGAACGAGGATGATGCATTCGAAATGTGGTCAACAGGGACCGCACTCTCCTATCCAGGGCATCTAATTCAGTCTGAGTCCATCTAAGTATACCGAAGGAATACATTAGGACCGGTATGACCCACCCATTGAAGGCACGCACTTTATTACCGCCTGATAAAAGACTTTTCAGTACTTTTTTCAGACGGCCAAAGAATCGCTCCTTCAATGTTTCTTTCAGACCAGATTGATTAATTCCTAATGCCTGTGATATACCCAGGTACTTATAGGTCTCAGTAGTGGAGAGAGATCTGAGTATTATGGAATCCGAAAGCTCAACACCTTCAGACTCCACAATCCCACCCTTCTTTACATGCATGACTGCACATTTGTCAACGCCAAATTCCATTCTAATAGAACTACTGAAGGATTTTGTTAACTTCAATAGTTCTATCAGTTCCAATTTGGTGGTGGCAAATAGCTTAAGGTCGTCCATGTAAAGCAGGTGGGATATAACTCGACCTTCTCTCCGCAACTGAAAGCCTAGCCCTGAACTCTCTAGTATAGTACTAAGAGGGTTCAGTGCCAGACAAAACCATAAAGGACTGAGACTGTCGCCCTGGAATATGCCCCGTTCAATAGGCAAGCCATTTGTTACAATCTGACGACATCCTGGATAGCAAAGGTCTGTTCTCCATTGCCTCATACATGACCGCAGGAAAGTACAAAGAGTTGCATCCACTTTGTACAGCTCCAGCACCCTCAGAAGCCAGGTATGAGGCACAGAGTCAAAAGCCTTTTTATAATCAATCCAACATGTCGCCAGACTGCGACGATTACGGCGTACCTGTTGGTTAATGGTCATATCAATAATAAGGAGCTCTTTGGTGCCTCGGGTCCCACCTCTACATCCATTTTGAGACAAAGACAAGACTGAATTTTTATCTAAATGTGAAGTAATTTTGATTCTCAAAATGGATGTTAGAAGTTTATAGACTGTTGGTAAACACGTGATTGGTCTATAATTTTTGGGATCCAAGGCATCGCCAGATTTATAGAGAAGGTGGGTTATTCCAGTCGTTATAAAATCGGGCAGAGAGCCCGACTCTACAGACGACTGGAATTGAGTTGCTAAGCGAGCATGTGAACTACGGAACCACTTTAGCCAAAAATTATGCAGTCCGTCCGGTCCCGCTGATTTCCAGTTGGGCAATGAACGGACTGCATTTGCTACATCGTCTTCTATTATGTTAATTGGGTTCATTGTTTGAATAGATTCACATGCCCGCTCAACCTCTCTCATCCATTCGCCTTCAATATGACTAACGGACCTCGACCAAATACCACGCCAAAATGCATTTGTGGCATCAGCATTTGGTCGCGGTCCATCATCCACATCGGAATCGGGTTTCTCCCATTTTCGATAAACCCACCTTTCATCCTTTTGGAACATGCGATTCTGGGTATATCGGTCTACGCGTTTTTTATAACGTCGAATCCGGTTGGCCCATGCATAAACTTTCTGTTTTAGAAAGTCAATGCGCTCTGTGACACACGACATACTCATAAATTCTTGAGGCGTAATGTTAGTGCCCGAGAACGCCTGTCTCACAAAGCGCATGACCCTCGGTCGAGTATTTCCCGATTTAAAACAGATTAGCTTCCCGATGAGTGCCCTAGCCCGAGCGATACGACGCTCAATTCTATACTGCCAAGCTGGCACAGCAGGTTTAGGAGGAGAAGCAAGTTTCTTTTCAAAAAAATTCACTCTAGCTACTCTACATGCTGCAACGGCTGCACAGTATAGAATCGAGTGCGTATCACAAAGGTATTTACTATTATCCAAATATTCAGATAATAGCGAATCTAGAGCACACACCAGGGCCATATTTCGTTTATGCATAGGCAAACGCGGTAGGCTAGGTCTACAGCCTGGACTCATAGATCGATATTCCAGCATTGCATCTTCCAAAGCACTCCTTAATTTATCATTGCACTGGTTACTTACGGCAATAGCCTCCACAGCTACAACTTCATCATTATGCGGTGTGTTTGGTACCTCTAAACTTGCAACCTGAGATGAAGTTCGACAGGCGAGGCTATTTCCTATTTCAGAACGTAGCCGCTCAAGTACAACACTATCCAACATGTTACAACGTTGAATAGCCCGTACCTGATCCGATAATCGTTGTGCCGAGACGTTAACAGCTGGTTCAAGATCCTGAAACACAGTTAATAGCCGACTACGGTACGCAGTAAGGTTGATTCCCCCCTCTGTAGCCACAAAATATGCCCGCATGACGTTTTCGTTTATAGAATTAGTCCATCTCATGCGGCGCACATCACCACCGGTAGCGGGAGCCCTATTCGAAGCCTGTGGGCCTCGGGACGCCAAGCAAGTCGGTGGCCGGCCTCTCCCACGCCGCCGCGCTGGTGTTGGTGACGACGGCGGAGAGAAGAACTCGTCGCTGGAACTAGAGCTCGACGCCTCAGCAGCAGTCGGTGTAGCTAATGTGCTCACCGTGGGCTGCGAGGCGGAGCTGTGCGACGAGTCCGGAGGTGTTACTGGTGCTTTGAGTTTGTTCCTGGATCTTGTAATCATTTTGTCGTTGCATTATATTTATTTTCGTTTGCCTTATAAAACATGACATTAAACGTCATATCTATCCATCATCATTAAAATATTATGGTATTTATATATAGGTTTTATTCCGTTGATTTGATGAATCAAAATCATTTTTGTTCCTTTAATGTCAATACATACACAGTTTCTGCAGTAATTTCAATTAATTTATAATATTATTTAAAATATTATCAGCAAAACGACATTTGACGTGTAGGGTTGCCAGGTTATTATATTATTATTATTATTATTATTATAATTTACTTGATTTTTTTTTAGAGTATCATTGAAAAACTCTTCTTTTAGTAACATCATTTTAACTTTATCATGTATAGGTATAATTTTACAGAAGCTGAATAGTTCATGGTAATCATGAACGCATTTAGTTGTTAATGTTTATTGGAACATTTTTTTTTAAATGCGCAATTGCAGCGTGTATATTTTGTCGAGATGAGATTTATACGTTGACTCAGCCAAAAATTTATAGCGCATAAGTAGTGCCTGATATCGTATTTTATATTTTATTATGGAAAATTTTGCAAGTATACCCTAAGTTTAGAACAAACTTGATTTATGTGTTCCTTCCAGTTAATACGGTTGTCAATTGTAAGACCTAAGTATGTTTGATTTTCTACCAGATCTATCGGGGTACAGTAACATGTCATTGTTACCCTCTTGCGACCATGTAAACAATGATGACATTGGAAAATGAGTGATGGTTTGTATTTGTCCCGGTTATTGCTGGAACTAATATACATCAGCTTTGTCTTTTTTTCATTTATTACAAGACCCGCATCGTGAGACCATTTTATCAATAAATCAAATTCCGTTTGAAGCAATTCCTGAGCTTCAGTTACACTACGCGCTGCGGCCACAAGACACGTATCATCGGCGAATTGATATATTTCACATACTTTAATTAAATTAGATAAACTATTGACATAGGTTAGGTAATGTAAAGGGCCTAAAACTGAGCCTTGTGCCGTACCATGGTTTACGCCTCTTGTTGCACTGATGGCATCACATACTTTGACTACAAACTTTCTATCTTGAAGATATTCCTTACACCATGCAAGCAATTTTCCTCTTACCCCATTGTCATATAGGCACTCTATAAGTCTGTCATGTCTTAACGTATCAAAAGCTTTACTATAATCTATAAATACTACCAATACATGTTCTTTTTTATCCAAATGTTCGTAAATACTGTCTGTAAAGGCTGATAAAAGTTTTGTAGTATTTTTTTTTGGTCGAAAGCCAAACTGTTTCTCACTTAAAATTTTATTTTTGTCATAGAATTCATATATTTGTTTACAAATGAATTTTTCTATAATTTTGTCTATGGTTGGTAAGATGGTTATTAGTCGATAATTTTCATATTTTAATAAACTCCTATTTTTATGGATAGGTCTTACAATTCCAGTTTTTAATTCTAAAGGATACTTACCTCTATTTATACATATATTAATTAGATTTGATATGACCGATGTCATTTTTGTAAATATCATTTTTATATCAATGGTTCTAATTCCGTCAATGCCAGGTGATTTGTTATTATTTAAAGACATAATTACTTTTTTAAGTGAATGCGAGTTAGATGGTTTGATTCTCATTATGTTTGATCTCGTTTGAGTAACATTAGCTGGTGTACTATACTGAGTTTTAAGTAGTATCGGGTATGAACATGACGGTATTATTTGTTTAGTGCTTGCAACAAATGTATCGGCAAACTTATTTGCAATATCCTCATATGTGTTGTTTGTAAAAGCATTTTTCAGAACATCGTCAACGGACGATTTGATCCGACCAGTAACACTATTCAAAATTTTCCACAAATTTCTCATATTATTTTTATTTGCTAGAATTTCAGATTTTAAATGACTATTTTTATTTTTGTTAATTAATTTATGCCATAATTTCTAGCTTTATTATAATTTAGTTTAATAACCATATCATTTGGGTATTTAACCCACTGTGTAAATAGTTTGTCCCTATATTCACACGCTTTTATAACCTTTTTGTTAATCCAGTTATTTTTACTACGTGATGAATTATTTTTAACTTTTATTTCATATTTAGATATTTCGTAACACACTGTGAATTTTTTATGTATATAGTTGTATAATTTTATAGGACATTCTATATTGTTAGATTTTCCCAGTCAACTTCACGTAATGAGTTTACAAGTTAAATGTAGATTATTTGGGAACACTCTGTATCGGTATATGAGCGCTTACGCATGCAACAACAATAGCTCGGTGATCCGCCAGTGTCGTTCCGATTGCCGCTGTGAATAGGTCTTCTGTATGGGATCTCGCGTATATGTGATCTATACAAATAACTACCTATGTTTAGTACGCTGGATGACCCACTGTTTTTACAGAAACAGGTCCAAGGCGGCGGCTTGACCTTAAAATTTCACGCTCGCCTCACCGCCTCAAAAAGCGGGATCCAAACTAAACTCCAAAGAAGCTGGATAACGCCCAAACCATTAAAAGAGGCCGCGATGGTAGCCAAACTGTACCGGGAACACAGGGAGGATTTGCGAGGAGTTACTGGGGGCGCCCGGTGTTAAACTGATAGGTAGAGATCGTGTGTTTTTTTAGTCGTTTCAAGTCCGGCTTAACGCTGACAAAAGTAAGAGACCAAACCAAAGCCAGGGGGGGCAGCTGCCCCCCCCCCCTGCCCCCCTCCTGGGTACGCCCATGATACATACCTAACTTCATTGCCATTGCTGTTAACTTAGTCGAAGAAGAATGAAAACCCATAAAATCACAACTTAATTCGGCATTTATCCGCAAAAGAGATCTTCTTTGTATTGTATGTGTTAGGTCCTAAGTTAAGACGTGCTATTTAAAGGTTTTTAAGTAACTCAAAATTTCGTTGGGACAACTCACACAACGCCATCGGATTCCAAACTAAGCAGAGCTTGTAATAGTACAAGCTCTGCTTCCTTTCCTACTTGCTACCATAGGGTAACCAGTAAACAATGTAAATATACTTATATATTTCTAAACACATACATATTATAGATAAATAACACCCAGACATAATAGACCATCGTGCTCATTACACAAACTTTTATCCTGGGTGGGAATCGAACCCACGACCTTGCATAGCGGTCGGATACTCTCCCATTTACAAATTTTTTATTACCTCTGTGGCGCGCCACAGGAAAATTTGTAAATTTAATATTGAAGAGTTAATATTTAGTCATCTGTCTTTAATGTGCACTGATGCAGCAAATTAACTGCATATAATTAGGCTAACAAAAAGTTTATCTTTTATATGCAATTGTTACTTGAGCTATAAAATAGTTTTTATACGGATTACGCAAATGACTGCAGTTGCACAGTGGTAGCGAAGCGAATACAGTGCTGTCTTCGGAGGTTCGACTGCCTCGATGGCCCCGAGGTCCCGGGTTCGATTCCCAAGTCGGAACCAATATTTGTGTGAGTTGTTCGGAGTTTATGTGTTTCCTATGTAAAATGTGTATGTTTTTAGAAATATATAAGTATGTTTATCGGTTACAAAAACCCCATACCACACGCTAATATAAGCTAACTTTGATCTAGAGACGGCGGCGGCGGCGAAAAAAGTAATTCAATTTTTGAAGTGAAAACTTCTTTAGCGGCGTTGAGCACTTTTTCTGTAATGGGTATAAAATCTTAAACTCGCGTCAGGACACGTGATCGAAAAAGCGTAAGATTTTTATCATCATCATCTTTACGTCGATCCCGGTCAATTTTTGAAGGAAAAACTTCTTTTAGCGCGGTACGCATATTTTTAGATGAGATAAAATCTCTGGACTCGCGACCATAATCATCATCATCATCTAACGTTGATTCCGGTCATCTACAGGTCTTATTAAATAATGCTGTGTAATCAATTAGGACTCTTTCAGTGTAGAATTATTTTTTATCATCATCATCTTTACGTCGATCCCGGTCAATTTTAGAAGGAAAAACTTCTTTTAGCGCGGTACGCATATTTTTAGATGAGATAAAATCTGTGGACTCCCGACCATAATCATCATCATCATCAAACGTTGATTCCGGTCATCTACAGGTCTTATTAAATAATGCTGTGTAATCAATTAGGACTCTTTCAGTGTGGAATTATTTTTTATCATCATCATCTTTACGTCGATCCCGGTCAATTTTTGAAGGAAAAACTTCTTTTAGCGCGGTACGCATATTTTTAGATGAGATAAAATCTCTGGACTCGCGACCATAATCATCATCATCATCTAACGTTGATTCCGGTCATCTACAGGTCTTATTAAATAATGCTGTGTAATCAATTAGGACTCTTTCAGTGTAGAATTATTTTTTATCATCATCATCTTTACGTCGATCCCGGTCAATTTTTGAAGGAAAAACTTCTTTTAGCGCGGTACGCATATTTTTAGATGAGATAAAATCTCTGGACTCGCGACCATAATTATCATCATCATCAAACGTTGATTCCGGTCATCTACAGGTCTTATTAAATAATGCTGTGTAATCAATTAGGACTCTTTCAGTGTAGAATAATTTTTTATCATCATCATCTTTACGTCGATTCCGGTCAATTTTTGAAGGAAAAACTTCTTTTAGCGCGGTACGCATATTTTTAGATGAGATAAAATCTCTGGACTCGCTACCATAATCATCATCATCATCTAACGTTGATTCCGGTCATCTACAGGTCTTATTAAATAATGCTGTGTAATCAATTAGGACTCTTTCAGTGTAGATTTATTTTTCATCATCATCATCTTTACGTCGATCCCGGTCAATTTTTGAAGGAAAACCTTCTTTTAGCGCGGTACGCAATTTTTTAGATGAGATAAATTTGGACTCGCTACTCCCCGTTACGATACGCAGCTATAGTGTGTGCATATATGCATGTACCAACGCGACTAGTTTTTCATCATCATCATTAACGTCCATCCCGGTCAATTTTTGAAGTGAATATTCTTTTAGCGCGGTACGCTTATTTTTAGATGAGATAAAATCTCTGGACTCGCGACCATTATCATCATCATCATCTAACGTTGATTCCGGTCATCTACAGGTCTTATTAAATAATGCTGTGTAATCAATTAGGAGTCTTTCAGTGTAGATTTATTTTTCATCATCATCATCATTAACGTCGATCCCGGTCAATTTTTGAAGGAAAAACTTCTTTTAGCGCGGTACGCAATTTTTTAGATGAGATAAATCTCTGGACTCGCTACACCCCGTTACGATACGCAGCTATAGTGTGTGCATATATGCATGTACCAACGCGTTTAGATAAATAAATTATTAATAAATTGAGTTTTCACTTCTGTCGGCACTCCCGGAGTGGTTAGGTTTTTTTTTGGGTTCTTTGCCGGCTCCCTGTATTTGATTTTCGTAATTTACTACATTATCAGTCTACACATGGTACAGGAAGATATAGCTATGTTCTTATTCCAAAAATGTTTTTTTTTTTTCGTGTGGAAATCCTCATTAAGCCATTCGGGAGGATCGCCCCAGGGACTTTATCCGCAATCGCGGTATCGTCTTCAGAGGGGGGGGGGGGGTTCGGGTGTTATCCCGCTAATCTAATATCTTTGGGGAGGATTCGGGTGCTGTCCTACTTTCTTGAGGGGGTGAAAGACGTACGCGAAGTTCTCACGTCACGCCCCCGTCTAAGGCCTGCTTCTTTAAGGACGGCGAGCAGCCCACTCTCCGTCCTCAGGCCCCTGGTCATGGAGGCCGGTGGTCCTGGGTGTAGATCAGACTGCGGCGACTCCGCCGCAGACTACGGAATTCGAGAGGGAGAATTCCCTCCCGTTCCCTCTCCGCCACCTCTTTTGCGAGCATTACATGCTCGCAAAAGGATACAGCGGCGTCCTACTTGCTCCCGCTGGAGATCATGGCTCTTCCCATGGTTTCCAGCGTGAAGACGTCCACACCCAGACCCGCAACGAGGTCCCGGCGCTGCAGCGCCCACGCTGAGCACTCCGCCAGTGTATGCAGCGCCGTATCCTCGCTGCAGTCCCCACAGTGCTGGGACTCTGGTGTTACCTCCAGGTTTATACGCCACAGAAACTTACCGAAGCACCCGTGTCCGGTAAGTATCTGTGACAACCGGTAGGTGAGGCAGCCATGTTGCCTCCCAAGCCACTCCTCCATGATCGGCTTCACCGCCTCAATAGTGGTGTGTCCCCACTTAGGTTGCTCAAGTCGCACCTTCCACGTCTCCATGAGCTCCTGGAGGAGCAAGGATCGCTGGGCGTCGATTTCTGGAGGCACCGGAATGTAATCTCGCTCCAGCGCCACCTTGCGCCATTGATACAACGACGCAAGGGCCCTCGCTTCCAGGTCCCACGGAGGGGTCCCGGCTAGGAGACATGCTGCCTCGACGGAGATCGTGCGGTACCCTCTAATCACCCTGACGGCCATCGTCTTCAACGGGCTATGTAAAATAGCCACGTTGGCAGCCGTCAGGTTTCCCGCCCATACGGGAGCCCCGTAAAGGGCCATGCTCCGCACGATTCCGAGGTAAAGTCTCCTGCAGGGAGCGTTGGGTCCCTTCAAATTAGGCAACAGTCGCGAGAGCGCGGCTGCGGCCCCCCTCAGCTTAGGGACCAAACTTCGGAAATGGTATCCGAAGTTCCATCGGCTATAGAGTACGAGCCCAAGATACTTCATCGAAGACTCGATGCCGATGCTAACGCCCCCTACTTGTATACTGGATCCCGTGGGGAGCCCCTTCCGAGGTCCGTGAAAGCACAGAGCCTCGGATTTGTTAAGGGCCACCTCCAGACACAGTCGCCGTATTCGACCCACGACTTGAGCAACACCTGCTGTGGCCATTAGGGCTGCGTCGTGCTGCGTTGCTCCCCGCGCCGCCACGAGAGTGTCGTCCGCGTAGCATGTTAGGTCAACACCTCTGAGCAGCGAACCGCGCAACACCCAATCGTAGCCGATGTTCCACAGGAGCGGTCCCAGAACCGATCCCTGTGGAACACCGCACGATACTTCTCGCCGTCACGGCCCTAGCCAGCTTGGGTAAGCTATAGCCCTCTCAGATAGGTAGGCCCCAACAATGCGTCGGAGGTAGGGAGGCACTCTGTGATAGATGAGCGCCTCCCTAACGCAGCTCCAAGGCAAGGTATGGAAGGCGTTGGCGATGTCAAGTGACACCGCCATCACCTCTATCTACATTTAAGATTCTTATATTGAACATTACTACATCGCAATAGGGGTAAAAATCCTCTCAAATAATTAAATAGAGACATTATCCAAGTTAGAAAGTGTAACGAGTGAACAAGAATGGGTGGGCTTCATCATATTACGTTAGCGTGCATATTCAATATAAAACTTTTATCAGCCATTAAAGAATGTTGTAGAAAGTGTTTCTTACAAGTTTATTTTATTATTATTTTTTATAAATATTTAATATGCTTCATGTTTCTTTCGTTAAATTACCGCAAAATGGCATCATAAAATCTTAATGACATAATTGTTGTTTTTATACTGTTAATTGATGGCGCCCGTGGCCCCGCGGTCTGTGTTCTGTAAACGATCACTGAGTTACGCAACTTTCACTATAGCTGGTCCTCGGATGGGTGACCACTTTGTGGCATTTACATTTGCGAGCGTTTCCGTGCTTCGGAAGGCACGTTAAGCCGTTGGTCCCGGTTGCCAGTAAAATGGCAGTCGTTAAGCTTGGTTGAAGGCCTTATGGGCGGCTTGAAAATTTTAACAGCAGGAAGCCACAACCTGCGTCTGTCTATTTCAACACGGCAATGGGCTCTCCACCTATTACGTGGGACAGGAATCCACACGGTAAAAAGTGGACATATAATATGCCTCTGCCACCCCTTCGGGGATAAGGCGTGATGGATATTTAATTGACGGCACTTGCTACTCATCTTGAAAACTTGTACGTACCATTACACATTATTTACTGCGGTGGCAGACAGAAACAACGATACCTTACGGAAAGTGGTCATCGTAGTCTATGGACGTTTGCAACACCAGAGGAGCGGCACTCGCGCTGCCGACCCTGTAACATCCTTCTAAGACCATTTTCGAAGAACTCCATACATTATATATTATTATTTTCTAGTGGGGGACGCCGGCACCGCCGAGCGACCGATCCGACCGCGTTTTCTGCCGCCTACTTCGCTCATTTCCCCAGAATTCCTCCTGGCGGATGGGTTTAGGTATCCCAGCAGTTTTATGGCTCCATACATAGACGTTAGGGAAAACCCAGGCATGGAGTTCATTCCACAATCCTAGCGTAAGCAGGATAAAGCTTCTGTCGGAGCTAACCTCACCGTTTTCGCGTTACATTTTTCATAGGTGTTAACCTGATGTCATTACAAAAAAATGAAGAAGAAATGAAGCAGGCGATACTGGTCAGGTTAAAATATACATGAAAGTGATTGTTTCCAAAATAGTAATTTATTCATAATTAAAGGGTATTTACGAGTAACGCTCGTGGCCCCGCTGACTCAGTGTTCTGTAAACGATCACTGCGTTAAGCAACATTTGCTATAGTGGTCCTTGGATGGGTGACACTTTGTGGAATACACGTTTGCGAGCTTTTTCGTGCTTCGGGCGGCACGTTAAGCCGTTGGTCCCGATTGCCAGTAAAATGGCAGTCGTTAAGCCTGGTTGAAGGCCTTATGGCGGCTTGAAAAATTTCAACAGCAGGTCGCCACAGCGTGCGCCTATCCATTTCAACACGGCAACGGGCTCACCACCTGTTACCTGGGACAAAACTGCATACGGTGAAATGTGGGCGTATAGTATATCTCTGCCTAACCCTTCGGGAATAAAGGCGTGACAATATGTATGTATGTATGTTACGAGTAACAGTTGACAACTGATAAATGGTTACTTACCTGAGTAAAAACTTTTTGAACTTAGTACAATATAATTGTTTTATCTGTGGTACAAATAAGGTATCTATTGAACCCATTGAACCATAGAAATAAAAGCGCGTGGCCTACTACACATGGTCACTAATTTTATTTTCGTAACTGAGCAATCGTAGCCGTTGAACATGTAGCGCCATCTAGTAAAGTTGTGTTGAACTACTTCCAAGCTTTATTTTGGATCGCACTGAAAAATTTGTTACTGTAAACAATTCTAGCTGGCTAAAACAGCTTAGACTCACTTCTCATGAACAGAAATTACACGTTGATAGGTACTGGCACGTATACAGAACAAAGCAAACTAACAGTTGGCTTCCGAACTTACATAGCAGTGATGTGCATAACAAAAATTCAGCGTTATCTATCGTCGAAGAGCCGAATTTTGTTTCAATCGAAAACGAGAAAATAGTTTTGAAAACAAACTTTTTCTCTTGTTTTATCTATAACTTAAGTCTAAAAAAGTTTCTAGGCAACCGATGAAAAGTACTTTTCTGCATAGATGCTTCTGAGTTGGCGCAATATAGCACTGTTTTTACTGTTAAAATACTTACATAAGTGATCAAAAATCCTATAATACATTGGGATGAAAACTGCTTAATAATAAAATTTCAGCTCTCTAAGTCACAGAGTTAGAGCTAAATATGGGTTTGGCCGGTCTTGAATGATCCTATGGAACAGGTGGTGAGCCAATTGCCATGTTGAAATGGACAGGCGTAAATTTTGCGACAAGGGGGCCAAGTCTACTAGTTCAATTACGTCAGAAGAGAATAGAAATCGTCGCTCAATAGAGAGCCGACAGAAAAAAATGTCAGTTTTCTTTGTCTATTATTACAATTGCGCTCCAATAGAATTCTATCGGCGGCCGATAGAATGTCATTAACTTTAAAACCCTAGTTTTGAACCGCTGCACGTGTAGCAACTGTAAAACTGTAAGTAGCTCTTAATTTGCATTTTTGGTAGTCTATATTAACATTTTGATAGCTAAAAACAGCTATTTTGTCCCTATTCTGTAGCTTGTCAAGTGTGATGTGAAATATATAATAGATTTAGTAAACTATAGGTAGTTTACTAAATCTATAGGTAAAACTATAGGTATAGACTACCAAAAATGCAAATTAAGAGCCACTTACAGTTTTACAGTTGCTACACGTGCAGCGGTTCAAAACTAGGGTTTTGAACCGCTATGGAATAGAACTAAAACGGCTTTTTATTAGTAAAAAGGTAGACTCGGCTCCTTGCTGTTGCCATGTTACTGGCACCAACGGTTTAATATCCCTTTCAAAGTACGGAAAGGGTCGCTCGTAATAGGAAATGCCACAACGCGGTCTACCATCTGAGGACCAGTCATAGTGAAAGTTGAATAATGCAGTGATCGTTTACAGAACGAAAATGAAATATGAAAAATCATTATTCATGTTGGTCACAAAGTAACACTTATAAACGTCAAGTTTACTGCTTCTACATTTACATTTACTGCCATTTTCGCAAAGCAATAGTCTGAGGAAGAAACTAGAACAATAAAACTCATGGCTGCTCTTTTCTTACCGCCAGTATTTACATTAGTTTGATTTACATGATATTTGACCAATTATATCGTAATGATTTTATACAAAAAGAATAACAAAATCAATGTTGTGTTTAAAATCATATCAAAATGACAGCTAACACTGAGTTAGCAAGGCTACGAACGGTTCTATTAATGTATTGTACCCATCATTATATTTCTTATCTATGGTATTTTGAAATGCGGCCATCACTATTTTGTATTTCCTCTAACCTCAAATTAGTTTCAAATTAATATCCAAGATTAAAAGATAACTGTATGAATGTTCTTAGAAAATAAAACCTTTGAATCTTTTGTGTAAAATGGGGCCAAGTTTTGATTGAAAACCACAGAATTTGAGGTTAGCAGACATAATAAAATATGCGGTTAATTTTTCCGAGAGGTCATAGTGCTACACTAGTAATAAATAAAATTATATGGATATTTAGGAACTTTCTGCTGCTTACACTAGGATTGTGGAATGAACAAAGGTCTTATAAGGATGTTAAAGGGTCGGCAGCGAGAGTGCCGCACCTCAGGTGTTGCAAACGTCCATAGACTACGATGACCACTTTCCATAAGGTATGATCTTTGTCTGCCACCTTAGTGGTATAAAAAATATCACCAAAACTCCGAAAAAAATACATATGATCACACAAAAAATAAATTGCGAACCAGTTATCGAACCTGGGACCTCAGCGCGGTAGTCGAAAGAGAGGAGGTTTCACAGCCATACTAGGTATAAAAAGCTCTCCGTCCCTCTTGCTTAGTAAGTGTTCTCTATAAACTATCTCTCTCTCTCTTTAAACTATAACGTTAAGCACCGACAGTAAGTTATCCTGGGATAGATGAACTATAACTTATGTGAACGTTTGTGTCTTTTCCATTAACGAGGGATTCAGTACTTTAGAAGGTACACTAAGCCGTTGGTCTCAGCTGCTAGAAACATATAAGTCGTTGCCAAGTTAAAGGCCCCATGAACGGCTGGAAAAAATGTCGCAACCTGCCTGTCTCCGTTTTACCACGGAAACAAACTTACCACCTATTATGTGAGACTAAATACGCCTTTTTTTCGTAAGATACGGGGTGTGATGCTCTACCAATATCTCCGGGTCCCAAGCTGAAAGCAGTGCAACTGCTAGACGAGACAAACATAATAACGCACTTGGGAGGTAAGACGACTTGCTCCTTACAATGCCAAAAACCCAGCCACTTCTAACTATTAAAGTAAACCCTAGGCTACATATCCAGTTAGAATTTGGAAGCAAATTCATATTATTATTTACTTATCTATCACGTCTTATCCCCAGAAGAAGAAGAAAAAGAGCACGTGAGCAGATTGCTCAAAAACGAAATAGTCAGAAGTACTCGGATACCCAGACGTGCATATATTAAGCGATTGATGAATTTGCAAGAAGCGAAAGAAGTATGCATGGATCGTGAAGCCTAGCGATCTGTCCTCTCTGACTACCCCGTCAGGGATACAGCGTAAAGCCTTATCCCCGGAGGGGTGGCAGAGGCATATTATATGCCCACTTTACACCATTTGTATTCCTGTCCCACGTAATAGGTGGTGAGCTCATTGCCGTTTGGAAATTCATATTCTCACGCTGCTGACGGGGAAGTAAGACAGTACAGATTGCCAAGCTACACTATCCATGCATACTTCATTCACTTCCTGCAGATTAATATGTTATTATTATTGTTGCAGTAGCGTAGTCATGTATAGATTTGATCAAAGTTCTATCAAAGGAACGCTGCTAACTCCAGTAAAATTTCCCCCACTTTACTGGAGTTCTCAGCGATCCTTTGGTTTCTGCAAACCTCACACGGGACAAAAAACAATATAACTAGTAAATCGTTTACCTTTTAATTTGCAAAGTCGAGAATTAGCTGCCAGATACCACGCACTATGCTATCCGGAACTCACATAATGGAATATTACATGTAAACAAAATTTTCAGAAAGCCTCTATCAAACAGAGCATACACACTATTCAAACAAATTCTAAACTTCTATGTATATCTATACCTACTTATATACGTATAAAGTTAAAGAGTTTGTTTGTCGTGCATCAATCGCAGAACACTGTGATTGATGCACGGAAACGCTCGCAGATGGAAATACTAAAAAGCGGTCACCCATTCTTAACCAGCCATAGTGAAAATTGCTTAACGCAGTAATCATTTACAGAACACTGAATCAGCGGGGCCACGAGCGTTTCCCGAATTAAAGAATGTGTTTGCTTGTTTATTTGTTCGGTTAAACGCGCAAATTTTGGGAATTACTGGTTCGAATTGAATTATTATTTTTGTGTTTTTCTTAATTATTCCAGAGTTTTGTTAATTATTCCAGAAATAGCGAGACATTAACAGATTAACAAAAAAAAAGGGTGTATTTATGTACACGCGTTAGAAGTTACTACCACAACTCTTTGTTTGTAACAGGAATGATAAATTACTTAGAAACAGAAAAAAACATCAAAAGAATGAAAACTACTTTTAATGTAGTTATAAGTTGTCATTGACAAACACTTATCAGCTAACTTCAGGGTGTTTATAAGTGGTCATGGAAACACTTATCAGCTAACTTTATTGTTTCGGTTTTTCGCGACGGTCTGCGACCGCATGTAAAAATTTACTGTCATAATTTTTCCCTAAAGCGCCAAAAGAAGTTCATCTTCAAAAATTTTTTTTTCTTTATTTTAAAATTAATACCCTACGGAATCAAATCGCTATCACGGAGGTTCAAAGTATGTCACGCGAAGCCGTGGGGCTCAGCTAGTAACTTATATGTAAACCTATCAGTACTTTAACTAAATTCATATGTAGGTATATACACATTGCTCACTATTTACAATGTTTATCAATTTATTCATTCAACACCAACACATGTAACTATTACAGCCATATCCTATTAAGTATTGTGAACTGAAACTGCGTGATAAGCCTTAATTGAATGTACTTTTATCTACATCATTACAATAGTGTTGATAACGCGTGACGTCAATTCCAGGCAAAATAAGGAAACTTTTGATAAATAAATGGAGGACAATAAAACTATTAAACAGAGTGCCAAGTGTGGGGTACTGTGAGTAGCGATATTCGCCCTCTAAAACACGCACACAGACAATGGTTATCAATGGGATTTACTAAAAAGATAGTATACTATATTACTGTTTTTTTTTTTAATATATGTGTCCATCCGTTGCCTATAAGAAATAGCGTTAAGACCGCCTATTGTACATATTATTAATATATGTTATATATGTAGTCATGGTAGGCCGAGGCTTTTCTATGTAGACCAAGTGAGCTGATTGCTCAAAAACGAAAGTCTAAAGTACTCGGATACCCAGACGTGCATGTATGAAGCGATTAATGAATCTGCAGGAGGCGAAAGAAGTATGCCTGGAACGGGAAACCGTGCGATGTGTCCTCTCTGACTACCCTGTAAGGGATACAGCGTGAAGATAGTTAGTTAATTAGTTAGTTAGCAATACACGTAATCCTTGGCATTAATAACATGATTGTTGTACAAACCCCTTCGGGGATAAGCCGTGATTGATAAATAAATAAAGAATATTCTATTATATTCTAAGAAACTAATTAGAATATTCTACTTATATTTACCATATTTAAGTTTTAAGAAGCGCTCGTGGCCCCGCGGTCTCAGTTTTCGGTAAACGATCACAGAGGTACGCATCTTTCACTATGGCTGGTCGTCGGATGGGTGACCACTTTGTGGCATTTACATTTGCGAGCGTTTCCGTGTTTCGGAAGGCACGTTAAGCCGTTGGTCCCGGTTGCCAGTAAAATGGCAGTCGTTAAGCCTGGTTGAAGGCCTTACAGGCGGCTTAAAAAAATTTCAACAGCTGGTAGCCACAGCCTGCGTCTGTCTATTTCAACACGACAATGGGCTCACCACCTATTATGTGGGACAGGAATCCACACGGTGAAAAGTGGGCATATAATATGCCTCTGCCACCCCTTCGGGGATAAGGCGTGATGGATATTTATTTTGAGTTTTAAATCAGTACTTTTAATTTAAAAAATATTGCGACCTGTTTAGTGATTTCTGACCCACAATTTTTTAATTTTTATTATAATGTGATCCTACCGTTTCTACTCCTTTCAATTTAGTTGTAACTTTTGTTTGCCATATTAGCCTATCAATTTCGCTCATAGTAGAGATTTTTTTGTGCGACAAAGGTACCTCACATCCACCAGTCATCTCCCAGTTCATATAAGGAGCGCCTCTCCTCCGGGGTTCCCATCATTACGTCGATTACAATAATTCTAAGAATGTTATCTACCTAGAGAAAATGTAACGTTTACTAACTTTCTGTTTACACGATATGTTTGTGTGTGCTGTGTGCATAGACGGAGTAGTTTACGATACACCGAGCATGGTGTATGTCGAAGGACTTCTTATCTCTACGTACTGTAAAAGCAATGACGTCATAATGCGCATGAGTCTTATATAACACAGTCGCCGGTACTTGTAGTATAGTAACGTATAAGTTTTATAATTAAATGTAAGTAAATGGGCATTTAATTTAAATATGAAATTCTAAGGGCCGTATTCCAGAACGTTTCTCAATACTCAATCGATGCTTGAGAGTAATTTTATAAGGCAAATACTAGCCTCAAGTGTTGATTGAGTATTGAGTAACGTTCTGGAATACGGACCTAACACCGTGTGTAGTGTCTGGGCATCAATTCCAGTAACTTCGAGTTTGTGTACATCGGCATTTTTTACATCTTTTATTTTTATTGGAGCGAAGCTTCATGAAGCAAGAAGAGTAAATGTTTGACTTTGAACTACACCGTATCGACTTGACTTATTTTCAAAATTAAAAAACATGTTTTTGAGCATAATGAGAAGTAGGTTGTTACGTTGAGAAATTTAAGAAATCGATATTAGTTTATAAGTTACTAGCTGTCCCGCCCGGCTTCGCCCGTGACATACGTCGAACCCCGTGGCACCCATTTAATCCCGTTCTTTAATAATTTCACATTCACAATAATGTATGAACATTTTCCAAATTCATTGATTACTTCTCCGCTCTCCAGTACTTAGGTACCTACCTACCCGCACGGCCCGGTCTAATTAAATTAATTTCTTTGAGCCTAATTTTGAATTTGCGTGGAAAGGGACAAAATAATCTTCATGAAATGCTGAAGCCAACTAACGTAGTAAAAATGATAAGGATTAATAGCATATTTGTGTAAATAGCCTTCAAATTACCGCTTAATAATTGCTGTTTTTATTAAGTATTATAGTAGATATAGTATGTTATTCTTAAGATATAGACATATGTCGTCGCGGACTTTTTTGTAGACCTTTATTAGATACACAATTGCACCATACATTATTTTGTTATATCTCAAAGGATTTAGGCAGCGTTTTTGTTGACAGCTCCCAGACGGCTTATTTAATCCGACATTCCCAACAAATATCGTTATGATTTGGTCAATATATACAAAAACTTAACAAATTATACATAAAAACCTTCTATGAGACTCTCTCTAACTATTAAAAAAAACCGTATCGTAATCCGTTGCGTAGTTTTAAAGATCTAAGCATACATAGGGACAGACAGCGAAAATCGACTTTGTTTCATAATATGTAGTGATACATATAGTTACAGTTATATATATAGTTTACAGTAAAATTTAATTGTGTATAGGAAATCACATGTAAATAAAAAAGCGTGCACTTTTCAATTCTTTATATAGGTTTATAAATATTTTATTATTTATCAATCACGTATTATCCCCGAAGGGGTAGCTGAGGCATATTAAATGCCCCCTTTGCACCATGTGTGTTCCTGTCCCACGTAATAGGTGGTGAGCCCATTGCCGTGTTGAAATAGACAGACGCAGGTTGTGGCTACCTGCTGTTGATTTTTTTCAAGCCGCCATAAGACCTACATCGTAACTTAACGACTGCCATGTTACTGGCAACAGGGACCAACGGCTTACCGTGCCTTCCGAATTACGGAAACGCTCGCAAATGTAAATGCCAAAAAGTGGTCAGCCATCCGTGACCAGTCACAGTGAAAGTTGCGTAACTCAGTGGTCGTTTACAGAACACTTTTTGTTAACACACATAATTTTTGTGTTAACGTTAACAGGTTTATAAATAGGTTTATTTAAAGAATTAGAATCAGTTAAATGCTCCGCACCAATTATATTCTGCAAGCGACTGCGGCCTCCCAAGTATTTTTTATTCTTCTTGACCCCGTCGTTTACCAACGAATATTTTGGTCCAATATGACATTCGTGAAGATTTCCACACTTAGACACGAATACAATTATTCCAAACTATAGAATTTAATTCAATTGTATCTAAAATTACCTGAGATTGTTCATAGGTTATGACCCGACCTTACTGACCTAGAATAAGCAAGAAACTCGGTCAGATGAATTGTTTTAGAAATTATCTGGGCCTTGAACCTTCTCAATGTGAAAACATGTAATTTAAAAGGTGATTTTCTTGGAGATAATTAAGTTGTGCTGTGTGAGAGTGTATGTGAACGGTACGGTGCAGGGGGCCAAGTCTACTAATGCAATCGCGTCAGAAGAGAATAGAAATCGTCGCACAATAGAGAGCCGACAGAAAACATTGTCAGGTTTCGTAGTCAACTATTACTCATACAAATGCGCTCCAGTAGAATTCTATCGGCCGGCCGAAAGAATGTTATTAACACGTGTAGCGCCTGTTACATTGTAATGCATGTTTACTTACGTTAAATCTTTTATTATTCATTCTCTCAAATTATCTGCATGGACATTATCTGTAGCATTCCTAGGCCTTTATATTTAGAAAGTCTTTATGCTCTCTTAATGTTTGTTTACCCTTTGTAATTTGTAATGTCAGTTAATGACAAGCCTAGGTTTTATTTTTAATTTATTGCTAGAGCTGCCAGTAGGTTAGGTTGTATAGATATTAAACCTTGTTAAAAATTTATATTCTTAAAATAATGTTGTTTAAATTTTGAAATGCTCTGTAAAAGAAGGGAGTCGGGGCCGTCAAATCAGTCTACTTTTGGTGTTTGCCTTGTGATGAGCTTCTGAGAAATAGTGCTGAGTGAGAGGGTTGTGCCCTCTGAAATAATAAAGTGATTGTCTGCAGTGGCTTGTGACGCCGACGGCTGGTAACTTCCAGCCCTCTGCCTGCTTTGAATTACCGCGACCTGCTTCTTGGAGGTCGGCGACGTGGAGGCCTGACTCGAGGCCCCTTCATAGCGACGTGGAGGCCTGACTTGAGGCCCCTTCCTGGCAACGTGGAGGACTACTCGAGGCCCCTTCTTAGCGACGTGTGCTGATAACCTGCTCTTTTAAATAAACCTTCAAGAGCTTAATTTACCCCCCGGTTTTCCCTGGTCTTATATTTATATTTTTAACTTGTATTAAATTAATTTTACCTTTCCATTTTTTTTTTACTTTTTCTCTTAAGCTTGAAAATAATTAAAGAGGGGGGTTAGTAAGAAGTTAGGCGCCAGACACAAATTTCCGGGAGGGGAAAATGTAAGGTCTAGGAGATAACTATCACCAGAACTGGAGTCCCGGCTTAAGAGAAAAAGTAAAAGACGCGCTAATCTCAGGAACTACAGGCCGGATTCTAAAAATTCTTTTTGTGTAAGATATTCCATTTATCAAAGAAGACTATATATAATCACGATACTACCCTGGAGAGCGAAGCAGTGGTCATAAATGTCGACAAATAAGGCAAACAAAAAAAAATGAAAAAATATAAGTGGCGGGATTAAATAGGTGCGACGGGAGTTAGAAATATGTCACAAGCGAAAAGTGGGGGGTCACCTAGTTAATTGGGAACTGGTTTGATGTATGTCACGAGCGAATTCGCGAAGTTTAGCTATTTAAATATGAATGCAGTTTTTTATCAATAATGTATACGATATAATTAATGGTTTTATCAATAGATATAATTGCCGTAAGTTAACAAGAATTTAACTTTAATTAACAAACTGAAATAACAAAAAAAAAGCTTTGACGTCAAAGCTGAAAAAATGGCGCCAATGTTAAATTATCTGTGGGATTGGAATCGTAAAATCGTAAATAAATGTTTTTTTTTGTCACATTGAACTCTGCTCAAATGCTCACAGCTGAACTTAGGATGTTTTTTTTTTGTAATTATTTTATGACCAGGTCATATACCTTTTAGCCAAATCTTAATTCATATTTCCTTAACGTCATTGTCCTCTACGTCTTAGTCAAGTCTAGTCTTACGTCAAGATTAGTTTCACCCCAGTATAATAGTGGTTGTTATACTGTGGTTTTCAGTTGATTTTAAGCGGCAAGAAAGAAAATCGCATTTCAATGCATATATATGCAGTGACTGTCTTTCACTAAAACACGTTAACACAACTTTTATGTCTAAGAAACCACCACTCCCGCACATAAAACAAAATAAATGTATTAGTTTTAGAAAATAATAGACAGCAAGCGGCCGCTTTTGTCATTTTTCCCGCGTAGAGTTCAATTTAGGTGGGATAGATACGCTTATCCAAAGACAAAAAAAAAAGACGTGTGGCACTCGGAGACTGCCGCGATAAAGCTATTGCATAGCATACCTTTGTTTTTCTTTGATATTAACTCAAGTTACACTAAAAAAACAAAAAAACCCAAAAAAAAAAACACCCTCAGCCACACCCTCACCCTCGCCCTCGCCCTCGCCCTCGCCCTCGCCCTCGCCCTCGCCCTCGCCCTCGCCCTCGCCCTCGCCCACGCCCTCGCCCTCGCCCTCGCCCTCGCCCTCGCCATCGCCCTCGCCCTCGCCCTCGCCCTCGCCCTCGCCCTCGCCCTCGCCCTCGCCCTCGCCCTCGCCCTCGCCCTCGCCCTCGCCCTCGCCCTCGCCCTCGCCCTCGCCCTCGCCCTCGCCCTCGCCCTCGCCCTCGCCCTCGCCCTCGCCCTCGCCCTCGCCCTCGCACTCGCTCTCGCCCTCGCCCTCGTCCTCGCCCTCGCCCTCGCCCTCGCCCTCGCCCTCGCCCTCGCCCTCGCCCTCGTCCTCGCCCTCGCCCTCGCCCTCGCCCTCGCCCTCGCCCTCGCCCTCGCCCTCGCCCTCGCCCTCGCCCTCGCCCTCGCCCTCGCCCTCGCCCTCGCCCTCGCCCTCGCCCTCGCCCTCGCCCTCGCCCTCGCCCTCGCCCTCGCCCTCGCCCTCGCCCTCGCCCTCGCCCTCGCCCTCGCCCTCGCCCTCGCCCTCGCCCTCGCCCTCGCCCTCGCCCTCGCCCTCGCCCTCGCCCTCGCCCTCGCCCTCGCCCTCGCCCTCGCCCTCGCCCTCGCCCTCGCCCTCGCCCTCGCCCTCGCCCTCGCCCTCACCCTCACCCTCACCCTCACCCTCACCCTCACCCTCACCCTCAACCTCACCCTCACCCTCACACTCACTATCATCTCGTCTCGATCCGTGCGAGCTTCGTACGATAGTACCATATAATAAATGAATATACACGTTAAGCCTTCGTCTTAGGTTTTTTTCCTTACGGAATTTCTTGATTAAAGCCCACTCAAAGCCCGCGATGAAAACTATGCAATAGCTTAATAAATACATTTTGTGGGACAATTAATAGTTAATACTCTTTGACACATACTCGTAGATAAAACTACTATGATACATGGCCGTGTACTGAAGATTTCCCGTTTCTTTTTCCCACAGGAACTTGTTTATACCTAATGTTAGTAGAAACTAGGGTAAGATTAGTATTATCAAACAAACAAACATACATACAATTTACTCTGTATATTAATATAGATTGCGTCTGAACACCATCATCCCTCGTCAGTCATTACATCACTTGCAGATTGGCATAAGCCTTTTCATATCTTTATTGGGAGACCCTAGAGAGTCAATTTATCTTACGGTAATCCAATCTAACACAACACAGACCATATTTTTGCGGTAACCTAGTTCCGCTGTACAATAGCATGATGTCTGGTCGAACAATTTGTCACTTACGCAACGAGACCTCAATTCATAGAGTAATCACATCTGGAACTAAACGGATATTTTTTATTTCCCTGATTGGTGATTCAGTTTTATATATCCGAAGCCAAAGTTACGCCATCGATACCAATTTTTAATTTGTAACAATAGCTTACTCATTGCGGATAATAAAAAAATTTAGAATTGTTTTTAGCTTGTCAGACTGGCTGAAAATTGAAATATTGCTATAGCGCCAGCTATCGTGGCAGAGGCTGCACAGGAAATGTGGAGTGTGGTGGACGCTTGCTATCAATTATTTTCTAAAACTAGTGCATTACTTATTCTTGTTTTATGAGATAAAGGACTCTTAGGGCCGTATTCCAGAAAGTTTATCAATACTCAAGAAACACTTGAGAGTAGTTTTTATAAGTAAAAAACTAGTCTCAAGCGTCGATTGAGTATTGAGGAACGTTCTGGAAAACGGCCCTTAGACACAAAATATAGTTTAAAAAAACTAAAAAAACACGCTTTAATAGCAAATCGAACTAAAAATCAGAAAATATTAATTTTATTCAACTGTTATAAAAAGAATACTAACTCAATATATTTCAATAATTTTCAAAAATTCTAAAATAATAATAAAGTTATGAAAAGAAAATTAATTTAATTGTAAAAAAGCGTGGGGTGCGCGATATTGAATGTTGTAAATATATAATTAGTAATTATTTGTAAACATAGAGTTAGTGTAGAAATTTGATATAAAAAGCACCCCACGCTTTTTTACAATGAAATTAATTTTCTTTTCATAACTTTATTTTTATTTTAGAATTTTTGAAAATTATTGAAACATATTGAGTTAGTATTCTTTTTATAACAGTTGAATAAAATATGAATTAAAAGTTATTTTCTGATTATTAGTTCGATTTGCTATTAAAGCGTGTTTTTTTGTTGTTTTAAACCATTTTTATTTTTTAGTTCGATTTGCTATAAAACTGTTTTTAATATGTACAGACGTGTTAACAGTTGTATCTCGATGGGAAACATATTCAAGGATTTCTATGTTACCAACATAAACAGCGAGACATAGGGCCGTATTCCAGAACGTTTCTCAATACTCAATCAACGCTGGAGAGTAGTATTTATAAGGCAAAAACTAGCCTCAAGCGTTTCTGGAATACGGACCATAGTGGTGTAACTTTATTTGCGAACAAGTCGCGCAGACCGCGCTCTTGTCCATCTCTTTTGCTCTCACGCAGAGGACCTGTATTAAAATCATGAATCCTGGCGATCCTAATTAGATAATGAGATAAGCTTATCAAAACATTGTATTGTCGTCGATCGTTAATAAGTCTACAACGTTTAAAGTAAATCTGATCGCTTAAAGTTGGGCAAAATCGAGTCCAAACGAGTCAGTTACATACATACAAACAAACAAACATACAGGTGAAACTAATAAAAGCGTGTTAAAAAATGTGTCATACGTGCTACAGTATCGCAGTGAATGCGATTTTTCATTAATTCGCGCAATCTCCACCGCAATTTTCAGTTACGCTTAGACCATATTACTGGCGCAAGACTGACTTTTATTTAAGAAAATGCTTGACTAAGAAGTAAAAGACGAAGATATTAGGTTATACTCGTAAGAAGAATTAAGGAAAAATCTTAATCTTAATATAATATTATAAATGCGAAAGTTTGTATCGATGTTTGTTACTCTTTCACGTAAAAACAACTGAATAGATTTTAATGAAACTTTACAATAATATAGCTTATACATCAGAATAACACACAGGCTACTTTTTATCCCGGGAACAAGTCCCTGTGGGAAACCGGAACGGAAAAAAAATCTCTACGCGGGCGAAGCCGCGGGCGTCAACTAGTATGAAATAAATATGATTTAGCTAAAAGCCTAAAAGGTCTTAGTAGCCAACTCATAAATAATTATTTTAAAAAAGTTACTTAATTTTACGTTTGGCGGAATCTTGCTGTAATTTCTAAAACTATTTTAGTGCATAATTCGTGTTATATTTATAAACTTTTACTTTTAAACATGCTGCGTAGACTTTTAGGCGTATTTAAAAAATAATATTTATACAATCGACCACCGAATTGTGATTCATCAGGTGAGAAATCTTAATTTTAAATTAAGATTTCTAGAAGCCAATTCGGAAAATTTTAAATAGACAAAAAGGAATTTTTGCATCAGGAATCGATTTTTTTTTTCAAAATACTGATTGTCTTTGTAGAAAGAAAAATGCATAAAATGTATTAGTGCCATAAACTAAAACATACATAATATTAATACTATATTTTTTTTTTATTGAACTCTATATTGGTATAGAGTTCAATAAAATTACAGATAGGTATAGATTACAGATAGGGTTCAACCGAACAAACAAACTCTCCAGCTTTATAATATTGGTATTATAAAGCTGGAGAGTTTGATTGTTCGGTTGAACCCTATCTGTAATCTCAGGCACTACTGGTTCGAATTGGCGTCTACTAGTTCAACGCACCAGACGCGTTTACCAACTACACCATCGAGACCTACTTGAAACTGACAAATCAATCCACTTATTCACGTCTTAAGGCGACAAGTCCAACCCGAGACTCAAAATAGTTTCCACTTTAAAATTGAAATTTAGATATAAATAATAATTGATTCTTAATTTTTTTTCTAGATTAATAAACGACAAGCCAAAGATTCGAAGTATGTCACAAGTGAAGCCTCAGCTAGTAAATATACGTGGAAGGATTATTATTTTTAAACATTTTCAACACCTTGATCTAAAATGTCTAGATGTTATGCTATCTTGACCTTCAATAGGTTCAAGCCGTTCTAAGTTGCAAGATCCGTGTTATAGTGGTTTTACAGTGGATGTAAGGGGCCCCACCAAGTTCACTAGGGCCCAAGCGACCTCACCTGCTAGCGGCGCACCAGTAGACGAGGCGACAAGGCAGGCGCCCGTAAGTGTTCGGGAGATCAGATGCCATCGGGAGATAATGCCGAAAATCGAAAGCCAAACGATGACTGCTCCTACCAGCCAAGTTAATATGGAGCCCTGGCTCAAAATGCGGGTAGGGTGTGGAAGCAGCTATACACTTAGCTGTAGAAGAAGTGTTACTACTGTGTACTTCTTTTATTAAGAAGCGAGTGTTCTTTAAACGATCACTGCCCTAATCAACTTTCACTATGGATGGTCCTCGGATGGGTGACCACTTTGTGGCATTTACATTTGCCAGGGTTTACGTGCTTCGGAAGGCACGTTAAGCCATTGGTCCCGGTTGCCAGTAACGTGGAAGTCGTTAAGCCCAGTTGAAGGCCTTATGGGTGGCTTGAAAATTTTTAACAGAACGCAACGCAACGGTAATGGACTCGCCACCTGTTACGTGGGATAAAAGTGCATACGATGAAATGTGGGCGTTAGTATGCCTCTGCCAACCTCTTCAGGGAGAAAGGCGTGACAATATGTCTATGTATATGTCATTTTTTTATCCAAAGTAGGGTTGCAATATGGAACCAATAAAAAATAGTCTGAACAGGTAACGATAGTAAAAATTCTTGACATATTTCTCTTATGTCAAAAACGTGAATGTAGAAACTGTCGGCTAAAGTCGGATGCCAGTTCCGCCAGGCCGACAGCACCGTCAAAAATATTACCGTACCCATTAACTAACTTCCTACCTTCCATCATAATTTAAATTCTGTAAATTATAATTTTATTCAATTACCGAAAACCACCGTGAATGATTTAGTGTTTGTTACACAATGTGTTTTGTTATTTCTGGGTTTTTAACCGACTTTCAGAACTGAGTAGGTGCTCAAATCGACTTCGTCGGTATTTCAGTTAATTACATGTTATGAAGTTATGGGTGTAAGTGGCCCATCAAGATCTCCGGGGCCTGCAGACGCAGTCGCCATTGAGGAGTTAGGAAGTAAGACAGTACTTAACTCCAAACATGGCCGAAAATCACAATAAGTTTTCAATAAGGGTATGTAAAAACATTTGGAATAAGCACCCGTCTCAGTAACTGGGTTATATAGGATGCTATGCCGGACACCTAACCGACTAAACCACACAGAGCCCTTCCATTTGTCTATAGGAGTCTCGGGTGTCCCCTCGAAGGATAGCCCCGGGGCTCCCGACAGACTTTATCCGGGGGGAGAGTGGTCGACACCCGACGGTATTACTCCGCTATTTAGGGGGTTCGCGTGTAATCCCGCTTCTTTGGGAAGGATTCGGGTGCTATCCTACTTCCTTGAGCGGGTGAAAGGCGTACACGTAGTTGTCACACCACGGCACAGTCTAAGGCCTGCTTCTGTAAGGACGGCGACAAGCCCACTGTTTAAGTATAGTCAGTATTGTATAGTATAGTGAGTTTAGTGTCATCGTGATCATCATCCGAGCGTCTGTCCCAGTTGCGTCTCGCGACGCCCGGGGTCCGCTTTCCTACATTTTCTCCTCCACTTCGCACGGTCGTCGGCATCCCCTGTAGTGAGATCATTGGCATGCATGTCATCCCTTACGACGTCAAGCCAGCACTTCTTAGATCTTCCCCTCTTTAGTAGTTTGGTGTACGCTATGGAACAGAAACATGGCCATTATCAGTGGTCCTCAATGAGAGGCTGGATGTCGCCCAAAGAACAATGGAGAGATCGTATCCGCAGCGAAGAAATTCGAAGGAGAACCCGGGTCACCGACATGGCCGAAAAAATCGCCCGACTTAAGTGGCAGTGGGCGGGCCATATTGCTCGTAGAGATGACGGCCGATGAGGCTGGTGAAGTTTGTGGGAACATGCTGGATGCGGGCGGCACAGGACCCAACCTTTGATGGAGGCCGATACCCAGCGTGGGCGTCCAATGGGCTGAGATGATGATGATGTTGAGTATTGTGCGTCTGTCTGTACCTATCTATCTAATTTGAAGTGAAAAGGAAATCACGCAACGCAAGGATGGCATTAGATTTAAGCCGGTTATCACGAACAATAATAATCCTTCTAGATAAGGCATAACTGGTTTCTACGTCAGTTCTGCATTATTTTACTGAGTAAATGTTGAAAATGGTTTGTTCCAACAAAGTATTTATTCTATTACAACAAAATAATGAGTAGAACTAGTAAAAAAAGGCTCCATAGTTCTATCGTAGAACTATTCAGTAGAACTTTTGGTAACGAACCTTGAAATTGACGTCATTTGCAATAATATTACTGTACATTATAAATACTATTCTTGTATAAAAGCATCCCTTTTAGGATTTGGAGATGCATCGTCGCTAATAAATAAGCACACGTCTATCTTCATAGAAAAAACATTAGACGAATTTAGGCGGCAAAGTAAAGAATGGCGCAATCTTTTCGTAAGAGTATTTTATTAGTAAAAGTAGTAAGTAAAAGTATACAATAACACGTAAAAATGTGGATTCTTATCACGGAGTAGATAATAACAGATTCTTTTACATAAAAATTTCAGCAACGTACAATAGTGAAGGATTGTAATTATAAAGTAGGTAGTGAATATTACCTATGCATTCATTGGTGATGATGAAATCTATACTAATATTATAAAGTTGAAGAGTTTGTTTGTTTGGTTGAACCCGTTAATATCAGGAACTGGTGGTCGAATTTGAAAATTTATTTTTGTGTTGGATAGTCTATTTATCGAGAAAGGTTATAGGCTACATATCATCACGCTATTCACCTGGAGAGCGGAGCAGTACTTATAATTGCCGACAAAACGGGCAAGTTTTATACAATTTGTAGAAAATTAGAAACGACGTGATTAAATAGGTGCGACGGGAGGTCGAAATTTGTCACGGGCGAAGCCGTGGGGGTCACCTAGTAGTGAAAGAAATGCGATCTCCACAGAAGCATCAATTACGCGTCCGTTACTTTAGTGGTGGGAGTGCATCCGACTGCTACGCAACAGGTCGTGGGTTCGATTCCCACCCAGGATAAAACTTTGTGTGATGAGCACGATGGTTTATTCTGTGTCTGGGTGTTATTTATCTATAATATGTATGTATTTAGAAATATATAAGTATGTTTATCAGTTATCTAGATCCCATTACACAAGCTAATATTTGCTTACTTTGGGCTAGATGGCGCTGTGTAAAAAGTGTCCCACAATATTTATATTTTATTTATTTATTTTAAGATTTGACTTATAATATCCGTGCTGATGTTGCACTGGGTAGGTTTACACGCGAGAGCGTTATATAAGTTTATATAGGATATTCACGCAGAACGCCGTTTAAGTCTTACTGTATTTCACTAACACTAAGTTAAGATACCAAATGTTACTAACTAATAATAATATGGAATCTGTCTGAAATAAAAATCATTATTATTATTATTCTCTTTATTTACAATACAGACATACAAATTAAATTTTTAAATATATCTAAAGTAAATACATTTAAAAATATAAAAAGTAGTGGCCCACCGGTATCGGGTACAGGGACCAAGCAACCGGTGGTTAGGGCTCCAGAGATAGGAACTCCTGACAATGCGTGCCGTGTCGAGGAGAACTGCCTTCTGCATCAAACCTTTGATCCAACAGCCTAACGCGAGCCTCATAAGATGTTGGTCGAGGCTCTTGGCAATCAACCCATGTGCTGATACGACTATCGGGATAATGATTGCCGAATCCACATCCCACATGTCAACAATCTCGTGAGCCAAGTCCAAATATTTCAATTGTTTTTCTTTTTCTGCTTTCACGAGATTTTCATCATGTGGTATGGTAATATCAACAATCATTGCGCGACGCTCTAATCGATCTATCACCACTATATCAGGCTTATTGGCAACAATAGTCCTGTCAGTAATGATAGATCGATCCCAGTACAGTGTGATACGACCATTTTCAAGAACTGGGTCGGGTACATACCTGTAATAGGGCACCTCCAAATCCACAAGTTTATACTTAAGAGCTAGTTGCTGATGGACAATCCTGGCTACTTGATTGTGTCTATGCAAATACTCCCCGTTAGCAAGACGAGAACAACCAGAAATAATATAAAATTCTTAAAATAATATAAAATCTTAAAGATTCACCCGGACGATTACATGCCCGACAAATGTCAATCGTACCATCCTTCAGAATACACTTTCGGTACTTATTCGTCATTACTACTTCGTCTGTAATTGCAAAGACAAAACCTTCAGTTTCCCCAAAGAGGTCCCCAAACCGTAGCCAGGAAACAGATGCTGTTAAATCTACATCGGACCCATATAGGGCCCGAAAAAATCGTCCATGCAGCTCCTTACTCTTCCATATCTCCTTGCGTTCATCAGTAGTGAGTATAACAGATTTGCGCCAGTTCTCTTTAGCCAGACTAAACGGGGAGAGTCCATTATCTACTGCTACCACACACCGATGCATACCCATATTCGCTGACAGAAAATATTCTCTAAGGTTGCATATCTCGCGGTTGTGGAGAGTCTTAACATTCAAGAAACCTCGACCCCCAAACTTCCGCGGGATATACAACCTTATAACAGACGAACGTGGATGGTGCATCCGGTATGTAGTAAGCAGAGTACGAACATTTCTATCAAGGGTTTACAACTCAGTTTGAGTCCATCTGAGTATGCCAAAGGAGTAGGTTAAGAATGGTATGACCCAATCATTAAAGGCGCGAACCTTGTTTCCACCCGATAAAAGACTTTTCAGTACTTTCTTCAGGCGGCCCAAGAAACGCTCCACCCATGATTGTTTCATACCCCTGTCATCAATTCCTAATGCCTGTGACATACCCAAAGATGTTGTAATTGTGGTGAATAATAAATAAATTAAAAAATTAAAAAAAAATTGTAGGTTTCATTTGCAGAAAGGGATCTAAGTTTTGTGGAATCTGAAAGTTCCATGCCTTCAGATTCCACAATCTCACCTCTTTTAACATGCATGGTTGCACATTTGTTTACACCAAACTCCATTTTGAGAGAATTACTAAAGTTTTCAGTTGCCTTTAGTAAGTCTTTCAATTGGATATCGTTGGAGGCAAAGAGTTTCAAATCATCCATGTAAAAGAGGTGGGATATAACTTGACCACTTCTATGCAAATGATAGCCCAGCCCTAAACCCTCTAATATTGTACTGAGAGGGTTAACAGTTTGAGTCCTTTGTGGTTTTGTCTAGCACAGACAAAACCACAAAGGACTCAAACTGTCACCCTGGAAAATACCCCTCTTTATCTTTATAGGTTCATCGTCACCTAGATTTTTTCGACATCCTGGATAGCGAAGGACCGTACTCCATTGCCCCATACATGTCTCCAAGAAGGTGCATAGAGTTGCATCAATCTTATACAACTCTGGCACCCTCATGAGCCATGAATGTGGCACGGAGTCATAAGCCTTCTTATAGTCTATTCAAGATGCCGCTAAATCCCTTTGTTTACGACGAACCTGTTGGCTAATAGTCGTATCAAAAATAAGAAGTTCTTTAGTACCACGGGCCCCAGTCCTACATCCATTCTGAGAGTCTGACAGGATGGAATTTTCTGTTATATGAGAGTTTATTTTTACTCTCAGAATAGATGTAAGAAGTTTGTACAACGTGGGAAGACACGTTATAGGTCTATAATTTTTGGGGTCCATGGTACCACCAGACTTATGTAGCAGGTGGGTTACTCCAGTGGTCATAAAACTAGGAAGCAACCCAGATTCCAAAGATGATTGAAATTGAGATGCCAAACGACTATGTGAACTCCGTAGCCACTTTAGCCAAAAATTGTGCAGTCCGTCTGGTCCTGCAGATTTCCAATTAGGAAGTTGACGGACTGCATTAGCAACATCATCAGATGTAATTAATGTTGGCTCCATTGGATTAATAGAGTCACACATTCGCTTGACATCTCGCATCCATTCACCTTTTGTATGGGTGACAGGCACTGACCAAATACTACGCCAAAATGAGTTCGTAACTTCAGTATCTGGTAAATGCATGTCACCCACAGTATCTGGTTGCTCCCAATTAGCAACCGGGACCAACGGTTTAACGTGCCTTATGCCACAGAATGCCCAACCGTGACCCGCCATAGCGAAAGTTGCTTAACGCAGTGATCGTTTACAGTAGAACACTGAGTCCGCGGGACCACGAGCGCGTAACTGGAATGTCAAAAAGCTAACTAATAAACTTTTCTTAAGAATTTAGTAGGCACCTTACCTGTCATGGCGGAATTACATTGAACATTTAAGGGGTTAATGCTCTTTCTACCTTGTTTGTCATCTAGATTGGCATCTGGAGCGGTTGGCGTTTTTACTCACCCGTAACGTTCAACCGAAATCTGCGTGATGAGGCAAAATTTGAAATAGGTACGTTTTATTTTTGCATGTTTTTTTTCACGTCATATTCAGAATATACTTCTTGATTCTATAAATATAACATTACATTGACTTCATCTTGAGTGAGAAATGTAAATAAAGGTCGTGGTTCAAGATCGTAAAGATATAAAAAGAAATCGAAAATATTTTTTATGCCCCGAATATAAAGGTCGCGAAGTCAATAGGGTCACTGTACGGACATATTTATAGAAAAGAACTACGTAGTTCTACGTAGTTCGAATACTACGTAGTTCTTTTCCATACAGTAGTTAGGGTTTATTTTTTTATTGGGACTAATCCCACCCGCATTCCCATTAGTGTGACTCCTGTAAACCAGGATCTACAGTAATGACCAAAAACCAGAAAAGTTACACCGTGCTCGATCTCGGTGAAGTCCCAGGAGAAGTTAGAATGTCTTGAAACCCGCAACGAAATTAAGCAGAAGATAATTTAAAGATAACAAAAAGAACGTAACGCCTCTTCCCTCCTTTGCAAAGCGGGAGACCTGGAAAGCAAATGAGTGTAAATCCTGTAGAAAAAGGGAAGCACTACGGTAATAATATATTACGGGTCCAATGTGAGCTATATTTGATTCCATCCAGGTAGGGTATATTAGTATATACCCAATTCTTGAAGAACGAGGGTCTGTCCATGTACATCCGCCAGGTGGCAGCAGTGGAGACAGACGACTGATGAATGATATAACCCCTTAGAGTCACCCACACTGGCTTATTATAGTATCGCAACCGGCGATTTTGGGACTGTGCCGAAGCTGCGTCGCGTTCGGACGACTCTCTGGCATCCGGGCGCAGCACTGGGGGCCGAGTCTACTATTGACAAGCCGTAAAATAGAACTAGAATTGCTGTTTTAGCTGGCCAAATGTCTGACTAGCGGCCACTGGCGGGGTATGTGTGTATGTATAATTCTATCGGCCGACCGATAGAAGTCTATTGGAGTGGAATACGATTGTAATAGTAGACTACGAAAAACTGTCGAATTTGTACCGGTGGCTTTTTATTGAGCGACGATTTCGATTCTATTACGACACGATTAAAATAGCAGACTCGGCCCCCTGGTATCCCACGTCTTGGCGACAGCTCGGATACTGATTTGCGATTTGAATAGTGATTTAGTCGCCGCCTCTGGTATTTTAAGGTGTGCGGGGTGGAGCGCTCGGTCGCTTCATTTTGCTTCTAAAAAGATACTAAGTTGCGGATGCTAAAAGAAGATTCACTTGTTGATTTCATTTGTCTCCGTTATAATTATATGAGGTAATAGTACCTAGGTAGTGTTCAGTTGTCAAGGATAGATAACTGAACACTACCTAAGTATAAATATGTTCTTTGTTCTTGACTATTATGCGCTGATTGATGAATCGATCGTGTGTGTGGTGGGTTCTTCCTACCCTCCCATCCTTTATTATTGTACTATGATGTATTTCCACCATATAGCACCTGACTGCCTCGGTGGCGTAAGAAGTAGTATATGCGACCGCCGTGTTCAGATCTCGGGTTCGATTTCAGGGTCGGGACAAAATGTTTTGTGATGCAAAAATTTTTGTTTTGGAGTGTTAGTACTTAACGCGTAAGTGTGTGGGAGTGCTTTACTGACGATTTTACAATATTTCTTCTTATCTCCAAAATTAAGCATTGGTGCTAATTCTGTTGTTGAGACCACTAAACTAAATATCTCTAAAATTTTCGAATTTTTGGTAAGAGCTTGCCTTAGCACCATTAAATTAATAAAAATAGGGGTGTTTTGAAAACTAGACATATTAAATTATAAATTCAGCGTATTTTTTTATTAATTTTTTTAGTATACATAACATAAGAATGTAGATAAAAAAATATTAGTACTGCTGTCCGTTGGTCTGTGCACTTGTTTGTCTGCACGTTTACGCAATTAATTGTAATAAATCCTTTTGAATAAATTTCCACTTATACTTATGATGGACCCTATTTCTTATCATGATTGAACTGAAGATATTAATGAAATTCAATGGAATTTATGTACTGGGTTTCTATTTCGTGAATTTTTTTTACCTCTTTCTTATTTTATGAATAATATACTTTTTACCTTTGTTGTTTTTTTTTTCAAACTTTTTCTTAGCACTATTCTAAATTCGAATGTCAATAGATGTTAGAACGTTTTATTTAATAAGTTTCTCTTCTAGTAAATTAATTTCAATTTGTAATACAATACGAGTGCGTGCACTTTTGAATTTTTCAAACTTTTAACTTATATTGGGCTTGATAGAGCTGTGTAAAAAAAGTGTCCCACATTATTTATTTATTTATTCCATTAGTATGTAATCTAGTTAATGACAACGCCCCCCTACCTTTTCTACTCAGATACTTATCAAGACTGATTAAAGTGGGTATATTGTTCCAATGCAACAATATTAATCAGTATCGATAAAGTGATAATACAGGCAATACACAATGTATTGTTATGTTAATGGATATTGATACCATCTATAGATACCTATTATATTATTCAAAGATAAGCCAATGGACGTATGGGTGGATATATGGGTTCTACCAAGATCACTCCCAGGAAGTGGTAGCGAGGTAAACCTGTAGGCCTACACTATCAGGGCTTTTGGGGGCACATGGTTAGGTCCGAAAGAGGTTTTATTCCGTGTACGCTAAGATTGTGGAATGAACTCCTTGCCTGGGTTTTCCCGAACGTCTACAGTATGGGGTTCTTCAAAAGGGGTCTTGGAACTCAACCCAAACTCCTTAAAGTACCTAAAGCATATGAGCGGTGGGTGGTTTTAGTAAACAGCCTTGAACAGGGTGAGGTCCATTAAGGCACATGCCTGTAAAAAAAACGGGTTCCCCCATGGTTTTTAGAAGCCCAAAATAACAAATAGCAACCTTACGTGCTAGCTGATAGGACAACCTAAGTTCTGTTGATTAAATCCAATACTACATGTAGGTATATCTATGTTTACTATGTGATCACAGCCGATGCAACCTGGCCGAAACGTCAGGGAACAAGGTATGCAACATTACCACATTAAGCCCCATATAAATATGCATATCTACCTCACAATACAAAGTGCTGCACATCACATACAAAGTAATGGAAAGCTTTTATTGGTCAAAATTTGCCGCCATTACTGGGCTGCTCCGAGGGCTGATTGCTACAAGCGCTGGAAAGATGCCTACTAAAATTGGGGTGCGATAAGATCAGCAAAAATAAACAGAATATCGCACACACTATTCAGTGACGCTGTAGTTTTTTTGGGTGATACTTTTACGTACATTCATCCTCTGCCGAGTGGCTTTGTGGGAGCCCCCTGGCCTCTCGGAGAGGCACACTACTCTCTAAAACTCACTATACCACCGTCAACTAACGTCAATATACCACCTCTTTCTTACCGGTTCGCAGAGTAAAAGACTGTTCACATTGACCCTTCTAAGTGACACCCTGAGATTTGACTCTCTTCGGGACTGAAGCTCTAGTTGAATAAGTTAAACCATAGCGGCCGTGGAAGCTAGAAGTCTCACGTAGTAGAGTGGTACAAATTAGTACTAAAATTTACCATTTAAAATAGGGTTCTAGTCATAAGTGAAAATCCACATTACTGTTTGCACATTTGCACGATAATAGCATAGCTAATCCAACTAATATTATATACAACCTACTAATATTATAAATACGTATTATAATAAGTTTGTAAGAATGGATGTTTGTTACTCTTTCACGTAAAAACTACTAAATAGATTTTAATGAAACTTTACAATAATATAGCTTTTTCATCAGAAAAACACATAGGCTACTTTTTATCCCGGGAACAAATTCCTATGGGAAACGGGAACGGGAAAACTTCTCTACGCGGGCAAAGCTGCGGGCGTCACCTAGTATAAAATAGGACTATAAAACCTTCAGCACTAACCATAACAGATAATATAGACTTAGATCCTTGACCTAAATAGATTACAATTCGCATGGCGTTGTAGTCGCAAATACGTTATTAAATATTTCTACTAGCTGATAATGAGCTTCACTCGCAATGTGAAATTTTTAACTAAACTTAAAAACTAACTAAAACTATCTTCACGCTGTATACCTAAAGGAGTAGACAGAGAAGACTGATTGCCAGGCTCCACGATCCATGCATACTTCTTTTGCTTCTTGCAGATTCATCAATCGCTTCAAACATGCACGTATGGATATCTGAGTACTTTTGACTTTTTCCGTTTTAGAGCAATCTGCTCACGTGATCCTCATATGCAAGTCTCGGCCTACCCTGACTCCTTCTACCCTCTACTTTTGCACAATATACATTCTTCGTCAATCGTATGTGAAAATTTTCAATATAATAATATATATTCTGTACAAATCAATAACGCTGAAAATTTTGTTTGGTTGAACGCGATTATCTGAAGAAGTACGTGTTCGAATAGATAACTTCTTTTTGTGTAGCTCATTTATCGAGGATAAATTATTATCTCGCTACTACTCAAAAGAACGCAGCAGTCATTATAAATGTCTAAAAAATTGGGCATATTTTTATTAAGGATTGTAAAGTGAATTAACGACGGGATTAAACCGCAGGGTTCCGATAGTATATTTTAAAGTCAAGAATACACTTATATCACAGTATAAAGAGAGTAAACCTAGTCTTTCGGCTGTGCTAATATAGTGAGTACTGGCTCCTGGTCCCACCGTTTTCGTAGGGCAAATGCTAAGTCCCACTTACAGCAATAACTAATTTCTTGTCTTCACGAGTTTCAAGTCAGCTTCCACGTGGTATGCAAATTTGCTAACTGGCATGCAAGTGTTGTTACCTACTGTCGTTACAGAAAAGCAGTAAATACAGTCTTCGACAATTTAATTAGTTACGTATGAGTGTATCATACATATTCATAAACATCGCCTAGTTTCCTCGTAGAAAATTATTAGCAAAAAAAAACAAGTTGCAATATTAAACACTTCCCTCACTTGTTCAACGATTCCCATCGTTTAAATATTTCCGTTAACGCAATTATTATTTACTGCCGTGCAACGTTATGTACTCGTTATCGTTGAGTATTGCCAAATGTGAAGATCAAATCAAATAATATGATAATTAGATCAATTTTTTGCAACTATACATTTCTAACTATTTATGAAACTAGGTTAAATTATGTCTTCATAATTTGTATTGGTACTAAGAATTGTTTAACATTTTAATTATGTACGGTAAATTTTAGATATTCTGAAATTTTAACGATAAACATTATGTCTGTACTTGTTGACTCCCGCGGTTCCGCACGCGTGGTGAAGTTTCCCCGTTCCCGTTTCCCACAAGAACTTGTTCCCGGGATAAAAAGTAGCCTATGTGTTATTCTGAGATGTAAGCTATATTGTTGTAAAGTTTTATCAAAATCCATTCAGTAGATTTTGCGTGAAAGAGTAACAAACATCCATCCATATTTTCAAACTTGCGCATTTCAATTATTAGTAGGATAGACATATAAGTATCTACATAATTGTGCTTAGTGGCGATTTTATTTACGAGCGTTTCCGTGCTTCGTAAGGCACATTAAGCTGTTGGGCTCGGCTGCCAATAACATGGCAGTTATTATGTCAAATTGAAGGCCTTATGGGCGGCTTGATATTTTTCAATAGCAGGTAGCCACAACCTGCGATTTTCAACACGGCAATGGGCTCACCAGCTATTACGTGAGATGCGAATGACAACGGTGAAGTGTGGGCGTGTTATATGCCTTTGCTACCCCTTTGGGAATAAGGCGTGATTGATAAAGCAGTATTGTTGGGGGGGAATGCCGTCTGACCTCCCAAAGCAAAATGGGTGCCTGTCAGTCAGCAAGTGCACCGCTAGAAGATAAGTCGTTTGTGTTTCAGAGATCTTAGTAGAGTCCCTTACAACCTGTTCCCTCATAATGAATAAACCTCTTTGTATTGCAATTAAGAGTTGACCTCTATAAGCGATATGAAACCCGAGGTGAAAAAAATGCACGATAGTTTAGATTACTTTAAATTGAAACCTGACAGAAGTTCATTTTTAGAACTATTATAATACTTTATTTATCTATCACGCCTTATTCCCGAAGGGGTGGCAAAGGCATATTATAAGCCCACTTTTCACCATGTGTAATCCTATCCCACGTAATAGGTGGTAAACCCATTGCCGTGTTTAAATAAACAGACGCAGGTTGTGGCTACCTGCTGTTGAAAGCTTTTAAAGCCGCCCATAAGGCCTTCAACGACTGCCATGTTACTGGCAACCGGGACCAACGGCTTAAAGTGCCTTCCGAAGCACGGAAACGCTCGCAAATGTAAATGCCACAAAGTAGTCTCCCATCCATGACCAGCCATAGCGAAAGTTGCTTCACGGATGGACCACGAGAGCTTCAAGCTTCACAATTATAATACACTTCAATCAATTAATCCAACCTAATATAGTCCAGATATGAACGTGGGCTTCTTCTAAAAATTCTGCTATTGGAAGGTATATATAGCCTCACTGGTACCACGCTGGTCAGACAGTATAGGGGGCCGATCTGCTATTTCAATCGTCGTCGAAATCGTCGCTCAATAGAAAGTCACTGGTACAATTTTGACCGTTGTTCGTAGTCTTATATTACAATCGTACTCCAATAGACTTCTATCGGTCGACCGATAGAACTCTACTAGCACATACCGCGTCAGTGGCCGCTAGTCAGTTTCATTTTTGAGAGTCTACTAACACTTTGACAGCTAAAAACGGCGATTCTGGTTCTATTCTACGGCTTGTCAATAGTAGACTCGGTCCCCAGGATTTGGTTTAGAGTTTACTTTCTCTCCGTCATTATCTCATCAGTTAATCAGTAAATGCACCACTTGGTAGATGAGGCTGACTTGGGCTATTACCTACAGGTCTTGTGCTCAGCTAAATCTAATATATAAAAATTTCGTGTCACAATATTTGTTATTGAAATACTCGAGACGGTTTGACTGTTTTTGTAATCGTTGTATCCGTGTGATGTTCCCTTAAATCTCTAAAACGGATTAACAGGTTTAGGATAATAGCACAGGTAATCAGGTCAGAACGGAGAGTATTCTCAGCTTTTCTTTTTTAATAGTGCAAGCAAAGGCCGTTCTCAGATTCATGTGGCTTTTTTATTTAGGTTACGCTATTAGCGGAATGATAAGGGGGACCTTTCTGGAATATTTATAGGATAAAACAAAGTTTGCCGTTTCATTTTTACGATAAAGTAAACAAATATATTAGTAGATAATTTTATACAAAAAATTGCCTGAAAAAATTACCAAATTAACCCACCATTCTGGCTAAACCAGAGTAACGTCTGCAAAATCTTACAACACGAAAACAATGGCAATGGAAACCGGTATTGCAGCGGTTTGAATTAGAACAACCAACGGAACGTATCGTTACAACTTGCTAAAGAGTAATCTCCGATAAAAGGTCAAACATTACCTGTGAGTGCGACTTCTTTTTCGTACAGTTTACCACAACACGCACACTTATGCACACCACTTATTAATAGTAATTTTCCTAGAGTAAGATAACGACTGTACGCCACCGATCACATTGAACAACTAAGTACAACTGTGGAAGGTAGGTACACCGACCGACACATTCGCGAGTGAACAGCTGAGATAAGTGTATCTAGATAGTGCAGTGAGGTAAAAGTAAGTAAAGCCGGCGTCACACAAGACGAGTTCCCTGACGTTGATTGAACGAGTAAATATTGTGGTTTAGAGGATATTTTAGGTCAATTTAATCAACTTATCGTCTAAAGATACCTAATCAAATTAAATAAACAGTTATGACAAGTTATTTATAGCCTATAAACTTAGGTTTCTTAATTCTCAACGTTAAAAGCGAAATTTTAAATAATTTTTTACCTGTATATCAGTCAGAGTGGCATCGTACCTCCCGAACGGATGGACGCATTCTATTAAGAGTTATTGTTTCGAAAGTTTGATGTAATCGAGATAGATCTTTGCCATAATTTATGAACATATCTACATACATACATACATATTATGACGCCTGTTTCCCATCGGGGTAGGCAGAGACTATGGCTTTCCACTTGCTACGATCCTGACATACAACTTTCGCTGCTTCTACTTTCATGAGTGTTTTCATACAGGCTCGCCGGTTAAGGGTACTCTTGACCTGGCCTTTTATCAAAAGATCGTCGATTTGATTGACATACGTACGCCGAGGTCGACCCCTACCAGTTTGCCCATTCACTCTCGCCACATATATCTGCTTCGTCTGTCTATTTTCATCCAACCTCTCCACGTGTCCGAACCATCTAAGCGTCCCTTTTTCTATCTTAGTCACTACATCTTCTGTCATGCCGCAATGTTCACCTTTTCACGCCGTTCCTGTCTTTATCCATCAACTTCACTCCAGCTATACTTCGCAGACTTCTCATTTCCACGGCATTTATTTTACTTTTATGCGTCTTCTGCCATACCCAACTTTCACTGCCATACATAAGTGTGGGGACCAGCACTCCCTTATGTACAGCCAGTCTTGCCTTCTTAGACACGTTCTGACTGCTCATAAAGGTGTACATGGCTCCATTCACTTTATTTCCTGCCAAAACTCTTCGCTCAATGGCATAGTCACACTTTCCATCTCTCGTAAAGTTTGTACCCAGATATACAAAACCTTTCACTTGTTCTACTCTTTCTCCTTCCACAAGAATTGAGCAATTCGTCATACTTGCCTCTCTTTCAAAAACCATTGCTTTTGACTTGTTTACATTCACTTTCATTCCTTAGTTTTTTAACGAATCATGCATAATGTTTACCATCAACTGCAAATCCTCCGCCGATGATGCTAGTATTACCTGATCATAGGCGTATAGGAGGCACTTGATGGTCAGTTCATCCATTTTTATACTATACGTACTCTCTTGCAGTTCTTTCAGGCAGCTGTCCATGTATACGTTAAACAGCAACGGCGACGCTACACAACTCTGTCTCACACCTTTTTCAATGTGAAAAAAGTCTGTGCCAGCTCCGTTGATCCTGACACAAGCACTGGAGCCCTCATAGAGATATTTCAGTGCTCGTATCAAGTGTCTGTTTACTCCATACCTGGCCAGTGTTGACCACAGTTCATTCCTCACCACTCTATCATAGGCCTTTTCCAAGTCTACAAATACGCAATAGACCTTTTGACTTTTCGTCAAAAGCTTTTCTGTTACGCATCGTAAGGAAAAGATCCGTGCATACCCTTCCTTTCATAAACCCTGCTTGCACATCCCACATTTTTCCTTCAGTTTAATTCATCGCTCTATTTATCAAAATTTTTGCATACAATTTGCCGGCAATGCTGAGCAATGAACATATCTATACTAATATATAAAGCTGCAGAGTTTGTTTGTTTGTATGTTTGGTTGAACGCGTTAATCTCAGGAACTACTGGTCGGACTTTAAAAGAAAATTTGTGTTATATAGTCCATTTGTCGAGGAAGGCTATAGGCTATATATCATCACGCTATTACCCAGGAGACCGAAGTAATCATCATTGTCAACAAATCAGGCAAATTTTCATACATTTCTGTTAAACTAAAAGCGACGGGATCAAATGGATGCGACGGAGGTTCAAAATATGTCACAAGCGAAGCCGCGGGGGTCAGCTAGTATTACATTTTCTAACTGACGCCCGCAGAATCTAAATTTCATACGGAACACTAAACTTTTTGTAAGTCCAATATGCCTATGTTTCACACGAAGAATGTAGAATGGTGAAAGAATTGTTAAAATCGGCCCAGTAGTTTCTGACCCTATTCATTACAAACAAACTTACAAATCTTTCCTCTTTATAATATTAGTATAGATAACGCTAGTTACCATTTTTTTAAATTATTTAAAATGCACCGTTCTTTAACTGTAATCATGTGTGGTTCTTATAGGCAGGATGAGTGTAACACACATTGCGCCGGGTTTTGAGGAAGGAAGGCCTTTTCCTTCCTCAATAGACAGAACAAAATATTTCCTCCAATGGAATCCGCAAAATGGCGCATAACTGTCTTAAATTATATTACACGTATTTATTACTAATTTACATACCATCATTTATTTTCATTTTATGTAAGTATGTTTGTTTGTTTGATTGTATATTATTCCTAATTGCAGCAACTTCATAGAGTTGCTACCCAACCCTAGATTTATTTGAAGACTTAGGATCGTTTCATTGACAGTTGGGAAAACCCCGAGCAGCTATGATTAAGGTTTTAGAAGTTAAACTTCTTTATCGACGTTGAGAGAAATTTTATGCCTGTAAAGGGCACTAACATAATATGTCAGTCGTTTAGCCCAGTTGAAGACCTTATGGTGGCTTGAAAAATTTCAACAGCAGGTCCCACTACCTGCGCCTGTCCATTTCAACACGGGAATGGGCTCACCTATTACGTGGGTCCAAAAGGATACGGTGAATTGTGAGCGCATAGTATGCCTTTACCTACCCCTTCGGGGATAAAGGCGTGACAATATGTGTATGTAAAAAAATCCTTCACGTTTTTCGGTTACGCGCCATGTTGTTTTGAAGTGAAACTTCTTTATCATAAGTGAAACTTCTTTAAAAAGATAGAAAAGATAGAATAGATAAATATTTAAAGATAGAAATTTTAAAGCTGTACAAAATGTTTACAGAAGTTTCACTTGTTACCTGTGTACTCTGGTACACACACATTTCTTTTTTCGGCATTGTTTAAAGTTTTAAACTTCTGACCTTCCATCCCGGTAGGGGATGCATCAGCCTGCAGCGTTGAACCGTCCGTTGGTTAACATGCGCATCGATGAGATGACATAGATGACCTGGGTCGGGCTTCTTACACCTTGTTTGTATGTCAAACTCTCGCTTACGTAATTATTCGTTTTTCGATTCGATATTTTTATTAGTGTTGGATAGTTTATTTAAGAAGGAAGGCTAGGCTATATAACAGGGGGCCGAGTCTGCTATTTCAATCGTTACGAAATAGAATCGAAATCGTCGCTCAATAGATAACCACCGGTACAGTTATGACAGTTTTTCTTAGTCTACTATTACAATCGTACTCCAATAGACTTCTAACGGTCGGCCGATAGAATTCTACACACCTACTAACGGCCACTGGCGTGTGGCCGTTAGTCAGTTGCATTTTTGATAGTCTACTAACATTTCGACAGCTAAAGACAGCGATTCTGGTCACTTTAAATATTTTAAATAGTGTATGACATTTTGTAAGCGCCGTTAAAATGGTCAAAGCAAAATAAAGATATTTTCTTTTTATTCTACGGTTTAAGACTCGACCTCCTAGGATAGACAATCAGCCGGCAATCAGTCATAAAGCAGCCCAACGATCTAGCAAAGACAAAAAAAAATATAAATCATAAATTTGTATTCATAAATACTACTACACAATTGTGTATGTAATTTCGTATTCAATTTCAAGAACTATGTAATTACACAATACTATGCAACGCACCGGGTTTCGTCACTGAACAGTAGATCTTAGGTCTAGTCAAACATCACGCTACAACACAAGGGAGAATAGCAGTAGTCATACATTTTAACAACTCGTGCACACGTGACGGATCGTATATTTTTGTAAAACTAGTTTAATACAGGTTTTAAATGGGGTGCACCGAAGTTCGAAATATATCACAGGTGAAACTGTGGGTACAACTAGTATGTTATGACAGTAATTTTCAAAGTTTGATCGACAGATAATAATAAATATATTATACGACGCGACGTTGTGCTACTTATCCGGTTTACATAACAATAACTATTAATTTGTTTATTTGTTTCATTTCCTAATGCCATAAGTTTGTCCATGTCTGGTCACTGATTAAATAATTCTTTATTCAAAATATAGCAAATATATAATCATTATTAATTATGTAACGTTTGACTATCAAATAAAAATAATGTATAAATTAGGAAACACAGTTCTCTTCTTAGAATATACATAATGTATGGTTCTCTTAGTAAGAATTTTGAAATTTGAATAAGTTCTCTCTTCCAATATCTTTGTTTAAGAAGCAATTTCTCAAGCAACATACTTGATTCTTACTTTTTGTTATGAACTGTCATCAAGCGAACGGTGTCATTTTTACAAAAAAGAAAAGAATCGTAAAATGACGATATAAATATGGTGGACAATTTCAATTTGGTTCGATACGGTTTGGGTAGTTCAGGTGGCTAGAACACTGCCCTGGTTAGGCAAAGGTCACAGGTTCAATCCCTGTCTCGAATCGGATTGCCTTTTTCCACTTTATTAAAGATTTATGAGAAAATTAGCAAATAATTGCTTTAAAAATTTATCAAAAAGAAAAGACGCCACAAGACGAAGAAGCGATAGGTATCCCGCTGTTTAGTAAATGATAGAGTACATCCTGAGATGGGTAAACGTTTGTGGCATTGCCATGTATAAGCGTTTTCGTGCTGTGCTTCGTAAGGCACATACATACATACATATTGTTACGCCTTTATCCCCGAAGGGGTAGGCAGAGGCACACTAAACGCCCCCATTTCGTAAGGCACATTCAGTGGTAATAAACCTATGGTCTATCTACATAATTATCGTTAAGCAAAGTTAAGCAGTGAAGCGCTCGTGGCCCCTCTGACTCAGTGTTCTGTAAACGATCACTGCTTTAAGCAACATTCGCTAGATGTGGTCCTTTGATGGATGACCACTTTGTGGAATTTAAAGGCCTTATGGGCGGCTTGAAAAATTTCAACAACAGGTCGCCACAACATGCTCCTGTCAATTTCAACACGGCAATAGACTTACCACCTAACCTGGGACAAAAATGCATACGGTGAAATACGGGTGTATAATATGCCTCTGCCTACCCCTTATCCCCGGGGATAAATGCGTGACAATATGTATGTATGTAAAGTTAAGCAGGTTGTCAAGTTGCAACAACCATTCTTCTTTCTTCTTCTTCTTTATACTGCGGCATTAGTTTCACTAAGTTTTATAACTGGTGAAGTGTGTATTATAGTATACCTACTTCTGCCAACTCCTCCGGGCAAAAGGAATGATTTATAAATTAGAATCTGTTGCATCTGTGTGATAAAAGAAAAATAAGTGATATTAGCATCGTAGAGGGTTAATAGGAAGTATCGTAATCGGTGCTAAGGTACAGTCCATACGTGAAGGGAAACTCACCAAAATCTCCAGAGGCAACAACTCAGGTTGGACCATTGCGGTGGACGCTCCATGGCGAAAATAATAAAAATTTAAACGGCAGGCAAATAAAAGCAGACCCCAAGCTCCAAGAGGGTACGGCAACAACTGGGAATGCGCGAAGATATAACATAAGAGATGGAACGATAATAGAGGATATACCACCAAACAACCTCGATTCAATCAGGTAATAGGTAACCTTACCCTCCAGGTAGTTATAAAAAGCCTCTGTGGCGCGGTGGGAGTGCATCCGACTGCTACGCAAGAGGTCGTGGGTTCGGTTCCCACCCAGGATAAAACTTTGTGTGATGAGCACGATGGTTTATTCTGTGTCTGGGTGTTATTTATCTATAATATGTTTGTATTTAGAAATATATAAATATGTTTATCAGTTATCGAGATCCCATAACACAAGCTAATATTAGCTTACTTTGGGCTAGATGGCGCTGTGTGAAAAAGATTCTCCCACAATAATAAAAAAAAAAAAAAAAAGTAGCAATACTACGCTTTAAAATTTAGTCGACACGTATTTCGCCTACACACGAGGCATCCTCAAGACTGCTTGGCAGTAAATGAGCTCAGTGCGGTCTGCTCCGTAAGGCTACCTGTCCGTCATCCCTTTCCTTGAGGAGTTTGGTTCGTCATTCCTCCGTAACAATTTGTAGAGTTTATCCCTGACCGTTGTGCGATAGGATGGACGTGTATTCTACTATGGATTTCCGCCAAGTAACACGCGATTCACTTAGTTATTAGAATAAGCATAGTTCACTTTTTGTTAAGTTGATAAAAACATAACATACTTTCGCGCCTTTATCCCCGAAGGGCGTACTATACGCCCATACTTTTTGTTAAGTTGATATTTCAAAATAATTTCGAGGATATGGTACTGATCACTACTAGTGCTTTAGAAATGGAAAATAATTTCAGGTAAAATGTTAACAACCTTCATTGAACTTACAAATCAAGTCCTCTTTGGCATTACGGTATAATGCTTTTGCCTAGTAACGGAAATAAAGCACAAATAAGCACAATGTCATAAAATTTATTGAGTTTAAATATATCCAAAGTATTTTATGTACTACTCGGGACTTCTCTTTGTTTCGCGTGAAGTGCCGAGTAGTATATAAAATAATAGTTGACACTTGCGGCTTCGCCCGCGTAGAGTAGTTTTCCCGTTGCCCATAGGAACTTGTCCGGGATAAAAAGTAGCCTATGTGTTATTCTGATGTATAAGCTATATTATTGTAAAGTTTCATTAAAATCTATTCAGTAGTTTTACGTGAAAGACAAACATCCATACAAACTTTCGCATTTATAATATGCGAAAGTTACGCCCGCGGCTTTGCCCGCGTAGAGAAGTTTTCCCGTTCGCGTTTCCCACAGGATCTTGTTCCCGGGATAAAAAGTAGCCTATATTCGTCTCCTGGCTGTAAGCTACCTCCCTACCAATTTTCAGTCAAATCGGTACACCCGTTGTTGAGTTATAAATAGTGTAAATAACATATATATATATATATATATATATATATATATATATATATATATATATATATATATGTATATAGATTAAGACTAGTAGACGCCTGAGATTTGCCGCTTAGTTTGCATTTTATTTTGACTTGATAAAAACACTGGAGACTGACTAAAATGTCGTATCCTTACTTTTTATTTTAGATTTTGTAAACATAGAGCATTCCAAGAAACTAAATTGTATATTTTTATTATATGAACGTTTCTCAATACTCAATCGACGACTTGAGAGTAGATTTTATAAGGCAAAATCTCGCCTCAAGCGTTGATTGAGTATTGAGAAACGTTCTGGAATACGGACCTCTGAATGTAAACCATGACATAAGTATGAACTTAAGTTCATTGTGCAATAACATCACCTTCTGAGTTTGTGTGCATCGAATCGGTTACATTCTTAAGCATTGACGTCATTTCGTGACGAATTCTGGCATCACCCTCCGTACACTGCCCTCTTGCAGGAAAGGCCATATTGACATAAATGCATACAAAAATTTGTAATGGTAAGTATGTCTATAAAGCCATGCAATATCAAGAGTTTTGTAAGACTCTTAACTCAACGCTTTTGGAAAGGTTAAATGTTTGTAAACATGGAAAAAAATGAGTCATATAGAATCAAGCAATTTGTTGTAAAATGAAACAAAAACACTTGGCAATTGCCATTTCACAATTTATTTTAAAATTTATAAAATTTATGACATAGAAATATATGAAAATAAAGATTTTGACCGACTTTGATACTCAAATAAGAAAATTATCAAACTTGATCCCAATTTAGAGTCACATTGCCGAATTTTAATTCAAGCACTGAAATAGTTGCCAATATGTATTGTCACAGTGAATAAAAGGATTTTTATTGTGGATAAGGTTTATCAACAATACAAAAACAAAAGCAATAATAAAAAAAAAGTACATACTATTTCCCCGATCGGGTATGCAGAGGCATATTATTTACTCACAATTTTCTATTTACCGGACTTACCTACCTACTGGTATTGCATTGGTTGTAAATCTATTGTCGAAAAGAGATGCCAGTGAACAAACTACAAAAATAACCGCCATATTTATCAAGAGTAATGTACTCGTAACGATGAAATTTAATGTAACAAAAATCGGCAAATTCCATGTGACGTGGTCTTATAAAACAAATATCTAAACTGTCATAATAACAACTCCAGTAGCACTTCTAATTAATTTTAATCTTATAAAAAACGGAGTAGTTAAAAGTACTCGGATACCCAGACGTGCGTGTATGAAGCGATTGATGAATCTACAAGAAGCGAAAGAAGTATGCATAGATCGCGAAGCCTGGCGATCTGTCCTCTCTGACTACCCCGTCAGGGATATAGCGTGAAGATAGTTAGTTACATACATGTCAGGCATCCTCAGCCCTATCCATTCCAGTATCCCAGGGTTAGATATTAAACCCAGTAGGACCTTCACCACGTAGATTGCAAGTGCCAGGTCCCTTCTAGTTTTTAATTTGTTGTATCCCACCATGCCCAGACCAAACCAAACAGTGTACGATACATCCTCGGATATTAAATGAATGAATGAATATTTTTATTTGCTGGAAATATGGTATACAAGATGTTGTTATCAAAACAATGGTTTCAGCACATAAAGGATTGACTTCATACAGTCTGAAGTAGAGAAACCGTACAAACATATTTAGGAAACGCTCTATCATACCGGTATACTTAGCTTCATACGGTGCTCAAATCATCGCATTGCATTCCAACTGACTTCCAATAAGAGCATCGTACATTGCACTAATGGCTCTGATATTATTGAAATGTTGTGCGCGGCGTAGTACAAAACCTAGTCTCCTGTATGCTTTTTTACAGATGCTGACTGTGTTCTTTAAACGTCAAGTCGCTGGCGAGTAGGACACCTAGAACTCTCACTGGATTTGCTATTTTTATTGGGTTCCCATTCATTTTGTAGTAATAATGCAAAGGTGCTAGGGTTCTACTGTATGTTACGATAGAACACTTTGCAATATTGAAAGGGAGTTTAGTTGTAGACTCCACTCTACTACTCTGTTTATATCTTTTAGTACTAGAGTAGTTCCCAACCATGCCTATCTTTTACAGCCAAAAGTATTTCATTCTCTTTAGGTGGTGAATCTGCAATCAGTATTCATTTCACTTTTAACAGGTGTGTTGCAGTTATACACTGCAACACTGAAGAGTGGATGGCAAGAAGCTCCAGTGAACCATTTACTCCAGATATTCTATAATCCCCTTCTGCAGGTGGAATTATATGAGGTCAGCCAAAATTAGCTTCAAATCGTTCGCAAACAATAAACATTTTGCATGCTCTACTACATTAGGCAGGTCATGATAATAAACTCTAGGCCATCAATTACTCCCTTGACTTATGTCGCTAAGAGTCGCATAATACACTAAATCGAATGCTTCTTTAAAAATCGAAGTAGGCTGCATCAACCTGCCCGCCAGCGTACCCATGGGGAATAATGTACATTATACTGTTAAGTAAATTGCTGTTTGTACTTTGAGCTGACCTAAAGCCGTGCTGTGCGTCCGATAGTTGTGATGAAATTTTTCGTAGAAAGCTGCGCAGTATTGCTGACTTCAGCACCTTGGCTGGTGAAGACTAAATCCCCACTGGACAAAACCTGCTCACTTGAGATCCTTCATCACTTTTAGGGATAGAGATTACTCTCATTATCCTCAAGCGTTACAGAAGTAAGCGTTTTGTAAACATAAATGAAATGTAATTATGTAGCTGTGGTTCCGCTAGAACACAGCGTCAGCCCTTGTTCACATATGCTGGGATACCATCGGGTCCTATCGATCCTTTTGGTTTTTGGTGGTTAATTGCCATTTTCACCTAGGATAGGGTAAAATAGGGAATATGGACGCTAAGGTTGTTCACTGAGTCCGTGGAAGCTGCCACCGCCACATCCAGTATCAGTAGCTCATATCTGTAAACAGAATTAAAATATTTGGCGAATTCCATTGCGTTCTCCGATTCTGTTAATACTAAACCAGATTTTGTTATAGTCTAACCACCCGGGGCACCCTTTTTAGACCTAATATAACTCCAGATAGATTTGGGATCGTTCTTTAAACGATTTTGTATGTGCTCCCTGTACTGGTCGTGAGTCGTCTTCATTAGCTCGTTAACCTGCGCCCTACACTTAGCAAAACTATTGTAATCTTCGACCGAACCGCTTGGTTTGTAACGTTTATGAAGCCTTTCCTTTCGTTGTATACACCGTGTGCCATCTTTTGCTACTTGACGGGCCCCTCCCGTCAAGTAGCAAAAGATGAGAGCAGCAATGAACGGCAAGCAACTATCACGCAGAAACGGCTGTTTTACCATAGTACATAGGTATAAAGGTTTTACTCTCTATATGCAAAGTCAGGCAAGCGCTGGACGTATGATAGGACGTGACCAGCCAAATAGACCAAAAGCTCACGAGGAGCGTGAGGTAAACCGAAAATTGGAAGAGCCTCGGCCTGTACTAGCCTATAATATAGCGAGTCTGATTTGATCGAACCGCGGGCTAATTACCGTTCCTATTTTATTTGGACCGGGATGAAAAGTGGAACATGCACGTGATACCACATGAAACAGATAAAGACACTAAATAAGACGGCGATATGGTTTCTTGAGGTCACGTAACACACAGGAAATAACTGTATGTTACCTCCCATTCGTGAGAACTGGCTTGCTTCTTACTATTTTTAAATTAATTACCGTTAGTAGTAAAAGTTCATTGATTATAAATGGCGGGTACTACTTTTATTGTTTTTTTACTTGTCATAATGAAAGTAGATATATAGTACACGGTAAACTTTTAGCTGTTATTACATTATGAAATGAAATGAATGAAATGAAATGAAAAATCTTTATTCATGTAGGTCACAAAGTAACACTTATGAACGTCAAGATTATTGCTTCTACATTTACATTTACTGCCAGATTCGCACAGCAATAGGTAGAGCCTGAGGAAGAACCTGGCAAAAAAACTCACGGCCACTCTTTTCTAACCGCCAGTAATTACATTAGTTTGAGTTACATGATGTTTGACCAATTATATAGTAATGAATTTATACAAAACAAAATCAATGTTGTGTGTAAAATGAATTTATACAAAACAAAAAAAAACAAAATAAATGTTGTGTTTAAAATCATATCAAAATTAGAGCTATTCTAGTTGCCAGTTCTAAGGGCAGCCTACATTTTAAGAAGAAGAATCTAGCAAGAAAGACAATGGATGCTATTTTCAAATATGTAGGTATGGCTTACAACATTAAAATCACACTTACATTGTTCCCTTGGATTTATGTGAGAACGGTCGACTAAACTTAGTTAGCCTTAAATGTAAATAATTTTATTTGTAACAATTGCAATAACAGCTATGAGCTGACCAGTCCCAACAGACGGCACCCGTTCACGGGTATGACGTATATATCAGCCATCGCCCTACTCAACCGTATTATAGGGAATAAGGCGACCCGATACATACGCCACCACTGCCGGGACACTTAGGCAAGCATGACATACCCAAAAACTGCACAGCAACTATCATGTCAATTTCAAAATAATAAATAAGTCTACTTGGTGCTCACACAAACTCAAATTACATATTTTTATATTAGTTATTACTGGGACTAAACGCAGCCAATTTAGAAACCTTTAGTTGTCAGACGTTTTAAATTATTCAATATGCAGAAATGTAAAAATACAACATATATATGCAGATTCAAGACAAATACAAAATAACACAAAGTAGTTCGAGCGAAGAGCAAGCAACTCATTTCCATTTATTTTTATCATACAAATAATCATTGATTGTGTAATAGGCCCTTTTCAAGAGGTGATCTTTGATGATAGAAGATCTTTGGGAAGGAAGACAACGGTTTGCATAAAGGAAGTACCACGGTAGTACGAAGTAGGTTAGCAGTTGCTTAGTTAAGTTACGTAGTTAGTAACCTATATTATACAGTGGTGGTCATATAATTAGAAACACTTCATGAATAAAGAAAGTATAACTTCAACTTACAAATGTTCGTAAAAAATATACACATTCAATAAATAATAATCATGCTATAATATAGCCACTCATATAAAAGCGCTCGTGGTCCCGCGGACTCAGTGTTCTGTAAATCACTGCGTTAAGCAACTTTCGCTATAGTGATCTCCGGATGGGTGACCACTTTTTGTCATTTACATTTACTAGCGTTTCCGTGCTTCGGAAGGCACGTTAACCCGTTAGTCCCGGTTACCAGTAACATAATCATCATCCAAGCGTCTGTTCCAGTTGCGTCTCGCGACGCTCGGGGTCCGTTTTCCTACTTTTCTCCTCCACTTTGCACGGTCGTCGGCATCCCCTGTAGAGAGAACTTTTGCACCCATGTCATCCTTAACGACGTCAAGCCAGACCTTTTTGGGTCATCGTGCAGGGGGGCAGGGGACGAGACGCGGGAGGGAATGTCCCGAGCTGAAAACAAAATTTTGTTAGTAGATGAGTCTTTCAGGGCTGACATATTCAAGACTGCTTGATATAATTATTTTAAATTTGTATCGATATTTTTAAATTAATTACTTTAATTACTAAATAATAAAAATGGCGCATAGGAATTGTGAAAAATAAGAATCTTCACGGAAGAAAGGTAAGGTGTGTTCATCCTGGGGCTATCCTCCCGAAGGGCTTACCCGGGACTCCTGGCCATAGACAAACGGAAGGGTACTGTGTGGTTTTAGTCGGTAAGAGTCCGGCATAGCATCCATAAGGATTACCACACGTTAAAAAAAAGTGTGTTCATGTCGTATGGATTGTTCTTGTTATTGGAAAGCGTTTACTAATTGGCTGCCGCGTTGTAGTTATACAATTGTCATGTTTGGTACAATTATTAGGTTTTTTAGTATGCTGAGTACGAATTTTGTTTTAATCTTGCAATCTAATGTGAGTGGCCAGCTATGGTTTTAAATTTCATGTTAGATTATCGTTTAAGAGGTACTTTAGTATGCTGAGTACGAATTTCGTGTTAATTTTGCAATCAAATATGGCCGCCGCGACTTAGTTATAAAATTTCATGTTGGGTATCGTAGAGGTTTTGTAATGATACTGTAAGGGGTCGGTACTATAATACTGTACGGCGTCGCTACTATGATACTAAAAGGCGTCTCCAGTTTGATACTGTAAGGCGTCGCTACTATTTTACTATAACGCGTCGCTACTATGTTACTATAAGGAGTCGCTACTATGATACTAAAAGGCGTCTCCAGATTGATACTGTAAGGCGTCGCTACTATGATACTGTAAGGTGTCGGTACTATGATACAATAAGACGTCGCTACTATGTTACTATAAGGCGTCGCTACTATGTTACTATAAGGCGTCGCTACTATGTTACTATAAGGCGACGCTACTATGATACTGTTAGGCGTCGTTACCAGATACTGTACTGCATCGCTACTATGATACTATAAGGAGTCGCTACTATGATACAAAAAGGCGTCTCCAGTTTGATACTGTAAGCGTCGCTACTATGTTACTATAAGGCGTTGCTACTATGTTACTATAAGGCGTCGCTACTATGTAACCATAAGCCGTCGCTACTATGTTACTATAAAGCGTCGCTACTATGATAATGTTAGACGTCGTTACTACGATACTATAAGGCGTCGCTACTATGTTACTATAAGGCATCTCCAGTTTGATACTATAAGGCGTCACTACTATGATATTGTAAGGCGTCGCTACTATGTTACTATAAGGTGTCGCTATGATACTGTACGGCGACGCTACTATGTTACTATAAGGAGTCGCTACTATGATACTAAAAGACGTCATTGATTTTGTACCGTAAGGCGTCGCTTCTATGATACTATAAGGCGTCGCTACTATGATACTAAAATGCGTCGCTACTACGATGCTAAAAGGAGTCTCCAGTTTGATACTGTAAGGCGTCGCTACTATGATATTTTAAGGCTTCGCGACTATGTGTCTATTAGGCGTCGCTACTATGTTACTATAAGGAGTCGCTACTATGTTACTATAAGGCGTCGCTACTATGTTACTATAAGGCGTCACTACTATGATACTGTAAGGCGTCGCTACTATGTTACTAAAGGCGTCGCTATCATGATATTAAAAGGCGTCTCCAGTTTGATACTGTAAGGCGTAGCTACTATGATACTGTAAGGCGTCTCTACTATAATACTGAACGGCGTCGCTACTATGATGCTAAAAGGCGTCTCCAGTTTGATACTATAAGGCGTCGCTACTGTATTACTATAAGGCGTCGCTACTATGTTACTATAAGGCGCCGCTACTATGATACTATAGGCGTCTCCAGTTTGATACTGTAAGGCGTCGCTACTATGATAATGTAAGGCGTCGCTACTATGATACTATAAGGCGTCGCTACTATGATACTATAAGGCTTCTCCAGTTTGATACTGTAAGGCGTCGCTACTATGATACTGTACGGCGTACCTACTATGATACTGTAAGGCGTAGCTACTATGTTACTATAAGGCGCCGCTACTATATTACTATAAGGCGTCGCTACTATGTTACTATAGGGCGTCGCCACTATGATACTTTTAGGCGTCGTTACTATTATACTATAAGGCGTCGCTACTATGTTACGATAAGGCGTCTCCAGTTTGATACATATGTTACTATACGGCGTCGCTACTATGATACTTAAAGGCGTCGCTACTATGATACTGTTAGGCGTCGCTACTATGTTACTATAAGGCGTCTCCAGTTTGATACTATAAGGCGTCACTACTATGATACTGTTAGGCGTCGCTACTATGTTACTATAAGGCGTCTCCAGTTTGATACTATAAGGCGTCACTACTATGATACTGTAAGGCGTCGCTACTATGTTACTATAAGGCGTCGCTACTATGATACTAAAAGGCGTCGCTACTATGATACTAAAAGGCGACTTCAGTTTTATACTGTAAGGCGTCGGTACTATGATATTGTACTGCGTCGCTACTATGTTACTATAAAGCGTCTCCAGTTTAATACTATAAGGCGTCACTACTATGATACTAAAAGGCGTCGCTACTATGTTACTATAAGGCGTCTCCAGTTTGATACTATTAGGCGTCACTACTATGATACTCTAAGGCGTCGCTACTATGATACTAAAAGGCGTCTCCAGTTTGATACTATAAGGCGTCACTTCTATGATACACTAAGGCGACGCTACTATGATACTAAAAGGCGTCTCCAGTTTGATACTGTAAGGCGTCGCTACTATGATTCTGTAAGGCGTCGCTATTACGATACTAAAAGGCGTCTCCAGTTTAATACTGTACGGCGTTGCTACTATGACACTAAAAGGCATCTCCAGTTTGATACTGTAAGGCGTCGCTGCTATGTTGCTATAAGGCGTCGCTACTATGATACTATAAGGAGTCACTACTATCATACTAAAAGGCGTCTCCGACTTGATACCGTAGGGCGTTGCTTCTATGATACTATAACGCGTCGCTACTATGATACTAAAAGGCGTCGCTACTATGATACTAAAAGGCGTCTCCAGTTTTATACTGTAAGGGGTCGGTACTATGATACTGTACTGCGTCGCTACTATGATACTGTAAGGCGTCGCTACTATTATACTATAAGGTGTCGCTACTATGATATTGTTAGGCGTCGTTACTATGATAATATAAGGCGTCGCTACTATGATACTAAAATGCGTCGCTACTACGATGCTAAAAGGAGTCTCCAGTTTGATACTGTAAGGCGTCACTACTATGATATTTTAAGGCTTCGCTACTATGTTTCTATAAGGCGTCGCTACTATGTTACTATAAGGAGTCGCTACTATGTTACTATAAGGCGTCGCTACTATGTTAATATAAGGCGTCACTACTATGATACTGTAAATCGTCGCTATTATGTTACTAAAGGCGTCGCTATCATGATATTAAAAGGCGTCTCCAGTTTGATACTGTAAGGCGTAGCTACTATGATACTGTAAGGCGTCTCCAGTTAGATACTATAAGGCGTCGCTACTGTATTACTATAAGGCGTCACTACTATGTTACTATAAGGCGTCACTACTATGATACTAAAAGGCGTCTCCAGTTTGATACTGTAAGGCGTCGCTACTATGATAATGTAAGGCGTCGCTACTATGATACTATAAGGCGTCGCTACTATGATACTATAAGGCTTCTCAAGTCTGATACTGTAAGGCGTCGCTACTATGATACTGTAAGGCGTCGCTACTATGATACTGTAAGGCGTAGCTACTATGTTACTATAAGGCGCCGATACTATGTTACTATAAGGCGTCGCTACTATATTACTATAGGGCGTCGCTACTATGATACTTTTAGGCGTCGTTACTATGATACTATAAGGCGTCGCTACTATGTTACTATAAGGCGTCTCCAGTTTGATACATATGTTACCATACGGCGTCGCTACTATGATACTAAAAGGCGTCGCTACTATGATACTAAAAGGCGACTTCAGTTTTATACTGTAAGGCGTCGGTACTATGATACTGTACTGCGTCGCTACTATGTTACTATAAGGCGTCTCCAGTTTAATACTATAAGGCGTCACTACTATGATACTAAAAGGCGTCGCTACTATGTTACTATAAGGCGTCTCCAGTTTGATACTATTAGGCGTCACTACTATGATACTCTAAGGCGTCGCTACTATGATACTAAAAGGCGTCTCCAGTTTGATACTATAAGGCGTCACTTCTATGATACACTAAGGCGACGCTACTATGATACTAAAAGGCGTCTCCAGTTTGATACTGTAAGGCGTCGCTACTATGATTCTGTAAGGCGTCGCTATTACGATACTAAAAGGCGTCTCCAGTTTAATACTGTACGGCGTTGCTACTATGACACTAAAAGGCATCTCCAGTTTGATACTGTAAGGCGTCGCTGCTATGTTGCTATAAGGCGTCGCTACTATGATACTATAAGGAGTCACTACTATCATACTAAAAGGCGTCTCCGACTTGATACCGTAGGGCGTTGCTTCTATGATACTATAACGCGTCGCTACTATGATACTAAAAGGCGTCGCTACTATGATACTAAAAGGCGTCTCCAGTTTTATACTGTAAGGGGTCGGTACTATGATACTGTACTGCGTCGCTACTATGATACTGTAAGGCGTCGCTACTATTATACTATAAGGTGTCGCTACTATGATATTGTTAGGCGTCGTTACTATGATACTATAAGGCGTCGCTACTATGTTAGTATAAGGCATCTCCATTTTGATACTATAAGGCGTCACTACTATGATACCGTAAGGCGTCGCTACTATGTTACTATAAGGCATCGCTACTATGTTACTATTAGGCATCGCCAGTTTGATACTATAAGGCGTCACTAATATGATACCGTAAGGCGTCGCTACTATGTTACTATAAGGCGTCACTACTATGAGACGGTAATGCGTCATTACTATGTTACTATAAGGCGTCGCTACTATGTTACTACAAGGCGTCGCTACTATGTTACAATAGGGCGTCGCTACTATGATATTATAAGGCGTCGCTACTGTGATACTAAAAGGCGTCTCCAGTTTTATACTGTAAGGCGTCGGTACTATGATACTGTACTGCGTCGCAAATATGATACTGTAAGGCATCGCTACTATTATACTATAAAGCGTCGCTACTAAGTTACTATAAGGCATCTCCAGTTTGATAATATAAGACGTCACTACTATGATACCGTAAGGCGTCGATACTATGTTACTATAAGGCGTCGCTACTATGATACTAAAAGGCGTCTCTAGTTTGATACTGTAAGGTGTCACTACTATGATACTACAAGGCGTCGCTACTATGATACTAAAAGGCGTCTCCAGGTTGATACTATAAGGCGTCACTACTATGATACTGTAAGGCGTCGCTACTATGATACTAAAAGGCGTCTCCAGTTTGATACTGTAAGGCGTCGCTTCTATGTTACTATAAGACGTCGCTACTATTTTACTATAAGGCGTCGCTACTATGATACTGTTAGGCATCGTTACTATGATACTATAAGGCGTCGCTAGTATGTTACTATAAGGCGTCTCCAGTTTGATACTATAAGGCGTTACTACTATGATACTTAGGGCGTCGCTACTATGTTACTATAAGGCGTTGCTACTATGATACTAAAAGGTGTCGCTACTATGTTACTATAAGGGGTCGCTACTATAATACTGTTACGCGTCGTTACTATGATACTATAAAGAGTCGCTACTATGTTACTATTATGCGTCTCCAGTTTTATACTATAAGGCGTCACAACTACGATACTGTAAGGCGTCGCTACTATGTTACTATAAGGCGTTGCTATCATATACTAAAAGGCGTCTCCAGTTTGATATTGTAAGGCGTCGCTACTATCTATGATACTGTACTGCGTCGCAACTATGATACTGTAAGGCGTCGCTACTATTATACTATAAAGCATCGCTACTAAGTTACTATAAGGCATCTCCAGTTTGATAATATAAGACGTCACTACTATGATACCGTAAGGCGTCGCTACTATGTTACTATAAGGCGTCGCTACTATGATACTAAAAGGCGTCTCTAGTTTGATACTGTAAGGTGTCACTACTATGATACTCCAAGGCGTCGCTACTATAATACTAAAAGGCGTCTCCAGTTTGATACTGTAAGGCGTCGCTACTATGATTCTGTAAGGCGTCGCTACTATGATACTAAAAGGCGTCTCCAGTTTAATACTGTACGGCGTCGCTACTATGATACTAAAAGGCATCTCCAGTTAGATACTGTAAGGCGTCGGTACTATGATACTGTAAGGCGTCGCTACTATTATACTATTAGGTGTCGCTACTATGATACTGTTAGGGGTCGTTACTATGATACTATAAGGCGTCGCTACTATGTTACTATAAGGCGTCTCCAGTTTGATACTATAAGGCGTACCTACTATGATACTGTAAGGCGTCGCTACTATGTTACTATATGGCGTCGCTACTATGTTACTATAAGGCGTCGCTACTGTATTACTATAAGGCGTCGCTACTATGTTACTATAAGGCGTCTCCAGTTTGATACTATTAGGCGTCACTAATATGATACTCTAAGGCGTCTCCAGTTTGATACTGTAAGGCGTCGCTATTTTGATATTATAAGGCTTCGCTACTAAGTTTCTATAAGGCGTCGCTACTATGTTACCATAAGGCGTCGTTACTATGATACTGTAAGGCGTCGCTACTATGTTACTATAAGGTGTCTCCAGTTTGATACTACAAGGCGTCACTACAATAATACTGTAAGGTGTCTCCAGTTTGATACTGTAAGGCGTCGCTACTATGATACTAAAAGGTGTCTCCAGTTTGATACTGTAAGACGTCGCTACTATGATACTGTAAGGCGTCGCTACTATGATACTGTAAGGCGTCGCTACTGTGACACTGTACGGCGTCGCTACTATGATATTATAAGGAGTCGCCACTATGACACTGTAAGGCGTCGCTACTATGATACTATACGGTGTCTCCAGTTTGATACTGTAAGGCGTCTCTAGTTTGATACTGTAAGGCGTCGCTACCATAATACTATTAGACGTCGCTACTATAATACTATAAAGCGTCGCTACTATGATACTATAAGGCGTCGCTACTATGATACTGTACGGCGTCGCTACTATGATACTATAAGGCGTCGCTACTATGTTACTATTAGGCATCTCCAGTTTGATACTATCAGGCGTCACTACTATGATACCGTACGGCGTCGCTATTATGTTACTATAAGGCGTCGCTACTATGATACTAAAAGGCGTCTCCAGTTTGATACTGTAAGGCGTCGCTACTATGATACTGTAAGACGTCGCAACTATGATACTGTAAGACGTCGCTACTATGTTACAATAAGGCGTCGCTACTATGTAACTATAAGGCGTCGCTACTATGTTACTATATGGCGTCGCTACTATGATACTGTTAGGCGTCGTTACTATGATACTATAAGGCGTCGCTACTATGTTACTATAAGGCGTCTCCAGTTTAATACATTGTTACTATAAGGCGTCACGACTATGATACTAAAAGGCGTCGCTACTATGATACCATAAGGCGTCGCTACTGTGATACTAAAAGGCGTCTCCAGTTTTATACTGTAAGGCGTCGGTACTATGATACTGTAAGTACTATGTTACTATAAGGCGTCTCCAGTTTGATACTGTAAGGCGTCGCTATTTTGATTTTATAAGGCTTCGCTACTAAGTTTCTATAAGGCGTCGCTACTATGTTACCATAAGGCGTCGTTACTATGATACTGTAAGGCGTCGCTACTATGTTACTATAAGGTGTCTCCAGTTTGATACTACAAGGCGTCACTACAATAATACTGTAAGGTGTCTCCAGTTTGATACTGTAAGGCGTCGCTACTATGATACTAAAAGGTGTCTCCAGTTTGATACTGTAAGGCGTCGCTACTATGATACTGTAAGGCGTCGCTACTATGATACTGTAAGGCGTCGCTACAGTGACACTGTACGGCGTCGCTACTATGATATTATAAGGAGTCGCCACTATGACACTGTAACGCGACGCTACTATGATACTATACGGTGTCTCCAGTTTGATACTGTAAGGAGTCTCTAGTTTGATACTGTAAGGCGTCGCTACCATAATACTATTAGACGTCGCTACTATGATACTATAAAGCGTCGCTACTATGATACTATAAGGCGTCGCTACTATGATACTGTACGGCGTCGCTACTATGATACTATAAGGCGTCGCTACTATGTTACTATTAGGCATCTCCAGTTTGATACTATCAGGCGTCACTTCTATGATACCGTACGGCGTCGCTATTATGTTACTATAAGGCGTCACTACTATGATACTAAAAGGCGTCTCCAGTTTGATACTGTAAGGCGTCGCTACTATGATACTGTAAGACGTCGCAACTATGATACTGTAAGACGTCGCTACTATGTTACAATAAGGCGTCGCTACTATGTAACATTAAGGCGTCGCTACTATGTTACTATAGGGCGTCACTACTATGATACTGTTAGGCGTCGTTACTATGATACTATAAGGCGTCGCTACTATGTTACTATAAGGCGTCTCCAGTTTAATACATTGTTACTATAAGGCGTCACGACTATGATACTAAAAGGCGTCGCTACTATGATACCATAAGGCGTCGCTACTGTGATACTAAAAGGCGTCTCCAGTTTTATACTGTAAGGCGTCGGTACTATGATACTGTACTGCGTCGCTACTATAATACTGTAAGGCGTCGCTACTAGAATACTCAAAGGCGTCGCTACTATGTTACTATTAGGCATCTCCAGTGTGATAATATAATGCGTCACTACTATGATACCGTAAGGCGTCGCCACTATGTTACTATAAGGCGTCGCTACTATGATACTAAAAGGCGTCTCCCGTTTGATACTGTAAGGCGTCCCTCTATGATACAGTAAGGCGTCGCTACTATGATACTGTAAGGCGTCGCTACTATGATACGGCAAGGCGTCGCTACTATGTTACTATAAGGCGTCGCTACTATGTTACTATAAGGCGTCGCTACTATGTTACTATAAGGCGTCTCCAGTTTGATACTATAAGGCGTCGCTACTATGATTCTGTAAGGCGTCGCTACTATGATACTAAAAGGCGTCTCCAGTTTAATACTGTACGGCGTCGCTACTATGACACTAAAAGGCATCTCCAGTTTGATACTGTAAGGCGTCGCTGCTATGTTTTTATAAGGCTTCGCTACTATGATACTATAAGGAGTCACTACTATCATACTAAAAGACGTCTCCGACTTGATACCGTAGGGCGTTGCTTCTATGATACTATAACGCGTCGCTACTATGATACTAAAAGGCGTCGCTACTATGATACTAAAAGGCGTCTCCAGTTTTATACTGTAAGGCCACGGTACTATGATACTGTATTGCGTCGCTACTATGATACTGTAAGTCGTCGCTACTATTATACTATAAGGTGTCACTACTATGATATTGTTAGGCGTCGTTACTATGATACTATAAGGCGTCGCTACTATGTTACTATAAGGCGTCTCCAATTTGATACTATAAGGCGTCACTACTATGATACTGTAAGGCGTCGCTACTATGTTACTATAAGGCGTCGCTACTATGATACTTAAAGGCGTCTCCAGTTTGATGCTATAAGGCGTCACTACTATGATATTCTAAGGCGTCGCTACCATGATACTAAAAGGCGTCTCTAGTTTTATACTGTAAGGCGTCGGTACTATGATACTGTACTGCGTCGCTACTATAATAATGTAAGGCGTCGCTACTAGAATACTCAAAGGCGTCGCTACTATGTTACTATTAGGCATCTCCAGTGTGATAATATAATGCGTCACTACTATGATACCGTAAGGCGTCGCCACTATGTTACTATAAGGCGTCGCTACTATGTTACTATAAGGCGTCTCCAATTTGATACTATAAGGCGTCACTACTATGATACTGTAAGGCGTCGCTACTATGTTACTATAAGGCGTCGCTACTATGATACTTAAAGGCGTCTCCAGTTTGATGCTATAAGGCGTCACTACTATGATATTCTAAGGCGTCGCTACTATGATACTAATAGGCGTCTCCAGTTTGATTCTGTAAGGCGTCGCTACTATGATTCTGTAAGGCGTCGCTACTATGATACTAAAAGGCGTCTCAAGTTTAATACTGTAGGGCGTCGCTACTATGATACTAAAAGGCACCTCAAGTTTGATACTGTAAGTGGTCGCTGCTATGTTGCTATAAGTCGTCGCTACTATGATACTATAAGGCATCGCTACTATGATACTAAAAGGCGTCTCCAGTTTGATACTGTAAGGCGTCGCTACTATGTTACTATAAGGCGTCGCTACTATGTTACTATAAGGCGTCGCTACTGTATTACTATAAGGCGTCGCTATTATGTTACTATAAGGCGTTGCTACTATGATACTAAAAGGTATCACTACTATGATACTATAAGGCGTCTCCAGTTTGATACTGTAAGGCATCGCTACTATGATTTTTTAAGGCTTCGCTACTATGTTTCTATAAGGCGTCGCTACTATGTTAATATAAGGCGTCGCTACTATAATACTATTAGGCGTCGTTACTAAGATACTATAAGGAGTAGCTACTATGTTACTATTATGCGTCTCCAGTTTTATACTATAAGGCGTTTCTACTATGATACTATAAGGCGTCTCTACTATAATACTGAACGGCGTCGCTACTATGATGCTAAAAGGCCTCTCCAGTTTGATACTGTAAGGCGTCGCTACTGTGTTACTATAAGGCGTCGCTACTATGTTACTATAAGGAGTCGCTACTATGATACTGAACGGCGTCGCTACTATGTTACAATAAGGCATCGCTACTATATAACTATAAGGCGTCGTTACTATGATACTATAAGGCGTCGCTACTATGTTACTATAAGGTGTCTCCAGTTTGATACTACAAGGCGTCACTACTATAATACAGTAAGGCGTCGCTACTATGTTACTATAAGGCGTCGCTACTATGATACTAAATGGTGTCAACAGTTTGATACTGTAAGGCGTCGCTACTAAGTTGTTATGGTACTATAAGGCGTCGGTACTATGATACTAAACGGCGTCGCTACTAGGTTACAATAAGGCATCGCTACTATGTTACTATAAGGAGTCGTTACTATGATACTATAAGGCGTCGCTACTATGTTACTATAAGGTGTCTCCAGTTTAATACTACAAGGCGTCACTACTATAATACAGTAAGGCGTCGCTACTATGTTACTATAAGACGTCGCTACTATGATACTAAATGGTGTCAACAGTTTGATACTGTAAGGCGTCACTACTATGTTACTATATGGCGTCGCTACTATGTTACTATAAGGCGTCGCTACTATGATACTAAAAGGCGTCTCCATTTTGATACTGTAAGGCGTCCCTACTATGATACTGTAAGGCGTCCTGTAAGGCGTAGTTACTATGATACTAAAAGGCGTCGCTACTATGATACTAAAAGGCATCTCATGTTTTATATAAGGCGTCGGTACTATGATACTGTACGGCGTCGCTACTATGTTACAATAAGGCATCGCTACTATGTTACTATAAGGCGTCGTTAATATGATACTATAAGGCGTCGCTACTATGTTACTATAAGGTGTCTCCAGTTTGATACTACAAGGCGTCACTACTATAATACTGTAAGGCGTCGCTACTATATTACTATAAGGAGTCGCTACTATGATACTAAAAGGTGTCAACAGTTTGATACTGTAAGGCGTCGCTACTATGATACTGTAAGGCGTCGCTACTATGATACTGTTAGGCGTCGCTACTATGATACTGTAAGGCGTCGCTACTATGTTACTATAAGGCGCCGCTACTATGTTACTATAAGGCGTCGCTACTAAGTTACTATAAGGCGTCGCTACTATGTTACTTTAGGGCGTCGCTACTATGATACTGTTAGGCGCCGTTACTATGATACTATAAGGCCTCGCTACTATGTTACTATAAGGCGTCTCCAGTTTGATACATATGTTACTATAAGGCGTCGATACTGTGATACTAAAAGGCGTCGCTACTATGATACTGTTAGGCGTCGCTACTATGTTACTATAAGGCGTCTCCAGTTTGATACTATAAGGCGTCACTACTATGATACTCTAAGGCGTCGCTACTATGATACCATAAGGAGTCGCTACTATGATACTAAAAGACGTCTCCGACTTGATACCGTAGGGCGTCGCTTCTATGATACTATATGGCGTCGCTACAATTATACTAAAAGGCGTCGCTACTATGATATGTAAGGCGTCGCTACTATTATACTATAAGGTGTCGCTACTATGATACTGTTAGGCATCGTTACTATGATACTATAAGGCGTCGCTACTATGTTACTAAATGGCGTCTCCAGTTTGATACTGTAAGGCGTCGCTACTTAGTTGCTATGGTATTATAAGGCGTCGCTACTAAGTTGCTATGGTACTATAAGGCGTCGCTACTATGATACTGTAAGGCGTCGGTACTATGATACTGAACGGCGTCGCTACTATGTTACAATATGGCATCGCTACTATGTTACTATAAGGCGTCGTTACTATGATACTATAAGGCGTCGCTACTATGTTACTATAAGGTGTCTCCAGTTTGATACTACAAGGCGTCACTACTATAATACTGTAAGGCGTGGCTACTATGTTACTATAAGGCGTCGCTACTATGATAGTGTAAAGCGTCGCTACTATGTTACTATTAGGCATCTCCAGTTTGATACTATCAGGCGTCACTACTATGTTACTATATGGCGTCGCTACTATGTTACTATAAGGCGTCGCTACTATGATACTAAAAGGCGTCTCCAGTTTGATACTGTAAGGCGTCCCTACAATGATACTGTAAGGCGTCCTGTAAGGCGTCGCTACTATGTTACTATAAGGCGCCGCTACTATGTTACTATAAGGCGTCGCTACTATGTTACTATATGGTGTCGCTACTATGTTACTATAGGGCGTCGCTACTATGTTACTATAAGGCATCTCCAGTTTCATACATATGTCTATGCATGATAAAGCGTCGCTACTATGATACTAAAAGGCGTCGCTACTATGATACTAAAAGGCGTCTCCAGTTTTATATAAGGCGTCGGTACTATGATACTGTACGGCGTCGCTTCTATGTTACAATAAGGCATCGCTACTATGTTACTATAAGGCGTCTCCAGTTTGATACTATAAGGCGTCGCTACTATGTTACTATAAGGTGTCTCCAGTTTGATACTACAAGGCGTCACTACTATAATACTGTAAGGCGTCGCTACTATATTACTATAAGGCGTCGCTAGTATGATACTAAAAGGTGTCAACAGTTTGATACTGTAAGGCGTCGCTACTATGTTACTATAAGGCGTTGCTACTATGATACTAAAAGGCATCACTACTATGATACTAAAAGGCGTCTCCACTTTGATACTGTAAGGCATCGCTACTATGATTTTTTAAGGCTTCGCTACTATGTTTCTATAAGGCGTCGCTACTATGTTAATATAAGGAGTCGCTACTATGTTACTATAAGGCGTCGCTTCTATGTTACTATAGGGCGTCGCTACTATAATACTGTTAGGCGTCGTTACTATTATACTATAAGGCGTCGCTACTATGTTACTATAAGGCGTCTCCAGTTTCATACATATGTTACAATGAGGCGTCGCTACTATGATACTAAAAGGCATCGCTACTATGATACTAAAAGGCGTCGCTACTATAATACTAAAAGGCGTCGCTACTATTATACTATAAGGCGTCGCTACTATGTTACTATAAGGAGTCGCTGCTATGATACTGAAAGGCGTCTCCAGTTTGATACTTTAAGGCGTCGCTACTGTGTTACTATAAGGCATCGCTACTATGTTACTAAAAGGCGTCGTTACTATGATACTATAAGGTGTCGCTACTATGTTACTATAAGGTGTCTACAGTTTGATACTACAAGGCGTCGCTACTATGTTACTATAAGGCGTCGCTACTGTATTACTATAAGGCGTCGCTACTATGTTACTATAAGGCGTCGCTACTATGTTACTATAAGGCGTCGCTACTATGTTACTATAAGGCATCGCTACTATGTTACTATAGTGCGTCGCTACTATTATACTGTTAGGCGTCGCTACTATGTTACTATAAGGCGTCTCCAGTTTAATACATTGTTACTATAAGGCTTCGCTACTATGATACTAAAAGGCGTCGCTACTATGATACAAAAAGTCTTCGCTACTATGTTACTATTAGGCATCTCCAGTTTGATAATTTAAGGCGTCACTACTATGATACCGTAAGGCGTCGCTACTATGTTACTATAAGGTGTCGCTACTATGATACTAAAAAGCGTCTCCAGTTTGATACTGTAAGGCGTCGCTACTATGATACTGTAAGGCGTCACTACTATGATACTATAAGGCGTCGCTACTATGGTACTAAAAGGCGTCTCCAGTTTGATAATATAAGGCGTCGCTACTATGATACTGTAAGACGTCGCTACTATGATACTGTAAGGCGTCGCTACTATGTTACTATAAGGCGCCGCTACTATAATACTGTTAGGCGTCGTTACTATGATACTATAAGGAGTAGCTACTATGTTACTATTATGCATCTTCTGTTTTATACTATAAGGCGTTACTACTATGATACTGTAAGGCGTCTCTACTATAATACTGAACGGCGTCGCTACTATGATACTAAAAAGCGTCTCCAGTTTGATACTGTAAGGCGTCGCTACTATGATACTGTAAGGCGTCGCTACTATGATACTGTAAGGCGTCTCTACTATAATACTGAACGGCGTCGCTACTATGATACTAAAAAGCGTCTCCAGTTTGATACTGTAAGGCGTCGCTACTATGATACTGTAAGGCGTCGCTACTATGATACTATAAGGCGTCGCTACTATGATACTAAAAGGCGTCTCCAGTTTGATACTGTAAGTCGTCGGTACTATGATACTGTACGGCGTCGCTACTATGATACTGTAAGGCGTCGCTACTAATATACTATAAGGTGTCGCTACTATGATACTGTTTGGCGTCGTTACTATGATACTATAAGGCGTCGCTACTATGTTACTATAAGGCGTCTCCAGTTTGATACTATAAGGCGTCACTACTATGATACTGTAAGGCATCAATACTATGTTACTATAAGGCGTCGCTACTATGATACTAAAAGGCGTCGCTACTGTGATACTAAAAGGCGTCTCCAGTTTTATACTGTAAGGCGTTGGTACTATGATACTGTACTGCGTCGCTACTATTATACTGTAAGGCGTCACTACTATTATACTACAAGGTGTCACTACTATGATACTGTTAGGCGTCTCTACTATGATACTGTAAGGCGTCGCTACTACGTTACTATAAGGCGTCGCTACTATGATACTAAAAGACGTTGCTACTATGATACTGTTGGGCGTCGCTACTATGATACTATAAGGCGTCTCCAGTTTGATAATGTAAGGCGTCGCTACTATGATACTGTAAGGCGTCGCTACTATGATACTGTAAGGCGTCGCTACTATGTTACTATTAGGCGCCGCTACTATAATACTGTTAGGCGTCGTTACTATGATACTATAAGGAGTAGCTACTATGTTACTATTATGCGTCTCCTGTTTTATACTATAAGGCGTTACTACTATGATACTGTAAGGCGTCTCTACTATAATACTGAACGGCGTCGCTACTATGATACTAAAAAGCGTCTCCAGTTTGATACTGTAAGGCGTCGCTACTATGATACTGTAAGGCGTCGCTACTATGATACTGTAAGGCGTCACTACTATGATACTATAAGGCGTCGCTACTATGATACTAAAAGGTGTCTCCAGTTTGATAATGTAAGGCGTCGCTACTATGATACTGTAAGGCGTCGCTACTATGATACTGTAAGGCGTCGCTACTATGTTACTATAAGGCGCCGCTACTATAATACTGTTAGGCGTCGTTACTATGATACTATAAGGAGTAGCTACTATGTTACTATTATGCGTCTCCTGTTTTATACTATAAGGCGTTACTACTATGATACTGTAAGGCGTCTCTACTATAATACTGAACGGCGTCGCTACTATGATACTAAAAAGCCTCTCTAGTTTGATACTGTAAGGCGTCGCTACTATGATACTGTAAGGCGTCGCTACTATGATACTATAAGGCGTCGCTACTATGATACTAAAAGGCGTCTCCAGTTTGATAATGTAAGGAGTCGCTACTATGATACTGTAAGGCGTCGCTACTATGATACTGTAAGGCGTCGCTACTATGTTACTATAAGGCGCCGCTACTATGTTACTATAAGGCGTCGCTACTAAGTTACTATAAGGCGTCGCTACTATGTTACTTTAGGGCGTCGCTACTATGATACTGTTAGGCGCCGTTACTATGATACTATAAGGTGTCGCTACTATGTTACTATAAGGCGTCTCCAGTTTGATACATATGTGACTATAAGGCGTCGCTACTGTGAAATTAAAAGGCGTCGCTACTATGATAGTAAAAGGCGTCTCCAGTTTTATACTGTAAGTCGTCGGTACTATGATACTGTACGGCGTCGCTACTATGATACTGTAAGGCGTCGCTACTAATATACTATAAGGTGTCGCTACTATGATACTGTTTGGCGTCGTTACTATGATACTATAAGGCGTCGCTACTATGTTACTATAAGGCGTCTCCAGTTTGATACTATAAGGCGTCACTACTATGATACTGTAAGGCATCGCTACTATGTTACTATAAGGCGTCGCTACTATGATACTAAAAGGCGTCGCTACTGTGATACTAAAAGGCGTCTCCAGTTTTATACTGTAAGGCGTTGGTACTATGATACTGTACTGCGTCGCTGCTATTATACTGTAAGGCGTCACTACTATTATACTATAAGGTGTCACTACTATGATACTGTTAGGCGTCGTTACTATGATAGTATAAGACGTCGCTACTATGTTACTATAAGGCGTCTCCAGTTTGATACTATAAGGCGTCTCTACTATGATACTGTAAGGCGTCGCTACTACGTTACTATAAGGCGTCGCTACTATGATACTAAAAGACGTTGCTACTATTATACTGTTAGGCGTCGCTACTATGATACTATAAGGCGTCTCCAATTTGATACTATAAGGCGTCACTACTATGATACTCTAAGGCGTCGCTACTATGATACTAAAAGGCGTCGCTACTGTGATACTAAAAGGCGTCTCCAGTTTTATACTGTAAGGCGTTGGTACTATGATACTGTACTGCGTCGCTACTATTATACTGTAAGGCGTCACTACTATTATACTATAAGGTGTCACTACTATGATTCTGTTAGGCGTCGTTACTATGATACTATAAGACGTCGATACTATGTTACTATAAGGCGTCTCCAGTTGGATACTACAAGGCGTCTCTACTATGATACTGTAAGGCGTCGCTACTACGTTACTATAAGGCGTCGCTACTATGATACTAAAAGACGTTGCTACTATGATACTGTTAGGCGTCGCTACTATGATACTATAAGGCGTCTCCAGTTTGATAATGTAAGGCGTCGCTACTATGATACTGTAAGGCGTCGCTACTATGATACTGTAAGGCATCGCTACTATGTTACTAAAAGGCGCCGCTACTATAATACTGTTAGGCGTCGTTACTATGATACTATAAGGAGTAGCTACTATGTTACTATTATGCGTCTCCTGTTTTATACTATAAGGCGTTACTACTATGATACTGTAAGGCGTCTCTACTATAATACTGAACGGCGTCGCTACTATGATACTAAAAAGCGTCTCCAGTTTGATACTTTAAGGCGTCGCTACTATGATACTGTAAGGCGTCGCTACTATGATACTGTAAGGCGTCACTACTATGATACTACAAGGCGTCGCTACTATGATACTAAAAGGCGTCTCCAGTTTGATAATGTAAGGCGTCGCTACTATGATACTGTAAGGCGTCGCTACTATGATACTGTAAGGCGTCGCTACTATGTTACTATAAGGCGCCGCTACTATAATACTGTTAGGCGTCGTTACTATGATACTATAAGGAGTAGCTACTATGTTACTATTATGCGTCTCCTGTTTTATACTATAAGGCGTTACTACTATGATACTGTAAGGCGTGTCTACTATAATACTGAACGGCGTCGTTACTATGATACTAAAAAGCCTCTCTAGTTTGATACTGTAAGGCGTCGCTACTATGATACTGTAAGGCGTCGCTACTATGATACTATAAGGCGTCGCTACTATGATACTAAAAGGCGTCTCCAGTTTGATAATGTAAGGCGTCGCTACTATGATACTGTAAGGCGTCGCTACTATGATACTGTAAGGCGTCGCTACTATGTTACTATAAGGCGCCGCTACTATGTTACTATAAGGCGTCGCTACTAAGTTACTATAAGGCGTCGCTACTATGTTACTTTAGGGCGTCGCTACTATGATACTGTTAGGCGCCGTTACTATGATACTATAAGGTGTCGCTACTATGTTACTATAAGGCGTCTCCAGTTTGATACATATGTGACTATAAGGCGTCGCTACTGTGAAACTAAAAGCGTCGCTACTATGATAGTAAAAGGCGTCTCCAGTTTTATACTGTAAGTCGTCGGTACTATGATACTGTACGGCGTCGCTACTATGATACTGTAAGTCGTCGCTACTAATATACTATAAGGTGTCGCTACTATGATACTGTTTGGCGTCGTTACTATGATACAATAAGGCGTCGCTACTATGTTACTATAAGGCGTCTCCAGTTTGATACTATAAGGCGTCACTACTATGATACTGTAAGGCATCGCTACTTTGTTACTATAAGGCGTCGCTACTATGATACTAAAAGGCGTCGCTACTGTGATACTAAAAGGCGTCTCCAGTTTTATACTGTAAGGCGTTGGTACTATGATACTGTACTGCGTCGCTACTATTATACTGTAAGGCGTCACTACTATTATACTATAAGGTGTCACTACTATGACTCTGTTAGGCGTCGTTACTATGATACTATAAGACGTCGATACTATGTTACTATAAGGCGTCTCCAGTTGGATACTACAAGGCGTCTCTACTATGATACTGTAAGGCGTCGCTACTACGTTACTATAAGGCGTCGCTACTATGATACTAAAAGACGTTGCTACTATGATACTGTTAGGCGTCGCTACTATGATACTATAAGGCGTCTCCAGTTTGATAATGTAAGGCGTCGCTACTATGATACTGTAAGGCGTCGCTACTATGATACTGTAAGGCGTCGCTACTATGTTACTATAAGGCGCCGCTACTATAATACTGTTAGGCGTCGTTACTATGATACTATAAGGAGTAGCTACTATGTTACTATTATGCGTCTCCTGTTTTATACTATAAGGCGTTACTACTATGATACTGTAAGGCGTCTCTACTATAATACAGAACGGCGTCGCTACTATGATACTAAAAAGCGTCTCCAGTTTGATACTGTAAGGCGTCGCTACTATGATACTGTAAGGCGTCGCTACTATGATACTGTAAGGCGTCACTACTATGATACTATAAGGCGTCGCTACTATGATACTAAAAGGCGTCTCCAGTTTGATAATTTAAGGCGTCGCTACTATGATACTGTAAGGCGTCGCTACTATGATACTGTAAGGCGTCGCTACTATGTTACTATAAGGCGCCGCTACTATAATACTGTTAGGCGTCGTTACTATGATACTATAAGGAGTAGCTACTATGTTACTATTATGCGTCTCCTGTTTTATACTATAAGGCGTTACTACTATGATACTGTAAGGCGTCTCTACTATAATACTGAACGGCGCCGCTACTATGATACTAAAAAGCCTCTCTAGTTTGATACTGTAAGGCGTCGCTACTATGATACTGTAAGGCGTCGCTACTATGATACTATAAGGCGTCGCTACTATGATACTAAAAGGCGTCTCCAGTTTGATAATGTAAGGAGTCGCTACTATGATACTGTAAGGCGTCGCTACTATGATACTGTAAGGCGTCGCTACTATGATACTGTAAGGCGTCGCTACTATGATACTGTAAGGCGTCACTACTATGATACTATAAGGCGTCGCTACTATGATACTGTAAGGCGTCGCTACTATGTTACTATAAGGCGCCGCTACTATAATACTGTTAGGCGTCGTTACTATGATACTATAAGGAGTAGCTACTATGTTACTATTATGCGTCTCCTGTTTTATACTATAAGGCGTCGCTACTATGATACTAAAAGGCGTCTCCAGTTTGATAATTAAAGGCGTCGCTACTATGATACTGTAAGGCGTCGCTACTATGATACTGTAAGGCGTCACTACTATGATACTATAAGGCGTCGCTACTATGATACTAAAAGGCGTCTCCAGTTTGATACTGTAAGGCGTCGCTACTATTATACTATAAAGCGTCGCTACTATGATACTGTAAGGCATCTCCAGTTTGATAATATAAGACGTCACTACTATGATACCGTAAGGCGTCGCTACTATGTTACTATAAGGCGTCGCTACTATGATACTAAAAGGCGTCTCTAGTTTGATACTGTAAGGCGTCACGACTATGATACTCTAAGGCGTCGCTACTATGATACTAAAAGGCGACTCCAGTTTGATACTGTAAGGCGTCGCTACTATGTTTCTGTAAGGCGTCGCTACTATGTTACTATAAGGCGTCGCTACTATGATACTTAAAGGCGTCGCCACTATGATACTGTTAGGCGTCGCTACTATGTTACTATAAGGCGTCTCCAGTTTGATACTATAAGGCGTCACTACTATGATACTCTAAGTCATCGCTGCTATGATACTATAAGGCGTCTACAGTTTAATGCTATAAGGCGTCTCTACTATGATACTGTAAGGCGTTGCTACCATGATACTAAAAGGCGTCTCCAGTTTGATACTGAAAGGCGTCGCTACTATGATTCTGTAAGGCGTCGCTACTATGATACTAAAAGGCGTCTCAAGTTTAATACTGTACGGCGTCGCTACTATGATACTACTGGTTGGTTGAGCTCGCGCAGTAATTTGCAAAAGTCGGTCTTGTCTGGAGGTATGATGCGACTTGGCCCCCGGTGCCTCTCCGCTACTTCACCTGTGGCACGATAGCGTGTCCACAATCTTGAAATTACATTTTGGTGGGTCCCTATGGCCTCAGCAACATTACGCTGAACAGACCCAGCTTCCAGCATTCCCACAGCTCGTAACATCTCCGCCCTCGTCAAATGTTGGCGTTGCATGGCTACAATACCTCAATTTTAACTTTATATTTCGTTTAAAAATGAAAAAAAAAAACTGTAACTAAACGTAATTCGTATTGTTTTCTAAATTTCGCACAAATGAAAATTCCCTCTCCTACACATCAAGACATTTTTATGCCACCGAAACAAAAGAATTTTCATAAATTTGAATTTGGAATTAGTCTGAGATAAATTACAAACAAATCGGTGTATAAAAGATCCCAATGCGGCCAGTACTTTTCGAGTTATTTAATTGAGTATGAAATATCCCTAGACCGTGTTGATGTGTTTACTATAAGGAGTCGCTACTAAATGATACTAAAAGACGTCTCCGACTTGATACCGTAGGGCGTCGCTTCTATGATACTATAAGGCGTCGCTACAATTATACTAAAAGGCGTCGCTACTAAGATACTGTAAGGCGTCGCTACTGTTATACTATAAGGTGTCGCTACTATGATACTGTTAGGCGTCGTTACTATGATACTATAAGGCGCCGCTACTATGTTACTATAAGGCGTCTCCAGTTTGATACTATAAAGCGTCACTACTATGATACCTTAAGGCGTCGCTACTATGTTACTATAAGGCGTCGCTACTATGATACTAAAAGGCGTCGCTACTATGTTACTATAAGGCGTCTCCAGTTTGATACCATAAGGCGTCACTACTATGATACTCCAAGGCGTCGCTACTATGATAATAAAAGGCGTCTTCAGTTTGATACTATAAGGCGTCACTACTATGATACTCTAAGGCGTCGCTACTATGATACTAATAGGCGTCTCCACTTTGATTCTGTAAGGCGTCGCTACTATGATTCTGTAAGGCGTCGCTACTATGATACTAAAAGGCGTCTCCAGTTTAATACTGTACGGCGTTGCTACTATGATACTAAAAGGCACCTCAAGTTTGATACTGTAAGGCGTCGCTGCTATGTTGCTATAAGGCGTCGCTACTATGATACTGTAAGGCATCGCTACTATGATACTAAAAGGCGTCTCCAGTTTGATACTGTAAGGCGTCGCTACTATGTTACTATAAGGCGTCGCTACTATGTTACTATAAGGCGTCGCTACTGTATTACTATAAGGCGTCGCTACTATGTTACACTATAAGGCGTCGCTACTATGATACTGTTAGGCGTCGTTACTATGATACTATAAGGCGTCGCTACTATGTTACTATAAAGCGTCTCCAGTTCGATACTATAAGGCGTCACTACTATGATACCTTAAGGCGTCGCTACTATGTTACTATAAGGCGTTGCTACTATGATACTAAAAGGCATCACTACTATGATACTAAAAGGCGTCTCCAGTTTGATAATGTAAGGCATCGCTACTATGATTTTTTAAGGCTTCGCTACTATGTTTATATAAGGCGTCGCTACTATGTTATTATAAGGCGTCGCTTCTATGTTACTATAAGGCGTCGCTACTATAATACTATTAGGCGTCGTTACTAAGATACTATAAGGAGTAGCTACTATGTTACTATTATGCGTCTCCAGTTTTATACTATAAGGCGTTTCTACTATGATACTGTAAGGCGTCTCTACTATAATACTGAACGGCGTCGCTACTTTGATGCTAAAAGGCCTCTCCAGTTTGATACTGTAAGGCGTCACTACTGTGTTACTATAAGGCGTCGCTACTATGTTACTAAAAGGCGTCTCCAGTTTGATACTGTAAGGCGTCGCTACTAAGTTGCTATGGTAATATAAGGCGTCGTTACTAAGTACCGACGCCTTACAGTATAATAGTAGCGACGCCTTATAGTAATAAGGCGTCGCTACTATTATACTGTAAGGCGTCGGTACTATGATACTGAACGGCGTCGGTACTATGTTACAATAAGGCATCGCTACTATGTTACTATAAGGCGTCGTTACTATGATACTATGAGGCGTCGCTACTATGTTACTATAAGGTGTCTCCAGTTTGATACTACAAGGCGTCACTACTATAATACTGTAAGGCGTCGCTACTATGTTACTATAAGGCGTCGCTACTATGATACTGTAAAGCGTCGGTACTATGATACTGAACGGCGTCGCTACTATGTTACAATAAGGCATCGCTACTATGTTACTATAAGGCGTCGTTAATATGATACTATAAGGCGTCGCTACTATGTTACTATAAGGTGTCTCCAGTTTGATACTACAAGGCGTCACTACTATAATACTGTAAGGCGTCGCTACTATGTTACTATAAGGCGTCGCTACTATGATACTGTAAATCGTCGCTACTATGTTACTATTAGGCATCTCCAGTTTGATACTATCAGGCGTCACTACTATGTTACTATATGGCGTCGCTACTATGTTACTATAAGGCGTCGCTACTATGATACTAAAAGGCGTCTCCAGTTTGATACTGTAAGGCGTCCCTACTATGATACTGTAAGGCGTCCTGTAAGGCGTCGCTACTATGTTACTATAAGGCGCCGCTACTATGTTACTAAAAGGCCTCGCTACTATGTTACTATATGGTGACGCTACTATGTTACTATAGGGCGTCGCTACAATGTTACTATAAGGCATCTCCAGTTTCATACATATGTCTATGCATGATAAGGCGTCGCTACTATGATACTAAAAGGCGTCGCTACTATGATACTAAAAGGCGTCTCCAGTTTTATATAAGGCGTCGGTACTATGATACTGTACGGCGTCGCTTCTATGTTACAATAAGGCATCGCTACTATGTTACTATAAGGCGTCTCCAGTTTGATACTATAAGGCGTCGCTACTATGTTACTATAAGGTGTCTCCAGTTTGATACTACAAGGCGTCACTACTATAATACTGTAAGGCGTCGCTACTATATTACTATAAGGCGTCGCTACTATGATACTAAAAGGTGTCAACAGTTTGATACTGTAAGGCGTCGCTACTATGTTACTATAAGGCGTTGCTACTATGATACTAAAAGGCATCACTACTATGATACTAAAAGGCGTCTCCAGTTTGATACTGTAAGGCATCGCTACTATGTTTCTATAAGGCGTCGCTACTATGTTAATATAAGGAGTCGCTACTATGTTACTATAAGGCGTCGCTTCTATGTTACTATAGGGCGTCGCTACTATAATACTGTTAGGCGTCGTTACTATGATACTATAAGGCGTCGCTACTATGTTACTATAAGGCGTCTCCAGTTTCATACATATGTTACAATAAGGCGTCGCTACTATGATACTAAAAGGCGTCGCTACTATAATACTAAAAGGCGTCGCTACTATTATTCTATAAGGCGTCGCTACTATGTTACTATAAGGAGTCGCTACTATGATACTGAAAGGCGTCTCCAGTTTGATACTTTAAGGCGTCGCTACTGTGTTACTATAAGGCATCGCTACTATGTTACTATAAGGCGTCGTTACTATGATACTATAAGGTGTCGCTACTATGTTACTATAAGGTGTCTCCAGTTTGATACTACAAGGTGTCACTACTATAATACTGTAAGGCGTCGCTACTATGTTACTTTAAGGCGTCGCTACTATGATACTAAAAGGTGTCAACAGTTTGATACTGTAAGGCGTCGCTACTATGTTACTGTAAGGCGTCGCTACTATGATACTGTTAGGCGTCGTTACTAAGATACTATAAGGTGTCGGTACTATGTTACTATAAGGTGTCTCCAGTTTGATACTACAAGGCGTCACTACTATAATACTGTAAGGCGTCGCTACTATGTTACTTTAAGGCGTCGCTACTATGATACTAAAAGGTGTCAACAGTTTGATACTGTAAGGCGTCGCTACTATGATACTGTAAGGCGTCGCAACTATGATACTGTAAGGCGTCGCTACTATTATACTATAAAGCGTCGCTACTAAGTTACTATAAGGCATTTCCAATTTGATACTATAAGGCGTCACTACTATGATACCGTAAGGCGTCGCTACTATGTTACTATAAGGCGTCGCTACTATGATACTAAAAGGCTTCTCCAGTTTGATACTGTAAGGCGTCGCTACTATGTTACTATAAGGCGCCGCTACTCTGTTACTATAAGGCGTCGCTACTATGTTACTATAAGGTGTCGCTACTATGTTACTTTAGGGCGTCGCTACTATAATACTGTTAGGCGTCGTTACTATGATACTATAAGGCGTCGCTACTATGTTACTAAAAGGCGTCTCCAGTTTGATACTGTAAGGCGTCGCTACTAAGTTGCTATGGTACTATAAGGCGTCGCTACTAAGTTGCTATGGTACTATAAGGCGTCGCTACTATGATACTGAACGGCGTCGCTACTATGTTACAATAAGGCATCGCTACTATGTTACTATAAGGCGTCGTTACTATGATACTATAAGGCGTCGCTACTATGTTACTATAAGGTGTCTCCAGTTTGATACTACAAGGCGTCACTACTATAATACTGTAAGGCGTCGCTACTATGTTACTATAAGGCGTCGCTACTATGATACTGTAAAGCGTCGGTACTATGATACTGAACGGCGTCGCTACTATGTTACAATAAGGCATCGCTACTATGTTACTATAAGGCGTCGTTACTATGATACTATAAGGCGTCGCTACTATGTTACTATAAGGTGTCTCCAGTTTGATACTACAAGGCGTCACTACTATAATACTGTAAGGCGTCGCTACTATGTTACTATAAGGCGTCGCTACTATGATACTGTAAATCGTCGCTACTATGTTACTATTAGGCATCTCCAGTTTGATACTATCAGGCGTCACTACTATGTTACTATATGGCGTCGCTACTATGTTACTATAAGGGGTCGCTACTATGATACTAAAAGGCGTCTCCAGTTTGATACTGTAAGGCGTCACTACTATGATACTGTAAGGCGTCCTGTAAGGCGTCGCTATTATGTTACTATAAGGCATCTCCAGTTTCATACATATGTCTATGCATGATAAGGCGTCGCTACTATGATACTAAAAGGCGTCGCTACTATGATACTAAAAGGCGTCTCCAGTTTTATATAAGGCGTCGGTACTATGATACTGTACGGCGTCGCTTCTATGTTACAATAAGGCATCGCTACTATGTTACTATAAGGCGTCTCCAGTTTGATACTATAAGGCGTCGCTACTATGTTACTATAAGGTGTCTCCAGTTTGATACTACAAGGCGTCACTACTATAATACTGTAAGGCGTCGCTACTATATTACTATAAGGCGTCGCTACTATGATACTAAAAGGTGTCAACAGTTTGATACTGTAAGGCGTCGCTACTATGTTACTATAAGGCGTTGCTACTATGATACTAAAAGGCATCACTACTATGATACTAAAAGGCGTCTCCAGTTTGATACTGTAAGGCATCGCTACTATGTTTCTATAAGGCGTCGCTACTATGTTAATATAAGGAGTCGCTACTATGTTACTATAAGGCGTCGCTTCTATGTTACTATAGGGCGTCGCTACTATAATACTGTTAGGCGTCGTTACTATGATACTATAAGGCGTCGCTACTATGTTACTATAAGGCGTCTCCAGTTTCATACATATGTTACAATAAGGCGTCGCTACTATGATACTAAAAGGCGTCGCTACTATAATACTAAAAGGCGTCGCTACTATTATACTATAAGGCGTCGCTACTATGTTACTATAAGGAGTCGCTACTATGATACTGAAAGGCGTCTCTAGTTTGATACTTTAAGGCGTCGCTACTGTGTTACTATAAGGCATCGCTACTATGTTACTATAAGGCGTCGTTACTATGAAACTATAAGGTGTCGCTACTATGTTACTATAAGGTGTCTCCAGTTTGATACTACAAGGTGTCACTACTATAATACTGTAAGGCGTCGCTACTATGTTACTTTAAGGCGTCGCTACTATGATACTAAAAGGTGTCAACAGTTTGATACTGTAAGGCGTCGCTACTATGATACTAAAAGGCGTCTCCAGTTTGATACTGTAAGGCGTCCCTACAATGATACTGTAAGGCGTCCTGTAAGGCGTCGCTACTATGTTACTATAAGGCGCCGCTACTATGTTACTATAAGGCGCCGCTACTATGTTACTATATGGTGTCGCTACTATGTTACTATAGGGCGTCGCTACTATGTTACTATAAGGCATCTCCAGTTTCATACATATGTCTATGCATGATAAAGCGTCGCTACTATGATACTAAAAGGCGTCGCTACTATGATACTAAAAGGCGTCTCCAGTTTTATATAAGGCGTCGGTACTATGATACTGTACGGCGTCGCTTCTATGTTACAATAAGGCATCGCTACTATGTTACTATAAGGCGTCTCCAGTTTGATACTATAAGGCGTCGCTACTATGTTACTATAAGGTGTCTCCAGTTTGATACTACAAGGCGTCACTACTATAATACTGTAAGGCGTCGCTACTATATTACTATAAGGCGTCGCTAGTATGATACTAAAAGGTGTCAACAGTTTGATACTGTAAGGCGTCGCTACTATGTTACTATAAGGCGTTGCTACTATGATACTAAAAGGCATCACTACTATGATACTAAAAGGCGTCTCCACTTTGATACTGTAAGGCATCGCTACTATGATTTTTTAAGGCTTCGCTACTATGTTTCTATAAGGCGTCGCTACTATGTTAATATAAGGAGTCGCTACTATGTTACTATAAGGCGTCGCTTCTATGTTACTATAGGGCGTCGCTACTATAATACTGTTAGGCGTCGTTACTATTATACTATAAGGCGTCGCTACTATGTTACTATAAGGCGTCTCCAGTTTCATACATATGTTACAATGAGGCGTCGCTACTATGATACTAAAAGGCATCGCTACTATGATACTAAAAGGCGTCGCTACTATAATACTAAAAGGCGTCGCTACTATTATACTATAAGGCGTCGCTACTATGTTACTATAAGGAGTCGCTGCTATGATACTGAAAGGCGTCTCCAGTTTGATACTTTAAGGCGTCGCTACTGTGTTACTATAAGGCATCGCTACTATGTTACTAAAAGGCGTCGTTACTATGATACTATAAGGTGTCGCTACTATGTTACTATAAGGTGTCTCCAGTTTGATACTACAAGGCGTCGCTACTATGTTACTATAAGGCGTCGCTACTGTATTACTATAAGGCGTCGCTACTATGTTACTATAAGGCGTCGCTACTATGTTACTATAAGGCGTCGCTACTATGTTACTATAAGGCATCGCTACTATGTTACTATAGTGCGTCGCTACTATTATACTGTTAGGCGTCGCTACTATGTTACTATAAGGCGTCTCCAGTTTAATACATTGTTACTATAAGGCTTCGCTACTATGATACTAAAAGGCGTCGCTACTATGATACAAAAAGTCTTCGCTACTATGTTACTATTAGGCATCTCCAGTTTGATAATTTAAGGCGTCACTACTATGATACCGTAAGGCGTCGCTACTATGTTACTATAAGGTGTCGCTACTATGATACTAAAAAGCGTCTCCAGTTTGATACTGTAAGGCGTCGCTACTATGATACTGTAAGGCGTCACTACTATGATACTATAAGGCGTCGCTACTATGGTACTAAAAGGCGTCTCCAGTTTGATAATATAAGGCGTCGCTACTATGATACTGTAAGGCGTCGCTACTATGATACTGTAAGGCGTCGCTACTATGTTACTATAAGGCGCCGCTACTATAATACTGTTAGGCGTCGTTACTATGATACTATAAGGAGTAGCTACTATGTTACTATTATGCATCTTCTGTTTTATACTATAAGGCGTTACTACTATGATACTGTAAGGCGTCTCTACTATAATACTGAACGGCGTCGCTACTGTGATACTAAAAAGCGTCTCCAGTTTGATACTGTAAGGCGTCGCTACTATGATACTGTAAGGCGTCGCTACTATGATACTATAAGGCGTCGCTACTATGATACTAAAAGGCGTCTCCAGTTTGATACTGTAAGTCGTCGGTACTATGATACTGTACGGCGTCGCTACTATGATACTGTAAGGCGTCGCTACTAATATACTATAAGGTGTCGCTACTATGATACTGTTTGGCGTCGTTACTATGATACTATAAGGCGTCGCTACTATGTTACTATAAGGCGTCTCCAGTTTGATACTATAAGGCGTCACTACTATGATACTGTAAGGCATCAATACTATGTTACTATAAGGCGTCGCTACTATGATACTAAAAGGCGTCGCTACTGTGATACTAAAAGGCGTCTCCAGTTTTATACTGTAAGGCGTTGGTACTATGATACTGTACTGCGTCGCTACTATTATACTGTAAGGCGTCACTACTATTATACTACAAGGTGTCACTACTATGATACTGTTAGGCGTCTCTACTATGATACTGTAAGGCGTCGCTACTACGTTACTATAAGGCGTCGCTACTATGATACTAAAAGACGTTGCTACTATGATACTGTTGGGCGTCGCTACTATGATACTATAAGGCGTCTCCAGTTTGATAATGTAAGGCGTCGCTACTATGATACTGTAAGGCGTCGCTACTATGATACTGTAAGGCGTCGCTACTATGTTACTATTAGGCGCCGCTACTATAATACTGTTAGGCGTCGTTACTATGATACTATAAGGAGTAGCTACTATGTTACTATTATGCGTCTCCTGTTTTATACTATAAGGCGTTACTACTATGATACTGTAAGGCGTCTCTACTATAATACTGAACGGCGTCGCTACTATGATACTAAAAAGCGTCTCCAGTTTGATACTGTAAGGCGTCGCTACTATGATACTGTAAGGCGTCGCTACTATGATACTGTAAGGCGTCACTACTATGATACTATAAGGCGTCGCTACTATGATACTAAAAGGCGTCTCCAGTTTGATAATGTAAGGCGTCGCTACTATGATACTGTAAGGCGTCGCTACTATGATACTGTAAGGCGTCGCTACTATGTTACTATAAGGCGCCGCTACTATAATACTGTTAGGCGTCGTTACTATGATACTATAAGGAGTAGCTACTATGTTACTATTATGCGTCTCCTGTTTTATACTATAAGGCGTTACTACTATGATACTGTAAGGCGTCTCTACTATAATACTGAACGGCGTCGCTACTATGATACTAAAAAGCCTCTCTAGTTTGATACTGTAAGGCGTCGCTACTATGATACTGTAAGGCGTCGCTACTATGATACTATAAGGCGTCGCTACTATGATACTAAAAGGCGTCTCCAGTTTGATAATGTAAGGAGTCGCTACTATGATACTGTAAGGCGTCGCTACTATGATACTGTAAGGCGTCGCTACTATGTTACTATAAGGCGCCGCTACTATGTTACTATAAGGCGTCGCTACTAAGTTACTATAAGGCGTCGCTACTATGTTACTTTAGGGCGTCGCTACTATGATACTGTTAGGCGCCGTTACTATGATACTATAAGGTGTCGCTACTATGTTACTATAAGGCGTCTCCAGTTTGATACATATGTGACTATAAGGCGTCGCTACTGTGAAATTAAAAGGCGTCGCTACTATGATAGTAAAAGGCGTCTCCAGTTTTATACTGTAAGTCGTCGGTACTATGATACTGTACGGCGTCGCTACTATGATACTGTAAGGCGTCGCTACTAATATACTATAAGGTGTCGCTACTATGATACTGTTTGGCGTCGTTACTATGATACTATAAGGCGTCGCTACTATGTTACTATAAGGCGTCTCCAGTTTGATACTATAAGGCGTCACTACTATGATACTGTAAGGCATCGCTACTATGTTACTATAAGGCGTCGCTACTATGATACTAAAAGGCGTCGCTACTGTGATACTAAAAGGCGTCTCCAGTTTTATACTGTAAGGCGTTGGTACTATGATACTGTACTGCGTCGCTGCTATTATACTGTAAGGCGTCACTACTATTATACTATAAGGTGTCACTACTATGATACTGTTAGGCGTCGTTACTATGATAGTATAAGACGTCGCTACTATGTTACTATAAGGCGTCTCCAGTTTGATACTATAAGGCGTCTCTACTATGATACTGTAAGGCGTCGCTACTACGTTACTATAAGGCGTCGCTACTATGATACTAAAAGACGTTGCTACTATTATACTGTTAGGCGTCGCTACTATGATACTATAAGGCGTCTCCAATTTGATACTATAAGGCGTCACTACTATGATACTCTAAGGCGTCGCTACTATGATACTAAAAGGCGTCGCTACTGTGATACTAAAAGGCGTCTCCAGTTTTATACTGTAAGGCGTTGGTACTATGATACTGTACTGCGTCGCTACTATTATACTGTAAGGCGTCACTACTATTATACTATAAGGTGTCACTACTATGATTCTGTTAGGCGTCGTTACTATGATACTATAAGACGTCGATACTATGTTACTATAAGGCGTCTCCAGTTGGATACTACAAGGCGTCTCTACTATGATACTGTAAGGCGTCGCTACTACGTTACTATAAGGCGTCGCTACTATGATACTAAAAGACGTTGCTACTATGATACTGTTAGGCGTCGCTACTATGATACTATAAGGCGTCTCCAGTTTGATAATGTAAGGCGTCGCTACTATGATACTGTAAGGCGTCGCTACTATGATACTGTAAGGCATCGCTACTATGTTACTATAAGGCGCCGCTACTATAATACTGTTAGGCGTCGTTACTATGATACTATAAGGAGTAGCTACTATGTTACTATTATGCGTCTCCTGTTTTATACTATAAGGCGTTACTACTATGATACTGTAAGGCGTCTCTACTATAATACTGAACGGCGTCGCTACTATGATACTAAAAAGCGTCTCCAGTTTGATACTTTAAGGCGTCGCTACTATGATACTGTAAGGCGTCGCTTCTATGATACTGTAAGGCGTCACTACTATGATACTACAAGGCGTCGCTACTATGATACTAAAAGGCGTCTCCAGTTTGATAATGTAAGGCGTCGCTACTATGATACTGTAAGGCGTCGCTACTATGATACTGTAAGGCGTCGCTACTATGTTACTATAAGGCGCCGCTACTATAATACTGTTAGGCGTCGTTACTATGATACTATAAGGAGTAGCTACTATGTTACTATTATGCGTCTCCTGTTTTATACTATAAGGCGTTACTACTATGATACTGTAAGGCGTGTCTACTATAATACTGAACGGCGTCGTTACTATGATACTAAAAAGCCTCTCTAGTTTGATACTGTAAGGCGTCGCTACTATGATACTGTAAGGCGTCGCTACTATGATACTATAAGGCGTCGCTACTATGATACTAAAAGGCGTCTCCAGTTTGATAATGTAAGGCGTCGCTACTATGATACTGTAAGGCGTCGCTACTATGATACTGTAAGGCGTCGCTACTATGTTACTATAAGGCGCCGCTACTATGTTACTATAAGGCGTCGCTACTAAGTTACTATAAGGCGTCGCTACTATGTTACTTTAGGGCGTCGCTACTATGATACTGTTAGGCGCCGTTACTATGATACTATAAGGTGTCGCTACTATGTTACTATAAGGCGTCTCCAGTTTGATACATATGTGACTATAAGGCGTCGCTACTGTGAAACTAAAAGCGTCGCTACTATGATAGTAAAAGGCGTCTCCAGTTTTATACTGTAAGTCGTCGGTACTATGATACTGTACGGCGTCGCTACTATGATACTGTAAGTCGTCGCTACTAATATACTATAAGGTGTCGCTACTATGATACTGTTTGGCGTCGTTACTATGATACAATAAGGCGTCGCTACTATGTTACTATAAGGCGTCTCCAGTTTGATACTATAAGGCGTCACTACTATGATACTGTAAGGCATCGCTACTTTGTTACTATAAGGCGTCGCTACTATGATACTAAAAGGCGTCGCTACTGTGATACTAAAAGGCGTCTCCAGTTTTATACTGTAAGGCGTTGGTACTATGATACTGTACTGCGTCGCTACTATTATACTGTAAGGCGTCACTACTATTATACTATAAGGTGTCACTACTATGATACTGTTAGGCGTCGTTACTATGATACTATAAGACGTCGATACTATGTTACTATAAGGCGTCTCCAGTTGGATACTACAAGGCGTCTCTACTATGATACTGTAAGGCGTCGCTACTACGTTACTATAAGGCGTCGCTACTATGATACTAAAAGACGTTGCTACTATGATACTGTTAGGCGTCGCTACTATGATACTATAAGGCGTCTCCAGTTTGATAATGTAAGGCGTCGCTACTATGATACTGTAAGGCGTCGCTACTATGATACTGTAAGGCGTCGCTACTATGTTACTATAAGGCGCCGCTACTATAATACTGTTAGGCGTCGTTACTATGATACTATAAGGAGTAGCTACTATGTTACTATTATGCGTCTCCTGTTTTATACTATAAGGCGTTACTACTATGATACTGTAAGGCGTCTCTACTATAATACAGAACGGCGTCGCTACTATGATACTAAAAAGCGTCTCCAGTTTGATACTGTAAGGCGTCGCTACTATGATACTGTAAGGCGTCGCTACTATGATACTGTAAGGCGTCACTACTATGATACTATAAGGCGTCGCTACTATGATACTAAAAGGCGTCTCCAGTTTGATAATTTAAGGCGTCGCTACTATGATACTGTAAGGCGTCGCTACTATGATACTGTAAGGCGTCGCTACTATGTTACTATAAGGCGCCGCTACTATAATACTGTTAGGCGTCGTTACTATGATACTATAAGGAGTAGCTACTATGTTACTATTATGCGTCTCCTGTTTTATACTATAAGGCGTTACTACTATGATACTGTAAGGCGTCTCTACTATAATACTGAACGGCGCCGCTACTATGATACTAAAAAGCCTCTCTAGTTTGATACTGTAAGGCGTCGCTACTATGATACTGTAAGGCGTCGCTACTATGATACTATAAGGCGTCGCTACTATGATACTAAAAGGCGTCTCCAGTTTGATAATGTAAGGAGTCGCTACTATGATACTGTAAGGCGTCGCTACTATGATACTGTAAGGCGTCGCTACTATGATACTGTAAGGCGTCGCTACTATGATACTGTAAGGCGTCACTACTATGATACTATAAGGCGTCGCTACTATGATACTAAAAGGCGTCTCCAGTTTGATAATGTAAGGCGTCGCTACTATGATACTGTAAGGCGTCGCTACTATGATACTGTAAGGCGTCGCTACTATGTTACTATAAGGCGCCGCTACTATAATACTGTTAGGCGTCGTTACTATGATACTATAAGGAGTAGCTACTATGTTACTATTATGCGTCTCCTGTTTTATACTATAAGGCGTCGCTACTATGATACTAAAAGGCGTCTCCAGTTTGATAATGTAAGGCGTCGCTACTATGATACTGTAAGGCGTCGCTACTATGATACTGTAAGGCGTCGCTACTATGTTACTATAAGGCGCCGCTACTATAATACTGTTAGGCGTCGTTACTATGATACTATAAGGAGTAGCTACTATGTTACTATTATGCGTCTCCTGTTTTATACTATAAGGCGTTACTACTATGATACTGTAAGGCGTCTCTACTATAATACTGAACGGCGTCGCTACTATGATACTAAAAAGCCTCTCTAGTTTGATACTGTAAGGCGTCGCTACTATGATACTGTAAGGCGTCGCTACTATGATACTATAAGGCGTCGCTACTATGATACTAAAAGGCGTCTCCAGTTTGATAATGTAAGGAGTCGCTACTATGATACTGTAAGGCGTCGCTACTATGATACTGTAAGGCGTCGCTACTATGTTACTATAAGGCGCCGCTACTATGTTACTATAAGGCGTCGCTACTAAGTTACTATAAGGCGTCGCTACTATGTTACTTTAGGGCGTCGCTACTATGATACTGTTAGGCGCCGTTACTATGATACTATAAGGTGTCGCTACTATGTTACTATAAGGCGTCTCCAGTTTGATACATATGTGACTATAAGGCGTCGCTACTGTGAAATTAAAAGGCGTCGCTACTATGATAGTAAAAGGCGTCTCCAGTTTTATACTGTAAGTCGTCGGTACTATGATACTGTACGGCGTCGCTACTATGATACTGTAAGGCGTCGCTACTAATATACTATAAGGTGTCGCTACTATGATACTGTTTGGCGTCGTTACTATGATACTATAAGGCGTCGCTACTATGTTACTATAAGGCGTCTCCAGTTTGATACTATAAGGCGTCACTACTATGATACTGTAAGGCATCGCTACTATGTTACTATAAGGCGTCGCTACTATGATACTAAAAGGCGTCGCTACTGTGATACTAAAAGGCGTCTCCAGTTTTATACTGTAAGGCGTTGGTACTATGATACTGTACTGCGTCGCTGCTATTATACTGTAAGGCGTCACTACTATTATACTATAAGGTGTCACTACTATGATACTGTTAGGCGTCGTTACTATGATAGTATAAGACGTCGCTACTATGTTACTATAAGGCGTCTCCAGTTTGATACTATAAGGCGTCTCTACTATGATACTGTAAGGCGTCGCTACTACGTTACTATAAGGCGTCGCTACTATGATACTAAAAGACGTTGCTACTATTATACTGTTAGGCGTCGCTACTATGATACTATAAGGCGTCTCCAATTTGATACTATAAGGCGTCACTACTATGATACTCTAAGGCGTCGCTACTATGATACTAAAAGGCGTCGCTACTGTGATACTAAAAGGCGTCTCCAGTTTTATACTGTAAGGCGTTGGTACTATGATACTGTACTGCGTCGCTACTATTATACTGTAAGGCGTCACTACTATTATACTATAAGGTGTCACTACTATGATTCTGTTAGGCGTCGTTACTATGATACTATAAGACGTCGATACTATGTTACTATAAGGCGTCTCCAGTTGGATACTACAAGGCGTCTCTACTATGATACTGTAAGGCGTCGCTACTACGTTACTATAAGGCGTCGCTACTATGATACTAAAAGACGTTGCTACTATGATACTGTTAGGCGTCGCTACTATGATACTATAAGGCGTCTCCAGTTTGATAATGTAAGGCGTCGCTACTATGATACTGTAAGGCGTCGCTACTATGATACTGTAAGGCATCGCTACTATGTTACTATAAGGCGCCGCTACTATAATACTGTTAGGCGTCGTTACTATGATACTATAAGGAGTAGCTACTATGTTACTATTATGCGTCTCCTGTTTTATAATATAAGGCGTTACTACTATGATACTGTAAGGCGTCTCTACTATAATACTGAACGGCGTCGCTACTATGATACTAAAAAGCGTCTCCAGTTTGATACTTTAAGGCGTCGCTACTATGATACTGTAAGGCGTCGCTACTATGATACTGTAAGGCGTCACTACTATGATACTACAAGGCGTCGCTACTATGATACTAAAAGGCGTCTCCAGTTTGATAATGTAAGGCGTCGCTACTATGATACTGTAAGGCGTCGCTACTATGATACTGTAAGGCGTCGCTACTATGTTACTATAAGGCGCCGCTACTATAATACTGTTAGGCGTCGTTACTATGATACTATAAGGAGTAGCTACTATGTTACTATTATGCGTCTCCTGTTTTATACTATAAGGCGTTACTACTATGATACTGTAAGGCGTGTCTACTATAATACTGAACGGCGTCGTTACTATGATACTAAAAAGCCTCTCTAGTTTGATACTGTAAGGCGTCGCTACTATGATACTGTAAGGCGTCGCTACTATGATACTATAAGGCGTCGCTACTATGATACTAAAAGGCGTCTCCAGTTTGATAATGTAAGGCGTCGCTACTATGATACTGTAAGGCGTCGCTACTATGATACTGTAAGGCGTCGCTACTATGTTACTATAAGGCGCCGCTACTATGTTACTATAAGGCGTCGCTACTAAGTTACTATAAGGCGTCGCTACTATGTTACTTTAGGGCGTCGCTACTATGATACTGTTAGGCGCCGTTACTATGATACTATAAGGTGTCGCTACTATGTTACTATAAGGCGTCTCCAGTTTGATACATATGTGACTATAAGGCGTCGCTACTGTGAAACTAAAAGCGTCGCTACTATGATAGTAAAAGGCGTCTCCAGTTTTATACTGTAAGTCGTCGGTACTATGATACTGTACGGCGTCGCTACTATGATACTGTAAGTCGTCGCTACTAATATACTATAAGGTGTCGCTACTATGATACTGTTTGGCGTCGTTACTATGATACAATAAGGCGTCGCTACTATGTTACTATAAGGCGTCTCCAGTTTGATACTATAAGGCGTCACTACTATGATACTGTAAGGCGTCGCTACTACGTTACTATAAGGCGTCGCTACTATGATACTAAAAGACGTTGCTACTATGATACTGTTAGGCGTCGCTACTATGATACTATAAGGCGTCTCCAGTTTGATAATGTAAGGCGTCGCTACTATGATACTGTAAGGCGTCGCTACTATGATACTGTAAGGCATCGCTACTATGTTACTATAAGGCGCCGCTACTATAATACTGTTAGGCGTCGTTACTATGATACTATAAGGAGTAGCTACTATGTTACTATTATGCGTCTCCTGTTTTATAATATAAGGCGTTACTACTATGATACTGTAAGGCGTCTCTACTATAATACTGAACGGCGTCGCTACTATGATACTAAAAAGCGTCTCCAGTTTGATACTTTAAGGCGTCGCTACTATGATACTGTAAGGCGTCGCTACTATGATACTGTAAGGCGTCACTACTATGATACTACAAGGCGTCGCTACTATGATACTAAAAGGCGTCTCCAGTTTGATAATGTAAGGCGTCGCTACTATGATACTGTAAGGCGTCGCTACTATGATACTGTAAGGCGTCGCTACTATGTTACTATAAGGCGCCGCTACTATAATACTGTTAGGCGTCGTTACTATGATACTATAAGGAGTAGCTACTATGTTACTATTATGCGTCTCCTGTTTTATACTATAAGGCGTTACTACTATGATACTGTAAGGCGTGTCTACTATAATACTGAACGGCGTCGTTACTATGATACTAAAAAGCCTCTCTAGTTTGATACTGTAAGGCGTCGCTACTATGATACTGTAAGGCGTCGCTACTATGATACTATAAGGCGTCGCTACTATGATACTAAAAGGCGTCTCCAGTTTGATAATGTAAGGCGTCGCTACTATGATACTGTAAGGCGTCGCTACTATGATACTGTAAGGCGTCGCTACTATGTTACTATAAGGCGCCGCTACTATGTTACTATAAGGCGTCGCTACTAAGTTACTATAAGGCGTCGCTACTATGTTACTTTAGGGCGTCGCTACTATGATACTGTTAGGCGCCGTTACTATGATACTATAAGGTGTCGCTACTATGTTACTATAAGGCGTCTCCAGTTTGATACATATGTGACTATAAGGCGTCGCTACTGTGAAACTAAAAGCGTCGCTACTATGATAGTAAAAGGCGTCTCCAGTTTTATACTGTAAGTCGTCGGTACTATGATACTGTACGGCGTCGCTACTATGATACTGTAAGTCGTCGCTACTAATATACTATAAGGTGTCGCTACTATGATACTGTTTGGCGTCGTTACTATGATACAATAAGGCGTCGCTACTATGTTACTATAAGGCGTCTCCAGTTTGATACTATAAGGCGTCACTACTATGATACTGTAAGGCATCGCTACTTTGTTACTATAAGGCGTCGCTACTATGATACTAAAAGGCGTCGCTACTGTGATACTAAAAGGCGTCTCCAGTTTTATACTGTAAGGCGTTGGTACTATGATACTGTACTGCGTCGCTACTATTATACTGTAAGGCGTCACTACTATTATACTATAAGGTGTCACTACTATGATACTGTTAGGCGTCGTTACTATGATACTATAAGACGTCGATACTATGTTACTATAAGGCGTCTCCAGTTGGATACTACAAGGCGTCTCTACTATGATACTGTAAGGCGTCGCTACTACGTTACTATAAGGCGTCGCTACTATGATACTAAAAGACGTTGCTACTATGATACTGTTAGGCGTCGCTACTATGATACTATAAGGCGTCTCCAGTTTGATAATGTAAGGCGTCGCTACTATGATACTGTAAGGCGTCGCTACTATGATACTGTAAGGCGTCGCTACTATGTTACTATAAGGCGCCGCTACTATAATACTGTTAGGCGTCGTTACTATGATACTATAAGGAGTAGCTACTATGTTACTATTATGCGTCTCCTGTTTTATACTATAAGGCGTTACTACTATGATACTGTAAGGCGTCTCTACTATAATACAGAACGGCGTCGCTACTATGATACTAAAAAGCGTCTCCAGTTTGATACTGTAAGGCGTCGCTACTATGATACTGTAAGGCGTCGCTACTATGATACTGTAAGGCGTCACTACTATGATACTATAAGGCGTCGCTACTATGATACTAAAAGGCGTCTCCAGTTTGATAATTTAAGGCGTCGCTACTATGATACTGTAAGGCGTCGCTACTATGATACTGTAAGGCGTCGCTACTATGTTACTATAAGGCGCCGCTACTATAATACTGTTAGGCGTCGTTACTATGATACTATAAGGAGTAGCTACTATGTTACTATTATGCGTCTCCTGTTTTATACTATAAGGCGTTACTACTATGATACTGTAAGGCGTCTCTACTATAATACTGAACGGCGCCGCTACTATGATACTAAAAAGCCTCTCTAGTTTGATACTGTAAGGCGTCGCTACTATGATACTGTAAGGCGTCGCTACTATGATACTATAAGGCGTCGCTACTATGATACTAAAAGGCGTCTCCAGTTTGATAATGTAAGGAGTCGCTACTATGATACTGTAAGGCGTCGCTACTATGATACTGTAAGGCGTCGCTACTATGATACTGTAAGGCGTCGCTACTATGATACTGTAAGGCGTCACTACTATGATACTATAAGGCGTCGCTACTATGATACTAAAAGGCGTCTCCAGTTTGATAATGTAAGGCGTCGCTACTATGATACTGTAAGGCGTCGCTACTATGATACTGTAAGGCGTCGCTACTATGTTACTATAAGGCGCCGCTACTATAATACTGTTAGGCGTCGTTACTATGATACTATAAGGAGTAGCTACTATGTTACTATTATGCGTCTCCTGTTTTATACTATAAGGCGTCGCTACTATGATACTAAAAGGCGTCTCCAGTTTGATAATTAAAGGCGTCGCTACTATGATACTGTAAGGCGTCGCTACTATGATACTGTAAGGCGTCACTACTATGATACTATAAGGCGTCGCTACTATGATACTAAAAGGCGTCTCCAGTTTGATACTGTAAGGCGTCGCTACTATTATACTATAAAGCGTCGCTACTATGATACTGTAAGGCATCTCCAGTTTGATAATATAAGACGTCACTACTATGATACCGTAAGGCGTCGCTACTATGTTACTATAAGGCGTCGCTACTATGATACTAAAAGGCGTCTCTAGTTTGATACTGTAAGGCGTCACGACTATGATACTCTAAGGCGTCGCTACTATGATACTAAAAGGCGACTCCAGTTTGATACTGTAAGGCGTCGCTACTATGTTTCTGTAAGGCGTCGCTACTATGTTACTATAAGGCGTCGCTACTATGATACTTAAAGGCGTCGCCACTATGATACTGTTAGGCGTCGCTACTATGTTACTATAAGGCGTCTCCAGTTTGATACTATAAGGCGTCACTACTATGATACTCTAAGTCATCGCTGCTATGATACTATAAGGCGTCTACAGTTTAATGCTATAAGGCGTCTCTACTATGATACTGTAAGGCGTTGCTACCATGATACTAAAAGGCGTCTCCAGTTTGATACTGAAAGGCGTCGCTACTATGATTCTGTAAGGCGTCGCTACTATGATACTAAAAGGCGTCTCAAGTTTAATACTGTACGGCGTCGCTACTATGATACTACTGGTTGGTTGAGCTCGCGCAGTAATTTGCAAAAGTCGGTCTTGTCTGGAGGTATGATGCGACTTGGCCCCCGGTGCCTCTCCGCTACTTCACCTGTGGCACGATAGCGTGTCCACAATCTTGAAATTACATTTTGGTGGGTCCCTATGGCCTCAGCAACATTACGCTGAACAGACCCAGCTTCCAGCATTCCCACAGCTCGTAACATCTCCGCCCTCGTCAAATGTTGGCGTTGCATGGCTACAATACCTCAATTTTAACTTTATATTTCGTTTAAAAATGAAAAAAAAAAACTGTAACTAAACGTAATTCGTATTGTTTTCTAAATTTCGCACAAATGAAAATTCCCTCTCCTACACATCAAGACATTTTTATGCCACCGAAACAAAAGAATTTTCATAAATTTGAATTTGGAATTAGTCTGAGATAAATTACAAACAAATCGGTGTATAAAAGATCCCAATGCGGCCAGTACTTTTCGAGTTATTTAATTGAGTATGAAATATCCCTAGACCGTGTTGATGTGTTTACTATAAGGAGTCGCTACTAAATGATACTAAAAGACGTCTCCGACTTGATACCGTAGGGCGTCGCTTCTATGATACTATAAGGCGTCGCTACAATTATACTAAAAGGCGTCGCTACTAAGATACTGTAAGGCGTCGCTACTGTTATACTATAAGGTGTCGCTACTATGATACTGTTAGGCGTCGTTACTATGATACTATAAGGCGCCGCTACTATGTTACTATAAGGCGTCTCCAGTTTGATACTATAAAGCGTCACTACTATGATACCTTAAGGCGTCGCTACTATGTTACTATAAGGCGTCGCTACTATGATACTAAAAGGCGTCGCTACTATGTTACTATAAGGCGTCTCCAGTTTGATACCATAAGGCGTCACTACTATGATACTCCAAGGCGTCGCTACTATGATAATAAAAGGCGTCTTCAGTTTGATACTATAAGGCGTCACTACTATGATACTCTAAGGCGTCGCTACTATGATACTAATAGGCGTCTCCACTTTGATTCTGTAAGGCGTCGCTACTATGATTCTGTAAGGCGTCGCTACTATGATACTAAAAGGCGTCTCCAGTTTAATACTGTACGGCGTTGCTACTATGATACTAAAAGGCACCTCAAGTTTGATACTGTAAGGCGTCGCTGCTATGTTGCTATAAGGCGTCGCTACTATGATACTGTAAGGCATCGCTACTATGATACTAAAAGGCGTCTCCAGTTTGATACTGTAAGGCGTCGCTACTATGTTACTATAAGGCGTCGCTACTATGTTACTATAAGGCGTCGCTACTGTATTACTATAAGGCGTCGCTACTATGTTACACTATAAGGCGTCGCTACTATGATACTGTTAGGCGTCGTTACTATGATACTATAAGGCGTCGCTACTATGTTACTATAAAGCGTCTCCAGTTCGATACTATAAGGCGTCACTACTATGATACCTTAAGGCGTCGCTACTATGTTACTATAAGGCGTTGCTACTATGATACTAAAAGGCATCACTACTATGATACTAAAAGGCGTCTCCAGTTTGATAATGTAAGGCATCGCTACTATGATTTTTTAAGGCTTCGCTACTATGTTTATATAAGGCGTCGCTACTATGTTATTATAAGGCGTCGCTTCTATGTTACTATAAGGCGTCGCTACTATAATACTATTAGGCGTCGTTACTAAGATACTATAAGGAGTAGCTACTATGTTACTATTATGCGTCTCCAGTTTTATACTATAAGGCGTTTCTACTATGATACTGTAAGGCGTCTCTACTATAATACTGAACGGCGTCGCTACTTTGATGCTAAAAGGCCTCTCCAGTTTGATACTGTAAGGCGTCACTACTGTGTTACTATAAGGCGTCGCTACTATGTTACTAAAAGGCGTCTCCAGTTTGATACTGTAAGGCGTCGCTACTAAGTTGCTATGGTAATATAAGGCGTCGTTACTAAGTACCGACGCCTTACAGTATAATAGTAGCGACGCCTTATAGTAATAAGGCGTCGCTACTATTATACTGTAAGGCGTCGGTACTATGATACTGAACGGCGTCGCTACTATGTTACAATAAGGCATCGCTACTATGTTACTATAAGGCGTCGTTACTATGATACTATGAGGCGTCGCTACTATGTTACTATAAGGTGTCTCCAGTTTGATACTACAAGGCGTCACTACTATAATACTGTAAGGCGTCGCTACTATGTTACTATAAGGCGTCGCTACTATGATACTGTAAAGCGTCGGTACTATGATACTGAACGGCGTCGCTACTATGTTACAATAAGGCATCGCTACTATGTTACTATAAGGCGTCGTTAATATGATACTATAAGGCGTCGCTACTATGTTACTATAAGGTGTCTCCAGTTTGATACTACAAGGCGTCACTACTATAATACTGTAAGGCGTCGCTACTATGTTACTATAAGGCGTCGCTACTATGATACTGTAAATCGTCGCTACTATGTTACTATTAGGCATCTCCAGTTTGATACTATCAGGCGTCACTACTATGTTACTATATGGCGTCGCTACTATGTTACTATAAGGCGTCGCTACTATGATACTAAAAGGCGTCTCCAGTTTGATACTGTAAGGCGTCCCTACTATGATACTGTAAGGCGTCCTGTAAGGCGTCGCTACTATGTTACTATAAGGCGCCGCTACTATGTTACTAAAAGGCCTCGCTACTATGTTACTATATGGTGACGCTACTATGTTACTATAGGGCGTCGCTACAATGTTACTATAAGGCATCTCCAGTTTCATACATATGTCTATGCATGATAAGGCGTCGCTACTATGATACTAAAAGGCGTCGCTACTATGATACTAAAAGGCGTCTCCAGTTTTATATAAGGCGTCGGTACTATGATACTGTACGGCGTCGCTTCTATGTTACAATAAGGCATCGCTACTATGTTACTATAAGGCGTCTCCAGTTTGATACTATAAGGCGTCGCTACTATGTTACTATAAGGTGTCTCCAGTTTGATACTACAAGGCGTCACTACTATAATACTGTAAGGCGTCGCTACTATATTACTATAAGGCGTCGCTACTATGATACTAAAAGGTGTCAACAGTTTGATACTGTAAGGCGTCGCTACTATGTTACTATAAGGCGTTGCTACTATGATACTAAAAGGCATCACTACTATGATACTAAAAGGCGTCTCCAGTTTGATACTGTAAGGCATCGCTACTATGTTTCTATAAGGCGTCGCTACTATGTTAATATAAGGAGTCGCTACTATGTTACTATAAGGCGTCGCTTCTATGTTACTATAGGGCGTCGCTACTATAATACTGTTAGGCGTCGTTACTATGATACTATAAGGCGTCGCTACTATGTTACTATAAGGCGTCTCCAGTTTCATACATATGTTACAATAAGGCGTCGCTACTATGATACTAAAAGGCGTCGCTACTATAATACTAAAAGGCGTCGCTACTATTATTCTATAAGGCGTCGCTACTATGTTACTATAAGGAGTCGCTACTATGATACTGAAAGGCGTCTCCAGTTTGATACTTTAAGGCGTCGCTACTGTGTTACTATAAGGCATCGCTACTATGTTACTATAAGGCGTCGTTACTATGATACTATAAGGTGTCGCTACTATGTTACTATAAGGTGTCTCCAGTTTGATACTACAAGGTGTCACTACTATAATACTGTAAGGCGTCGCTACTATGTTACTTTAAGGCGTCGCTACTATGATACTAAAAGGTGTCAACAGTTTGATACTGTAAGGCGTCGCTACTATGTTACTGTAAGGCGTCGCTACTATGATACTGTTAGGCGTCGTTACTAAGATACTATAAGGTGTCGGTACTATGTTACTATAAGGTGTCTCCAGTTTGATACTACAAGGCGTCACTACTATAATACTGTAAGGCGTCGCTACTATGTTACTTTAAGGCGTCGCTACTATGATACTAAAAGGTGTCAACAGTTTGATACTGTAAGGCGTCGCTACTATGATACTGTAAGGCGTCGCAACTATGATACTGTAAGGCGTCGCTACTATTATACTATAAAGCGTCGCTACTAAGTTACTATAAGGCATTTCCAATTTGATACTATAAGGCGTCACTACTATGATACCGTAAGGCGTCGCTACTATGTTACTATAAGGCGTCGCTACTATGATACTAAAAGGCTTCTCCAGTTTGATACTGTAAGGCGTCGCTACTATGTTACTATAAGGCGCCGCTACTCTGTTACTATAAGGCGTCGCTACTATGTTACTATAAGGTGTCGCTACTATGTTACTTTAGGGCGTCGCTACTATAATACTGTTAGGCGTCGTTACTATGATACTATAAGGCGTCGCTACTATGTTACTAAAAGGCGTCTCCAGTTTGATACTGTAAGGCGTCGCTACTAAGTTGCTATGGTACTATAAGGCGTCGCTACTAAGTTGCTATGGTACTATAAGGCGTCGCTACTATGATACTGAACGGCGTCGCTACTATGTTACAATAAGGCATCGCTACTATGTTACTATAAGGCGTCGTTACTATGATACTATAAGGCGTCGCTACTATGTTACTATAAGGTGTCTCCAGTTTGATACTACAAGGCGTCACTACTATAATACTGTAAGGCGTCGCTACTATGTTACTATAAGGCGTCGCTACTATGATACTGTAAAGCGTCGGTACTATGATACTGAACGGCGTCGCTACTATGTTACAATAAGGCATCGCTACTATGTTACTATAAGGCGTCGTTACTATGATACTATAAGGCGTCGCTACTATGTTACTATAAGGTGTCTCCAGTTTGATACTACAAGGCGTCACTACTATAATACTGTAAGGCGTCGCTACTATGTTACTATAAGGCGTCGCTACTATGATACTGTAAATCGTCGCTACTATGTTACTATTAGGCATCTCCAGTTTGATACTATCAGGCGTCACTACTATGTTACTATATGGCGTCGCTACTATGTTACTATAAGGGGTCGCTACTATGATACTAAAAGGCGTCTCCAGTTTGATACTGTAAGGCGTCCCTACTATGATACTGTAAGGCGTCCTGTAAGGCGTCGCTATTATGTTACTATAAGGCATCTCCAGTTTCATACATATGTCTATGCATGATAAGGCGTCGCTACTATGATACTAAAAGGCGTCGCTACTATGATACTAAAAGGCGTCTCCAGTTTTATATAAGGCGTCGGTACTATGATACTGTACGGCGTCGCTTCTATGTTACAATAAGGCATCGCTACTGTGTTACTATAAGGCGTCTCCAGTTTGATACTATAAGGCGTCGCTACTATGTTACTATAAGGTGTCTCCAGTTTGATACTACAAGGCGTCACTACTATAATACTGTAAGGCGTCGCTACTATATTACTATAAGGCGTCGCTACTATGATACTAAAAGGTGTCAACAGTTTGATACTGTAAGGCGTCGCTACTATGTTACTATAAGGCGTTGCTACTATGATACTAAAAGGCATCACTACTATGATACTAAAAGGCGTCTCCAGTTTGATACTGTAAGGCATCGCTACTATGTTTCTATAAGGCGTCGCTACTATGTTAATATAAGGAGTCGCTACTATGTTACTATAAGGCGTCGCTTCTATGTTACTATAGGGCGTCGCTACTATAATACTGTTAGGCGTCGTTACTATGATACTATAAGGCGTCGCTACTATGTTACTATAAGGCGTCTCCAGTTTCATACATATGTTACAATAAGGCGTCGCTACTATGATACTAAAAGGCGTCGCTACTATAATACTAAAAGGCGTCGCTACTATTATACTATAAGGCGTCGCTACTATGTTACTATAAGGAGTCGCTACTATGATACTGAAAGGCGTCTCTAGTTTGATACTTTAAGGCGTCGCTACTGTGTTACTATAAGGCATCGCTACTATGTTACTATAAGGCGTCGTTACTATGAAACTATAAGGTGTCGCTACTATGTTACTATAAGGTGTCTCCAGTTTGATACTACAAGGTGTCACTACTATAATACTGTAAGGCGTCGCTACTATGTTACTTTAAGGCGTCGCTACTATGATACTAAAAGGTGTCAACAGTTTGATACTGTAAGGCGTCGCTACTATGATACTGTAAGGCGTCGCTACTATGATACTGTTAGGCGTCGTTACTAAGATACTATAAGGTGTCGCTACTATGTTACTATAAGGTGTCTCCAGTTTGATACTACAAGGCGTCACTACTATAATACTGTAAGGCGTCGCTACTATGTTACTTTAAGGCGTCGCTACTATGATACTAAAAGGTGTCAACAGTTTGATACTGTAAGGCGTCGCTACTACGATACTGTAAGGCGTCGCAACTATGATACTGTAAGGCGTCGCTACTATTATACTATAAAGCGTCGCTACTAAGTTACTATAAGGCATTTCCAGTTTGATACTATAAGGCGTCACTACTATGATACCGTAAGGCGTCGCTACTATGTTACTATAAGGCGTCGCTACTATGATACTAAAAGGCGTCTCCAGTTTGATACTGTAAGGCGTCGCTACTATGATTCTGTAAGGCGTCGCTACTATGATACTAAAAGGCGTCTCCAGTTTGATACTGTACGGCGTCGCTACTATGATACTAAAAGGCATCTCAATTTTGATACTGTAAGGTGTCGCTGCTATGTTGCTTTAAGGCGTCGCTACTATGATACTATAAGGAGTCGCTACTATGATACTAAAAGACGTCTCCGACTTGATACCGTAGGGCGTCGCTTCTATGATACTAAAAGGCGTCGCTACTATGATACTAAAAGGCGTCGCTACTATGATACTGTTAGGCGTCGCTACTATGTTACTATAAGGCGTCTCCAGTTTGATACTGTAAGGCGTCGCTACTATGATACTAAAAGGCGTCTCCAGTTTGATACTGTACGGCGTCGCTACTATGATACTAAAAGGCATCTCCATTTTTATACTGTAAGGCTGTGGTGCCGCGTTCCCCCTAATTCTAAACAGCACCTTGCTAAAGCCCAGATTCCCGAAGACCCGGAGAGATTTCAGGGCCTCTCCGTAGGTCGCAGTCCTCACGTTGCCCTCCACAACCGTCTCAACCCCCACATCCACCTGCATTGCAGAGGATGTGGACGGCTGCGGTGACGCGGACGTGCTGGGCGGGATTAGATCCGTCCACGGACACCGCCGCCGTTGACGTCGAGGGCTGTGGCGATCTTGGCATGGCGGGTATGCGGGTTGCTGGCTGATGTGTTAGGCTCACTGGGCGCCTTGTTATTCAGCCGCTTCGTTTCACCCAGGGATAGAAGGCTAGTAGCTCCACCTATCGCCATCTTAGGTGTTTTAGGCGCTTGCTCTCTGGGTGAGGTTTCTTCTGAACGGACCCGTTTGATGGGCCTATTATTATGTTTAATCTATTCCATAACCGTGCGTTAATGCGAAAATATTAGGTCGTGAATGTCTTCGAATGGTAATTATGTGTGAGTGTAGTGACATTTTTCTAAGAGGTATGATACCACTTAAATTAGTTTTTTCGTAAACGTTATTAAATATAATATGGATTAAATAATCTAATAACCGAAAACGTTTTAAAAAAATTCGTTCTCTCAATTATAAGAATTATATTATATTATCTGTGTCCCAATAGACTTTTTAGAAAGACTTATAAATTTATTAAAATCTGGGAAAAGGGACACGGATGGTGATTAGATTTTGACTTTTATTTTCAAATTTCATGCATTTCTAACAAAAATCAAGATGTTTAAAGGATTGCGTCTAACGCAGGCCTAACAACGTAAATTAAACGATAACAATGTAACATACAATGTTACATTAAAAAAAATGTTTAATGTGTTATTTATCGTCCGCCATGCAATATGCACAAAATGAAATATTCACCCATTATATACATATTATTTAATATACATAAATAGATATTTAAATATAAATAAATATAAACATACTTCTTTAAATAGAGAATGTTTTCCTAAGGATTGTAAAGTTCCCGTACTTTATTCTTGAATGACAAACGGTTGGTACATGTCCTAATTTCAGACGGAAGCACATTCCAGAGGAGAGTTGATTGCACAAAGAATGTTGAATGGATCATAGTTGAAGTGTGAGTGGGAGAGAAAAGAAGGTGATTATTCGAAGAGCGTAAATTTTTATCGTGATTAGAACAGAGTAATTGGAAATGAGATTTCAAGTAAGAAGGAGCATTAGAATCGTTAATTAGTAAAAAAAAGCATCGATACGGCATGCATACTACGACGCTGGCGTATAGGCAACCAATCCAACTCGGAACGATAAATCGAGACATGATCGTATTTTCAAAGATTGTAAACAAATCGAATGCAATTATTGAGAAGCCGATCAAGTTTATTGAGAAGATCTGCATTCAGGTCAAGATAGCACACATCACCATAGTCTATGATGGGAAATAAAAGGGTTTGAACAAGCATAGCTTTTGTTTTGGGCGGCAGAAAGCTCTTAAAGCGATAAAAGGCACGTAGCGTTCCAGTAACCTTCTGGCAAACGTTAGTGATTTGGACTCTCCAATTTAAGGTACTATCAAGGTACTAACACTCTTGGTGGCGTGGTGATGTTATTTTCTTCTAGAACGCTCAGCTTATCTTGAAAATGGAATTTTCATCTTCAGAATCGGCAGCAATCTACTACATTTTTTTCTTTAATCTTCAAACACGTGTATCCCACTTCACTTCTGAATTATTACAGCGGGGTTATAGGGCGTCCAGAGATATGATATAACGGCAAGTATATCAGCGTACATAGTTTATTGACTTACAACCTCAGAATGAACAGAGAAACATGTGCACACTGCAATGCATAAACAACTACAGGTAAGCATTGACACCCAATACAGCGTAGTAGAAAACGACGTCACAATTTGTGCCGTCTATTAAGATGTTGTCTGGCGTGGCGTTACATAAAGCTAGAGCTTGCTAAAAGGTTGCCAGTCGCTCATATAGACAGTCAAATAATATTTTTATCTTTGTAACGTCAGCCACCTCTTTCCATTTTATAAATCTGTTCTGTCATGTACCTACCAATTTTATCTCATATGCAGCTCCAGTTATCATTTAGAAACTGTCGCCTTATCTCTACAGATTACACGGTATTTAACTTACCGTAAAAGAGTGACACGAAAGTCTAGTTTATCTAAAATCAACAATAGCAAGACTGCAAGCGACACGGTCACTGCCGACGAAAGATTTCCTTTTTCTCGGTAATGTATGAGTTATTGAGACCATGTGTGTTCATAACACAGATTAGTGTTTACCGGCCATAGGAATTAGCTTTTTAGGAGTGCACCTAGAAACATATGTGCCACTCTCTTTTTCTATGTCACTAACTGTACAAGCCTACCTTATACTTCCTGACGTTTCGACCGAATTACACCAGCTAGCCGTGGTCACGGGTGGACTTATAATTAAAGTAAAACACAGTCCTTTGAAAATGAATAATTAAAACAAGAAATAATTATAAAAATGAATATATTTTTACTTTAACAGTAGCAGTCTTAGCAGTAATCTTAAAAATAATCCCTAATCACCCCCCCGAGGGTCACAGGAAGGTGTCAGCCAACTGTTCACATACTTGCAGCCAAGTAAAAGAGCGCCATATGAGGTGGAAAATCAATATTAACCCAACATTATGAGGCTAGCCCACTACAGAACAAGTCTGAGGGGTTCTGCCACAGGGTATAACCTCCTTTCAAGAACGTCCATACAATGAGGTTACATAGAAATCCATTGCATAAGCACTTTAATAACCAGCCAATTTCTGTAAAACTTTCAACCTATCCCTCCACTGCGACCCTTTACAACCCTCAAACGAATTCATAGGACTATATTTACAAACAAAATTTTATTTAAATTATAATGTGTCATTTTTTTTACGATTATTTGTAACAGCAGTGAAATCAGAACAAAATTTACAAATTGATTATGTTTTTACAAACTTTGTATCACAAATTAGTATTAGAGTTAACGTGATATTCACTATGTGTTATATTATGTATCTAATATTCAGTTCCTTTGTGATCTTAGTTCTGTGATCACGCTCAATAGCGCTGGAATATCAGAAATACAAAATAAAACACAATAAATATCCAATTATCTCTAAAACCAATATTATTGACAATGAAAGTCGAGTAAATACCTATTTGTATCACAAATTACACACTGATTTATTTCAAGATTTAAAATGTATTTTGTTTTTAAGCAAATTTGCTGTTAAATTTGATTTAACTATCAATAATATCACAATAGAAATCATAATTGTAATGAAAATCTACAAATTTTCAATATTATGTCTAGAAGTCGATTAAAAAAAGGCTACGGTTGAAGTAATAAAACAAACAATTAGGAACTTTCAAAATATGCTCGCAACAACGAAAATATCGGCGAAACGCACATTTTGGACTGAACTGAAAAAAATAGAACAACTTTATATCTATACTTATAATAAAACTATCGAGTCAAAATTCTGTACATTGAAGATATTCATTTTTTAATTTTTTTGTAAGGTATTCTATAATTTTATATTATATACCTTACAATTACCCTTCTTTTTGTGAATTACAAAGGATGCTTTCTTTTTTGTAAATTACAAAGGTTTGAATAAAGATTACATAAAAAAATCATTTGTGTAAAACCTAATGAGAAAATAATTATTGTTACAATAAAATATTCTTTAGCTATAGCTATTAATTATCGAAAATGTACAGTCACGAACTTTAATTTTGGACCCATTTCTTCGAAATGATGTTAGAAGATTTACAATGGAATCAGGCTGAACATTTCACGTCACTATGTGAATATCTTAGACGGATCTCTAACTAAAGTTCTTCATCGTAACGCACCTGAAAAGCTAAGCTCAAAATAGTGAAAAATGACTTCTAAATATCCTGGATCACAATAACATCTTGTTATTATTGATACTATAAAATGTATCTATTAGCTGTAATCAATCTTAATTTGACCAATACTCTCAGTAAAAATGACATTATATTTTAAAAATAGACCACCACGCTTTCGATATTTAATAAAAAATTAAAATGGTAATCTATTGAAAATTCTTATTTTCTTTGAATATTGAAAGTGAAGTGATTGGAAAGTTGTCATTATCAAAGAAAAATGAAGAAGTAAGCTTTATTGATGACGTAATGTTATTTGTTTTAAGGTATTTATTTTTTTACCTTTTTTTTCTTTTTTTGTAATATATACAAATAATGATGAGTGGATCTTCAGTAGCAAGTTTCTTGAAAATAGATTGAATTTTCGCTCTTGATCTTTACAAAGATTTCTTCTCTAGACATTTTCGAAAAAGATTCTTCAATTTTGGATGTAGATTCTACATTGACAAAGTATTCTTCACTTATGACCATACAGCTCACATGATGGAAATTGGTTTCTGTTCTTTTTTTCCCATTAAGCCAAAATATGGTAGTTTTTTGACTTATCATCACTATAAAGACCTGCCTTCACGGCTCTTTTGCTATTAATATTTGACTGTTTTTAATTTGCAAATAGTCCCTTGCCAAACCAATGATTTCCATTACAACTTTCTTGAAATCGTAACGACACTGTACTTAGATCATATCGGCTTAAAGAATCAACTAAAAACAGCTTATTTATATATACATTTCTCACATTTCTAACGAAAATACCATTTGCTTCTTCATTATAATAATAATATGTACAATTGTTCAGATTATACTAGTAGTTTATTTGACAAAGGCATCTGGAGGAATCTTTCCTTCTGAATGCAGTTGGTTAAAAACGAACAACGCCCTGTGGTAATCCCATCCCGTTTCTTGCAAACAACTGAAATGGGAAGATAAGAATGGATTAGTTCACAATATCAGGGGTATATGAAGAGGAATCCTACAAACATATCCTGGACCAAGATAAAAACAAAATTTTCTTTCACGCAATAACGTTTTGCCGTTCCCATTTTCACAGGATCTTGTTTCTAAGTTAGGTTAAAAAGGTAGCCAAATCCTATTCTAATCATCATCATCATCCGAGCGTTTGTCCCAGTTGCGTCTCGCGACGTCTGGGGTCCGCGTTCCTACTATTTCTCCTCCACTTCGCACGGTCGTCAGCATCCCCTGTAGTGAGACCATTGGCATGCATATCATCCCTTACGACGTCAAGCCAGCACTTCTTGGGTCTTCCCTTCTTACCGGCACCCGGCGAGGCTGACATGGCCATACATTAGTTTCCCACGAACCCCGGCGGTTGCCGCAAGACGTAACCATACCAACGAAGGCGACACTCTTGCAACTTGTTTGCAATGTCACGGACGTGAACGCTGCCGCGGATGCGAGAGTTCCTCACGCGGTCCATCCGCGGGACTCCACACATCCACCGCAGCATCTTCATTTTCGTGACACGCAGCTCCTGCTTGTGTCGCCCCAATATCGGTCACGTCTCACTGCCATTAAAAGGACAGGTCTAATGATGATTTTATAGACCTGCCCCTTCAACCGGATCGGCATTTTTGGGTCCCAGATGACACCGGTATATCCCGCCACTTGGTCCACGCGGCCGCAATGCGTGACTTGACATCGCAATCGATGTCACTGGACGTGTGAAATACAGATCCCAGGTATTTAACCTGGTCCGTGCGCTCGACCAAATCATTGCCTATGTGGACGGATGTGGGATCTGTAGAGTTTGGTGCCAAGAACTCGGTCTTCGTCACATTAAGTTTCAGACCGCCATTCTCAAGCGTCTCCTTCCACGCCTTTACACGTCGCACCAATCTGCTCCTGTCCGCGTCTGCCAGCGCGATATCGTCAGTATACATGAGCAACCATGGAGGCTGCTCATGCGAGTCACTGATGCTGTCTGACAATACGTCTAATATCACACTGAATCGAAGCGGACTAAGGACAGAACCCTGGTGTTCCCCGACGGTTATGGGGAAGAGTTTCGTGTCGCCAACAGCAGTCCGAATCATGGAATCGGAGTTGCAGTACATGTTCCGGATAATGTCAATAGAAGCCTCTGGAACCCATTTTGATCGCAGTGCCCACCAGATCATCGCTCGAGGAACACAGTCGTAGGTCTTTTGCATGTCCTATTCTGTTGTAAAGCTATATTACGGAACAATTTGATTAAAATCCGATTAGTGGTTTTAATAAATTTTTATAGTAATATAACTTACTGCGTAACAGAGCAGCAAACATTCGTACAAAACTTCCACATTTATACAAAGTACTTACTTGATACTCCAGTGCTCGTTCATTCCAGTTTGCTGGCTGAGGGCGGTCAGCATAATTTTTTTAGATTCTGCTACCCTTGCGAGTGCTTCGGGGGTAGCGGGTTTCATAAGGAGCACAGGAGAGGAAGAGCGAGTGGGAATGGGAACGGGAACCGGAGCGGGAGCAGGAGCGACTTCCACCACTCCTGTAGAAAAGGCTTTTTCCTCCTGTTGAAAAAGTTAAAGCAGGTAAGTAAATAATAATAATAAATTTCGTTGGGACAACTCACACAACGCCATTTGATTCCAAACTAAGCAGAGCTTGTACTATGGTAACTAGATAACTGATAAATACTTATATATTTCTAAATACATACATATTATAGAGAAATAACACCCAGAAACAGAATAAACCATCGTGCTCATCACACAAAGTTTTATCCTGGGTGGAAATCAAACTCTTGCGTAGCAGTCGGATACACTCCCACCGCGCCACAGAAGCAGTCAATTAAAAACGTATTTCAATGTCATGTTTTGTAAAAAGAACGTGATCGAGATGGTCCCTTATCAACAACTTTATGAAATGGTGTTTTAACGTGTTATTTTTAATATCAAAAAGCAGGCGTCGTCTGATATTTTGATTAGCACTAGCTAACGTTGTTTTTCTGTAGTGAATGTATGTATAAGTATGTATAAGTATGATAGAAGATGTATGAAAGTAAATAGAATATTGTGGAGATGCAATCACTTCGAAAATTGCGAGTCGTCCTACGAACGAATGAGGATTTATTCACGAGTGACGAAGTATATATATTGTGCAAAATTCGACTGTAGAAGCAGTCAGGGTAGACCGAAACTTCCATATGATGAGCACATGAGCAGATTCCTCAAACACGGAATGGTCAAAAGTATTCAGATACCCAGACACGCATGCGATTAATTAATCTGCAGTAAGCGAAAGAAGTGTGCATAGATTGCGAAGCCTGGTGATTTGTCTTTTATGATTAGCCCCTCAACCCCCGTGAGGGGTCACTCCCTTCTGCCCCGGTCGCTAATCACCGGTAACGGGGACGATGGGGAAAAAAAGCCTCAAAAACGGAAAATTCAAAATTACTCGCATACCCAGACGTACATGTATGAAGATATTTGGCTTCAGCAATTCATGAAGTTTGTTTTGTCTTTACTTCTTGCAAATTAAATGAATATCTTAAGAGATATAGCAAAATCAAAATAATGCACAAAGAAATTAATTTATTGTGTAACCATAATACGACCGGGCCGTGCGGGCGTACTGGAGAGCGGAGAGGTAATCAACTAATTTTGAAAATGTTTATGGTATATTATTTTGAAATTAATAAACTATGGATTTAAATGGGGTTCGAATTTGAATTCGTATGTCACATGCAAAGCCGGGCGGGTAAGCTAGTGTCATATAGTGTTACATTTGTTCATAAAAATATAGATATTTTTATTAATAAAGTACACATGCACGCTTTATATAAGATTGTACATATCAGTACCTTTCGCCCTAGTGGACACAACCGTACCAGGGCAAATGGAACTTACAGTGCCATCTGCCCCGTTAAGAGTAGTAACGGGGCAAATGGCACTTCAAGAGTGTCATCTGCCCCGTTACATGTAAATATCGAGTCCACCGGGGACGATGGCACTTTTTTTCCCATCGTCCTGGTTACCGGGGATTAGCCACCGGGGCAGATGGGAGTAACCCACCGTGAGGGACATAATTGGTAGTTTTCTCTCTTGTTTATCAGATCACCAAGATTTTTTTGGGAATAATATATATCGTTGTGACAATTCACACAACGCCATCTGATTCCAAACTAAGCAGAGCTTGTACTATGGTAACCAGAAAACTGATCATACTTATATATTTCTAAATCCAAACATATTTTAGATAAATAACACCCAGACGCAGAATAAACCATTGTGCACATCACACACAGTTTTACCCTGAGTGGGAAACGAACCCACGACCTCTTGCGTAGCAGTCGGACTCCCATCGCGCCACAGAGGCAGTCAACCTCATACATAGAAAACTGTTATAGAGCCAGTATTGTATTACTGTTCATTCAAACCTGCCATATTGTATCGCGTATCTAAATATATAACAAAAATGATAAGGAATGTAAAAGGAATGCGTACCTGTTCCTTAGTAGTATTGGTGACGTAAAGCATATCGTTAATGATGCACACACCACCGCCAGTGTTTGGCACTATCACGAACGTACGGTGGAACGAACGTGTTGGGTTGCCATTAATGCTGGTTTCTTTGTACACTCCGTTCATTGTGAGCACGATCATTGATGGCTGCAAATAATTGGAATCATTGTTAGAAAATCACTGCGTTCAGTATCTTATGCTACGGCTAATGTTGAGATATGTGACCATTTGAGATTCATAAATGCTAATGGATGTTTCCGTGCTTCAGAAGGCACATTAAGTAGCTGGTCTAACATATTAGTCGTTAAGACAAATTAAAGGTTCTACAGACAGCTTTAAAATTTTGCCTCTGACCATTTCAACATGACAATAGGCTTTTGTGGGAGACACTAGATTTACTTCTGGGGAACAAAACAGAAAGAAAACTGAAAAATAGTTCATTGTCAACTGTCAATCTTCATACTATTTCGTTGGAAATACGCGTTTTTAATTATTAATTCAAGAATGGATCGCTGTGTGACTTTTAAATGTGACTCTTTTTTCTGTTTTTCAATTCCATCATTAATTCATCGTCTCGCCAAGTAAAATACATGTTGTAAAGCTTTTTTTCACCGCAAAAACAAAACTTAGAGCATTAACAAAACGCAAGATGAAGCGAACTATAAGTTTTAGTATGAAACACAACTTTTTTCGTGTAACAAACACACAGCGCCCTCTATATAAAAGTTTTGCGTTTTCGTCCCCATTATATGCTGGGTAAAATGGTCTGGTTAGTAAACAAGGCTGCTGAGAGCCCTGAACCACACACAACCGTGAAGGAGAGAACTATGTGATTTTAGCTGCTTTAAATTCAAAAACCCATTTCACTGTTAGTCACGATGGGATGACGCCCAAGGTTTATAAAAAAAACGTTTTAAAAGAAACTTACAGTATACACCAACAAATCGACAGCGAAGCCCATTAGATCGTGGGTAGTCTTCGGCAGGTCGGAGAGGAAAGAAACGACCTGCAGCTTTCCAGTACGCAAGTGTCGGCGTCGAGGTTCTCGTTCTGTGACACGTAAGATGTTGCGACTGTTCGTGATGTAGGAGTTTAGTCTGAAACAAACAATTCATAAAAGTAAGTCCCCTTCTTGGCTTCATATGCGTCACCATTAGAACCAAATCCGAGGTCAATTTGGGTCATGTCATGAATATTCGTGCTCTCATTTTGATATGATTTTAAATACAACCTTGATTATGGTTTTTTTTGTATAAATTCATAACTATATAATTGGTCAAATATCATGTAAATCAAACTAATGTAATTACTGGCGGTTAGAAAAGAGTGGCCATGAGTTCTATTGCCAGGTTCTTGGTCAGGCTCTACCTTGCTTTGCGAATCTGGCAGTAAATGTAGAAACAGTAATCTTGATGTTCATAAGTGTTACTTTGTGACCTACATAAATAAAGATTTTTATTTTTTTCATTTCTGCAATAAAGTCATTTCATTGTCATTTGAACGACATTCTCAGTGGCAACTGTGGTGTAGGCACAAGTGTGGTCGCAACATAATTATCTGTGTCGACGGATAAATGTATAGTCAATTAAGATGGTATCATTTAGGGTAAGAAGAACCCAAAACGGGATAGCATTTGAATCTGTTAGCTTTACTGCTGCCACAATACTTTTTAATAACACTGCCATTTTATGAAAGTATAAAGATACATGAACATGAGTAAGCTTTATTTTGGAACCTGACACGGATATACCTTTCCTACAGTAGGTAGGGGGGACCGAGTTAGCAATGTTTCAACAATCTTTAGAAGTTTTACAAGTTGCATGGAAATAAAACCTATCATCCAATCATCTTTAGACGGTGAGTCGATTAATTTTAATTTTCAGATTAACTCTATAGCGATAAATTAATAATTTTTTATGTTAAAAACTATTTATCGGACCTTGCTTTTGTTATCCCAGTGTTATTATATAAAAATACAACATCAATAATGTTTTCATGATCATTTTAGTTTTCTAAAATACAAGATTAGGTTTATAAAGGGTCGGCACCGTGAGTGCAACTTCTGGTGTTGCAAACGTCCATAGGCTACGGTGACCACTTTCCATTAGATGGGCTACGGCCCTACTGATGGAAATTGGTCACCGTAGCCTTTGCGCTTGTCTGCAACCTCAGTGGTATAAAAAAATAGTAAAAATACAGCAAATTGAAAAAAAATAAAAACTTACTTCAAAGTAGGTGAATTCCGGGCATCGTGTGTCAAATAATTAGCGGCCATAGACATTGTGGCGTTTTCGTGGTAGGCTTCAAGTAATTGCTGACGGGAATCCGCGTCATAGATCGCAAAGTACTGAGTTAGGAAATCACGAACTATATTCTGGCCGGCCGGGTCTACTAAGAATGATTGTTGACGTGGTGGGAGAGACAAGTTCTCTTGAATGTCGAATCCAATAGCTGGGGGCAGCTCCACTCCATCCTGGATATTTTTACATAAAGAGATGTAGTTTTGCTAAAAATAATATGTACTGTCGTAAACCAAAGTAAGTATAATTGTTCAAATTATAAGATGGAATCTGCAACATTCGACCCATTATGAGCAGTAAGGAAACTTCATACCAACGAGTGGTTCATACTAATTACACAGACAACCCTAAGACTTCAGTGGAGAAAAGGTAGGTACAGACAGCTATAAAGAAATCTCATAGTTATTTAGTTAGCATAGTTTCTTTACTGCTTTAGCTAATATATGTACTATGACCTAGTGATAAAATTAAACTATTGATTAAGTTGTAATGATTTCCAATGCACCTTAAAAACATAAAATAACAGTTACAAATCAAGGGTAGAGTTGCAGAAATAAATTTTGTGTCTCTGAAATTATGGTTATGAAAACCATGTAACTAGCATTCAGATGGCAAGCAGAGTTTAATCCTTATTTGCAGTCATGTTTGTTATTACAGAAGATTTTACTAGTAGTGCTTTCTAAATGATCACCCATTGAACCAGCGCTAAAAAGGTTCTATCTAAAGGTCAACGCTGATTAGCTACTTTAAGAATACACAAACGGCAATTTTGAGACGGCAGTTTTGTTTCTTAGCTAAGCTTTGAAAAAGACACTAAATCGCGGGTTTTCTAACTGCTTAATAGAATTGGCATGTCCCAAAATTGTCTAGTATTTTGATGTGCTATAAGATAAACCATCCTATAAAGATGCAGGCTAATTTCTATAAACAAAGCAGGTATTTTAATATACCTGCTTTGTTTTTAGGTTTTTTTATATATACGAACTTTGTTTATATATACGAAATTAATTTATACTACAGTTCAACTCACCAATTTAATCAGCTTAGGAAACTTCCTCCGCACATCGCTGGAGACAATAAATACATGGCAACGTTTTGGAACAAAAAAATATTTAGTAAGTTTTAATTTTAATATACAGTTAGAAACTTTGTTTCTCATTGTATACTCCAGGGGGCCGAGTCTACTGTTTCAATCGTGTCGAAATAGAATCGAAATCGTCGCTCAATAGAAAGCCACGGTTACAATTTTGACAGGCTATCGTAGTCAGTACTATTACAATCGTACTTCAATAGACTTCCATCGGTCGGCCGATAGAATTCTACTAACACGTACCGCGCCAGTGGCCGTTAGTCAGTTGCATTTTTGATAGTCTACTAACATTTTGACAACTAAAAACAGTGATTCTGGTTCTATTCTACGGCTTGTCAAAAGCAGACTCGGTCCTCAGGACCCTAAGCATGGGCACAACCATAGAAATCGCAAAAACAGGAGAAAAGGCATGCGGGAACACTCGTGTGTCGCCGCGACTTGCTCAACAATCAAGTACGTAGGTATCAAACAAGATTATAACCTTAACACAAGAATCGCGTACCATTACCATTTAAAATCAGTTTTACATGAAAACTTCGATGGTGATCAAAAGAACACTCTTTGTTGACTTGTTTGCAAATAATCATGAGCCCGTTGAGCATGTCGCAACGACAGCGACACGCGAATATTCCTACATGGCATTTCTCCTGTTCTTACGATTTCTTTAGGCACAACCAGAAGTCTGTTCGGCTAAACAGAAGTAAAATCCGACCATCGGTTTACCTACGAGGCGTTGAACCGAGTTTTAAAATATACTGTGCCATGCTAGGGGTGCAATTAAAGCTATAATACTCGTGGACCTTTGGATATTATACCATTTTTTAGTTCGTTTAAAAGATAAAACTAATTCGCAGATGCCAGGTACAATATTATACCCAAAATCCACATTTAGATTATCAAGACTAAATACATGCACTAATAAATTAAGCAATCGATTCAGTTTTTCACCAAGCGTAAACATAATATCATTGAAACAAATTGATCTCAAATATCGTACAGTCGAAAATTTCCGAATTGCCGTTATATAGTTAGGTATGGTAGCTACCGCTTGCCTCATATATGTTTTGTTCCCAATCCGTGATAGTGGCGGTACCAGTTAATATACTATAATAAGTGCAGGCGCAGTTCTATTTGCCTACCTACATTAGTGGTTCTTATTTTGTTGTACAAAGTTATCTAAGAATGCAATAAATAATTTAGAACTAATTAATTTATAACAGTTATTAGCATGTAATTAGACTGTGTTGTTATTATGTGATTTAACTGGTAAGTGTATTTATTATATGGAAAACTTTTATGGGCGCTTAAGTTTGATAAAGTAGTTACTTTAAATTATATGATTGTAATTAACTGTGAATAGTTGTTACCATGTACCATGTAATGTTATTTTGTAATAAAGGACTTTTAAAAACAAAACAATACATGCACTAATCGATTAGCGTAATAGGTGAGCTGATTTTAAATCTGTTTCATTCCTATATTAATCACCAGAACACTAACTACCATTAAAATCAAACGTAATATAGATGTTGGTACACGGCAGTGGGCTCACCACCTGTTACGTGGGACAAAATCCATACGGTGAAATGTGGGCGTATAGTATGCCTCTGCCTACCCCTTCAGGGATAAAGGCGTGACAATATGTATGTATGTATGTTAGAAAAATTGGTAATCATAAATGTTTTATTGTATAATGTATCTCTCTATCTTCACGCTGTACCCCTTACGGGGTAGTTATTGTATAATGATTTCAGTAATATGTTTTACAATTCACTAATAAGTTGGCACAGATTTTTTTTTTAACAGTATCTCAAGACGGTAACAAAGCTCACCAGTGATTTTGTAAAACATGGGTATTAATATTGAATCATAAATACATCAGTTACTTTAGCAGTCTGCAGCAATTACAGATAGAATAAGGGATTGTAATTCCCATGCTACCAGTTTCTAATTTCCGACCCATGTGGGAGCGTTATGACGATGTTCTCATAAAATAATATAACTTTTATTATATCATTATACAATAAAGGACGGCAGGATTATAATACAACTCACACTCTGGCGCCACATACAGGCAAATGTCTAGACAAAGACGAGCTCAAGTAAACATTCTAATATTGCTGCAATGTGTGGCACCGGCTTTGGACATGAAACTACATCCATAACCGTTGCGTCAGATGGGAAGCAGTGATGTGATTGTAATGTGTTGCAAATATAGAACCCACTAGACTAGCCTCAATTTTGTCCAATTGCCGCTAAAAAGCCTAGGAGCCTAAGCCGATGGTCAAACAGAACAGACGTAGGACGCAGACGTGGTGCAAACACAGGAAAACCATAGCGTCATCTCTCGCGATGGCCAGCGTCCCTGTTCAATATCTTTTCTATGTGTTTTATAAAGTCGCGACGGCATCTTACCTTTGCCTGGTCTGCGCGACATTTTCGGCTTGCGTCTTTTCTGTATGCACAGTCCCTAGCACAGCTTGATTTTAAAACTAGCAGTTTTACAAAATACCAACCTATAGTTTTGCAAAAAAAAAAGTTGTTTAGAGATGATGTTAAACTGATTTTTTTTATTTATTTATCTATCACGCCTTATCCCCGAAGGGGTGGCAGAGTCATACATATCGTATGGCCAGTTTTTACCATGTGTATTACATTAATAAAAAAATACAGTCGATTGAAGCTGGTACAAAGTTGAAGCGAATTTAGCAAATTCACCCTTTGCTCGCATGTAAAATGTCGTAATGCCGTGTCGTGCAAGGTCGTAAAGCCTGGTGTAGTAGTGACTGAGTTAAAATGGACCGCAGAATATTTTTTTGTATCTTCGGAAGATAAAATTCGGGAGCCTTTACTATGCGCCGCGACAATGCGCCAGCTTGAATTATTATTAAATTGTCACCTGTCACCCTTGACTACTATTACCTGTTTTTTTAGAACAGAGATTTGACACCAGGAGGTTATGTAAAACAGTTAATTATACAATCTATCAGATGTAATTATATGCCATGCATTTGCATTTATGAAAATTATGTCAGGTGCAGGAGAGAAGTAAATGCAATCAAAGCGAATATATGAATAACCATAATGCAAGATGTTTCCAATGAAAATTAATGTAACATTTGAAATTAAAGGATATTAATACAAAAACAACAACAAACAGGTAAAGATGGATGGAAGAACTCTTATCTACCAAACATTCACAGTGTGGATGCTGGATCTATACTGTGATGGATAGAGGGAAACCGAGCAACTGCTGATAGCGACTAAAACTTGCAACCCAGATTTGTTTTTGGAGTATTTGTACTTCCTTCCATATTCTGCTTTGCACTCCCTTCTACCTAAGCAGCTTGGCTATAAAGAGTTCCAGCTCTAAATTGCTCAGTACTGGATATCAGTATGGTTTTTCGACAGTAAATTCAATACACTATCGAAGTCTTTGACAGATATTGTATTGAATTAGTACATGAACTCTCATTGCCAGCTAAACTTAGGTTGGTATATTCATTCAAGAATTTAAGATAAACCGATCATGAAGAATTGACTGTAAAATGGATGGTATTACTGACAGTGTTTGGTCAAATCGCATACACTACCACTGCGCCACCGCAGTCATAAAATTAAAATTATGGCTTTCAGTAAAGTTACATCTATAAAAAAACATCTTGCATACAGGTGCTAATAGAAAAAAATACAAAATGTATTATAAAAAATAGTCCAGCTTATTGTCCAGAATTATTTCACCAAGACCTTGACCTAGGAAGACCTAGGTACAGGAAACGGCGATAGCAGATTCTGAAAATTGACAAAATAATAGGAGCAAAACTAAATGCCGTTTCATTTATTCAGAATAACAAATAACTTTCATCTTAATATGTGTAAATTTTCAACCATGTTTGGCAAGTTTTGCTCCTATTTTAACATGATATAAATTATAAAAATTAGACTAGACTTATTTCATGTCAAGCCTGGATATCTCACAAAAACATGTTGCACCCATGAACTCATTGTAATGTAGATTTTTACAACCACATTTTTTTTAAAGCAAATTATATTTAAGTAACTAAATAGATTTATATTGTAACACCTGACCCTACATGGTCAAAAAACTTTAAAACCTGTTGAGTTACTTTACAAGTTATATGTAAATTGTAATATAATTCAAGTTTAATGTAATATATCACATTACAATGAAGTTAATTAAAAGTCGTATTAAAACTCAATAGAAACAAACTTGTGTGCAAAATCAACTTCATAATAAGCATAACATGATTTTAATCTTTCTTGTCTCTTCATTGAGAGAACTTTAGTGTTAAACAAATTGAATATAATCAGTTGGTAATCATTCCACACTGTAAATACTACCTGACATAGATTTCGTGATCCTGAAACCTGTTCACCATTGGATTGCCTTTGAGATAGAGCTCAAGTAGTTGAAGGCCCTTAATAGCGTCCAGAGATCCAAGAAATGGTATCTAAAAGAAATAATGTATCTGATAAAAGAAACAGATAGTAGTGGCTAAGCTTGTTAGAGGGCTTAGCAGGAATACCTATAAGTAATTTTGAGTTTAGAATAAGAGTCAAGTCATATTTTATACAAATCATCATCATCCAAGAGTCTATCCCAGTTGTGTCTCGCGACGCCCGGGGTTGGCTTTCCTACATTTTCTCCTCCACTTCGCACGGTCGTCGGCATTCCCTGTAGTGAGACCATCATATTTTATACAAATAACAGTCATTTATCAACATCTGTATGTTAAACTCTGATACATCTGAAACTCCCCCTTGCTTCTCCTTCTGGAGCTCAAGGGTCACTGAGTATTGTATCTACTTTTCTGGAACTGCAATAACCTGTGTCTGTCTATTTCAACACAGCAATAGGCTTACCACCTATTATGTGGGACTCAAATGCTTACTAATAATGATTCTGCCATGCCTTCGGACATAAAGGTGCCTGTTAAACAATATACAGATTTAAAAAAAAAATTAAGTGCCTGTATTTCATTCCCAATTAAAAGCTTTTCAATAAATGATATGGTACTTAAATTAAAAACCAAATACAATTTTTTTAAATCTGCTGTTCTTTCTGTCTGTTCACGACTGGACCTATTTTAACAGGACTTTCACTAGTAGAAAATTGAGTTGAGTTGATTTAAGGCATATCTTAGGCTACATTTTATCCCAGTATTCCACTGAGAACAGGAACTACGCAGATGAAACGTTCGCTAGTTTGGTTATAACATTGATAATAATGACTAATAGGCCAAGTAAAGGCTATAAATAGAAAGTCATTTCTAAATTGTCTTTTCCTTTGTTAATGTCAGCATTAGTGTAAATGGTCACAATTTATTATTCAATATACTGCTGGTATATTAATTGCTTAATTGTCAATTGCTTCATCTGCGTAATATTGCCTTAGAAGTTAACACATTTATTGTGTGTTAATGCATTGGGACACAGATAAAACACTTGGGTTAAGAAATATTAAGATAAAATAACTATTAAATAATTATACTCGATAATTATTATTATTGTAATATGTTAATTATGTAAATACTTGATATTCTAATATTAATTTTACAAGAAGCTTCTAATTTAATATGCTCACGCAAAGTGCAAAGGATATGATTAGAACCATCAGTGTTTTATGATATGAAGAATGCGTGCGGAAGGGGCTGATGAATGCGCGATTGGACCGGAGCCATGGTTTCCAATCGCTCATAAGATCACGAAATGAGTAATCAGCAGAATCGAAACGGTAGAAACCAACCTTAGGTGGAGGTCCTTGATAATCATGAGACAGTCGAAGATCTTCATCAGAGGAATGGATTCGAAAAGCACAAGCCGACTGGTTAAATTAACTAGAGGAAATATGAGGCTTGTTATAGAGATCATTACAGGAAACTGTCACCTCAACAGGCACGTAACAGTGATAGGAGTAATGGATGACTCAATGTGCCCAGAATGCATGGAGGAAGAGGAAACCAGGCCTCACCTAGTTGCCGAGTGCCCCATCTATTCGCTAACAAGATGGAAAATTATGGGTATGGACAGACTCGAAAAAGAAGATGTAAAACATCTGAAAGTGGACCAAATAGTGAGTTTCTGCAAAGAAACAAGAAGGTTTGACAGGGCGCCGTGAAGCTGCACTGCTGGGATACCCAATCCATCAGGAGATCTGGAGAAATGAACGAAGTAGACGGCAAACCATGTTCGTTAGGCGGTGCCAGCATCCCCAACAAGAAAATAATAATTATATGATTAAATGTACCATCGTGCCTATAAAATTTGCACTTGGCAGGTCAGGCGGCTTGCACTTGTAATAGTAAAAGCATACTTAAATTGGTAGGCATAGATTTTATTTTTTTTTAAGTTGTTTTTCTTTTTAGGTAAAGTAGTTGCGGTTAATTTTATCTATGCTAAAACTATTTCATGAAATACTTTCATTAGTGAATAAGAAACATAATTTATGTTCAACTCATGACGTTATGAAAAAAAACAATAAGAGTAGATTAGTTAGATGAACAGATTCAACTTACTCTATTTTCCCCCAAATATAATATCTTCAAATTTTTCAGTTTTGTAGGCAGAACCTTTAAATGTTCAATTCCATGTAGTTTGTTGTCATTTAGGTTTAAAGCTTCCAGGTCTGGGATGTTTTCAGCTATAATATCAATAGCGGCCAGCATGACAACAGGGCGGAATAAAGCACAGAATATGTCTGCTAGATCTGTAAAAGAAATTACTTATGATGTAAAATGTATTTCCAAATATTTTCCTTTACAACGCACCATCTAGCCCAATCTAAACTAAGTAAGCTTGTGCAATGGGATCTATACAACCGATAAACACACTTGACCTCAGTGTTTCAGTCATATACACTACCATTTATGTCGCAGAGGCAGATGACATAAACATTGATGATAAATGATGTAGTTACAAGCAAAATATATATGGTTATTTATAGCTAGCTAGTCCAAAACAAATTAACCATTGTTACATTGTAACGTTGTAAAACGTCACATTGGAATGTCATTGTTAGTCTTGAGATTTAGAGAGAGAGGTGAGTAGATTGTTGACTCTTTCGCTCCGTGTGTCATCGATTTTAAACAAATTGCGATTTCTGTAAGGCTGTATGCCTGCCTTAGTTTCCATGCCATAGGGTAGTGTAATAATTAAATTTCGATTGTCTTATTATGGTGACATGAACTAACAAACAAACAAAAGTTATAATTCGGTTCAGGCGCCAGGAGGATAAGTCCTACCAACTTTATGCACACGGATATCGGCGATAGAGATTGAGCTTCTAATCATAAGAGCAGGAACCAAAAATACATAATACATCTCTAGAAGAAAGTTTCTATATTTCTATAGGCGAATTGATTGAATATACATTATATACGTTATCACTAATGGTTTAACCTATTCAAGTGATTTAGTAAGCTAAAGATTAACTATTCACAAGGTTGAGGCGTGAAATTTAGAATAGTGAGATCCAGCATAAGGCCAGCTTATGAGTCAAAATATATATCGTAACATGATTCAAAACATGAGCCAAATCATTGAGTCATTACATGGGCCTGTTAATTGAGTCGTGCATCATTACTAGATTAATCTACACCAAAAACAATTGAAGGCGTGGTTAAATTACCACGGGATTCGAAATCACATCTGCAGACCACGACAGGTGCCGTCTCCACTAGAATGACGAGCCCGTAACCTCAGGATGCAAAGAATTCACCAGATGGTCAGCATTTACGGCAAATTTTATCCAACAATAGGATTAATATAAAAAAAAGTGCCTTTTCAGTACTTTTTTAAAGAAAAACCAATAAATCTTGTAGAGCAGGCAAATATTCCATTAACGCTGCTCCAAGCATCGTAATAAACGAAATACATAGTTATTTTGATATAACCATTGATAAGAAGTCACAGGCGTGAACTTCCCTACACAATTTATAAAAGATTACTTCTTTTTAGCGAAGTTTAAAAAATATATTTACAATCGACATTTTTCTGTCGATGTAGCTATACGAATGGCTTGTTCCATCACCACAGACAAAAAGACAATTTTTTGTTTTTTTTCTTTCATTCCAAGTCTACCCTACGGCATGGGAACTAAGGAATACAGCCTTACAGAAATCGCAATTTGTTTAAAATCGATGACACACGGAGCGAAAGAGTCAACAATCTACTCACCTCTCTCTCTAAATCTAAAGACTAACAGTGACATTCCAATGTGACGTTTTACAACGTTACAGTAGACTTGGAAAGAAAAAAAAAATCTTTTGATGTTGATATCTGTCTCTTTTGACTATAGGATCACATCTTTATTTATGCATTTGTGTTCGGAAAGTCGGTAGGGTTGTGCCGGTAACATTTGTCATATTGGTTTTGTTACAACATTTGTGTTCGGAAGTTCGGTGGTGTTGAGCCGATCACATCTGTATGGTTTTGTTATAGCGTTTGTGCTCGGGAGTTCGGTGGTGTTGACCCGATCACATCTGTTTGGTTTTGTTACAGCGTTTGTGCTCGGGAGTTCGGTGGTATTGAGCCGATCACATCTGCTTGGTGTATTTTCCCACAATATTTTTTATTGGAATATTTTGCTTGTCACAGTACTATGTGCAGTTACTGTTTGACTTTGTGTCTTTGTTTGTCACAGCCACGTCGGTGATGCTGTTTGATATTGAAGTTGTTTGTTTGTCACGACACTTTGTACAGTTGCTGTTTGACAAGTTACAGCACAATTTTGTTTGCTGATATTTTGATTTTTATATGGGATTGTAAGTGAAAGAAGTCGGTGGCGATAGGGCTCAACCGCATCTTCAGTATATATAAGGATAAGATTGGATGAAAGAGTCAGTGGCTAGATAGCTTAACTGAACTCCTGGTTTGAGAACTTGGTTGGATTTGTTATTCTTTAGTACTTAGGTTAAGTAAATGCTTTGACTTTAAGTTTTTTGTTGTATCAATTTTGATATTCTTGTTTGTAAAGAGTTGGATGATAGTCGGTGGCTATGGTGCTGAACCGTACTTTCGTATTTAGTTTAGTGTTGGTAGAGTCGGATGTTTTTCTGAACTCGTGGCTTGTTTACTAGATTTTTATTGGAACTATACTTATGGTTAGTTGATTATTTCTTCTTGTTACAGAATTTTGGTTTTGGGATTTTGGTTTTCCTTTATTGGAATTATTTCCATTTCTTTCTTAGAGCTTTATTGTTTAAAAAAAAAGGTCCTTTCTTTTATTGCTGGTTGGGGTGTGATGTAACGTTGTAAAACGTCACATTGGAATGTCATTGTTAGTCTTGAGATTTAGAGAGGTGAGTAGATTGTAGACTCTTTCGCTCCGTGTGTCATCGATTTTAAACAAATTGCGATTTCTGTAAGGCTGTATGCCTGCCTTAGTTTCCATGCCATAGGGTAGACTTGGAAAGAGATAAAACAAAAAAAAATGTCTTTTGTCTGTGGTGGCGGAACAAGGATTCGTCTAGCTACATTGACGTCAAAAAGATGTCGATTGTAAATATATTTTTAAACTTCGCTAAAAAGAAGTAATCCTTTATAAATTGTATATGGAAGTTCACGCCTGTGAATTCTTATAAATGGTTATACCAAAATAACTATGTATTTCGCTTATTACGAAGCTTGGAGCGGCGTTAATGGAATATTTGCCTACTCTCCAAGATTTATTGGTTTTTCTTTGAAAAAGTACTGAAAAAGCACTTTTTTTTATATTAACCTTATTCTTGGATGAAATTTGCCATAAATATGTAGTTTCGGGCTCGTCATTCTCGTGGAGATGGCACCTGTCGCGGTCTGCAGATGTGATTTCGAATCCCATGGTAATGTAACCATGCCTTCAGGTATCTAGTTTGAATTGTTTTTGTGTAGATTAATCTAGTAATGATGCACGACTCAATGATTAGGCCCATGTAATGACTCAATGATTAGACTCAACGATTTAAGACTCAATGATTTGGCTCCTGTTTTGAATCATGTTACGATATATATTTTGACTTATAAGCTGGCATTATGCTGGATCTCACTATTCTAAATTTCACGCCTCAACCCTGAGAATAGTTAATCTTTAGCTTACTAAATCACTTGAATAAGTTATACCAATAGTGATAACATATATAATGTGTATTCAATCAATTCGCCTATAAAAATATAGAAACTTTCTTCTAGAGATGTATTCTATTATTTTTGGTTCCTGCTCTTATGATTGGAAGCTCAATCTCTATCGCCGATATCCGTGTGCATAAAGTTGATAGGACTTATCCTCCTGGCGCCTGAACTGAGTTATAACTTTTGTTTGTTTGTTAGTTCAAGTCCCCATAATAAGACAATTGAAATATTATTATTATTACAACATCATGGTTACCAAGCTCAACAGTTAATACACTAAACTCACTTGATATTTAATAAATTCAATAAAATTGTGTAATTTAGTTACTAATGTTTTCTCATTTTTCTACAACCAATACCACCCAAACCAATTAGCTTAGTGAAATAATGCACGATAAGATGTAGAAGAACTCATTTATTTAGTGCCCTCTTAGTTGCTTCCAAACTCTACCTGGATTTGAAGCCCAAGATTCACTCGTAATGTGTTGCTAAAAGATGCTATAGATTTACAGTATTCAGAATCGGCAGCAACTGCATGTGACCTTTCAACCTCGTAATGGTGTCTACATCTCATTGTTGCCACCGTTAGTTAGCAAGTGCACCACTAGGTGAGGTAACTAGGGGCTTGAATCTTCGTGAAGCCCTTAATAACCAGCTTTATAAAGTAATTAAAATAAATTTACCTGGATCTGCATGAAATTTAGTCAAGTCCAATGCCTTTGTTGCAGCATTATATCTTTTTGCCATTGTTAACTTCATTTTTTCTTTCATGTCAGCATCAATGACAACATTTGGAACAGCATTTCTAACAATTACAATGAGCTTAAATCCATCTGACATTACAATTTTTCTGTCAGCCATATGTAATTTTTCAGCGAGTTTAAAATCATCCACATAAAATACTGCAGCATTCCCATTGACATTGTAATAAATGGGCACAAACACATCGGGTGAAACAAAGCTTAGTAAAGATCGCAGTACCACTTCTTTTTCGTGCTTGGCACCATATGGAATAGTGATTTGATACCATGGATGGGGTCCAGGTGTTAACTTCCTTTTGATTGGTCCACGGCCCATAGGGGCAGGAGAAATCCCTCGACCACGTCCCCTAAAAGCACCTTTGTTCCGGATATGATGTCCTCCGGAACCTGACATGTCAATATCAGCATCATCAAGTAACAACATGGGCTTGTTCCATTTTTTGCCTTTATGGGTCCCAGGTTTGAAGCTAACGCGTCTCGTGTTACCATTGTGTGTCCGATCGTCATGTTCTGTAATTAAGTATTTTGCTTTACGTACATATATCCACGCCTTTCATGTACTCATGTACTCCTAAATATCGATAGTTATGTTTTGTCCCGCGAAATAGGTGGTGAGCCTATTACAAAACGAACGGACAAGTGACGGATAAAGACCTGCATAGTGCATATGAAATTTGTTGTACAATAACGTAAATAAGTAGAAGTATTACAATTGAAATATTTCTACTAACTGCAAACTAAAACGAGAGAAATTACAACTGATAACGAATTACAAATAAATATATGTATTTCTATAGCAAAACTTTAGTATGGTTAAATAAATGATGCTAGGAATTAAAAAATACATTATCAAGACATGAACTGTGTAGGAATACAAAAACACTCACCATAATGATCATTGTTCTTGAAATTTCTAATTCTATTTCCGTTTCTCGGCATATTATAATGTTTTCTTGGTTGATTCAGTTTTGTACAATTATTGATACGGTTAACAAAATGGTAAAAGGATGTTACGCACAAAGACAAGTGACGCTGTGATTATAACCAAATGGCACCACCAACTTGAATGAATGAAGAACTACTACAATTTAATTTAATAAATACTAATCTTTCTTCTATTGATAATAGAAACGCGTTTCAAAGATTATGGCAAGTTGATTTCCCGCTTGTGAATTATATTTTTATAAATTCTTCGATTCGAGCACGAGAACACTACACAGATAAACAAGAAGTTTACTTCACGAAAAACGACACGAGGGAGCAATGATTGTTTTTTTATAATTAATTTATGGCCTAGTTACTATGATATTTTAGCCAATCTTATTTGAAATGTCCCCAGTCCCCGTCCTCTACGCTTTAGTCAAGTAGGGTCTTAGTCGAGCTCCATTAATGTTCGTAGCAGTGTTAATAAGTCCTACAGTGGAATTAGCCAGATGTAAAATAGCATTTCATTGCAATATATCAGTCATTCAATACAGCACGTTGACACAACTAAGAAACTACCATTTTTACACATAAAACAAAATTAATACACTACAAAAATAATATAGAAGAAGCGCGTGCCAGTCAAGAAGTTCCCGCGTGAACTCCCTGGCACAATGAGCACCGTAGACAGAGAATACTATAGACACACAGTCAGAGTGCCGGAGAAAGGGACAAGTTGAACAAGTAGTTTTTATATATATTTTTTTTTAATTTTTTATGTCCTGGTTACAAAGATCTTTTAGCCAAATCTTATTTTTAAATCATATTACTTCAATCTCATCTTTTAATTAGTCTTGGCCAGTCTTTGTCGATGTCGTGTCCTCAGTCCTAGGACCGTCCTTGCCCTCAGTATAATGGTGATTCTTATACTCAGGTTTTCAGTGGACTTTTCGCAGCAAGAGAGAAAATAGCATTCCGCACATAAAACAAGATAAATGCACTAGTTTTATAAAATAATATACAGCATGCGTCCGCACTTGCAACTCTTCCCGCCAAAAGTCCGGGACAGGTAGTGTTATAACTGGGTTACCATATGAAGAAATTTTCCCCAAATTTGGTATTAATCAAATTCTAAGTATCCACCTACGCTCTGTAGATAAAAAGACAATATTACAAGACCAACAAAGATAGTGTAGTCCAAATTAATCTTATACAAGTTTGTGTTAGGGGATTTAGATAACTGGCAAACATACTTGAAAGCAAAAGTTTAAAAATGGGAAACACGTTCTCTTATAACTTACTAAAGTATAAAGAGAGAAAACCTGTGAGGCTGTGATATTAGTGTCTGTAAACTGTAGTCTAGTAATATTTCAGAGTCCACTATTATTTCATTGCTAAGTGCAGCTATCATTTGGCTTTTGATTTTCGGAATAGTTGTGAGCGACTGCCGTCTGACCTCCCAATCCCGTAAGGGCGCCTGCATAGTTGTCACCCTTACACTCACATAGATAATACCTGAACTTCTTAACAAACATTTGCAGATTAAACAAATATCTGTCCCCAATGTTGCATACACTACCAACTGCGCCACAGAGGCATGATAGGTTCTAGTTTTCGTGAGTAAATAATACAGTATTTTATTAAGTTTCTTTAGTTTTGCAGTTAATTGACATAATAAACATTTGTAAGCAAGCAGATTTATAAAATAACTTTTCAATCATTTTTCAAAAAAAAATTGTCTTTTGAATAGTTTAATAATTCATGTATGTAACATCAATGTAATTCTAAATTATGTAATATTGGAGTAATTTATAAAAAAAACCGGGAGTATTGCTATCGGATCATTCAGCAGTGATAAAAGCTGTGAATGCGCGAATTCAAAGAAATTCCAAACGTAAGCAGAAACTGTTGGCCCTTCAGATGAGGTTAAGCAGAACCACGGTGAGGGTGTTAAATTAAGACTTAGGGCTTCGGTCATATCGAAGAAAAACAGGACATCCTTTAAATGCTCGCCTAATGGACGTGAGACTGAAGAGATGCCGCACTTTGTTGAAGCGGTACGCGGGAAAAAAATATGGGGAAATTCTTTTTTCGGATGAAAAATTTTTTACCGTAGAAGAGTGCTACAACAAACAAAATGATAAGGTGTGCGCACACAGTAGTGAAGAAGCGAGCAACCGTATTCCGCGTGTCTAACGAGGTCATTTTCCACCCTCTCTCTTGGTATGGTTGGGAGTTTCTTATTGGGGCTTAACAGAGGTACATTTTTGTGAGAAAGCTGTAAAAACGAATGCAGTTGTGTATCAAAATACAGTCCTGACGAACCTTGTGGAACCTGTTTCTCATACCATGTTTAATAACAGGCACTGGGCATTCCAACAAGATTCGGCACCAGCTCATAGAGCGAAGAGCACACAAGACTGGCTGGCGGCGGGTGAAATCGACTTCATCCGGCACGAAGACTGGCCCGGCCCTCCTCCAGTCCAGATTTGAGTCCGTTAGATTACAAGATATGGCAACACTTGGAAGAAAAGGTGGCCTCAAAGCCTCGTCCCAATTTGGAGTCACTCAAGACATCCTTGATTAAGGCAGCCGCCGATATTGACATGGACCTCGTTTGTGCTGCGATAGACGACTGGCCGCGCAGATTGAAGGCCTGTATTCAAAATCACAGAGGTCAATTTGAATAAATTTTATTGTCATAAGAATCTATGTTTTGTTAGGTTCATTTTGGTATATAAATGGTTACATAATGAATAAACTTGTTTCAATTATTTTATATTAAACAACAACAATTTATGACCTGACTAGGTATATGAAAAACGTGCGTCACTGCTCATCTTCGCGCCAAAAGTCCATAATGGCAACAATCAATCTAGTGCTGCCATAATTAGAATTTCTTACAAATTATTAACTTTAAGACTAGCAGACCCCCCGGGGGATACCCCGGCGATAGCCCGTGACAAACTTTGATCCTACGTTCAATTTCGTCGCCTAAACTTTTACAAAAGTGTATGAAAATTTGCCCAATTTGTTGACATTTATAATTACGGCTCCGCTATCGTGCCTGGGTAGCAGCGTATTGATATATAGCCTATAACCTTCCTCAACAAATGGGCTATCCAGTAACGAAAAGATGTTTTCAACGCTGACCAGACGCTTTCAACCTAACAAACAAACTCTTTAGCTTTATATAACTAGTTTAGAGTGTATATGATCTGTAAGAGATGAAAAATAATTTGCACACTTTTACGCTTTTAGGTAGAGGCATGGAAGTTTTGTTTCTGACACGTGTTCTTTGTACACACGCACTTAATTTTTTTTATTAGTTTTTCTTTCACGAGAATCTCGCGAAAGACGATCTCATGAGGGATTGTAATATAAGTAATCATTGCTCGCCGCTCAGATCGATTGAAGACCCCCGTGATGATAGGGATCCGTATTGGGTTGCATAAATTTAAGAAGCCTAACTTAAAACTGCATAACGTTTTTTGGCATACTCTTCGTTTCGCATAACGTTCAAACAGAATAAATCATTAGGGGTCAGCTAGTCTTAAAGACTAGTCTAAAATTAATAACACTTTAAAAATATCATTCATTTCATATGTTACAGCTTACAAACTTGGCTTTGAGTGAGATGATTATTTACAATGGTGTCTATATGTAAATTTATTATTAACTTATGATTTAAACCTCCATTATGCGTTTTATATAAAATTTAAATTTATAAAAAATAAATTTAAAATGGACTGTACTTGCGGGGAAAGACAAAAATGAAATTTACACGCGATTGTCGACGGGAAAAGTAATGGAAAAACCGGAATAGGCACACTACCTTGCTGCTTGCTGCGAGATGCTGAGGTGGAGGCTGCCGGGGGCGTCCCTGGACTTGAATTCCTGGTTTCCTTGCACGAAAACACTATTTAACCATGGAAAATACAATTATTGTGATAGTTGGTGCGGTGCGGGTGGTGTTTTAGGAACAGACTGCCAGCCCTCAAACGTGGCCTCTGCCCGTGAGGCTAGCGCGCAATACAGCTTTCTCGCTACTCTTTTATGCGAGACAAGGTAGGTGCGAAAGAGAAATGGAATTAAGGGAAGCGGGGGGAGCGTCGACCACTAATTAATTAAAAACAATGTAGATCGGCGATGCAACATAGAAAAAATAACGCGGCTAATCTTTTATCATATACCGGCGCAACCATTTCCCCCCGGTTTGAAGGGTTACCTTCGAAAAAGGAACAACTGACTATACAGTTGCCACTAAGCTTTAGCAGCTAAATAAACAAAATGCTATCAAACTAAACTAAACCTAATCAAACAAACTAAATTTGTTATTGAAGTTACTGTTGATGAGGCAAAGGACAAAGACGAATAACTGGTCGCAAGTACGAACCAGTTGCGGTTTTAACGCGAACGATACGGGTGATCCCATTTGACCCAGGGAAAACTTCATCTACTACCTCAAGAGGCCAATGTAATGGAGGCATATTTTCAGTTAAAATAACTACGACTGTACCGACAATAATAGGGTTCGAAGGGGTATTCCATTTCTGACGTGACTGTAGCGTATGCAAATAGTCTGTCCTCCAACGCTTCCAAAACGATTGAACGAGTTTATTCAATAATGCATGACGCGAGAGGAGATGAAGTCCATTTTCCTCTATTTCAATAGCGGGTTAGTATTATAACGGTGTAACATTCAAAAAGTGCGCTGTAGTCAGTTCAAGCGGCTCCGAGGGATCACTAGACAAGGTTTTGTTACCAACAAAGAGGACGCGTATTCATTACGGCCTCGACTTGAGTGAGCACGGTGCTCAGCTCTTTAAACGTGAGTATCTGTTCACCTATAACGCGAAACAGGTGCGCTTTTAAGCTTTTAATATTAGCCTCCGAGTCGCTACCAAAGTGGCTTGCGGCGGGCGTATTGAACGTCCACACAATGCGGTTTTCAGCTAAGACATAGGCAAATTCCGTGTTAAAGTGTTTAGATCGCAAAAAATTATGTAGTTCGGAAAGGTTACGACGAGCTCCGACGTAATTCGTATCGTTGTCCGAATACATTCGAGATACGGAACCCCGACGCGACAAAAATCTTTCAAATGCAGCCATGAAGCATGGCGTGCTCAAATCACCAGCTAACTCTATATGGACGGCGCGAGTCGTCATACAAACAAAAAGACAAACATAAGCTTTCGTAGAGCGTATACCACGACCACGAGAAACTGTTACCCTGAAGGGGCCAGCGTAATCGGTACCCGTGTGTACGAACGGTTTAGCAGCCTGAACAACACGACAAGGACGATGATCGGCCATTTCGGGCGCGATTGACTTCGGGCGAAGTTTGAAACAAGGAATACATCTATAAACTATCTAACGAATCAAATTGCGTGCGGAGATAATCCAGTATTTCTGGCGCAAAATCGACATTAGTAAATCTGGACCAGCGTGACAATTCACCCTATGATGATATTCAACTAAAAGATCAACGATATGATCCTTGCGCGGGAGAACTATAGGATGCATTTGATCGTACTCTAATGCGGACTGGCTCAAACGACCACCAACTCGAATGAGGCCATCCTTCAAAAAAGGTTTCAAATGCTGAAAAGCGCGACTACAAGGCTTTTTCAATTCCAAATTTCTAATTTCAGGCGAAAAATAAAATCTCTGAAGTTCACGAAGCACAATTAATTCAGCCTTGTTTAAGTCAAAGGCGGTAACATGCTCGCGACGATGAAGGATTTTAAAAATCGACAAATAAAAACAACACTACGTAAAACAATTGACTACGACGAAACACGGCTAGCCAACTCTAATATAGGCGACCTTTCGAGCGGCGCGGTAGCAACCAAAGAGGCTTTCTTTTCCTCTGGTGGCGTGGACACAGTAGCGGGCTTGAAAGGTCTAACAGGCCATTCATCAGGTGGGGCTTGGCACCAGGAAGAGCCATGGAACCACAACAGATGATCCAAAATCTGTGCAGGTGTTAACCCACGAGACAAACAATCGGCAGGGTTGTCCGTGGTTGGTCCGTCCGTCCTGAGACGTGATAAAAGATTTGCGGCGCCAATTCCGACTGAATTTTGGCCACCCTATTCGCGACAAATGTATCCCAACGATGGGGCGAAGAATGTGTCCAACACAAAGCGACGGACGAGTCCGAGAATGTGAAAATCCTATCTATATTAATGCGGTTGCGACAACTACTAACAATCGAACTAATGAGCTGGGCTAGAACCAATATAGCGCACAGCTCGAGACGAGCGAGAGAGACTACCTTACTAGGGGCTACTTTAGATTAAAGCGCTGATAAGGTGAAATGAAATGTCATCACCGTTACGAACGTGGAAGTACACAACACCCCCATACGCTTTCTCACTAGCGTCAGCAAAACCTAAAACAGTTACAATACTATCATCGGAGATGCCAACATGGCGCGGTATTCTAATTTGCTCGAGCATAGGAAGCTCGGCTCTAAAGCGGGCCCACAATTTAATGATGTGGTCAGGAGGAGTGTCGTCCCAATCACAGTTGGACAGCCAAAGTTCTTTTATGAGAAGCTTTGCGTACAAGACGACAGGTGCTACAAATCCCATCACATCCCATATGCGTGCGACACACGACAATATGGTGCGCTTAGTGCAGGTTGACGGTGTAGGACAAACCTTCAAACTAAACATGTCGGACGAAGGTGACCAACGCAAACCGAGAACCTTGTACGTACCATTACTATTAAACTCCTTGACAGTCGACAAGCGATGCGACGGTGGAATCGAATCCAAGACCGTTTGCCAATTACTAGTCCATTTTACGAGATCAAAATGACCAGCCTTCATGAGATCAATTACTTCAGTCGCAGTTGCGACAGCTTGATCTTCGGTCTGCACAGAATAAATATAGACAGTCCATCCATGTACAGACCAGTTTCTACAGTCTCCTTAGCCTTCTGGTAACCTCATCGGCGGCGAGCTGCTTGACAGTGCGAAGAGCGTGGAAGGGACTCGATTTAAGTCCAAAACAAACGCGATTAAATTCGTAAAACTGTAAAGGTTCCTGCGGCGAAAATCTATACAAAATGCGTTGAAATCGGCGATCTGATTCGCGAACACCAATACAAAGAAACATTTGTCTAATGTCGGCTGAAAGTGCGACAGCGAATAAGCGAAAGTTAACTATAATTTCGAACAAATTACCTTGGAGATTTTGACCACTGTGCAAAATATCGTTTACCGAAACATTGGAACTAGTTTTGGCGCTGCCATCTAAAACACAACGCGCAATTTGGTGGTTAGTTTATCCTCGCGGACAACTCCATGGTACGGTATGGTATACGAAGGAGCGTGCTTCGTCTCTTCGGTTTCGGGAGGCGCGGGTGAAATGAAACCTTTATCCAAATATTCTATTATTACGCTATCGTAAGCCTCCTTCAACTTTAGAGATGTCGGCATTTTCCGTTCTACAAAAAAGAAGCTTTTTTCGGCTGACTGAAACGAATCTCCAAGCGAATAAACATCACACTTAAAAGGGAGTGCGACAACATAACGACCATCACTATCGCGAGTAGTCGTGCAACTATAAAACTCTTCACAAAGTTTATCATCCGGGCTGACAATAGGAGGGACGTTCACCTCTTCTATCTCCCAGAATTTACGGACAGCGGAGTCCAGCGGCTCGACGGCGCAACAATATGACACTGTCGAGTTACAATCAAAACAAGCGGGTGCGAAACCAACAATAACAAACCCAAGAACCGTCTCTAAGGCGAGCGGCGCGGGGTGCGATGCGTGACCTTGAACCTTATGCTGCAACAGGAGGTGCGGGCAAATCGAAGCGCCAACTAACAAATCAATATCTCCTGGAACGTCGTAAGTATCATGGGCCAAAGGCAAATCTCTAAAATTAGTCAATAATGAGGTATTGACTGCGACAGTCGGTAAAAATTCGGTAACCTTATCGACAACTAGCGAATCCATCGAAAAACTAACATTAAAATCAAAACGCGAGTGGAATTTAATCCCTACAGAACCTTGAACGGCTTTAGTGGAACCCCCAATACCCTTCACAACATTACAAGCGGGGCGGTTATTTATATGCAAACCAAGACGACTACAACAATTTTTACTAATAAAGTTACTTTGAGAAGCACTATCTAAAAGTGCGCGAACACTATGTCCCCTACCATGCGAATCGTAAACAACAACTCGAGCGGTTGCCAGAAGTACCGTAGTAGGGCTTGTGCGCAAACTTGATAGCGAGCTCAAAGTGACATCGTTCGTGGCAGTGGCGCCGCCGTCGCTAGGCGCGGGCGGGGACAAAAACACGCGAGAGCGTTCCCCGTCGCGATTCAACGGCGCGGGTGGCTGTCACGTCACAGCAGACGGACGGTTAGGCACTGAGTTCGCGCAGCTGAAATCGACGGGCGAACTACCGGACATGGCGTTATTGTTTTCGAAGTGTATTAATGAATGGTGTTTACCATTACACTTGCGATAAAAATGATTTGAATTACAGAATGAAACACGATGTTTCTTACTGAGACAATTGATACCTAAATTACTAGAACGAACAAATTTATAGCGATCGCTTGGAGTGAGTTTATTGAACTCTGAACATTTATAAAGTTGGTCATGGTGACCTTGACACAAAGAACAATTTTTCGAATGCAACACTTGCGATTGCGAAGTTGTGGGTTCAAAATTAACAAAAGAATGCGTGGACTTCGTGGGCTTACTACGATTAGTCGGACTATTTTCGCTACACCGTGGTTTAACGAAGTTCGTTGCAAAATTCGAATATGTTGACGAACGAAAGATTCTAAATCGTTGAACTTAGGTATTTGATGGTCACGTCTATCCATTTCAAATAAGCGAACGGTTTCGGAATCTAATTTCTTTAAATCGATATACAAAAACAAAAAGTCGCAGAGGTCATTGACCTTGACATTCTTTAGGGCGCGAACAGCTGATGCAAAAATATCTAAGAATTTTTCTAAGTCGTGTTCATTACACGATGAGCTATTTTTCAAATTAAATATTTGATCCAAATAAGCGGTTGTTACTAAGCGTTTGTCTTCGTATTTGACCTTCAAAGTATTCAAAATCAAACTATAATTTTCGGCGCAAAGCGTTATACCGGCGTAAACGGTTTTTGCTTTCCCGGTTAGTTTACTAACTAAGTGATGTAATTTTTCGTAATCCGATAACGAATTATTATTATGGATCGTATTTTCGAAACTAGCGAAAAACAAAGGCCAATTTTTAATATCGCCATCAAATTCGGGTATTTGTATGGGCGGTAATTTAGGTCGGTCCCGTTTCAGCAAATCAAAACCGGCTGGCCCGGGTTTCGAATCGGTGACTACTACGGGCACGGGCGCTTGCAATGACTTAGCGACACGTTTTATGCGACAAATTAAATCTTTGAAAGATGACATGGCGTCATAACTTAATAAGAAATCGGGATTTAATTTTAATTCAAGCAAGTTAATTTTATCGAGAACATTTTCGAAATCTAAGCGCAAAGTATCTACGGTTTCGATCGAGGATAAAAACAATTCTTTTATTGATTCATCTGCGATCCTCGATGAATAATCACAAATTAATTGCATACGCTTAAAAAGGCTATCCTTCTTAGCGTGTAATAGTTTTAACTCCGGCATCTCTTTTGGAGGCATTGTTAAAACAAAACTACTATAGCTACCTACAGTGCAAAACTAACGAACGATCAAAATGGCAGCGGTGATAAGCAGCGAGACGCGACGCGAACAAGCGTAGGCACCTATTTGCGCGCGCTGGCCCAGGTACCTGCTCGCGTGGTCTACCTGTTACTATGCGGTGCAGTCGAAATTACCAACTATTTAGTACCTACCTATACGAAAAACAGTAGGTAAGTATGCGTTTATTCCCTAATGGAATAAAACTATTATCTATGCATTTATTCCCTATAGAATAAAAACCTACCTACTATTACCTAATCTATGCGTTTATTTCGTGGTGGAATAAAAACTATAACCTATACCCATGCGTTTATTCCGAATGGAGTAAAAAACTATAACCTATACCTATGCGTTTACCCCCTATGGGATAAAAACTATTGCGTTTCCATTAGCAAACTACTAAAGCGTGGATCAAAATCCGGATCGTTAGGACCAGAAAATGGTTGAGCGGGCGAGATAAATAAATTCAAAACGGACTGTACTTGCGGGGAAAGACTAAAATGAAATTTACACCCGATTGTCGACGGGAAAAGTAATGGAAAAACAGGAATAGGCACACTACCTTGCTGCTTGCTGCGAGATGCTGAGGTGGAGGCTGCCGGGGGCGTCCCTGGACTTGAATTCCTGGTTTCCTTGCACGAAAACACTATTTATCCATGGAAAATATAATGCGATAGTTGGTGCGGGAATATTGTGACAGGTATGATATGGGCGCGCGCGCGGTGTTTTATGAACAGAGGCTAGCGCGCAATACAGCTGTCTCGCTCCTCTTTTATGCGAGACAAGGTAGGTGCGAAAGAGAAATGGAATTAAGGGAAGCGGGGGGAGCGTCGACAACTAATTAATTAAAAACAATGTAGATCGGCGATGCAACATAGAAAAAATAACGCGGCTAATCTTTTATCATATACCGGCGCAACCATTTTATGATAAATTATCTTTAGGCGTATAACAATTATCCCCTATAAATGTATGCTGATTAAAATAATGATAAAAAAATTTAGTAAGTTAAAGTTATGCCAATAAAACTATTATACGTTTATAACACTCTGCTTATTATAATTTCTGCGAGAAAACTTTATGCTGAATCATGCTGCTTTATGCCAAACTACATTGTGCTGAAAAAGATTATGCGATCGAAAGGGCTCCCGTGGTAATAGACCGATCCCAGAAAAATTTGATTAAACCATTTTCAAGAACTGACTCAATTACATACCTGTAATATGGAAACTCAATATCCGCCAGGCAGCTTCAGTAAGAGCAAGTTGCTAGTGTATAATCCGAGCGAATAGGTTGTGCTTGTGCAAGCACTCGCCGTTAGCAAATACCAAGACTAGAACAACCGAGGATAATAGGCCTTAGAGATTCGCCAGATAGATGACACGTTTGACTTTTATATCGACCGTACCGTCTCCGTTAGTATATATTTCCGGTAGTATACTATATAAGTTTATCTGCAATTGCACAGACAAAACCTTCGGTCTCTTCAAAGAGATTACCAAACCGTAGTCAGGCTCACAGAGCTATAGGGTATAGATCAGGTCCATTAAGAACCTTATAAACCTTATTTTCATTACTAAATTAAACTTTCAAAAAACCGCTTGTACAAAAAATTTGTCTGCATCCCACTCCTCATTTACTAGGTGCAAGTTTTCCTAGGCAATACCTCCAAACTGTGACGCCAAATTTTACTTTTTAGTATTTATTATAATTTAATCCTGACAATATTTTAATTCTATTCTCTATGAAGCGGACTTTTCTGTGCGTCACCAAAAGTGACGCACGTTTGTCGTATATTATTTTCAAAAACTAGTGTAAAATTCGTGTTTTTGTGTTTAATAATGGTCGAATATTATACATAAAGAGTTTTTTATGAGTTCTTCTTATACATAAAGAGTTCGGAAAAGTATGATGCACTTTTCCGAACTGTTTATGTATAATATTCGACCATTATTAAACACAAAAACACGAATTTTACACTAGTTTTTGAAAATAATATACGACAAACACATAATGCTAGTGAACGAATGTGATATATTGCAAATAATAGCGGTGTTGTTTGTGTTAGTGCCAATTTTCCATAGATAACCGCAATAAGGGATCCACTGCCTTATTGGGGCACGGACTAGGACCTAGGACTGAGGACTTGACATCGACAAACGACTAGACAGGACTAAAACAAAATTACAAGGAAATTATAAATACTGAAGACTAGACTCTATGGACTAAGTTTCCTTTGCCTGCCCAAGATGGGCGAAGACAACAAAAAAAATTCTCTATGAAGCATGACGCTATGTCGTTCCGATTCAAGCACGACTCTTCAAAATTATTTTCAATATATGTTACTGGGAATAACAAAAACGTAATTCATTCGTAAATTTATATTTGTTTAGCAAAAAAAAATTTGAGGTATAGTTAAAGGTGTAATATTATAATTTTGAGGATTCGAAAAACGCAAAAAATTGAAATATTTTATTGAAAATCAATTGGAGCAACTATAGCTAAGAGTTTTAAAAAATAAAAGGACCACAGACAACATTCGAGTCGAGTGCTTTTCGAGTCTGCCACCATGTTTTGTCCTATTTGTCGCGCTTGGTCAACGCGTTCGTGTCTGCTGTTATAGACTAATATTTTCTGAATGTGTTTCAGGCTGTGTTTTGTTTATTGTCAGTGTAATTATTAGTGGTGAAATTGGATTATATAAACTTTTTATCAACTTAATACCACGATTAACTGAATGCGACAGTGAAGTTCGGATTTCATAATATTTTATTTAGTTAACTGCCTATCAACATTCTGCATCCGTAGGAATTCGGTTGTATTTTTTAAAACATTCTGTTTGGTAGTTGTGATTTCATAATATTTATTTAGTCCCTAACTGTGACGCAACCCACGTGCCTATATTAAAGCATATTTGTTATTATTTTGTTCGCGAGTTCGATTCGGAGCAGTGAGTTTTAGATCGGCGAAGGGAAACCGCGTCGCGCGTCTTGCTCGCTCTCGTAGCATTTTGTGAAATTTATTAATTCTATTGTCGTTAATATCGTACGGTGAATTGCAATTGGATGTGAATTTATTTTGGTGCGTTGCATATATACACGTGACACGGGACTAGTGTTTGGGTGTCAGTCGGTTGCGATCGCCGATTGCCAATACAGTCCGCCTGCAGTGCGGAGCGCGACGGGCGTTAGAGGTGAATCACCGCTCGGTGCCGTTTTGACCGTGCTTGTTTACCCGCGTGTGCATAAGTGCGTGGAGCGGAAGTGCAAGGCATGTGCGCCGCGCGTCGGCGCCGATGACATCGCCGTCCGGAGCGACGGCGTTTTGAGCGCGAGTGTGTGATAGTTATGTTCCTTGGGTTATGAGTGTGTGACAAAGTTGTAGTGTGCTGAGGACACTGGAGCCCCTAGACGGAGTTGGGCCCGCCGGGGCGGCCCTGGTGCTTCTCGGGGCTCCTCACGAAAGCAAAATGGCTGCGTGGAATCGCCACCACCATTTCAACATGCTCATGGATGAGAATGGCAAAAATAAGTGTAAGTACTAAAAATGTAATAATACCCTCATATTCAAAAAATAAATTTTGACTAATTCAAAAAGATGTCAGGACTCAACAGCACTGTCAAATCAGTTAAGAAGAAGACTTCTAACTCTCAAATAAACATTCTACTTGTTGGTATACTGATCAGCAAATTAATGAAAGTTTTCAGTTAAATATTGCTTCATATATGATAAATGTTGGATATTATTAGAGAATTTTCATTATCAAATAGATAACTAGTTGAACTTGACTGTTGAGATGGAAACAACAACAATTACATATTATTTGAATTCACATAATTTTGCTATCGTCTGCATCTCAATGTAAAGGTTTGATCTACATTGGGCAGTTATCTAACTACAATCAGAACTTTTTGTTTTTGCGATTTGTAATTATTTCAGTTTGGAGTGCTGTAGCAGATATAGTCGTCAACAAAATTTGTTAAACGTAGCACAAAATTATAACTCTAAATATAGTATCCAGTATATCATGATTTGTTGTTAAACAAGAATACACTTTTCTTAAACAATTTGACATAGGTAAATAAGTACAAACATAAAAACTTTCATTCACAAATCTATTTTGTAACTTTGGACTGTGTTGATCTGGATTTTTTTCAAACTGTTCAGTGATCTTATCAACTTTTTATCAAAATCGATTTATTGTGTCACTCCAAACCCGGATTATTTTTTTATTGTACTATTATGACTTATTTAGGGTACCAAATCCAAAGGGCAGTTAATAGTATTCAAGATATCTAATAAATTGATAATCCTTCTGAAATACTGCAAATTAGCAAAAGAATAATGCAAGAACTTGGACATTTGAAAACAACTAAAACTTTTGCAAGTGAAAAACATCTCCATATGTGACTGCTAGCTCATTTCACACTTATGTTGCTTACCCCTTTTTACATAATATCAATGATTACAGTGTCATTATTTTTAGTATGATAGGGCCGCTTCTTAAGTAGTCTGACATTGATGCAGAAATGAAACTGCACTGGTTCTGGCATACCTAAATTAGATTTAACCACTTGGTAAGGGCCATGCTCAAAGTTTATTGCAAAAGCTATAGAAGTTGAGTTTTAATTGTACTAAATACTACTTACTTAGTGCTTAGCACTATTAAAATTTTAGTTAGCTATAATAATTAAACAAGGCATGTATTTTATACCTATTCTTACTAATTTTTATTCATAACTAGTTGACGCCTGCGGCTTTGCCTGCATAGAGAAGTTATTCTGTTCCTGTTTCCCACAGGACCTTGTTCAAAAAGTAGCTATGTGTTATTCTGATGTATAAGCTATATTATTGTAAAGTTTCATTAAAATCTATTCAGTAGTTTTTATGTGAAAGAGTAACAAACATCCATACAAACTGTTATTCTTCTAGAAACTTTAATTTTGTCAAATTTCACGTTTATCTGATCGTGCAATTATCTTAAAAAGTAGTACAAAGTTTTCGCTTTACATATAAACTATATATGCAGACTAGTTGATGCCCGCAGCTCCACCCGCGTAATTAAGCTTTCTCTTTTTCCCGTTTCCCACAGGAACATGTTCCTGTGACAAAGAGTAGCCTGTATTCTTTTTCGGGCTCTAGGCTATAATATCTGTACCAAATTTCATTTAAATACGTTTATAAGTTTTGGCGTGAAAGCGCGACAGACAGACGAGTTACTTTTGCATTACAATATTAGTAAGGATATAACAAAATCCTGTTACTAAATACTATTTATATACCAACATTTATATGAGCAGGTGCAGATGCAGGTGAGCAGATTCTTATGATTCCTGTTTTGTTAATTTTTTTCTACCCATATATCAGAATGAGGAGAAAAAGGAAAGATAAAAATAATAAAAAATAAAAATAATTATGGAATCATTATTTATTTCTCATATAGGGTAAGTTCGCCTGTTTGCATACACTTAGTGGAGTTGGTAGGTTTGAGCAAGAAAATAAAAATGTTAGAGTAGTAATTTAGAATGAAAAATGGATTTCACATATTCTGTATACAGTCTTGTTAAATTTATTATACAATTTTGGACAAACCGTTTGATATATTAATAAATAAATAGACTATTAGCCAAAACATATGATTTTCCCATTTTGCGTCCATAAAATCCAGATTGCGACCACCTGTGGACCAGTTTGCGTCCACCAACTTAGAAGAGATAAATATAAGAGAAAACTAGGTTCAACTTTTAAAAAAAATTAGAGATTTTAGGTGTAATATTGTTGGCAGGGACTAAGCGCAAGAGCGGCGATGTCTTATAGCTCCCAGGTGGAGAAAAACAGATCCACAAGAGCGCAGTAAATCTGTGCTCTTGTGGATCTGAAGAAGGCCTGTTCGCGTCCGCCGCCCAGTTTGCGTCCAAAAGATAGAGTATTCCTAAAAACAGTGAGAAATAACCATACCGAGTCACTAACAAAAATGTACAGTATTTCTATTAAGGCTTAGATATGTGGTAGGTATAAGCATGTAAATAAAAGCTTTGTGCGCGTTACCACCATTACGTAAAAATATACTAAAACCTTGTATAGTACAAATACTTGCGATCGTATGATATTTTGCAAAAAAATTAGTGAGCAGCAGCGCGTTTCACGGGAACGTTTTAATGGCTTTATTACAAATTCGGGATACATTATCGTTTCTAAACCTTAATTATGAACCATATAGTAAAGTAATCATGTATGTGCTCAATTTTTATTTGATAAACAGTTAAAATAACGCTGGACGCGAACTGCACAACCAAATTAATACATTTTGCCACATTGCGTCCGCAATGGACGCCATCTGGTCTATCTAATTCTAACTTGGATGGTTCTTATTTTATAACAAATCATGACAAACATTATGGGTTTTATATTGATTCCGTCATTATTAACATACACATTGTAATAGCCTCTTTGCGTCCACTATAACGACTATAGAAATAGATTCAGATGTCGAAAATCATACTTGGACGCAAACTGTTCCAACTTCTCCATATCTGGAGAAGGTACTTTTTGTGTGTGACTAAAATGTGGACGCAATCTTTTCTTAGGTCTCACCTATAGGTACAGTTCCACAAGACCACAGATTTACTGTGCTCTTCTGGATCTGGTTTACTCCACCCGGGAGCTGTAAGACATCGTCGCTCTTGCGCTTAGTCTCTGTCAACAATACTACACCTAAAATCTTTCATATTTTTTTTAATTAATATAGTTTTCTCTTATATTTATCTCTTATATGTTGGTGGACGCAAACTGGTCCACAGGTGGTCGCAATCTGGATTTTATGGACGCAAAATGGGAAAATCATATGTTTTGGCTATTAGTCTATTTATTTATTAATATATTAAATGGTTTGTCCAAAACTGTATAATAAATGTAACAAGACTGTATGCAGAATATGTGAAATCCATTTTTCATTCGAAATTACTACTCTAACATTTTTATTTTCTTGCTCAAACCTACCAACTCCACTAAGTGGACGCGAACAGGCGAACTTACCCTAGGCTATGCTAGGTAATTCATAAATGTTGCGAAAATTGTAATACTTCAATCGCACTGCGACTTCAACGAATAAAATTGGTACTTGAATGTGCCAAATATATACAACTATCGTTTGCGCCGGAACCAGCCGCGGTCTTGTATCTTTACCGTGGCCGGCGATCAACTTTCATTCACTGTCTGAAAGCTGTTGCTACGCGGATGCTGGCCTCACGGTGCGGCCGTCATTAAAACGTTCGTGCCCCGCCGTCATGTAGATTATATCGTATTGTTTGGAAAGTGGTCGCTTACAAGACTTACATTATTTACTTTGTTCTGTCTGTTCAGAGAGCCTTTGTTTACACTACAACTAAATTACTTACAGTTATGTTAACTTCATACTCAGTATTATAAGTTGTACGTATTTTATTTGTTGATTAATTAATCAGATTTACTTGTAACAGTCGATTTAGAACCAGTTACTTGTGTCTGTGGGGCGGAGTCGGTTTGACTCACGAATCACACCGGCCGGTGAATGGTCACCTTTCTCCGACACACAGTCTAGACAAGTTCGTTTGCAACCCGTGAATGAATTTAACATTGGAATGCGGAACAACGATTTATAGCTCTCCACGGAAATTGTCTCAGCGAATTGTACGGGGGAAATGGTCTCGAATAATTAGAAATTTCTTAGGTCACAAATTGTAATAAAATAACAGCAGTGGAGGACAACATTTTAATGGGTTTTCTAGTTTTGTAAAACACTATGAAACATACAATGTTCCCATTATTACAAACACAATCTATGCAACTGTTTCGTCAACATTCTCACTTTATTATAGTTCAATACCAATATGTAGGAGGATAGTTATACGACCTATTATAATATATAGCAGCGTGGGTTTTATATCTATGTGGGCATTCAGGTGCTCTATGCAAATGATGCAGATTTCTCCAGCTGCCCGTTCGATGGTCGTTATTTACCGTAACTACATTTTCATTAGGTACTTGTTCACAGCTCTGGTTTTAATTATTAAGAAATTCGTTCCTCCCATAAAATTCCTATCAGTATGATATCTATGTTAATATAAATAAATATACATTCGTAATACATAATATCTCCGTAAAGTAGCTCATAAGTAGTTCATAAAACTAAATTAAGCATTTTTATAACTTAGATACGTAAGTTGACGAAGTGTGACGGAGTCAGCCCTAAAGTGCCCCTTGATGTCAATGACCGAATGCTAAGGTTTTTGCACGTTCAACGGTGCTGGTATTTTAATAATTGAATGATTATGGAAAGCATCGGAACTTAACGGTAACTGATTGAATGTGCGACGTCTGTTAGCTTTCGGATGAACTATCTCTCTCATTCAGTTTCGTTACAAATACCGTTTTGACATTCTCATTTGATATTGATATACATTCATAATTACCTATTTTGTATCACCGTGTATATTCAAATATGTGAAAAATACTTGATATTTTTTATGACGAAACCGCTGCGTAGTAACTATATTCTATTTGTTGAACAGCAAATGAGACGCGTAGTTTTTGGTTATATATTCACGACCTTCACACGCCTGTTCATTGCCCTTAGCCCGACTTCCTGTTCGAGATCTTTCGAAAAGTAAACTCAATTGATAATCATATGAAAACGGTCGATTTTGTGTGATGTCTTATCAAACACCCGTTATAATAATATCAATATTACTGCCATCTTTTTTATAAACTTTGATGGGTTGTTGTTTGTTTGAGTGGAATCTTGTTACTCAATTTTGTAGCAGATATTAGCTGAAATTTCATTAAAATGCATGTAAGCTATGTGACGTCATTCTAAATCGAACAAGGTGCAATACCCAAAATGGCAGATTAATAATTTTTTAATGCACTTCTGCAATATGGGTATAAAATGAAAGAACTTGCTGAGAATAACTCGAAGTATAGTGCATCACTGATGCAGATGATAGTCCCAGGTCTCCCAGCAGAAATAACAAAGAAAAAACAACCAAACCAGACTTCACAAGAATCATTCTTTTTATCGAATTTTAAAGGTTATTTTAAGATTTTTAACTATTAATTTTTACTTTTCTTCGGTAATGACATAATTCTGCCATACTCAACAGTAATGAGTAACTATCTTGACGCTATATCCCTGACAGGTTAGTCAGAGAGAGCAGATCTCCAGGCTTCACGATCCATGCATACATGCTACGTGCAGATTCATCTATCGCTTCATACATGCACGTCTGGGTATCCGAGTACTTGTGAATTTACCGTTTTTGAGCAATCTGCTCACGTGGTCTTCGTATGTAAGTCTCGGCCTACCCTGACTCCTTCTACCCTCTACTTTCGCACAATATATATTCTTCGTCAATCGTTCCTCACTCATTCGTTGGACGTGTCTAAACCGAAACAAACAGTAATGACAGTACTTGAATATATAGTAAGTACTAGCTGACCCGCCCGGCTTCGCCCGTAACATACTTCGAACCCCGTGGCACCCATGAACATTTTCCAAATTACTAAATTACTTCTCCGCTCTCAAGTACTACGCTCGCACCCGCACGGCCCGTTCGAATTTTTGTTACACGAAATAATTTTTTTGCATATTTCTTTGCACTTTTTTTTTGATATTGCCATATCGCCTAAGATATTCATTTAATTTGCAAAGTGAAAAGTGACAAAATAATCTTCATAAAATGCTGAAACCAACTAACATATTAAAAATGATAAAGATCAATAATGTATTTGTGTAAATAGCCTTTAAATTACCGCTTTATTATTGCTGTTTTTTTAAAGTCTTAAAATGGATATAGTATGTTAATACATTATTTTGTTATATCTCAAAGGGTTTAGGCAGCGTTTTCGTTAAAAGCTCCTAGACGGCTCATTTTTTTCCGACACCGCCAACATATATCGTTATAATTAAGTTAATGTATGCAAAAACTTAACAAAATATACATACAAACCTTCTATAAAAATCACTATCTATTTAAAAAAACTGCATCGAAATTCGTTGCGTAGTTTTAAAGATCTAAGCATACATAGGGACAGACAGCGAAAAACAACTTTGTTTTATAATATGTAGTGATATGAGCGATCATTACGTAATATTCTATTTATGTCAAATTAAATTTAAAAACATTTCCTCTTTTATTATGAGAGATTTATTAGATTACTACCACAGCCTTGTCCCTTGTAAAGTACCAGTCCTTCTTTTGTGTTCGAGATACTTTCTATTAAATTTCACTCGTTCAGCGAGTTAGTTGTAAAAAGACAACAGATAGTACAGTATTTCCTCTTATTAGGTACTTATTGGATCAACGAGTAATACATGGTTTGCCAATACGTAATCTAAAAAATAATACTTTATATCACTTCACCAACGGATGAGACTCCTTGAGGTTAGGTGGTCAACAAGTCAATTATTTTGACAAAGTTGATCTGGGGCTCCATAATCGAAACTGCAATGTTTTCTATAACAAGGAATCACTTCAAAGATATGGAAAGACTCAAAATTTATACGTTTATTTCTTTGTTTTCTTACTATACAACGCTTACTAGCAATTTCAATTCTGTAGTCTAAAAATCATATAAAATTGTAAACGTTATTTGAACAATGACTAATATCTGAACCCGTTTTGGTGGTGTGGCGCATCCCCATCGGGCCCCAGCGTCATTGACCGGAGAGTTTTTGCACATCATCGTCGCAGCGGTGGCCGCCTGCACAATCTAGAGCGACACACTTATCACACTCAGCCGCAGCCACAGCCACATTTAAAGATTACTTAACCGGTTCCTTGGCTGCTCTAGTACACAAAGAAACTCTAAGTCTTAAGCCTGTATCTAAAAATATTGATACTTTTTATAAGAGGCTCGTCAAGGGTACTTCACAGTTTGTGTGTAAGCCTAAGACACGAAACCTATTATTAAAGCTGCCACGACCAAAATAGAAGCTACTAAAGGATACGATAGGACCCGCCATTAGAGGAGGCAAATTGTTTGAATCGAAGTGTAACTATCTGCTCGCTCCGCGGTGTGGGGTGACGAAAACGAAGCACCGGGTCACCCCATGGCAGATGTTAGTGAACTTAGCACATCATTGCCCAGCTGATCAAAAATAAATGTGAGTTCTTATCGCAATTGAGTTCTACAGTTCCTGATACTTTTTAGGAATAGATCTGAACTCACGTTTGAGTACCAGCGGATTACCTCAGTGCGTTTGAAAGTCGTAAAATACCATTTTCATTGTTTTTACATTCGACATTTTACAGTTTCTGATATGTACTGCTGCCACTTGCACGTGAGTTCTGGACTTGAATCGAGTCCTAGGTTACAGTTCCGAAATGGATCTGTGAGATACAAAAGAGTTCTGACCTTTTATAATAATTTGATTCGAGGAAAATTGTACCTACTTTTCAGCCGTTATAAAGTGATCTGCTGGCATTTAAACGTGAATTCTGAACTTGAATCGAGTCTTTCATTGCAGTTCCGATACAGATCTGTTAAAAACGAAAGAGTTCTAGCGTTTGAGAGTTGTTAGAAACGATGAAAATGATATTTTTCGCCATTTTACACTTTCTTATGTGTTCTGCTACCTATACATATATTTGCATATATTGATATTCATAGAATTCGAATATCGATGACATTTGCGCAGTAGAGGATTTGGATCCGAGATTTGTGAATTGCGTTACAGAACTCACATTCAAGTGACATTCTTAACGATATCTTACGCCGGTCCCTTGCCACCGTCAACGTGCCATGTCTATTTGAGCCAACTGGTATTGCAAGAGACGATGGCAAGAGACCGGACGGTATGAGTTTGATTCCATAGAAGGTGGGCCGGGTGCTGGTATGGGATGCAACCTGTTCAGACACGCTGGCCCCTTCCCATCTACATGGAACCAACTACAGAGCTGGTGCGGCTTGTGAAGCGGCAGAAAATGCTAAAGCATTGTCTTGGCTCCGAATATAATTTTGTCCCATTCGGTGTCGAGACTCTTGGTCCGTAGGATCCTAGCGCTATAAGGCTTTTTAAGGAAATTGCGAAAAGGTTAGTCGACATCACAGGAGACCGAAGAACTGGCAGCTACCTCGACAAAGAATTAGTTTAGGTATTCAAAGGGGGAACGCTGCCAGTATCTTCGGAACCTTGCTTAAAGGAACCTTTTTAAATAATATATTTTAGTTATGTATCATATTTTTAAGGTTACATTTAATGTTAATATTAAGTTAAGTTAAAGTGACAGTAGATCATATCAGAAAGTCGAAAATGTCAAAATGAAACAAGTTTCTTTGCAACTACAATGTTATAAATAAGGTGATCTGAACATTAAAACTTCCTATGATGGAACTTGCACTTTTAAAACACACGTATTGAACATAATTTTCTGAATTGATATTATTTGTAAAGTATTATGCGACAAAGTAATCATGAATTTTAGTCGTGTTCAAACGAAAATTAATCAATAGTAGTCGTTGTACTTACTTGCCTAATCGTAATACCTATATTTATTTTGCGCTGTGGCAGTGTGGACTTTGATGCATCTTGTCTTCAAAGTACCTACATAATAGGTTTTTAATACAAATAGCTGTTAAAGGAAACTGACAAAATTAGCAGTTGTTTTCTAATATCGTTTTACCGCCTACGGAAGGCTAATGAACTTATTAGTCCATGTATTTTATATGTACCAAACCAACTTATGCCTAAACTACTCAATCTATTTTGAATAGTTAATTGTCAATAGAAGGATATTACATGTGTTTGTACCGTTTGTTTGCTCTGTCTCATTACTATACACTGTACGGTACTCATAACATTTATTTAATGCGGCGTCCTTAAGAACAAGTAAAGTTCTGAATGAAAAGTTAATAATTTTAATAAAAAATAAAAATGCAAGCTTACTCGTTGTTTTGTTTGTATTAATAATTTTGAGAATATGATCTTTTGTGCAGTCTGGTTTGTTTTCAAAATTCATCTTGTTCCTTTTTTACTTCCTTAGTAGTGAATGCGATAGCCGTTAGCATCGAATCCGCGTGTCAGTACAAATATTTGGGCGATCCTTAAATTTTCGTTTCGGAGTTATCGTGATCTGTGTATGAAATTAGAAAAAGTAATTAGCTTAATTTTATACAAAATAAAATTAAACTAATAAATAATATGAAGGCTTTGTGGGTCATATTATTTACACAACGTCAAATTATTAAATTTCTAATTTACTATTATTTTTCAATTTTAATCCTATTTTATCCACGTATAATAGAAAACATAGGAATAGAATCAATGTCAAATTGTAATAAATGTTAAACTAGGTTTTTAATATTTTTACATATACCTACTAAACATTGAGATTACAAAAATGGCAAAGAAGTGCTCAGTTACAAAGTTCTATAGTTTAAAAATAAATGTTTTGGTGTTACATCCGTTCTATCAAGGAAGTAAGATAAGATACACAATCGTATATTATCTATATCAATTGCAATATTCTGTGCGCACTCAATGTTTTAGCATTGCGTCTTTTACTTCCATTATGAAACAGAAAGAGATAAGACGACAAAAGAAAACGTTTGGCAGTGTAGTAGTTGAAGCGTGCGGCGATAACGGCGCGAGCGCGGTGTTTTCGCGCACATTTCGCCCCCGCGCGGGCCTCGGGTGAACGGCCAGACAGGCGGGCAGCCGGCCGTTAAACCTGCCTTGGACTCGTCCTGTGGCCTCGCGTGGCTGTCATCTGCGTTCTTCGTATGCTGCTGCTGAAGACGTTGTAGTCATCCGCTTGGCAACACTATTGCAACGACGCAATGTCATCTTTACAGTTCAGCCTTCTATTTTGAGAAATAATAACATTGCGAAATAATACAAAACAATCAAAATCATTTACTTACCTACTTATTCATAAAACTAGCTGACCCGGTAAACTTTCTGCCATAAATAGGGCCACCTTATCACTTTGGGGTATGAAACATAGATTTACGACCTATTCTCACACATACCAAAAAAACCTAATACAAAAAAAAACATGTAAATCCGTCAAGAAGTTTCTTATAGACAGATAAGAATTTATATAATACTAGTTGACGCCCGCGTAGGGAAGTTTTCCTGTTCCCGTTTTCCACAGGAACTTGTTCCCGAAATAAAAGTAGCCTGTGTGTTATTCTGATGTGTAAGCTATATTATTGTAAAGTTTTATTAAAATCCATTCAGTAGTTTTTACGTGAAAGAGTAACAAACATCCATACAAACTTTCGCATTTATAATATTATTAAGATAAAGCATAGCACACGCATTATGTCGTTAAACGATATCTATCTATAAATAATTATAATTTGCGAAGGTATTAGAATAAAATTGGGAGCCTCGATACGTGACAAGCAAAGAGGCTCCCTGACAACGCAATCACTAACCACGTTAAGTGACGTAAGAAAAGTAGATCATGATGAAATTGTTTATGCTTGTAACTTAGAATAAACTGTATGTTTACAAATCGATGGAATTTCATTACAATCCCAAAACGTGACACCTGACCGATTTTTTTTATTGTTTCGGAATTGGTATTGTGGTCAACAAGTTTTACACTTTGCTAAATGAATCGTCCTACACATAGCTCAGATATCCGCTATTATTCACTTCATTAAATGGGTTAAATTCTAACAAATTCGAATATCTTCTCCCCACCTATTGACCCCTTGTGCCGTTCAACTAGCCAAAGTGATGTTAATGCGCTCTCCTCCGCTAGCCCACCTTGCCATTATTTGATAGCCATTATGAAAATCTACAAGCAGCATTTTCTTTCAACCTAAGTGGTTAATAGAATATCCACTGAATAATTCACTAGGTGAAGACGGTTAATAAAAGCGTGCTCTACAAGACTGACGGTCAATATGTGAAGAGATGAGATCTATTCAGGAATAATACTGTGGTTGTTTACGGTGCAGCTCTTGGTTGGATTGCGTCGCAACGGCCGCTAGTTTGCCCGCAGCTCAGACGGACGCGATGGGGGAACACAGGTGGGATAGAGCAAACGTCTGCGTCTGTGCTTTTTCATTCTTTGTTTAAGTTGAGGATTTGCATACAATCGGAGAAATTGCGTGGCTGGCGCCAGCCGAGAAAAAAGGAATTCGTGTAGTTTTATGCATACGACTGTTCGAAGTGCGGGCCCTGCGCTTTCGTCTAATGCTTTTGAGACTTTCAATATTTACTTGGATTGCGATGCGGGTGAAACTTGAGAACAGTTGATAAACGTACTATATGACCATTTTCTTTGTGAAATTGTACAATTTTAACTTGAATCATTCCTAACAATATTTTTGTTTATTCTGGGTCAACTTAGTGAATCATTTTCTTATACTACATAATACATGCCGTTTGTTAGCATGGGGATTTATGTACTTCGGTATGTTTGTATCTACTATACTGTAAACCGACACTGACTGACAAAATTCTCTAAATTGCTTCAGATAGTGTAAGAATCTTTGTTAAACTGCCATCATAATAAGTATGATGGCAAGTACCTAGTAGTTAAAATCTCATTATGAGTAGTGTTGATCTAATGATTTGATAGTAATAATTAGCTGTATTGACTGTTAAAATATGTTAGTAGTAAGTATACTGACGCGTTTGTCATCACAATCACGTGGCCAACAATTCCGTTCGGTTATTACTAGCAAGCATTGGTTTCGCGCGTTAGTTGTGGCGGGCTCACCGTGCCGACATAGCGTCCTTATCGACGGAGACGTGAAATGCGCGTCAAGATCGCCACGTGTATAAACATTGTTTCACAACAATAACACAGTGACGCAGGCAAGGACGCGCGGTCGACGATGCCGGCGCACCGCTCGGCACGTACCTAGATACTTTAAAAACTATACTTGAACTGCGTTACCGCTAAAACCACCATGTCTCACTGTTTAGACATTGAAATAACACAATGAACGTACTTGCATATCTGCGTCCTCGGTGGACTATAATTTCCCATAATGTTTGGATAAGTTGTGGTTCGTGACTTAAAAAGTTAATTTTGTGTTTTTGTGTAGTGCTGTTTACAATTTGAGAAGTGTTGTGTTGTGATGTCGACTTACATCGAAAGCGAGACTGCCGATAGTAAGTTTCACAATTCTTATCGTGTAATGTAATAAGTTCACTGAGTGGCAATGCAGTCAGTAACGCGTCAAGGAGATTGTCTTAATGGATTCCACGAAGTTTCTACTACAGAACTGCGCAGTTACATCGAACTACGATTGACCATACATTATACACAAATTTCCATGTCACGGTTATAATACGACCTTGTGCTTAATGCTATTAAGTTAAAGTTACTACATAACGGACATTAAAATATAGTTATATTCGTAATTATTTGATGAACAAAGGCGTCAAGTAGGTAGCGGCATTATTCTTTAGTACGTTACAATACAAAAACGAAAACTGCAACTCGATTAGTAAGCAACAAACTGAAAATCTTACACCTCCCACGCCAACGTACCGGAGGCTAGTCACATTCCTCGCATAGCTACCACAGGTTGTCGGTCGACACCGCGACCTGTTACAAACGCCTCGCACACCATACCGATGACGTACCTACTAGCTTGTGTCGGTTCGTCGGCCTGATTACTTCGTCAGACATGTTTGCTCACATCTTCGGACTTTGAAATTTTGATATCTATTGAAGAAGCCCTAATTTGTGACAAAGGTCAAATGCTGACATTCTACGTCGCATACAATATGTACCAATTATTAGGATGTAACAAATCAATAGAAATTGAGTGCACTTACGCCGCATATCTCTTTTCGAAGTCGAACCGCCAAATATGCCTCTGCAACCCCTTCGGGGATAAGGCGTGATAGATAAATAAATAAAAAAAACTTGTGTTACAGATTTTGATACTTACCTACAAAAAGATACGTGTGTATTGTGGTGATTCATTTTCATCAAAAATTATACCGAGTTGCGAAATAATCGAAATACGAATGGTGTGAGAAATATAATAAACCTTATTGTAATATAACAAAGGTTTCAAATAGATTTCAACTTAAGTATTAACTATATAACTTCACTGTCCTTAACATCATACGGCGTCAAGTTATTTTAAAGTTCTACTCTGTCCACACCAGTCTGGTAACAGAACTGTTCAGATTGTATCTTTTTGTTTGTCCAACACACATGTTTCTCTCATGCAACCCCTTGATTTGATTCGTTAAACTAGAAAAAGGCTCGAGTCAAATGCGAGTCCCTATACTGATGTTGGCAGCTATGAATGAGGCTTTCAATTTTTCTAGAAAGTATATATTCCTACATACATACATACCGTCACGCCTGTCCCCCATCGGGGTAGGTAGGCAGAGACTATGGTTTTCCACTTGCTACGATAACTTTCGTAAGTGTTTTCATACACACACGCCGGTTAAGGGTACTCTTGACCTGACCTTTTTCCAAAATGTCTGGATTTGATTAAGATTATGTACGTCGAGTTCGCCCCTTACCAGTTTGTCCATTCAGTTTTTTCTGATAAATCTGTTACTTTCATCCAACTTCTCCACATGTCCGAACCATCTAAGCATACGTTTTTCCATCTTAGTCACTACTTCGTCCACCATACCGCAATGTTCCCTTATTACACTGTTCCTTTCTTTGTCCAGCGGATCAAAATGCCGAAAGGGTTTTTAAATACCATGTGTGTTAAATTAGATAGTGCTATGAAAATAATATATTTACTACCAGATTCAACAAGTAAGAAATGTTTACAATGCCTGTCAAGCGGATGTGGTCTCATTTTCGTTCGGAGCTGCGTCCTATGACTACATCCATTCATAAGGCGTCCGGGGAGTTATCCGGATGTGGATAATTTTAACTTATTTATATCTACGCAAATGTTATTGGTCTTACTTGTCTCTTAGAAGATGTTCTGTGAGAAATATAATTTAAGCGTATTGCTGGTTTTTAGTAACTGGTCCTAACCTCTCCAGATGAGTCGGGAGAGAATTAAGTGTTATAGTATGTTTACGGTTCGGCCACATAAAGTTCTAAATATTTTATATGAACCCAAACCGTTATTGGTTTACGATTTGTGAATGCAATAGACGCATGTGAAGTTAGCCCCCCAATGTTCAGATGAAAATAAAATAAAATGAGTTCTAGTCGCCCCCCACAGAGTTCCGAAGTTCTTTATACTTTTTGGAGATAGTTCTATTGTTTACACAGTTCAAAAACGGTTTCAAAAATGATGAGGAGCCCACTTCCAAATTTGAATTTTTTGCAAAAATAAAATGAGTTCTAGTCGCCCCCCACAGAGTTCCGAAGTTCTTTATACTTTTTGGAGATAGTTCTATTGTTTACACAGCTCAAAAACGGTTTCAAAAATGATGAGGGGCCAACTTCCAAATTTGAATTTTTTGCGGACTTGTGCACAGTAACTATTAATCGGATCGAAAAGTGTTATTAGGATAATGTATAGAACTCTTTGGGGGCGACTAGAACTCTTGGCAGAAATTGAAATGTTCAAAATTATTTATATTTCTCATTATTTATTTATGTCATAAAATGTTTACGCATAATTTTAGTAAAGTCATAAATACTCAAAAACAATAGAACTATCTCCAAAAAGTATAAAGAACTTCGGAACTCTGTGGGGGCAACTAGAACTCATTTTTTTTTATCTGAACATTGGGGGGCTAACTTCACACATACATGAAATAATTCGTTTTCTAACTTACTGCAACTTATTTAATCATGTTAGATACAAGTTTATTTATTTAAGTTATCTACTTATTTACATATTAACGTTCGCTTTAAAAAATGTTATCATGTCATTCTATAAAAAAAATAATTAACTGTATCACCAGTTGTTTATAAACTACCTGAATTTGGAGTCTGTGGTCCATTTTATTTGATTTTCGGCTAGCTAGATTTATAAACCAGAAGCACGCCCTTCACTATCGTACCAAAGGAATCAGACGACTTCTAAACCGAAACCAGTTTCCAAACCCGAAAGTAGTACAAACTTCAAAATCGCGTATGAACGTATTTATGGTGTCCTAAATCGAATGCCGCCGTTTGTCGCTATCTCATATGGTTCCTGAGAAATAGATTCGTACAGAGGTACGGACAAACTGAGCCGATCTATAAGACTTTTCTAAACTTTTTGGGTTTTGAAGTCTAAAAGTACCTAAATATTATATACGCCACACGATCTTCAGTGCGATAATAATATGTTGTTTTATGCACAAACTACATTTCACAATAAACTACGCAGTTGCATGCGCATTGGGATAACATGTGTGAGTGACGATAACACATCTACGCAAGTGGTCTTATGTAGTTAATACGGGGTTGATAGGTTACCAATATTTAGACTTCTTTTTACTTTAGGAGAATGGCACCTTCTTCTTCCATCTACACCTTATCCCATTATTTGCGGGCGGCCTTCCTTGTCCTGAAACTCCATTTGGCACGATCTTGTGCTTCGTCTATGGTTAGTCTAGGAAAAACGCTAAACCTAAACGGTTTAGCGTTTAGGAGAATGGCACCCCGTGCCAGAATTTGGTTTTGCTCAAAAATGTTCTCATGGTAAAATTATAGTTATTCGGGGAAATAAGTATCCTTACGGCACTCACCATTATATAAAAAAATCTGTCTCTATCTATATATGAGACCATATAGTTGACAGCTCAGAGATATCAAGGGGTTGTGAGAGGAGGAGGGAAACACGTGTAATAACATAGACACCTAGAATGTAAACATGTTGACAGCAATAAAACTGAATAATAACAATAACATTTATTATGGGGCATTTTTATACAGCGCCATTTAGCCCAAAGTAAGCTAATATAAGTTTGTGATATGGGATTTAAAACCCACTATCTCAATGGCGAAGCCTAATACTAAATACCTTCATAGTATAAACTAGCGGCCCGCCCCAGCATCGCACGGTGGCAAAATTTCGTACGGAAATCTAAACTTTTTGAAATTATAATTTAGCCTATGTTACTCACCAAGAATGTAGCTTTCTAAGGGTGAAAGAATTTTTAAAATCGGCCCAGTATTTTCTGATCCTATTAATTTCAAACAAACTAATGAATCTTTCCTTTTTATAATATTAGAATAGATATCATTGCAGGTAAATAGTCACGGTAGTCACTATTTCATAATAATAATCATTGGCGTTATGAAATGGGACATCTTAACGTGAAATAGAATTTATGACGAAGTCAAAAGTCATAAAAGAAACATTGGTGATCGAAGTTTCATCATAGGTTGTGCACCGCTTGTTCAGTCTTGTGGCTGTTAAAATTTGACTACATTGTAGATTGATAGTAAGAAAATATTCTACCAAAGAAACACGTAATATATTTTATCATGAATTAAACTTTGTCTGCAATAAATTGTCGTAACTTATCTGAGAAGTGTGAAGCCATAAGAATCTCCGTTAGTAAGCGGCCTTAAAACACCTATGCATCGTTATATCACGCTTAGGAAGCCGCGGTGGGAATCGCGTTGTAATCGATTCCTAGTTCCTACGGGCTCTAGAATCCACTCACAGATCGCTAACAATATCAGCTGCTACTGAATTTCCATAATCAACTAGATGACGTAGTTCTTATTCCGCGAAACAAGTTATTTGCCACAATGATTCATTCACCTCTAATATACCTATAAAGTATCAGGATCCGGCACTATGTGGGCGATGATCAGGTGAACGAGGCATGTTCACACGGCAATTTGAGCTATTACAATATTAGATTGATTGAGATGCTCGCGCTGTCTGTTCGTCTGATAATGACCATGTTTAGTAACACGTTTTGATCAAAATTACTTGTAACTAGCCGCGCGAACGGCCAACCAGTTCTTCTTTGAATATTATACTTTGTCAAGCAAGGTTTGAATTCTTCATTGTGGCATCTTAAAGTTGTTGTTATATTTTTTTTATAAACTTGAAACTTGCTTTTTATATAAAACTAGCTGTCCCGCCCGGCTTCGCCCGTGACATACTTCGAACCTCGTGGCACACATTTAATCCCGTCGTTTATTAATTTCACAATAATGTATGAACATTTTCCAAATTCGTTGATTCCTTCTCCGCTCTCCAGTACCTACGCCCGCAGGGCCTGGTCGAATTATGGTTTCACGAAATTTATTTCTTTGCGCATTATTTTAAATTTGCTATAACTCGTAAGATATTCATTTAATTTGCAAGGTGTAAAGGACAGAACAATCTTCATGAAATGCTGAAGCCAACTAACTTAGTAAAATTATAGGGATTAATAGGATGTTTTCGTAAATAGCCCTCAAATTACCGCTTTATAATTGATGGTTTTTAGATCTACAGTAGATACACAATTGCACCATACATTATTTTGTTATATCTCAAAGGGTTTTGGCAACGCTCCCAGACGGCTTATTTTTTCCGACATCCCCAACAAATACCGTTATAATTTAGTCAATGCATACAAAAACTTAACAAATTATACATATTACCTTCCTTAACAATCACACTCACTATTAAAAAAACCCGCATCGTAATTCGTTGCGTAGTTTTAAAGATCTACACATACATAGGGACAGATACGATACGAAAAGCAACTTTATTTTATGATACTTGGAGATAGTCTGCCCAATAAGTAATAGCCTGGTAATGCGTCAGTTATCCTAATATTACGCTTGTTTATAAGCGTTGCAGTGAAAAAGTTAAACTAAATAAAATTCACGGTATAATTTCCCAGTTATAATTCGAAAGTAGAAGTAAACCGGATATCTCTAAACACGAGAAACAAAACCAACGTTGCCGAAATGTACAGCAGTAAAGCTGAGTTTATCCCTTCATGTCCCCCACACGGAATTACCGGTGTGACGGTTATTGATAAATATATTCTTCCGGCATTACGTATTACAATATATGTTCATGAGATTTTCTTGACAAACAGACATAATTCGTAATATGTTATAATAACGTTTTATGTTTTTTTACTTATGTATTTTATTATTGCAGTGGGCGCGGTCGGCGGAGGCATGCCGGAATCCGCCAGCGGCGAGAGGCGGCATGTGCCGTTGTACGGCAGACTGGTTGCCGAAGACCAGCTGGCGTCGATGAGCGCGCCATCAGACATTCAGGTGAGCGCCACTGTGCGCGGTCCCCGAGCTTTCTGCTGCTACCATACCCCCTCCCAGGTAAATGATGCACGAGGCAGTTTGCGATGGGACTAACGTCCTGGGCTAAAACTTAGGAGATTAGGATGCCGAATATGCACGTTGCATCTGTAATAACAAACCATGGATGCAACAGTTTACGGGTATACTGGCACTAAAACCTTTGACCTTCGCGCGTCAACTATTATTTTATTAAGAGGCTACTAGAATAGAATGCAGGTTGCTTCTAAAAAAAACATCGATGCAACAGTGCATTTACTGGTTATATACACTAAAAGTCTTTTAACCTTTGACCTCTGTGCGCCACCTATTGTTTTGTTAAAAGACACGTATGTCTAGACATTACGAGCAAGTAAATAAATTTGTCAGTACAGTGCCACTAATTTATATTACACCTTAGTTTCGCTTCACTATAATATTAGTGATGTAGTCAGTTAACTTTGAACACGTAGAGGTAACGATCGATACAAATATGCCTCGTCTAGACTGGACTAATTAATTAATAAATGTGTTCAACTACTGTTTCTCGCGCGAAAATATTTTGTTAATTATTGTACCTTTTACACCAACATATTAATACACAACGTTTCTAAGACATTCGGTAACATTTCTGCTCTGCCAGTATATTCAATGGCGTTTATAGTCCCGGGAATAATTTACGTTATTACTGACATTGATTGCGTTAGAGATAAATTATATTGTAGGCTCGCCTCAGGTGTGAACCAATTGTTCAACGTTATTGTTCAAAACATGTTTATATACAAACAGTCTCGTGTATTAAAACGTCTGTATTTGCCTCTTGTTTAGTTTTATCACTGTTTTGATAATCCCTTTTTATATTATTTATTTGAATCCTTTATGTTACTTAGTTGTATTATTTTCAATCATTGTATTTAGTAGCGCTCGTTGCTTACCTTCAGTTCTGAGATGGGAAAACTTTTGTGACATTTAATTCTGCGCTTTCGTGCTTCGGAATGCACAAAAGCTGTTGGCCCCAGCTACCAGTAACATGAAAGTAATGAAGCCACTTTTAAAAATTTTTAACAACGGGAAGCCACAACCTGCATCCGTCCATTTCAATACGACAATAGGATCACAACTTGGAACTAAAAACAATGCCTACCTCTTTAGAGAAAAGGCGTGGCGTGTATGTGTATATTGTATAAAAATTGCCTGTAGTTAAAAAGATTTTTTTATTAGTTACTTTTCCTTAACGTCTATGGCTTGTTGCTTGTTTTCTGCTTTTAAAATCTCGATATTTTTATGTAAACCAATATTTCTCGCTTGCCCAGGCTATGCAGGCCCGAATACCACATCACTTTCGAGACCCTTCAACAGCACCGCTGCGAAAACTCAGCGTAGACCTTATCAAAACTTACAAACACATAAACGAGGTATGTATTCTTTATACTATTTATTAACTGTCTGCTGTACGCTGATGATGCGGTGCTCATGGCCTCATCAGAAGCCGACCTACAGGCATTAGTCACTAATATGAAAGAGGGGTGTGAAAGTAAGGGTCTCCGCATGAATGCAAGTAAAACTAAGGTTCTAGTATTTGAAAGAGGTGACGTAAGAACTAAATGCGAGATTAGAGTAAACCAGGAACGTCTAGAGCAAGTGAATGATATTGTGTATTTAGGAAGTATGTTTCGCGCGGATGGAAGATGTGATTCGGATGTAGAACGGCGAGTAGCTGCCGGAAACAAAGTTAACGGTGCTTTGTCCCAGTTAGTAAAGCGACAAAGCATCGTAAAAGAAGCACGAATGGCGATTCATAACGCAGTGCTAGTGCCAACTTTGCTTTACGGTAGTGAAACCTGGGTATGTCAGCAGATGCATGAAAGTAAATTGAATGCTGTGGAGATGCGATCACTTCGAAAATTGTGCGGCGTTACCTTGGCCGACCGAATACGTAACGAAGTGATACGCAATATGGCAGGTTTGAATGAAAGTGTCAGCGTTAAGCTGGAAAAGGGCGTGCTCCGTTGGTTTGGACACGTCCAACGAATGAGTGAGGAACGATTAACGAAGAATATATATTGTTCAAAAGTAGACGGTAGAAGGAGTCAGGGAAGGCCGAGACTTACATATGAAGACCACGTGAGCAGATTGCTCAAAAACGGAAAGGTCAAAAGTACTCGGATACCCAGACGTGCGTGTATGAAGCGATTGATGAATCTCGAAGAAGCGAAAGAAGTATGCATGGATCGCGAAGCCTGGCGATCTGTCCTCTCTGACTACCCCGTCAGGGATACAGCGTGAAGATAGTTAGTTAGTTAGTTTTTATTAACATATCAACATGCTCAGTACTGAAAGAATATCTTGATTGGTCCGCAACCCTTGCTTTATAATCGTACGATACCACTGAAGACATTGAACAAAGCATCGAATAACAATCGATCACTGCATCGAGTTGCATCCGATTGTTCGATTAATCCGGCAGTCACTGGTGTCGGCTGCAGTTATTAATTTACTTACTCCGTACCAAATACGCAAACACTATATAGTTGATTCTCACTCAGAGCTATTAAACTGTGAGTACTTTTGTTAGTATTGTTTACATCTAGTTATCAAATGTAGTTGACTGCCTCTGTGGCGCGGTGGAAGTGTATCCGACTGCTACGCAAGAGGTCGTGGGTTCGATTCCCACCCAGGATAAAACTTTGTGTGATGAGCATGATGGTTTATTCTGTGTCTGGGTGTTATTTATCTATCATGTATGTATTTAGAAATATATAAGTATGTTTATCAGTTATCTGGTTACCATAGTACAAGCTCTGCTTAGTTTGGAATCAGATGGCGTTGTGTGAGTTGTCCCAACAATATTTATTATTATTATTATTAAATCTTGCTCATCAATCTTGATGTTAATCATAACACGCTGTAATACGAAATATGAATGAATTTTTTAAAATTAATAAAATGTTTTTTTTGTTTAAAGATCTATCTATTCTCTTATCCAATATCTACACGAATAGGTGGTACATGAATAAGTATGTATAATGATAACTTTCAGAGATTTATTTCTAATCAAGTTTTGAATGATAATGTTTTTTTTATATTATAGATACTTTTCATAACTTTTGAAGAGAGCGTAATCAATAAATAATTATAAATCATATAATCAATAAATATGCGTCAATTTCCTGTACTTCTGATGCGTCATAATATATGGTTTACTTTCAAGTTTCAATCAGTGGGCGATCACTAACTTTATACGAATTCCAACTTTAGCTAGTTTCAACCTTTTGTCGATGCCGGTGGGCGAACCATCGTTGCTAGGAGGCGGGCGGGTCGCGTGGGAGCAAATTTATTGCTTCGTAAATAAAAAAAATGTTAATGAACCACCGACAACGCTCTTCAATGAAGCGGTGACTGGGTTAATTCTGTTCATTATCGCTTAACTCAGAACCGCTTAACCCTTCTCTGTTTTCCCTTTAATTCCATTAGAATGACCCATCGTGGCAATGTATATAGTAAGGTTATGTATTTTGTTTTACGATCACACCCTTGGGTGAAAATAAAAAATGTACTTATATTACTAATGAGAATGTCACTAATTTCCATTTTTTTCTGCTACGCAATAATGTATATAATACACCTTCTATGGTATCTCGAAAGTTTCGGCGTAATTAATAATATACTGCGTCACAAATTTTCCTGTTTGGAAAGCGTGGAAATATTGACGTAGTTGCTTTGTCTACGTCTCAACAATGATAATAAATAACCTTGGACAATGTTATGATTACGTCATTAGGTACTTCTAGCTGACCCGGCAAACTTTGTTCAGCTACGTGAAGTTATTAAAATTGTTAAATTTTGTACGCACTTCGCTGTGAAACACATAACAAATGCAGAAAGTGACGCGTTCAAGTAAAGGGCTTCGCTTAGCTGAACGTTTGAAAATTTTAAATCTATCTTCATGCTGTATCCTTGGTGGAGTAGTCAGAGAGCCCAGATCGCCAGGCTTCGCGATACCGCAAACTTATTCCGCTGCCTGCAAACAAAAAATAGGTATACCAATTATACAAAAAAAAAACATTCATTAAAATGGTTTGAGCCGTTACGAAGGAGTACGACCACGAACGCTGTGACTCGTCTTTAGGTATATATTATATGATTATATTACATCCATGAGATACATCCGCGTGGTGAAGTTTCCCGTTTCCCACAGGAACTGGCACCCGTCATAAAAAGTATGCAATGTGTTATTCTGATGTATTAGCTATATTATTGCAAAGTTTCATCAAAATCCATTCAGTAGTATTTGCCTGAAAGATTAACAAACCTATACATTCTTCAAACTTTCTTGCTTATAATATTAGTAGGATAGCTCTGCCCTTAATTTCGTTCGCGTGAAAGTATCATTGTAACACTGTTCTTAAGACACGTGAAAGATGTTTTAGAGCTTTGTTTTCTTCAAATTTCCTTTTCTTTTCGGCAATAGTGTGACAAAGAGCTGTATTTGCGATTAGCAATCACGAGTCCTACAAATCACATTTTATTTTAAAAACCCACTCAGTTCATCTATGATAAGATAATCATCAAACAACCAATAGGCTTAACGATTAAACTAGAGATGCTCTGGCGTCCATAATTCTTGATAAATTAATCTTTGTATACACACACACACGTCTTACCACGTGGTGTCTCCCCTCACTTTGCATTTATTTTAGGACGCGATTATTAATAGAACGTATTCTATTTACGTTAGTAAGGTGGTCATTGCCCTATTTGGTGGTGTGTTTACATGGCGCTATGCCAAGTTACAGTGTGAGTGTGGATGCTTTGTGTATAGGATTTGAAAGTAGTTGATACTTTTCGATGCTTGCGCATGAGATAAACGTTGAGTGCATAAGATAAACTTAGGTATTTTTGTTTTGTTTACATGTTTATTTTTTGTTTACCTCAGTATTTAGGAAGTATTCAAAAATCAAATGGTAACAAATATATTATTATTAATCTTAATAATATTATAAATGCGAAAGATTGTGAGGATGTTTGTTACTCTTTCACGTAAAAACTACTGAATAGATTTTAATGATAAATATCCATCACGCCTTATCCCCGAAGGGGTGGCAGAGGCATATTATATGCCCACTTTTCACCGTGTGGATTCCTGTCCCACGTAATAGGTGGTGAGCCCATTGCCGTGTTGAAATAGACAGACGCAGGTTGTGGCTACCTGCTGTTGAAATTTTCAAGCCGCCCATAAGGCCTTCAACCAGGCTTAACGACTGCCATTTTACTGGCTACCGGGACCAACGGCTTAACGTGCCTTCCGAAGCACGGAAACGCTCGCAAATGTAAATGCCACAAAGTGGTCACCCATCCGAGGACCAGCCATAGTGAAAGTTGCGTAACTCAGTGATCGTTTACAGAACACTGAGACCGCGAGGCCACGAGCGCTTCCTTTAGATTTTAATGAAACTACAATTATATAGCTTATATATCAGAATAACACATAGGCTACTTTTTATCCCGGGAACAAGTTGCTGTGGGAAACGGGAACGGTAAAACTTTCTACGCGGGCAAAGCCGCGGGCGTCAAGTAGTACTTTAAATAGTATTTATCTTTACATGGGTTAGTAAATGGTTCCTTTAGGTTCTTTTCATGTATTTTTTTGTGATCTTAAGTGACTTGCTTTAAACTAAAGTGTAAAAATGCCTAATTTTCGTTGTACGTTGGAGGTGTAGATTATCACAAAAGTCTTTAAAGAACAGTTTAATGGTTATATGAAATTTTACTTCCTGTCTGTATAACGTCCTCTTAACATATAGGTTCTGTTGCGTGAAATTTATTTTAAATTTTACCCGTTGATATAAAATACTAGTTACTTAAACCTGTTTAAAGATCAAAAACTTAGTCTATGTGAAGTGATAAAAACACCTTAAATACATAGTTCTCAATCTTTAACAAAAAATTCTTCATGAAGTATGGAGTAATAATTCTGTAATAATAGTACCCACAAAGTACTTATAAGTCCAAACTTTAAAATAGTTGTGCCTATGTAGTTGATTTTAGGAAAAGAAAACTAAAAAGACATTAATTAAAATGACAAATAACATTATTGTGTGAAACTTTATCGACGTTGAGAGAAATTTTATAGCTGTAAAAAGAATCGTCACTTTTTTGGGTTACACGCCATGTTGTTTTGAATTGAAACTTCTTTATCGACGTATGAGATAAATTTTGTAGCTCTAAAAATGTTTTACCTGCTCTGGTACACTCACATTTTTTTTTTATAATTCCCATGCCACACTGACTACTTTTTTGCCGATAAGTACTATATTTAACAATTACAAGTCAATGAAATAAGGTATGACTGCATTCTCAACAAATATTCGCATACCATCCACAAATAGTAGCTGGAAATAAATCTCAATAAATGTATGCACTTGTACTAAAACTAGGTGCTTGTGCTACACTGTCAATATCGAGTAAACAAAGAAATTCCAATGTTCTGATGCTAAGTGATCAATTTAAGGCCAACCCGGCTGCGGCGGCGTAACAGTTATTTTGTGTTGAGTTACGTCATTTCCTTCAGTATTCCTTCGTGGTGTTGCGTAAACGCGGTCTTGAGTTATGTATAGTATATATATCTACTTGTGTTATACAGACCAAACTGTAAGCTTATTGTGAACTGACTGGTCTAAGTACCTACAAGAGTCTTATTAGGATATAATTGCAGTCCAAGTTTAATGTCAGGCTTTAATTTTAAAGGAATTTTAGTGATGTCAAATACAAATTTAGTGCTGTTTATGATATCATCAAGTTTAGTTCGACATAATAACAGAATAGCATTTGGCAATCTCTCAATAAAAATAAGAAAATTTTAGAGAAATTTAGTTTAGTGGTTTCAACAACAGAATTAGCACCTTTATCTCCCAATGCAGACATCTTTTAATTCCAAAATGTATGTATATATTTTTATTAAAGTGCAAAATGTATGTATGTATTGTCTTAAATCTTATTGTATTGTTACAATAAGAAATCTTGATCAATGTAACTTCTGTCGTTATTTGCCTATTAATATCACATTGCGGTTTCGCCGGCAAAGTTATTGGTTTCAAATGACCCAATTACGTCATGTTTTTGCATTCCGCTGACGGACAATAGATTTCTACATTTGTACAGTGAAACTCGCGTTGACCCTATAAACATTTATGTTTTTCTGACCGTAATTAATATATACAGCAGTATTTATTTATTGTCGACAATCTGCATCGATGGCATTGTGATATATTACGCGACGGATGAGTCCTATTGGTTGCTAAGGGCAGCTGTGATTTAACTTCTTTTACGCCAGCTGTAATTTATATTTTTTATAGTTTCGATAGTTTTTTCGACTGATTCGCAATCCTATACTGGTAGAAATCTGAATTGAAGATTCTAGAAGAAGAATCAAGATTGAAACGTTATAATAACCTATTATGTGAACAAATATGTTATTAATAAAATTTTATTAACATTGTCGCGAATACTTACGAATTATTTTTAAATACAATATTACATTCGTACCAATAAAGTTTCAAATATAATTCTTGAAGCAAAGCCGATCTATTTGCACTAGGTGTAATAGGTGACAATGACTAACGCCTGCGGCTTGTGGGCGAATTTCGTAACGCGCCTACCCGTAGATGCCAATATGGTTTGAGCCAAGGAGATAGGCACCAGAATAGATAACACAGTTCAGTTATTGGTTAACTGTAGTACGTTGTCTTTTTGTGCTTATTGTAACGTCTAGACTAGTCGTGGTTATACTTTTTTGTTAACATTGAATTGGGTTTATACGCCGTGCACTTTCTATATAGTGATTAGAAGCTGAATACTCTAACTATAGAGAGGTTGATCTTAAGGCCGCCATGAGGTCATGAATCAAACTGAGTCGTTCCTTAATATCTTGTGCTTAGTTTATACTAGAATTGATTGATGTCTTTAACTAGGTAGACTTTCGGACTTTGAGAACTGCAGATAATATACAGCGACTTTCTCCGTTGATCTGCGTCTTGGGCGGAAGGTGATTAAGGGTGAAGCTCCTCTGCTGCCAGCAATTAGATAGCTAACATCGCTCTCACAACAAATAATAATAGTTGCAAACTATTTGTTCTATCCATACGCTCGAGTCTAAATTTGAAATGTACTAAAAAGTACAGTACTTACATAATTACAATAGTTTCCCACTCCAATAGCATGGAATCTGTGTAAAAACATCGCGTCATAATGTACGCTTTCGCCCCATGCATACGTGTTATCGTGTTGATATGACACGAATGGCAGAGCATCAGCTGTTCCAATTATCCGCCTGCTATTTCTTGCGGTATCACTGCGTTGAGTTTTAACTGTTTAAACTGCGTTTAGTTTCACAAGAAAGTGCTTCAAACACATTTGCTTGTGTAATAAATCATCGTTAGTAAAGAGCCTACCGCAATGTACCGACATGAAACTAGGCAACTTATTTATAGATTTAATTAGCTGTTGAGTTGCGACACAGTGTTTATATTACAGTATCTAGTTCATACGTGCAAGCCTCTTTCTTTAGACTAATCATGGGTACACGCCAAGCAAACGGTAATGCAAACAGGCCAACCAAAGTGAGTCAAGGTGAGTGCGCGACGTCACGCTCGCTCTGTTACCACCCGGATTATTATACACGACTGCCAGCGCCGATCGCATATCTACTCTTGAAACCTCGCACGGTATTCCATCTACAAGATACAAAGCCTTCCTACAGACTGAGCTCAACTAAGATGCAGATAAATAAAACGAATGCCTACAAAACACGTTGCCAGCGTCAGAACTAACGCGCTTAGCAACGACTACGTAACGTGTACTACGCCGAATATCTTGCCGTACCTATGTATAAGTTAATAGGTTCATTATAAAAAATATTTGTTACCTTATCACGTATTATACAAGGTTGTTTTTCCTATAAATACTGTAATTAATAATAACAAACTTAATTTACTTGTATTATTTTATTTTAGTATTATATTTAGTATAAATAGCCTTTCGACCATGATTCCATAAAAAAATGTGATTTTTATTACGTAAATATTATTAAAAATGTATTGAGTCACAGTGTCACGTAAGTCGAATTAATAACACTGTTGTGAAAACTAAACGGCTATAAAAATCGGATTGAAAGGAATTCGAACTGGAACATAAAAGCTTCATTCTATCCTATCAAATACCGTACACAACCTTTAACATTTGGTGCGCAATACCAATGATTGACGGATTTTGTTACTAGCCTAGGCCTATTGCTAAAACCTGCGTTAAGCTTCGAACAATAAAATAAATCCATCAGCAACCTTCCCCCTTCCTCAGTACACAAATTCCCTCGATTGCTAAGTGACTGTGTTTCCAATTTTTGTCCGTAGACATGGTTGATACCACGCGTCCCTGAAATGACCAGTCAATCGATGCCAAGGTATCCAGCGGGTTACTAATTGCGTGTTAAAATTTACTTGACTTCGTCAACCTTCATCGATAGCCAGTTTGTTTAGAGCTGTCTCTGTAACATGTTTATTACAGTCGACAATAAATACTCGAAGATCTAAGGAGACTGGTCATTGTTCGCGATATACTCGGAAACATTCACGTTTACTTCGTTCTCAGGTGGTCCTCTGCTTACAACCTTGTCACAGATAACCCCAATAGCCATGTATTGAAACTTTCGCGGGAATGGGGACGCGACTTGTCACCGTCGACTGTAGTCGCTATGTTTAATTAATGAATCGTCGGACGTTATTTTGTTTCATGAACGTTCGGCAAGCCATAGTGATCGATTACACAATGTTTCATTTAAAGGTTACACTTTTACATATCTATACATATGCTAAAAGCTTAAATAAAAATAGAAACTTCAGGTCAATGCTCCAGAAAATTTTTTGCAGTTTTTTTATAGATGTTGTTACTTACGAGTAGAAGTAACAGCTGCGATAAAAAAAATATAAACTCACCAGTTCTCATAGAAAGTACCCACCTGAATTGTTCTCAAGGCAACAAATATCAGGATAAATTATATTAAACCGGTCATTCCGAATGTGAAAACGAGTCCCTTTATATGTAACATAAGTTACCGATGTTGACTGAAATGTGTGTCGCGCCCATAACCCGTCTGATAGCGAAGTGTTTCAAGGAGACTATTAAAATAACTTTATGACTTATTAGTTATTACATAGTTTGAGTACTGACTGACCATTTATCCTATGAATAGCGTCTACTAAAATCACAGTTATTTGTGACTGCTGCACTTTTCGTCTTTATTACAGTTGATCAAATGTTTGGTGTTGAATATCTAAAATTATTATGTAAAGATTCGTTTTATAAATGTACAAATAGCTATAAATATCTTCATCAATCATACAGTTAAAACTATATTATACTGGTAAAAAGATCAATATGCATAGTTAGGATGTAATTAAGAATTCGAACACAGCACCATAACTTTCTGCGGAATGCACAAGCCAAATTCAAATTAATTGTAGTTTTCACAAATAACTCAAAAATATTCATTTGAAAATGTTGAAACCATTTTATATGCACAAATGACTTATACCTAGTCAGGTCATAAGTATTGTCACACAGTAAAAGCTATTATTTTAGAATGCTTGCCACAAAAAGTTTATTGAATTCGAATTTCGAATTGTTCATGAAATAAAAAATATTTTTTCTATATTAGACCGTGTTGCAGTTATTGCGTTGCATCGTTGCGGTTACGCGCCAATTCAAATTTTTGACATACTGAAAAATTTGAATATAACCAAAAGATTCGTTTATCGTACCATCAAACGATACAATGAAGACTCTAGTGTAGATGACAGGTCAAGAAGTGGTCGCCCTCGGTCTGGTAGGACTCCAGCAGTGATAAAACCTGTGAAGGCGCGAATTCAAAGAAATTCCAAACGTACGCAGAAACTGTTGTCCCTTCAGAAAAGCAGAACCACGGTGAAAAGGGTGTTAAATGAAGACTTAGGGCTTCGGTCATATCGAAGAAAAACAGGACATCGTTTAAATGCTCGTCTAATTGACCTGAGACTGAAGAGATGCCGCGCTTTGTTGAAGCGGTACGCGGGAAAAAAATATCGGGAAATTCTTTTTTCGGATGAAATTTTTTTTACCGTAGAAGAGAGCTACAACAAACAAAATGATAAGGTGTACGCACACAGTAGTAAAGAAGCGAGCAACCGTATTCCGCGTGTCCAACGAGGTCATTTTCCACCCTCGCTCATGGTATGGTTGGGAGTTTCTTATTGGGGCTTAAAAGAGGTACATTTTTGTGAGAAAGGTGTAAAAACGAATGCAGTTGTGTTTCAAAATACAGTCCTGACGAACCTTGTGGAACCTGTTTCTTATACCATGTTCAATAACAGGCACTGAGTATTCCAACAAGATTCGGCGCCAGCTCATAGAGCAAAGAGCACACAAGACTGACTGGCGGCGCGTGAAATCGACTTCATCCGGCACGAAGACTGGCCCTCCTCCAGTCCAGATTTGAGTCCCTTAGATTACAAGATATGGCAACACTTGGAGGAAAAGGCGTGCTCAAAGCCTCATCCCAATTTGGAGTCACTCAAGACATCCTTGATTAAGGCAGTCGCCGATATTGACATGGACCTCGTTCGTGCTGCGATAGACGACTGGCCGCGCAGATTGAAGGCCTGTATTCAAAATCACGGAGTCCATTTTGAATAAACTTTATTGTCATAAGAATCTATGTTTTGTTAAGTTCATTTTGGTATATAAATGGTTACATAATGAATAAACTTGTTTCAATTATTTTATATTAAACATGTGACAGAATTTATGACCTGACTAGGTAATATAGTGTTTGCACTGTATTATAAGTAAGTTAGATAATAAATACCTGAAAGGCTCACAATTAATGTGCTCTGTGAATTAACACTGGAACACCAACTGAGTGACTAGTTACTACTACTTAATACCCAGTTGGTGTTCCAGTTTCAGAGTTTGCGATTCCAGAATTAATTGAGGTAATGGTTTCTGTTCAACCGTTCAGTGTATCAGAAATACCCATTCAATACGGCATGCCTTGTTTGGATCTGTAGATTAAGAAGAACTTTAAACAATAGTTGGACAGTTAAATTCGCGGCGAGTTTTAAAATAAGCAATCAACATTTGAAATCTCAACACAAATTCAGCCTATTCTTGAAAAAGAGAATGGCAGATTTTATATGTTATTTATAATTGTAAATGGGCGAATGTTTTCCTACGGAAATATATTAAATAACACTTTAAAATGTAACATTCCTCTGAATTTTGCATTTGACAACAACCCAAGCTGTTGTTTTCGTCCCAAAAAAATTTGACTCCTTTCAATTTGTCGTCCTAATTTATTCAAATTTGTTTAATTATTGTGGTGGGACTCACCCACTAATTTTGTCATTTCTTTTAATAAAGAAACAAGTTCAATTAATTTTCTAGCAGTAATTTGAAGATGAAGACAATCAATTTTATTTCCTGAAAACCAAAAGCGACATGTTTTGTTCCGTGCGTCGACTGAGAGATATTTAAAGGTCCTTCTTATCTTGGCAATGTTTCACCAAACAGTGCACATGCATCGGACTGACTGAATTTGACTCACGAAATGTGTTTACTGCAAGTGTTGTATTAAGCTATTTATGAACCTGCAAGATGCAAAAGAAGTATGCTTAGATCGCGAAGCCTGGCGATCTGTCCTCTCTGACTACCCCTTCAGGGATATAACGCAAAGATAGTTCGTTTTTAAGTATCCATAAAAAATATTAGTCGCAAAATACTCGTCGAATATGAATATATTACTAGGAATTTGCTAAACTCCTTTTTAGGATAGTAATGCATCGTTAATCCATTGTTGACCAGTTGCCCAGTTATCTAAGCAGCAACATTTTGTTTTTCTTTCATTTCCGGGTAACACGGAAGCATTCTCGAGCCGTATCTTTAAAAGACGGCGAGATATGCTGTTTCTTTTTTAAATAGTAAACTTATCGTACACGGATGCACTTAAGGTAATCACGTCTGAGCGGTTACCGGCAATTAGCCATCTTTGTTTTGTACTAACTCAGCCGTCGCATGTAAGTGCAGCTTGCAACATCGTTTGTTGTGGCCGTAAATGTGTGCGTATAATATTAAGTTAGTTGCTACCGCAGTATTTGCTAATGTCTGCAGCGGTTTGTGAAATGTTGATGGTACCTATTAATGGTGGTTTCATTGAATATCCGATTGACCAAGGGAGCTGGAGTGGTGATAATGTAAAATACGATTGCATTATATATTTGCTATAAAAGTTAATGTTCTTGTATCATCAAAAATTGTAAATGTGTGTGACCACTGTTTTACTATAGGAATTCTTACCTTATAATAAAAGCAAGAAAAACAACAGGTTTTTAAGAAAATTGTGTCTGCGTGGTATAAAGTTTTCTATCTGCTAACTTAAAATTTTACTTACAACAACTGCGTGCTTATAATAAAAGGAGAGTGCCCATCTCCCATACATCGTTGGGCCCAAAAAATGATGAACCAGTACAGATATTTTTTCCAGTATTTGCTATCTCTGCGCTATGTGGGCCCAAAAGTGGGCATTCTCATTTGTATGTATGTGTATTGTCAGTAAAATTGTATAAAAAGTTGTTGCTGGGAACTGCGCTAATAAAGTTTACTTAATTTAATCGTAATAACTTAGGATCCGCCCGGCCCCAATGGTACCCAAAATATAAAATACTTAAGATTTTTACGAAATATTTGGGCTTTTTTCTTCTGTAAATAAGCGCAGAAGATCTAAGTGTACACAAATAGGGGTAAACAGCGGAAGCTACATTTTTATTATCTACTTGATGACGCCCGCGGCTTCGCCCGCGTAGAGAAGTTTTCCCGTTTCCCACAGGAACTTGTTCCCGGGATAAAAGTAGCCTATGTGTTATTCTTATAAATATGATTATCTTTGATATATTATCTACTATTATCTTTGATAAAAGTAGCCTATGTGTTATTCTGATAAATTTGATTATATTTATCAGAATAACACATACGAGGGTAAATCCAAAAGTTCGTAACCTGACCATGAAAATCAATGAAACGTGGGTGTAAAATATTTTTAATTTTTCTACTTAGTCACTATCTTGTTCAATGCACTTCTTCCATCTGAACTGCAACTTATTTAAACCTTCAAAATAAATAATTCTGGAAGGTCTTCAAAATAACCATTTACTGCATCTATGACCTCTTCTTTGGTTGAAAATTTCGAACCACCTAAATGTTTCTTTAAATTCGGAAATAAATGATAATCCGAGGGGGCTAAATCCGGCGAATAAGGTGGGTGGGGCAAATTAGTAACCACAATTATGGATCTCATTGATTCGGCAGAAGTGTGAACCCGCGCGGTGTCTTGATGGAACAAAACTTTCTTACGCAACATACCTGGCCGTTTTTCTTTGATTTCTTCGCGAGGCCGTCGTAAAAGGTTAGAATAATAACTTGAATTTATAGTTTGACCTTTTGGTAAATAATCCACAAAAATGATTCCCTTCGCATCCCAGAATACCGAAGCCATGACTTTGTTACTCGACAAAACGGCCTTAGCTTTCTTCGGAGTGTGTGAGCCGGATAGCCGGATCTTTTCCATTGTTTCGATTGTTGCTTGGATTCGGGAGTATGGTGGTGAGGAGCTTTCATCCATAGTAACAAACCGGGATAAAAAATCCTCGGGTACTGCCTCAAAAAGCTCCAAACAGTCACGCGAAATTGTGAAGCGAACGCGTTTTTGTTCGACTGTAAGCAACCTAGGCACCCAACGAGCAGAAACCTTATGGAAACCCAGTTCTTGAGTTATGATGTTTTGAACCCGACCATAACCGATGCCTGTGATCTCAGCTATCTTATTGATGGTCAATCTTCGGTCATTTAGTATAAGATCACATATTTTATCGATGTTTACCTTGGTGGTAGACGTTGAAGGCTTTCCACACCTAGGATCATCTTCAACGCTCTCCCGACCTCGCTTAAACTCAGCTACCCATTTTTTTACACCGGAATAGGATGGAGCAGATTCTCCTAATGTGCTAACCATATCTTTATGAATATATTTTGGTGATAGACCTTTTTTATGCAGGTACTTAATCACTGCGCGATGTTCGATTTTGTTCATTCTTGAAAATCTTTTCCGATACTCTTAAACAAATATCCACAAAAAAAAATTCGCGCGCACTAACTGAACCAAACTTGCTACTGAATAACCATAGTACAGATAGAGGGAAGATTTAAAAAAATTGCGTTGGTTTATCTATGTTAGGCCACGAACTTTTGGATCCACCCTCGTATATATATCTGATAAACTTTCGCGTTTATAATATTAGTAGGACAGATTTGCTTTATCTGAGTATAAGTCCTGGCTGTTCCAACACTTGCAACAGCTGTGATTGAGCTGATTTTTTTCAGCTATGTTGGAAGGGACTGCCATTAGACCTCTCAACTTTTAACGCGTACCTTCGTATGAACGACGAGTTTTTAAAGTTGGCTTCAGTTCTAGAATTCTTGGTGGGACAAATTAAACCCATCCAATCTAAATGTATCTGTACTGTATCACGCCTTTCATACCACTTAGCTTAAATTGCGATGAACGGCTCCAGACATGCCACATTTAATAGTGTTTATTTTATGATGATTACTTAGTTGCTAATACAATGCTATCTCGTAGTTTCTCTCTAATAAAATAAGTCTATTAGCGGTGTTGTAAAAGGAATGAAACCGGACTGGTAAACAGAGTCATGCCCGTTTAGTGCCTTTACAGTTAGCGTTAATCTCGTTTTTCGCAATTAGTTGGCGGCTGCTTCCATTGCCCACCCCGCTGGCGAGTTAATACGCTTAATCTTTTTACCTTTTGTGGTATTCTTTTTTTAAAAACAAGCTTTTCTCTCTTGTACTCATGATCACAGGTACGGTTATTCCTTTTTTATGTTGCATCATCTAGTTGAATTTGTAACCTAATAAACTAGTTGATTTCGAGTGTCCTAAAGTGCTATTCCTTCCAAATAACGCTATGGAAACTGCATATTATTACCCTTTATATCCTTTTTTTTTGCATCGTGGATGAATGGATACTCAATGTTAAAGAAAATGTAGTAAATCCTAAATTCCCTGAATTCGATAAAGCCTGTACATAGCACCTGTTATTATTTTCGATAAAACAATATCAACAAACAGTAATAAGTTCCAACGGAGCTTTATTTAAAAATGTTTCTTTGAAATACATAGACTTTACATAAGAATTATGTGAATTAGAACAGCGAGCTCGTGACTAAGCAGCCAAGGGTTCATCACACTATGATATATTACTCAAGTACGGGTCACCTTCAGGTCACTGATGTCACCTTGCTGCCGAAACTTGATCAGCAACAGTTATCACACAAACTGACTGACTTTCATTCATCATTGTTTAATAACACAGTTTCGTTTTCACTATTCAAACTTTAATATTATCACCAAGAAAAATCTTAACTTTGTTTACATGTAAATATATATAAAGAAATGTTCATAAACTAAAAGTCCATCTTAATATATCACTAATAAAGCCACAAATTATGTTATTTTTGTGAGTTATTACTGCATATTTACCTCGAAAGATCCTTCACTCAAGTAGGTGATTAACATTACTTGTGTATTCATTCTCACAGTCAGCGCACGAAGGCCGCTTACCGAATGAATCAGCTGATGCCAGTCTCTGAATCACTGTTTCACCGCACCTTGCATTGTCTATGTACATACATGTAGAGAAAACTTTCAATTAAAAATATCTTCTTCTGTACCTCCTTACTTGTATTACTTGAATAAAGATTCGTTCCATTTCGTCTAGACTGGTTATGGTTCGTCTAGTCACGAAACGGCATTGTGGTCATCAAAGCAAATTGTTTTAATGCCATAAAGATGTTTGTAGTGTGTTGCCAAGTGCGTGTTTCAGTCCCTGGGGTGGATTCTAGCGACGAAGACGACTGATTAAGTATTATATTGTTCGGTATAACAATTATAACGTGCTTAGTGATTAAGTGAAAGATTTACAATAGTCAATGAATTTACTATATACTTTACGAGTATAATAAATCTTCTAAAAGGAATAATCTTGACTGTAATACGTATTTTGTAAGTTTTCAACTTTTTTGAAGTATCAGTAGATAGTTGAAGAGATTTATTAGCCAAACAAATGAAGGTTAGTACCTTAAAGAATACTTTCCTTCCTAAAAGAGAATCAGTTCTAATTTCATCTTGATAAACGATTTATAATCATTCTTTATAGATTTCTAAACATAACTGTCGATTAATTTCACCTAGACAAGATGATCAATCGCGCTGATGACACAATGATTAATCTAACGTGGGAATCGGACCAACAATTTATCTAGTTTGGCAGTCAAATTCATTCATCATATCAGCAGGCCATTTAACTAGAACATTTAAAATGTCAAGTAAATATGAAAACAGGACGCAATGGACTATATTCAGCGTTAAATACGAAAATAGGTTTGACCTAGCCGCTGTAATCGCGTGGGATTGCGGATGTGTCACACCGGGTTTACCCAACCGGCAAAAACCTGTAGGTACACAATCAATGAGAGACGCTGTATTGTGTGTTATTATCAGGAAAATATTATTGTGTACGTTAACTTGTACAAACAACGCCATCATGATATCGGAGTTGACTAGCTTTTAATCTACGTCAATGGTTTTATTTCAATTAACACCATAAATGACGTAAGCATAACTTTATTAGTCGAGTCGTATAGAGTGCCTAACGATTTACAAAATTAGTATCGATTTACAAGTCAGTTCATTTAAAATATAAATGTTATAAAGGGTTGGTCTCCGTTTTCTAACATCAGACTAGATTTAAGGACACTGAAACAATGGATTTCCCATTTCCATTCGCTAACACCGGCTCTCAATGAGTCAGCTGATGTAGCAATGGCCTCAAGTGACTCATTGCTGATCTCAAACACATACGAATGTACAAATTGGATGTGGCATGTTATTAAATCAGCCGTGTTCTATAATGTACTTTACAAGATGTCCTGTCAGCTGATGAGGTATTACGCAATACTGGCTTACATAATTATATTATAGGCTTATATATTATAGATGATGTTATTTAGCGACTATTTAACGTGCCTTCCATGAAAGGCGCTGAAAGCAGTGTTGGTAGTTTACAGAGCACCGAGCAAGTGGAACTATGATATTATTGCCCACCTCTCTTGGTCAAGGACTACCTAGTCCTTTGTATCCACGTGGGAATAATGCCACGTGTGACCCACATATATAAATCATATGGTTCATGTGTATAGAACTATATATTGATTAGTACTCATTTATATCATCACTTCAGTTTAATTATCCTCCATCAAGACATTTTAAATTCATGAAGCTTTGAGGCGTAGTATCGAATACCAAGAATCAAAATTACCCAACGGCGTGAATTACGTCTAGAATATAATAGAATTTACTTTATTGCACACCAATATAAAACATTCATAGCAATAGTTTACACTTTTGTAAATGTATAGAGGGCCTTTGCTTTTACAGAAAACTTATTTGGCCTATACCGATATTATTGTACAGCACATGTGAGTACAACGGAGAACTGAATCAATTTTCACTTGTCTAAATTCTTTTTCTGTGCCGCTTAATCGTGTCAGGTGAGTGTGTGTGTGGCAAAATTATGTTTACTGCTCAAAAGTGTCGGCATAGGAGTGAGAGTTATTTTCAATGACAGTAACAGAGGATTTAGAGGTAATTCACGCATAATTTATTACGGCGGTATCTCGTAGCATAATTATCGTCCTTATGTTTAAAGGTAGCTTATTCCACAATCGTACAGCTTGTACAGAGGAAGAATTGTCGTAAAAAGATGTGGAATCCTAGAAAGTTTTAATTCCGCCGACTCCTCTCAAATATTTATCACTAAAGAACATAAATATTGTTCTATTATAGCTGAGAAAAGGTTCCCGAAAGCAAAGAGAAAATAAGAGCATTCGTGTAAGGTAAATGACTGCGAAATTGTGATGCCAGTTCATAGTTGTAAAACGCAAATATAAAAGTAATGCATAAATTTTAAAGTCACTGAAGTTTATCTAGACGTTCATTAATGACAACAAGATAGCTGAGATCTGTATTCTCTGAATACAGGAAGCAAACGTACTTGTGTAGTATTAGCAGCGCCTTCCGTATACAGTCGCTCCCGGCGATGATTTCCAGGTAAGGCTTGAAGGTTTCACGGTACTGTAATATACAAGAAATGTATGCCTTCTTCTTCTTTGTTTTTTATTGCTATTTCTTTCAATTTTTAAATATTGTTGTGTATAAGTAACGTATTACTTATTTGCCTCCTCCATTTCTACACTAAGTTTCATGAATGAAGCTTCGCAACAGGCGAGTGCGTCGCAGATTTCGCGTGTCCTTGTCATTAATGACGTACTTAAACCGATTACATGCTGGAGCAGAATGATTACCTCTTAATTTTCTAACCTGTGTGCTACGATTTGTCATAACCTTTTAATGTCTTTGCTTTTGTACGAAATGCACTTAAATTGAAAAGGACTGTTATAAATGTTACAAAATATTCTCTCCTGTTTTGGAAAGTTAATGGAATGAAACCGATTTCGAATAGTATTCCAAGAGTAACCTGCTCCCATCATCAGGTAACTATGAGAGGACTGTGAGATAGTCTATCTCGTCATATTTCTCTATGTATGATAGTGACTTTATGATGATTAGCTGCGGAAATAACAGGAAATCGTTGATACCATATCAATATCCATAAACACAGCTTCAACTCAACTGAGGCGAAGCCATTGTCAGTCATAGTCGAGTGTTAGGTTGTAAATGATACAATGATGAAGAATATTGTGTCGATAAACAATCGGCTCTGTGAAATGTAGGCTTACGCAAGTTTGACGTAATTGACGGACGCGGTATGAATGCGACGTGACGTGGATAGAGCCGCGGGCGCCCGCCGCACCGTTGCCGATAACCACCCACTCTCGTTTTCGCACTGACGTCGCCCGTGATAACTTGATGGTGCAAATTTGTCACTCGACTAGATTAGCTCATAGATAAATGTCATGGTACCTACTAACCAAAATGTAGTACATTTTCTTGACGGCAAAAACGTAAATATGAAATTCTTTTAAAATAATACATAGTAATCTCATCAGTCTCAGAATCATCTTATAAAAGTCCATTGATGAAAAGGACCACAGATTTCTGTTATGTTATCCTTTAATTAAACATTTTTGTATCTGTATTACAAATAGATATATATATATAAAAGGCAAAATCACTGACTGTCCATTGATAACGAAATCTCTGAAACTAACAAAGCTATGAAGCTCAAACTTTGCATGGAGATTCTTTTTAATACGTAGGTTTCCGCTAAGAAGGGATTTTGAGAAATTCTACCCCTAGGGAAGTAAATAAGCGATATACGGTTGTATGGAAGTTCGTCATTTTCAAAGATAGAAACATGAATTTATGTACACATGTTTTTGGTAACAAGAAATGGTTTTGCAAAGTTTTACCTATAAGGGGGTAAATAAGGGTTGAAAGTTTATATGGTAAATCCTTCATTTTCAAACATAGCAACACCGAATTTCTTATACGTGCTTCTGTATAAAAATGTAAAATAACGTGTTAAAACTAACTAACTATCTTCACGCTGTATCCCTGACGGGGTAGTCAGAGAGGACAGATAGCCAGGCTTCGCGATCCATGCATACTTCTTTCGCTTCTTCGAGATTCATCAATCGCTTCATACACGCACGTCTGGGTATCCGAGTACTTTTGACCTTTCCGTTTTTGAGCAATCTGCTCACGTGGTCTTCATATGTAAGTCTCGGCCTACTCTGACTCCTTCTACCCTCTACTTTTGAACAATATATATTCTTCGTCAATCGTTCCTCACTCATTCGTTGGACGTGTCCAAACCAACGGAGCACGCCCTTTTCCAGCTTAACGCTGACACTTTCATTCAAACCTGCCAAATTGCGTATCACTTCGTTACGTATTCGGCCAGCCAAGGTAACGCCGCACAACTTTCGAAGTGATCGCATCTCCACAGCATTCAATTTACTTTCATGCATCTGCTGACATACCCAGGTTTCACTACCGTAAAGCAAAGTAATTTTGATAATTCTTTCCTTGATTGATATTGTGATATTGATCACGAAACCTATAAAGCTAACAAAGCTACGAAGCTCAAACTTCGCATGGAGATTGCTTTTTACACGTAGGTTTCCCCTAAGAATGGATTTTCAAAATTCTATCTCTAAGGAAGTAAATAAGCGATTAACGGTTGTATGGAAGTTTTCAAATTTTCAAAGTTAGAAACATGAATTTACGTACACCTGTTTTGGTTACAAATAAATGGGCCCGTGTATTTCAATTTTTAATCACAAGTATTCCGATTTTATTCAGTTTTTTGTTGTTAAAAAGCGAATACTTCAGTTGTAGTTTCATAAGAATAGCCTATGCGCCACTCTCTTTAACTAATGTCTCTTTCTTTGTCTGTTTCTCTTGTGGCGCTAACGAAGTCAGCTAGTAATGTATATTATATCTAATTAATGAGATTACATACATTTCGTCATTGAAGTTGAGCTTCGCTCCAAAAATAATTTCAAATCGCTAATACGCCACTTGGATATGCGATTTGACCAAAATACCACTTGAATTGCATTTCTGTGGAAATTTTTTTCAATTATATTTAGAAATTTAGACAATTAAATTTAATACGAATATTTTTATAATTCTGTAATGCTGAATATGACCCTGAAATGCATTCTAATAAATATTTACTTAAATTAATGAGAAAATAGGCATGTACATATTATTTTTCTTTTGCCAAGGTCCTGGCAAAACAGTCCGTTTACATTGATCAAGCTGTTTGAAGAGAAACTTCATCTTCTTTATGACGTCATTAGGACCATCAAACTCTTATTCCTCATAGCGTTCAGTTTGCTGTAGCTCACTTAGTGCTGCTTTCTCACTTCAGAGTTCCTAAGTATTAATAATTCATAAGTAATTCCTAGTTTCGTCATTCCTGCTTGTTTCAGCTCTGTGCACTCAGCAAGGTTATCAGCATTCCTAATAGTGTCACTAAACCAATTTTTATTGTTCATTGCGTTCAGCTAAATTTTTCTTGATTTTTTCTACTGCGACTTGGTGCAGGAGAGAGCGGTGGATGCTATTAAGTGGTCTCCGTATGACTGTATTAGCCCTTGCAATTTATCCTTAATATAACACACAATAGCTACCGTGGATACGGTTGTTTCTCATGCAGTTATTTCCGGTATTGCTTTAGCACTGCCTACACTTCACACTCGTGCAGTTGCAGAGAAGTATAAATCTTGCATTTCGTATAGTTTAGGGAGCTCAGGGTAAAATTTTCTACTATTCCCAGAGACATTAACCGACAGTTATTTTACCATTTTTAAGTTTTTTTTTTTTCAAATTAACCAACTACCCTGACTGGGTAGTTGAGAGGACGACTCGTCAGGCTTCGCGATCCATGCATACTCTTTCGCTTCCTTCAGATTCATCAATCGCTTCATACATGCACGTCTGGGGATCCGAGTACATTTGACTTTTCTTTTTGACGCTTTTTTTTCACAGAGATCAAAAACATTTTCAAAGAAACCTTTTGCCCTTTACTATTTTATTATACCACATATTTTTATAAACATCTGGAACTCGATCACAACACAACATTCACAGTCTCAACAAGCGCATTTGGTGACATTTGTTTTTTGTTTTTTTTACACAATTGAACCACTGGATGCCAGACACTCGACAGTTGAAAATGGTTTTTTTTTATCTCAATTACTTTTTTAATAATTCTTGCTACACAGTGGCGTTCTGTCGAGAATCTTTCTATCTGAGAGTTATGAAATTCAACCCAGTGGTTTGTCCCCGGGCTCCAAAATATGTTGAGCAATTGCTGACTTCTGTGGTTCGTAATTTGTGACCACCCTTATGTGCTCCTTCAGACAGTATGCAATTTTCCGCCTGGTTTGTTCTAAACAGGCTGTCGCAACTGCAAGGGTTTAGGAGTTTTTAAGACATTACATATATTTATGGTTCGTAACTAGTTGGACTATCCCGAAATATCCCAGTATAACCGTTTAGTTTATAAAATTGATTGTCTATCTACAGAGTCTCCGAAACATATATCTAGGAAATAATTTCTATCAAATAGCTTTCACATATTATTATACTTACATACGAGTACAACCCTCAGCAAATATTCAGCACCCTTGATACAAAACGCGAATATCCTACTAAATATAATATATTTTGGAGGATTTTTGTGCTTTGTATTATAAAGAATGTCTTAAAGGATCAAGAATGAAGATTGGGCGAATCGTGACAAAGGCAACCCACATTCGGATGTGACAAATAAAAGAAATATACAGGAAATAAACTGTCCTCCGCAAGCTTCCTCCTAGTGATCGGAATATAAAATTTTGTTACTTATAATATTTCCGCGGTATTTTGTTGCTTACCTAATTATTTTAATAATCTATAATATTAGTTGTGATTGGGTTTTACCATTGTCGATAACAAACCACATTATGTACCGATTGCCTATGCTTCCGGATGTTGTGTAATATATTATTAACTTATCTAGTTGCTAACAACCTAACTCTCGAACAGTCGACAGTATACGTTATTTTAGAACGCTTAGATTGTGGAATGAACTTGCTGCCTGGGTTTTCCCGAACGTCTACAGTATGAGGTTCTTCAAAAGGGGGTTTGCAAACGTCCATAGGCTACGGTGACCACTTTCCATCAGGTGGGCCGTACGCCTGTCAGCCACCTCAGAGGTATAAAAAAAAATTATTAAATATTTGCGTTATTCAGTACTAGTTCACTGCGGGTGACTATCGACTAACCGACCAATGCTTTTTTGTTTTATATTTTAGACGGTCAGGCTTCGCAGGGTAGTCACTGACCGCTAGTGACGTAACTTCCAGAGTAACTAGTACTTCATTAATTAACATCGGAAGAAATTATCGTAAGGAAATCATAATGCCAAATTGGGACCGACTTACTTGTGTGGCCTATTCAACAAATAGTTATTGTGTATTTTAATCTTAGTATATCGAATGAGTATGTGTTAACAATACCACACATGACTAAACATCCGGTCTGTTATCGCGGGAAAGTTCGATAGAAATGTTGCACGCACTAATCTTTTATGAATGAATGGTTTGTGTTTTATTTATTTGTAGGCGCGTTTACTATTTAATTTTATTCTGTTTCCGTTTTCTATTAGAAAATAGTAACTTGTATATTTTTTTATTTATGAGGCTTATCCGGAGTGTTTGTGTATAAATAAATATTAGTTATGTCACTGGCTGTCATAATACGTCTATTATCTATCATAAATTATGTATAATCAACATTACCACCAGCCACTATACTATAAATAACTCGTGACACAACAGCTACTCCTCTTCTTTTTGTTTTGATATTAATACGCTCGCCAGTTGTTAGCATGTTAGTTACTGAGCACTTCCGACACACTATTTAGCGTAGCCAATAACATTCCTGCGTCGCACAATAGATTAATGACATAGTCGGAAGCGTGGTTCTAGATCTTGCGAACTAGTCTGTTGCTAAGCTACGTAGCCGGATGAATAGCAGTCTCCTAGCGCGTGAGTGGATTGCGCAATAGTTGGTGACGTAATCTGTCGCGGTTGCTCGGGCCCGTTGCTTGTTAGTATGCAAAATAAATGAAATATTTGTGAAGGCTTGCCAACGCATGCTCTTACGGTTTCCTCTCCTGTGCGTGAGTGAGTGAAGTTGATAGTAACTTCACTCCTTTTTACCACCTGCAACTAGCATGCTTATGTCTGTGGGTATAATGTTACCCACCAAACCCGCCTTCTTCCCAATCCCAAGACCCAGCTAAGGAAATTCCCCAATATAAGGCTCTTCTCAGGGGGCTAGATGTGCTGCCCCCCACAATCTCCTATAGGAGATTAGCCTGTGTCTGCTTCGAGCCGTCCGTTTAACCGCCTCTGACGACGCCGACGTCGTCAGAGGCGGTTAAGGCGATCGAACGGGCACTAGAAGGCACCCTGCAACACGAGGGGTGCCAGCCGCCAGAAACACTGACACAGTAACAAAACTTATGGAATCCCATATTCTTGAACATAACCATAGAAACTTTTCCTAAGTTATTAGATATTACACCCTGTGTTTACACAACATATCATTGAAAAGTTATTGCTTTGGATTTATCCTTAAACGACTAATTAAGTCAACATATTATTAAACTAATAGGCTTTTGTCATAAAAATCCAACAATACCACAATAAGCTGTTACGTTGGCGATAGAACAAACAGGAACTGTAAACTTTGCTCATTAGCGGCTTTGCTTTTATGACCAGCAATGTCGCGTGTCGCGATACTACTGACATACAACGATGTTTCATATTTTTTCCTGATACCCCAACGTGTACGACAGTCACCTTAGTCGGCGTTATTTCAGGTCTAGTGGTAGTTACATCTAATGAGCATATTTTATAACTGCGATCACATTTGCTTAAGCACTTCATTTTATTTAGTGATTATTAAATAAATAAATATTATATTAAATAAATAAATATCAACTGGCAAACATATTTCTCTCGACAACTTACGTACCGCCTGAAGCTGAAATTCTCTAGATTGGTTCGTTTATGCTACTAAAACGAAGCTTACTTGGAAGTAATCTTCGTTCTTCTGTCGTCATTGTGACAGTTATTAGTTTTTTGCTCTTCAGTCACGTATAAATTTAGGTGAAATTTTGTACACAGGCGGGATAATAATGTAATAGTTTCTTTTTGACCTTACCAGTGAGTTATGTGTATTACAGAAAAAAGAACAAAATGAACGAAGTAGGCAGCAAACCATGCGCCCGGATCGTTCGTCCAGCGGTGTCTGCGTCCCCAATAAGAAAATAATAATAATATGTGTATTATATCGACATGGTAAAATTTACAGACGTTTATGGGAACATCTTTGTTTGTTGACGACAAAGATGCAAAGTTTTAAGACGATAAGTGTGTGGAAGATTTACGACGTGTTGATGAATTATTGGCACACATAGTCGTACGTGAGAAAGTTTCTTGAGCTGTTACTTTATGACGTCACGTCACGTCACTCATATAACGTTTCACGCTTCGTCGCCAAACTGTATTTTGTGCTCGTGTCAATCTTTCGTTTAATAATAATAATAATAGAACATAACATTTTTATGACAGGAATGATGCTGAATTTTTAGACGCTAACTTTTTTTTATTCCTGTGTTGATGTTGAAAGTGATCATCGTAACTTCTGCTGCAAAACAAAACCAACTTTATGCCAAACAGGTTAAGTCGCCAAGAACCTGATCGTGGTGACACTGGCAATACCCACTAAAACTCCTCGGCTACCTTTCTGCCCTTTCCTATAGGTGTTTTGAAACCTGTTATCTAAAGCTTGTGAACCAATGCAGCATTAAATATTAGCATTGCATTAAAAAAAATGTGTGTGTACCAGAGTACACAGGAACAAGTGGAACATCTTTACGACATTTTTTTACCACTATAAAATTTCTCTCATAAGTCGGATAAAGAAGTTTCACTTCAAAACAACAACGCCATGCTTAACCGAAAAACGTGACGATTTTCTTTACATCTATAAAATTTCTATCAACGTCGATATAGAAGTTTCACTTCAAAAATACAACAAATGGTGTTACAGGTCTCATCATTTGTTTGAATTGGTTCATCTGTGAGCTTGAATAGGCGATACATAAACAAATCTCATAGGACACGTCATGTGTATAAATATACCTACAATTGCAAATTGAATAATGTGTTTGTGAAGTTGTAACAAAAACAAGTTTAGTAACCTCTGTTGTTGACGTTTACGGGGCCAGGTTTTTTTTTGGACAGGTATTAGAGTATAAATGATGAAACATCTTTCACAGATTAGGCATAAAAAGACGTTAGATCCTGTACTAAACATCGATTCAAACAAATCATAGCTATTATGTCTCAAAGTTAGATTTGTTTGATATACGTCGTCGGCACCAGGAAAAATCTGCGCGCTTAAAAGGCTATAGCACAAAAATATTGCAAAGAAGGCCGATGCATTCCAGGAACTGCATTGAAGCGAAGTATATAGGGTGGGCAATCCAACTATCTTTACCGGGGCCACGCAGTATTGTGACTTAAGTTGCTTATTGTTGAGCCGATATTCGGCTGCCGCCACCGAGTCGCACGGTGGGGCGTTGGCCTGTTGAGAATGTTTGCCGCTAACCTAAGTGGTCAATAATGATTTGTTATACAGTTTATACTAAGTATTTTCCTTAGTCCATGATAATACGAAAAGTATTATTTTTAAAATACTGCAACGCCTTGATTTAAAGATAACTAAGTTCTTTTTAATTCAAGATGTATTACCGTTGTTGCCTCTTGACGTAATTAAAACGGCTTCGCAAGCTAACTTCATAATGAGATTTAATCAGTGCACAGCAAGACAGTTACCATAGGTAGGTACTGGAAAGCGAATACGTTAAAGAACAGTTTCGCTTTTATGAACTCCTTCAATAGAAGCATATTCCTTAACTTTTAGTTGTGGTTTTCAAAGAGGGGAATAAATCATATCATGTTTATTTACTACTAGCTGACCCGCGCAACTTCGTTAGCGTCACATAAGATAGTTTTTTTTTAAAGTATCCTATTTTACTTCTAATACCTCCAAGAATATGTGTACAAAGTTACATGATTTTTGATGAAAGTTAAATAATTTTAAATACTGCCTCTGTGGCGCGGTGGGAGTGTATCCGACTGCTAAGCAAGAGGTCCTGGGTTCGATTCACGGGTCGGAACAAATATTTGTGTGATCCACAAATGTGTGTTTCGGAGTTTGGGTGTTTCCTATGTTTAATATGTATGTATTTAGAAATATATAAGTATGTTTATCAGTTATCTAGATCCCATAACACAAGCTAATATTAGCTTACTTTCGGCTAGATGGCGCTGTGTGAAAAGTGTCCTACAATATTTATTTATTTATATTTATTTTAGTTTTGAGCAGGATTATCAGAGTTTTTGATAATCATAAAACAATGTTTTTAAAACTTAATTCGTTCCGACAAAATACTGATCAGGTTTCAGTTATGATTACTATATCATCGGGCAACCAAGGATAAGTTGGGTACTCGCGGTTTATCTTTTTTACCGAGTCATTACTAATCCAAGACCTGGGGGCCAAGTTTACTATTTCAGTCGCGTCAGAAAAGAATAGTAATCGTCGCTCAATAGAAAGCCACCGGTACAATTATTTCGTAGTCTACTACATATTACAATCGTACTCCAATAGACTTCTATCGGTCGGCCGATGAGTTCTACTAACACGTACGCGCCAGTCAGTTGCATTTTTGATAGTCTACTAACATTTTGACAGCTAAAAACAGCGATTCTGGTTCTATTCTACGGCTTGTCAATAGTAGACTCTGCCCCCTGTATACATGTTTTAGCACAGTAATAACATAGCCTAGCTCCTCTCTACAGCTGGATGGGTGTTGAGCATTGATTCTACATTTGGACTGACATAGTGGTGGTCTAACAATTTGATGACTGTCAGTCAACTAAAGAGACTGCAAATTAATCCAAGTCTCGAATACAACTCCAACTCACAATACTTACGTGAAACGGCTAATCTAAAGTTAACGCAGTTTGTATTCTACTGAGATGGCAGAAATTCATTACTTATTTATTAACAAACATAAAGTTTGAACAACACAAAGTTTGTTTACAAGTTTGAAGTTTTTAAAAGACTTATTTTCTTCTTGATAATATTTGAATGATGCAGATTAGATTATCAAATCTTAATCTATATACCTATATATAAAGAAAGTCGTTTTAGTTACACTATTTATAACTAAACAACGGCGCTCAAGATTTGGCTGAAAATTGGTGGGGAGGTAGCTTAGAGCCAGGAGATGGACATAGGCTATATACTTTTTATCCCGGGAACAAGTTCCCGTGTGAAACGGGAACGGGAAATCTTCTCTACGCGGGCGAAGCAGCGGGCGTCAAGTAGTAATATTATAAATGCGAAAGTTTGTATGGATGTTTGATACTCTTTCACGTAAAACTACTGAAGATTTTAATGAAACTTTACCATTATATAGCTTATACATCAGAATAACACATAGGGTATTTTTTATCCCGGGAACAAGTTCCTGTGACAAACGGGAACGGGGCCATTTCTTTACGCGGGCGAATCCGCGGGCGTCAACTAGTATTATATAAAAAATTTATGTTATAGTGTTTAAGGATACGCTCCTCCGAAACAGCTGGATCGATTCTTATGTTTTTTTTTGTGTATATTCGGTAGGTTTGAAAATCGGTCGTAAACATTTTCAATCTTTTTTTTTTTGCAAAATTACTTTTGCCGGGTTAGCTAGTTCCCGTATCAATACCAGGCTTTTGGTGTAAACAGCCCTACTAATTATCTTCGAGACCTAAGCAACCTCACCTCACCTCACCTTACGGTCGAGGCAACGAAACACCCTTACGAGGCTTTGTGGTATGACAGCAGTCACTCCTTGAAAAAAAAAAACGCCTTAAAGAGTAAAAAAACCACCCTGCCGACAACTTCAACTTGTCGATGTAATTAGATTTCAGGACGAAGTTAAAAATACTTTACCTTGTGAAGTAATATCGAGACTGAGCAATCCCCGAGATGCGTAGGTGTTGCCTTGGGTTACCATTCTAGGGTAGCTTCTATTTATAGGCAAAAGGTAAACGTAACTTCATTCAGAAATAACTGTTTGCGTAATTAGGTTTATCACGAGGTTTATAAATTAGTTCGTCATTCAATTACTCGTCATCTAATCTTGTGTCGTTTCACGTATCAGTGGTAACGCGTGGGATGTAAATATAGGCTTAGTTTCTCATTCCGTGAATTTGCGTCATGCACTCGAAGCTGGTGACGTTGGCGATGCCTCATTATGCCTACTCGCTTCCATTACAATCGAAACAAATAACTGTATGTGATTACCAGACAAATTATGGCACGTTTTTGTTTAGAACGTATCTTTTGAGTCCTCCGATGCAAAACCGGCAATCTATTGAGCCATTTTAATGTTACCGATTTGACAAATTTCTATGAGTAATTAATAAATAAAGCAATAAAACTATTTTTTATATGAGACTGGGAGAAACCAATCTGATTGAAACCAAAATTGTTTTACTTATGTCAGAATCTTCAATATCAAAATTATCACACATCAATTGCCCGGCCCAACTCGCAAAAACAGAAATGTTTGTTTGTTCGACTGTTTTGAAGATTTCTACTAATGCTAGTTTTTAATTAAATCTATTTATAAACACAAAGTTCTTTTAAATAGGATTTAATAAAAGTTCCAAGACCATTTATAAATAGCCCTCATTATATTTCGGTCAAAGACTATAATTAAACTAACGAAAAGTTTATTACCATACACGTGCGAGCGTTTAAATAATTTTTTGAGATTATAATAAATGTGGATTTAGGTCTGTCTTATTATACGAGGGCGGCACTGAAAATTTCGGGAATCAAGGAAGTGACACAACATTACTATTTAAAAAGTAAAATTATGCTTTTCGAAGCATTCTCCGCGAAATTTGACACATTTTTCCATACGATGGAACCAATCATTGAAGCAACCATTCCACTCGGAAGTTGGGGTATCCAAAATGGCCGTTTTGTAGGCGTCCACAACTTCTTCAGGTGATGAAAATCTCTGACCACGCAATTTATTCTTTATTTTAGGGAAAGTATAGAAATCATTAGGGCTTAGGTCGGGACTGTACGGCGGATGGTCTAATAATTCTATGTTTTCTTGCTCTAAAAACTCTTTTGTTCTGTGCGCGGTGTGAGAACTCGTAATGTCGTGATGGAGGATGATGCGGCGGTTGCAGTTCTCTTTACGGAGTTCGGAAACGACCTGTGGCAAACAAATGCTAGCAAGAAAACGTTAATTCTGCATTAACCGTTCTTTGTCCCTCAAGAGGAATAGTCGCAACATGGGCGGTTTTGGAGACAAACGTCGCCACCATTTTTTTGCAACAATCCGTGAACGAACAATTTTTGTTGGCTTTAACTCATTTTCGAACACCAAAACTCGTGACTGGTTTTTTGTTTCGGGTTCGTACCCGTATATCCAGGATTCGTCACCTGATACGATGTTGTATACAACATTTGAGGATCCTGCGTGGAATCTTTCGAGAGATCTGACGCACCAAGTAACGCGAGCCGCTTTTTGCTCTTCACAGAGCGAATGCGGTATCCATCGGGAAAACAACCTTTTTACACCTAATTGTTCATGCAAGCTTATTTGTATTTGACTCATGCCAATGTCTAAAGTTGCCTGAATTTCGCGGTATGTCACATGTCGATCTTCCTCAATCAGCTTACGCACAGCATCAACGTATTCTTGGGTGACTGCAGTTTTTGGACGACCTTGACGGGATCATCACTGAGCTTGACACGTCCACGTTGAAATTCAGCAAACCAGCGATAAATTGTGGTTTTGGATGGGGCTTCATCACCAAATGCAGAAATCATCCGGTCAACACACTGTTTTTGTGTTAAACCACTTCGAAAGTCATAATAAATCATTGCTCTTGAATTTTCTCGAGTCAATTCCATTTTCTCAACGACTTAACAAGTTTGACAAAACCGAAAATCTTTTTTTTTAAATAAATAAATGGTATTCGATTTTTAAAACCAAGGAGTTTTCAATTAAAAAGATTTTAATATGACAGGAACAGTGGAAATGTTCCATTCCCGATACTTTTAGTGCAGCCCTCGTATTTCATAATGTCCTTTTTTTTGTGTCAGTTGGTAATATGGACATTGCTGCTAGTAAATGGAATAGCAACAGATAGTGATACATGATTTGATAAACGGTATCCAGAGATCGACTTTCACCAATTCACAATAGTTGCCATTGGAATAGGTCAGACTTTAAACATCCCACACGTCGTAAAATTAAAATCGACCTACTACACAAACCATTAATGGTTTCGGGGAACTAAAAAAATACCACAACCGGATAATATGCGGGCTGAGTACCAAGAATTACGAGGGGCTTATATGTGTAGTGGCGAATACCGACAACGACTTATCAGTTCCGATTAATGTTGACATATTACCTGTTTCAATATAATAATTATATGACTAGACTTGATTACACGGAAAGACTTGAAAGTTTGTAAACTAGGGCAACAGCACACTTGACAGTATGTGATAGCATTGCCATTACATTATAGCAGCTGGTGATTTCAAATGCGGGGAATCACCGCACCGAGACTTGCCTAATAATCATAAAGCAAAGCTTCAAGCACTTCTTGTATAAAACAGCTATTGATTTTTATGAAATATATTCACATTACACTACACCATTTTATACAGCGCCCTCTAGAGGACCTTCTTGGTACCAGCGTTGGGTGATTTGAATTGCTTCAGAGTCTAGCTAAACGCTCTACAGCTCTTAAAAAAATGCCGAGCGAAGCTTGGTACACAAAAATACTTACGGCTTAGTCGGCAACCAAAGCAACTAAAAAAGTGACAGGTTCTCAGGTCACGACCTGAGAATCTGTCATTAAAGCAGTTCCTAAATTGCTACCTAGCAACCGGATACATAAACTTTTTGTAAAGTTTTAAATAAAGCCATCTTTGGCTGTCTTTCCGTTAGCTGACCACCTGTTTCTATATAACACTTTCCGATTTCCATAGAAACAATATTCTTTTTTAAATGTTCTTTAATTTGTTAAAGCGGTGCATCATTCGAAAGTATTATGAACGGTTGCAAGCAGCAAGGCTGTCTCACTCATAAGTTGGGTAGTTCCGGTTAGAGTGTAAATTATCTGTGATGCACGAAATGCAGGCGCAATAACTTTCACGACTTTTATTTTTAATCTAAAAATATAACTACATTTTATTATCTTTAAAAAATCATTATTCTCTTACTCCTCCTCCTCGATTTTTTAAACGTCTGCAGTATGTGTCAAGTCTTCAAGAGGGGTCCGAAAAGCTTTTACAGGGCTGGCAGTATGAGTGTAGCACTAGGCTTTGGTGACCACTACCACATATATTGTTCGTACCACTTACCATTGTATTTATAAAAAATCTTCATAACTGCCGTCTGAAGAGAAAAATTGTTTGAGGTAATTACGGTTACGTAGCGGTCGTGACGATCCGGATCGAAACAACACCAAAATTTTGAACCCAGAGAGTCAGTATGCTTGGTGACATCAAGCATACTGACATTCTGAATAGTTCACACTACGAAAAACGCCTTTAAAGGGCACAATTTTGCAATACATCTTTTGATATTGTTTGTTGGACGAAAAGAGGTTTCTAGAAAAACTATAACTATACTGTTAGTTTTAAAGACTACTATCGATGATACCCCATTGTATAATAAATCTGTGGTCATTCTAAATGACGATAACGACATTAGAGAGGAGTTACTCTACAGAACTAGTACTACAAAAGCAGCCCTAGCTCGATTACTATTTATAGCATCCCATTCTCCTCAAAATGTAATACGCAAAGCTGAAGGTTAAGGAATTAAAAGTTAATAATTAGTGTGTTTAAAACCAAAAGTTTATCCTTTACCCTGGCGGGATTTTAATGGAGGTTTGCCTGGCCCACACATGACCTTTGACCGTTTAACCTGAACTGATCCATTATAAATGTTTTTGTATAACACTGACGTGGCCGTGTGTATAAGTTTTATCTTGCACCTGACGAAGAACATCAGCAGGTAAATCAAAGTGTCATCAATAACTAGTTAATGCCCGCGGCTCCACACGCGTAATGAAGCTTTCCCGTTTCCTGTCCATGCAATTTTTCTAATTTTTGTCTTCATACATACCTTAGAGTTCAAAGAATAAATTTAAAAACAAGTAACTCGCATTGGACCAGCCGTGTTTAAGTTTTAAGCTTAGCAACATAGATAATTCGTCAGAGGGTTACAATTTTGTAGGTAAACCTTAAATATAACAAAAATCCTAAGACATACATACATACATATTGTCACGCCTTTATCCCCGAAGGGGTAGGCAGAGGTATATTAAACGCCCACATTTCACCGTATGCATTTTTGTCCCACGTAACAGGTGGTGAGCCCATTGCCGTCCTATGGCAAAGAAAAGCAATTTTGAAATTTTAACTTATTCATTGTCTGCATTAAATCATAAGATAGTTGTTTACAAAAAAAACAACGTATAGCTAATATTATGGTCCAGTCATTAAGACATTAATACCTAATAGGATTTAACTGTAATCTATAAAACTGAAGAGTGTTTATTTGTTTGGTTGTAAGCGCTAATCTCAGGAACTATTCACTGGTCAGATTTGAAAAATTCTTTTTGTGTTGGATAGCCCATTTGTAGAGGGAGGCTATTGACTATATACCATCACGCCACTACCCTGGACAGCGGAGCAGTAATCTTAAATGTCGCCAAATGGGGCAAATGTTTATGCATTATTGTAGAACTAGCTGTCCCGCCCGGCTTCGCCCGAGGCATACTTCGAACCCCGTGGCACCCATCTAATCCCATCGTTTATTAATTTAACACTAAAGTATGAACATTTTCCAAATTAATAAACGACGGCGAGCGACGGGAGCGAATGGGCTCGATGGGAGTTCTAAACCTGTCATGGGAGTTAGCGCTAGTAAGAGATTAAAGTAGTATTTAGAAGACATCTAAACGACGCACTAGTTATCTGATAGTGTAATAATATGAATAATTTGAACGTAGATCAAAGTGAAAAAGATATTTGTAAATCATTTTTAAAAATCTATCATATTTCGCAATCCTACTTGCAGAAGAGATCTCACGGGAAAATATCTCGAGAACTTTTCCATCGGCTTTGTATTTCAGAAGAGTGACAAGGACAGACGTCTGTGTAATAATTTCGCTTGTAGCTTATGAATAGGTGCTACACGGATAAGGCTTTGTGAGAAATACTTTTTTCCGAGAACTAAGAGTGATTGACGACTTCCTACAACATTTTGGCATTATTTATGAATATTGGTCATAAAACATGATTTGGAATTGTATCATGGTAACTAAATAATATTTTCATTTTTCGAGATGACAGGAGGTTCAATTATATATTTTCAATGAAAGATCGATAAGCTCCAGGATCGTCCAGTGTAGGCTCCACAATGTTACTTTGGATATAATCTTATAAAATAAATAAGTTTGGTATGTTTTCTTGTTTACCCGTTAACCATAGGTTAAAAAGTGGAAACTTTCCTTATTCGACCTTGATTGGTTTTGGTAAATCCTCTAGTAATCATTATTCCAAAAATTCCATCCATGATTTACAAAAAACCTATTTTTCATAGTGATAGGTCAGTAGGTAAAGTATTATGCATTATTATTAGTATGTAGATTATTACCTACATCCGTTATTTCATTATTTATAGATACAAAAAGAAAACATAAAGGTTTTCTTTTTGAAGTGAAAACTTCTTTTAGCGCAGTACGCATATTTTTTAGATGGGACAAAATCTCTGGACTCGCGACACCGTTACGAGACGAAGCTATAGCGTGTGCATATATGCATGTACATATAGCAGACCGCGAACGCGTCTAGATTAATAAATTTAGTTTTCACTTCTTTCGGCACTCCCGGAGTGCAACCCGTAATTTTTTTTTCGTGATGTATCCTTGTGCATGCTATGCATGTATCCCTTATACGTATCCCTTCCATCTGTCTATGGCCGGTTGTACCGGGAGAGCCCTCGGAAGGATAGCTCCAGCCTAAATGTTACCATAGCAACTAAGAACCTATATGATTTATGTTTTAAATTTAACATAAATGTGCTTACGAAATACTAAACATGTTTTTTTTATTACAGGTATGTACTCATTGTCATCTAAGTAATGAATTCTTCAGATCCTCGATTCATCGTAAGTGTATATTTATACTATGTTGGTTATTTATACTTTTCAAAGGTTCTGCTTTCAATAAACCTTGCAAGTAAAAACCTTAAATGTTTCCCCATATAACTTGGCTAACTCTTGGCATATTCTCATGCTTTTAAATATGCTGACTATAAAATTTAATATGGAAATGATGTTTCAAAATAGACATAATCAGTAAACTTTTGAGTATCTTTAATATTCAAAGTTACAATTCACGAAGTGAACAATATCTTTGTGTACTAGTTCACTAAAAGTTTAGTATAAATATGTGTTCATATTGAAAAAATATATAGCCCAGTATCGAAGTTAAATGAAAACCCGATAGAAGGTATTTATTTTGTTTGATAGTCGCAGGTTGATAAACATAATCACCAGACAAAATAATAGCTGACGACAATCTGTTGCCATAACACTCACGGTATCGCGATATCGAAATTCCTTTAAGGATAATTCAGATAGTTTTACTATCTCAATGCCGCTATGATACAATAATAACATACCTAAATCATTGAAGAAGGTGACTCACTGATTTTTATCGTCTATCGACTAGCGCCGCTCCTTACCTCGGAACTCCGATATATATTGTTTAATCTTGTTGATTACAGAAGTACACTTGATATAATAACTAGGTGGCCCCCACGACTTGGCCCGGAGGCCGTGACATTCGAACTTCCGTCGCACCTATTTAAATCCCGTCGGTTATAAATTCTATAATACTGTATAAAAATCTGCCTAATTAGTCGACATTTATGATTACATCTCCAGGGTGCTTCAGGGTATTAGCGTGATGATATATAGCCTATATACTTCCTCGATAAATAGGATATCCAACACAAAAACAATTTTTCACATCCAATCAGTAGTTCCCGAGATTAGTTCAATCAACCAAACAAACAAATATACAATCAAACAGACAAACTCTTCAGCTTTATATATTTGTATAGAACTATAGATTACTAAGTGAATTAATAGCGTCTGTCTGTGTTGTTGCAAACAAATCCATCACTTCAATATGTTATTTGTCGTGTATACACATTTACACATTGTTGCTAATTATTTGCTGATTGCATTTTTTCTACTAAAATGACAGTAACATTACTCACTCGCGTAATGTAAAATCTATTATCACTATTAGTGATTATAGATTTTACTGTACACGAGAGTGAAGATGGTTACTTAACCATCTTCACTCTGTATCCCTTACGAGGTAGTCAGAAAGGACAGATCGCCAGGCTTCGCGATCCAGGCATACTTTTTTCGCTTACTGCAGATTTATATTTCATACAAACACTTCGGGTATCCGAGTACTTTTGACTTTTCCGATTTTGAGCAATCTTCTCACATTCCTTCTTTATTATATAAATCTCGGTCTGTCTATTTTTGCACAATATTTTTTTTTGTCAATTGTTCCTCACTCATTCGTTAATAATACGAATGAATCTACTTCAAACGTACTAGATCTTATTCATTCTGTTGGCATTGAAATATATATATACTAGTTGACGCCCGCGGCATTGCCCGCGTAGAGAAGTTTTCCCGTTCCCGTTTCCCACAGGAACTTGTTCCCGGGATAAAAAGTAGCCTATGTGTTATTCTAAAGTATATGCTATATTTTATTGTAAAGTTTCATTAAAATTCATTGTTGTTTTTACGTGAGTAACAAACATCCATTCTTACAAACTTTCGCATTTATAATATTAGTAGGATTTTTATAGATTTTAGTCATTGGGGTGCAGCAATGAATACAGTTACTACAGTTAGTTTCCCTCTTGTTTATGACCGTTACAGCAGTTGTATTTAACAGAATGGAATCCGAATTATGTTTTAATTAGCATTTTAGTTGTTTATGTTATATACCACTGACTTCCCAGAAGACTCCAGATTTCCAATACATCATACATAATGTCAATACACTAAAAGCTAAATCACGTAAATGGTGTCATATTAATATTATTTACTGCATATCTAAAATTATTCTCACTCTAACCTCTAACGGACGATGTGATAAAACAAACGATAGTTGATAACTGTTTTAAGGGTTTAAAGTACATTTTAAGAGTGTGATTTATTTTATACTAAATAATATCTTAATATGAGTTGTATAATTTCGATATTCCTATTCCAACTATTGATAATATCATATCTAGCAAACTAAGTCTGAGTCTAAAGCAACCAAGACGTAAGCAGTTCGTTGAAGACATCTTTCGTAATGACCTATGTATTTAAACGCACACAACGAGAAATTTTAATATTCGAACGATATAAACTGCTTTTATGAATGTATTGGGCTAGCCTCACTGAAAGTTTGACTGAATAAGATAAAGTTATTCTTCTTGCCGCATCAAAATGTACAATATATATTATGCTCTCACCTCTCAGACGATTCCGCGAGGCACAATTAGATGTTGTCGTCCATTTGCTTATAGATTGTCCTGAGGTAATAACAAGCTTAACCCACAAACACTGACTGAATTTACCGAATCCATAACGACGAGTCTTTGATTTGGTCATTATTCTGCTTTCGATCTTGACCATTCTATTCATTAAAAGCCACAAGTACATTTGGAGGGTGGCATTTGTGAAAGAGACTATTTTATTTTTTATATTATTCATATATCTACTTTCTTTGTTGTTCCTTCCTTTGACTGCCTCAGTGGCGCGGTGGGAGTGCATCCGACTGCTACGCAAGATGTCGTGGGTTCGATTCCCACCCAGGATAAAACTTTGTGTCAACAGCACGATGGTTTATTCTGTGTCTGGGTGTAATTTATCTATAATATGTATTTATTTAGAAATATATGAGTATGTTTATTAGTTATCTAGATTCCATAACACAAGCTAATATTGGCTTACTTTGGGCTAGATGACGCTGTGCGACAAGAGTCCCACAATATTAAAAAAAAAAAAATAAAAAAAAAAATACATAATTTATTGTAATCAGTTATTTATCATTCGAAAACAACTGTATTTAATCTGATTTAAAGCAGAAATCCATCGCAATCAGATCACCATTTAAAAATCTCCATAGTTCTATCCTTGAAAATTATAGACGTAGATGTACAAAGTACAAACTGTTTATGTCATTGTAATGATAAGAAAACAGATAGCAACACAATATCACTATATGCGCATACGTTAGTATTATCTTAGTTCGTTGCTACTTTGTTTCATATCATTATGCTGATGGTTTTATAACCGTGAAAAGTATTGCTTCCTTGTCACTTTCTCTTAGCCACTGCAAGCAATCGGGTTGTTTTTGACTGATAGCTATTTAGGTTCTTCTCTAACTAACCTGGTAGTAGGAAATTTGCTAAAATCCTTCTTTCAGTGTTTTTATTGGCATTTATATTCAAGTTACATTTTAGCAGGTTTGTATTCCGAAGATTATTTCTGCTGTAAACTAAAAAAAAAACTCTCGAATTCTAGTGAGTTGTCGCTGCCATTATTCTTAGAAGAAGAGAGTAAGGTGTGAGGTCCGAATTTATATTTTTAAACGAAATTGTTAAAAACAACAGCAATCCCAACTCTTGTACGGTACAATTCATTATATGTCTTGTACAATTTTCTATCAATTCATATGAAATTGCCTTTTTTTTTTCAGTAATACATAGACATATTTGTTTAATTAATAACGTTATTTTTATTAAATTAATATTTAAATTAATATTGGTTATACTATTATAACTGAGCATTTTTTGTGACTATACTACAGAGTTAACAAAAAAATATTAATTTTGCATATAAAGTCTTTCCTATAAATTTCTCAAGTAACAGAAACTAATGTATATAGAAAGTTATACATTTTTTTGGAAATATTTAATAATATTTACTTAATCATATTGTTCATTATTGTAATAAAGTACTTTAACCATATTTATGTTCTTACGGGTATGCACACGTACATTTAATATGGAGCGAGATAGTTTAAAAGGTAAATATAACTTTATTTAAGAATATTTTATTTTATAATGTTAGAAATGATACAACAAAAATAAACTTAGGCGCCAAAATTAATCTTATCATTCTTGGAAACTAGTTCATTGCTTATCTATCCGCCGACGACGTCAAGGAAAACCCTGCCAGGCAACAGGTTGATGATAAATGATAACAAATTATTTACTCAGTGATAAATAACACTAAACACGAAACTGATGTTGCAAACTTTGTTTACTTGATAAGAGAACGACTGCAATGCAATGTTCTCTAAAACGCAATTGGAAACACTATACGCCCTACATAACAAGCATTTACTGCCTTGGTGGCGTAAGTGGTAGTGGATACTGCCGCGCTGAGGTCTGGGGTACGATTCCCGGGTCGGAAATCACAAGGTAGAAGGGAAGTCTAAATGTTTGGCTATTGTAATAAAAAAAAATCTAATGAATTACAATCTTTCATTTACATTGAATCTTTCTGTCAGTCTGCATGTGATCATACCTTGCACATTAAATTAGACATTGATATCCGATTGAACTGAATTTTGGTGCACTTATAGTCGAATGATAATACAGTAAACTGCTAGTGAATTTCAATAGGCCCGGAAAGGAATGTCAGTATGGAACAAATAATTATAAGTAACTGAAAAAATAAAATAATTATATGTCATCTTTCAGAAGATAATTTTATCTCGAATAAAATATGATAATTATTCCATTTTGTTTAACACACTTACATGTTTGTAATGTAGTGGTGCTATGTTCAATTGGTGTATTGAACATAGCATCACTCAACCTACATTTGTGCTGTAAAATGGCTAGCATACAAACTTTAACTTATAAATACATTTAGAAAAGTACAGTGTTTGTTGTATAATGCAGAAAACAGATTCGAACCTCGTACTCGTTACACAATAGCAATGTTCGCATTCCTCTCTGCCACGATAAAATCAACGTTTCCGATCTCGTATCTATCTGTCCTCATAACAATGTAAACATTGAATATAGCTTGACGTTATACATCAAATCTCCCACATAAATTATATTATTAAGTAACAAGGTGTAGTGAAAACGGTGTCACGAAAGAAACAACGATGAAAATCTTGTGTTGTTTCGTAACTAAGGGTTGCATGTAAAATTTTCGTTACCAACCCTTATCTTGTACTGATATTGTTAACAAATTGCCCTGAGAAATTACTTGTCACCGACAATATTTAAACTGTTCGTTTTGACTTGCTTGCTGATTATTAAGCGCCAAATATTTTAATGTTTCCACATAAAATCATAATTAAAACCGCCACTTCATAAGTTGGCCAGCATATTTTAAACCAAATTGTGTAGTGTTTAGAACATTTTTGATAATTACGAGAGTAGCTAATATTGTTTTTAACAAGTATGAGTTAAAATGCAGACGACACGCTTATGGCCTCTGTTATAAAGGGAAATATACGAAAACAGTGATGCCTGGTGGTGGGACACCTGTCTCTATGAAACTGGTTTTGAGTGCCGCTCGCGACGCGACCGTGTGAATAGAAGTGTTGAATCTTCTCATATAGGTACCAAACTGGTTTCGATGAGAATGTTTTAATCAGCACGTTTTGGGGTTAGAATGTAAATAACTGTTGCACAAGTAATTGAGCTATTGTTGTGTTGTTTATACACCATTAATGCAGAGAATACAAAAATTACACTTGACATTGCAATAAATTAAATCTCATACCTTCTGACTACATACAATTTGTTCGAATGGAGTACTGAAACGGTGACTCAGGACGATAATCTCTGCAGCTGTACCCTTTCTATGAAAGCTGTGGCACATTTTATCCCTACTCGGTCATTATCAATCCAGAGCAGACGTGCAGAGTTTGACGTGACGAATTGGAGCGCATTCTGCAACTGATTACCACCTCTGCATTCCAGTTTATTTTATTTGATTTTGACAGGTAATGTGTAAAATTGTTGGTAAAAATAATTTCCTTACATAAATTAACAAAATCTCTCAATACCACATACCTATATACAGCATGACCTATTATAATATTGTAAGTCTCTTAAAAATATTTTGTTGATGAGTTATTTCCTGGTTTAGTTATAATTAATTTAAGTACGATCCAAAATACATAAAACTACTTACTAGGTGGTAGAATGTGAAAAGGTAATTTATTTTCCTGTTTCTTTTTACAACTTTTGTTAAACAGGATGAAATAATATACACTTGAATAAATCGGAAATACGTGATATTAATACTCAATATTTTTGCATTTATATCCCATTGCATTTTGCATTTGCATCCCATCCCAACCAAAAACATTTTATAAAATTACAGTGAATTGCACGTGCAGGTAAAATACATTTACCTATAACTTTGTCGGGAATCCCCCGATGCGGCGCCAATGTTGAACACGAGCAGCTTTAGCTAGGGTTGCCGTATACAAAATAATTCTGTCGTTTTAATTATTCTGATTTGTGAACCATCCATCAGTCAGTCATCAAGTCATCAGTATCAAGAGCCACATTGGGCTCAAGATAAAACTTAAAATTCACTATTCTAGTTTTACTCCACACTGTCATTGGTGACTCTAGCACAGTGTGACCAGCTTAGCTTAGCTCTACCATTTACAAAACTTATGGTTTCGGTCATGTATTTATTAAAATAAATATTAAGTACATACCTACTCTCTTTGATCGCGGCTAATTGTTATGGGCCTGAAATGCGATAGTCACTATACACAATTTCTTAAAAAAAATATTGTAAATAATATTATTATTCTCTATTTATTTATACAACATATCAATTACATTTTTAAATATATCTATAAAATAAAAAATACATTTAAAAATATAAAAAATAGTGACCCACCGGTATCGGGTACAGGGACCAAGCTACCGGTGGTTAGGGCTCCAGAGAAAGGAATTTCCTCACAATACGTGCCGTGTCGAGAAGAACTGCTTTCTGTATCAGGCCCTTGATCCAGCTGTTTAACGCGAGCCTTTGTAGGTGTTGGTCAAGGCTCTTGGCTATAAGTCCATGGACAGATATGACTATCGGTACAATGATCGCTGAATCCACACCCCACACGTCGACAACCTCATGAGCCAAGTCTAAATATTTCTTTTGTTTGTCTACCTCGGCTTTCATGAGGTTCTCGTCATGAGGTATGGTGATGTCAACAATAATTGCACGGCGTTCTAATCGATCTATTACCACTATGTCAGGCTTATTGGCGACAATAGTCCTGTCCGTGATAATAGATCGATCCCAGTATAATGTGACATGACCATTTTCGAGAACTGGGTCGGGCACATATCTATAGTATGGTACCTCTACATCAACAAGATTGTACTTAAGAGCAAGTTGCTGGTGAATGATCTTGGCTACTTGGTTGTGTCGATGCAAATACTCACCGTTTGCAAGACTCGAACAACCAGAAATAATATGCCTAAGGGATTCTCCGGGACGATGACATGCCCGACAGATGTCTACCGTACCATCCTTCAGGATATACTTCCTGTAGTTCTTTGTCATTACAACTTCGTCAGTAATTGCAAAAACAAACCCTTCAGTCTCTCCAAAGAGATCACCAAATCGTAGCCAAGATACTGATGCATTGAAGTCTATATCAGGCCTGTGTAAGGCCTGATAAAAACGACCATGCAGCTCCTTACTCTTCCATACCTCCTTGCGATCAGTAACACCAAGTACTATAGGTTTATGCCAATTCTCTTTAGCCAACGAGAGCGGGGTATGTCCATTATCCACTGCAACCACATCGCGATGCAACCTCGTGTCAGCATTGAGAAAATATTCTTGTTTTTATATTTTTTTATTTATTATTATGTTTATTAAGTGACTAATATTATGAATCAGATATTTCCAAGAATTAAGAAGAACCTAATCACACCTTATTGCGCCTAATATTGACTTCTTTTTTATTTCTAAAGAATGACGATTCTTTTAACAATCGTTTTCTGAGTTCATGCTGTATATTTCACCGCCTAAATTTTTAAAATCTTCGCACTAGATCGCTACTATGAGCTCTTTTTGAATTAAATAGAATATTAAACAGAATTAGTGAAAGAGTTACCAAACACTCCAATAAAAAGCTTGTTTAAATTATAAGTGAATCATAAAATGTTATTTTCGTTTTATTAATTTCAAACAAAAATGCCAATTTATTGCTTTTAAAAAGTTTATTTCACGACAATGTTCCAAGAAAAAATATTATAGTGATAGAATCTCGCTTCCGATGACTAAACCACACAGGTGGTGCATTCTGTGGAAAGGATCTAATAATATATATGACTGCCACTGTGGCGAGGTGGGAGTGTATCTGACTGCTACGTAAGAGGTCGTGGGTTCGATTTCCACCTAGGATAAAACTTTGTGTATATTTTTTTCTATAATATGTATGTATTTAGAAATATATAACTATGTTTATTAGTTATCTGGTTACCATAGTACAAGTTCAGCTTAGTTGGAATCAGATGGCGATGTGTGAGTTGTCCTAACGAAATTAAGAAGGAAAAAAAATTCTTTATTTCTATCTAAGTCGTAAATTATATTAATCACTGACACGTCCTAGGCTACCCTTAGAAGTCTTTTCGTAGTGTTTACACTTGTTTGCGACATGTATAATGTAATTGTGACAAAAAACCTTGGTTATGGTAATTTTCATGATTGTGCTATTTATAGCCCTTCCAAAATAAACGTAGGTAATTGTTTCGAATTACATTTAAAAGTGAAATAATCACCTTATCGTGCAAGACGGTATTTACGATTGAGTAACCTTGTGGCTACAAAGCGTAAATTGATGCAAGGGCTATAACAAAAACATAAACGTTTATCAACCAATGTCCAAAATCTGGTTATAATTTATTCAAAGTCATTTCCACAATTACTTAAAGAAACATTTACATTTGAAGCGATTTATGCTAGTCAATCTGGTTGCAATACAACTACAGCAAATTGTGTCACGTCTGGAGCCCTGCATTTTGTTTTATTTTCTCTTTTTAATGACTTCCCTAATCTCGGACCTCTCACTTTGACAAACACAAGATGCTATGTTCGTAAAGATGTTGCGTAGTAACAGCCGGTTGATGTATTTTGTTATTGATTCGGTCCACAATTTTGACATGATGTTTTTTTTTGTTGAGGGCTTTCTGTTTTATATATTTATGTTTAAAACCTTTCGAAAAGGCGTGATATATTCGTAGACAGCAAATTGTGGGTTAGGCTACGATGGGACGGACATAAAACTAAGCGTCAAAGTAGATAAGATCAAAAATTCTTTCGAAACAGTGCATATAATAATTATACGTGACAAAAATATTGTTATAAAATATAATTACTTATCCTTTGTTTGAAAGTCATTATTAAGATAATTATTGACAAGCCGTTCTTCTAAGATTGCTGCCATGGTAACAATCGCTCACATAGCATTTTAATAACATTCGCACAGTAGGTACCTTTCTTAAAGCGTAGAACCTCCCACAAGTTGGTGGGAGGCGGGTCGTTGTCATTAAAATGTGTTTTGTGTCTATTTTTTGACATTGTTTTTATTACTATCAACAAACAGAGATGAGATACTGATTGTATAGACGATTATAAATAAGAACAATGGAATAAAAAGAGACGAGCTGATTTAATACATCATTATGCGCGAGTGCTGCACCTCTGGTGAACGTCCATAGGCTCAGTGACCACATTCCATCAGGTGGGCCGCTAGTACGATTGTATGCCATCTCAGTGGTATAAAAAAATAAGTGAGATATACATGATTACAATACTTTCACGTCACAACACGTACGATAACTAAAGTACTACAACCGTGAATACTCGTAATGCAAACTGCGCCATAGTTTCCCATCAAAAAGGGCGAAGGATGTTCTAACTAACTAAACTAACTATCTTCACGCTATATCCCTCCTGAAATTGTCAGAGAGGACAGAACGCCGGATTTCGCGATCCATGCATACTTCTTTAGCTTCTTGCAGATTCATCAATCGCTTCATACATGCACGTCTGGGTATCCGAGTACATTTGACATTTCCGATTTTGAGCAACCTGCTCACGTGGTCTACATTTTATGTAAGTCTCGGCCTACCCTAACTCCTTCTTCCCTCTACTTTCGCACAATATATCTTCTTCGTAAATCGTTCCTTACTCATTCTAATTTCATTTGTTTTAAATATTTAGGTATATCTAAATGACAAGCGACCTCAATCTAAAAAATCCTTTTACCAGGTACACCTAATGTCTGACGGACGAGACAACGATGCATGCCCCGAGATGTGTAAATGCGTAGTTTTACGCTAAAATATTTTTTGTTATGTTGAGATACGATAAATTTCTAGCATAGTATTGTTTATCATTACCGAATTAGGGTATCATGACACGGTTTTCTGTTATTCGATATTCGTATCATACTAGGGCTTCTCTCTATTTAGTCTTGGTGTTAAGTATCGCGGTCGTTAATTGGTAAAAAAGAGGACATTAGATTGCCGCACATGTAGGTTGATGTCCATATTATATTATTTAGTTTGTAGCAGTACCTATTTTACGTGTATCTATTCTATTTTACAGTTACGAATACATTTTTTACGTGTTAAGCATATTCTAGAGCAACTTCAAAATTAATGCTTAATGTCAAAGTCAACGCCGAATTACAAATATTAGTCTATAAACATATTATTTACTTACAGCATATTCACAAGAATGAACACGCTGTCTACAGCGAAAACGAGCTGTGCGATGATAGAAAGTTAAATTTTGTATTTTTTTTTTGTGTCGAATGAAATCAAAATCCCTCCAAAAAGTATGTTTATATATGACATAGTATGTGAACTAGCTATCATATAGTAATATATTAGTTCCATAGAAACATAAAGGCAATATAATACGGGTCAGTATATCTAGCTATTCAAATGACATGTGTGGCAACTCTACGTCAACAACGGCCATTGCCGGTCCGCCTGCCTAGTAAGCAAACACTCGCCACCCGACCTAAATTGGCCCTCGCTTGTCTAACTCCCCAGTATTCATCGCACATTCCACGTGACTAGCAACAAATGACCTTTCTCGCACGGAATTAGAAGTTAAGTATTTATCTATCACGCCTTATCCCCAAAAGGGTGGCAGAGGCATACATATTGTATGCCCACTTTGCACCATGTGTATTCCTGTCCCAGGTGAGCCCATTGCCATGTTGAAATAGACAAACGCAGGTTGTGGCTACCTGCTGTTAAAGTTTTTCAAGCCGCCCAGGCCTTCAACATGACTTAACGCCATGTTACTAGCAACCGGGACCAACGGCTCAACGTGCCTTATGAAGCAAGCAAACGCTCGCAAATGTAAATGCCACAAAGTGGTCACCCATCCGAGGACCAGCCATAGTGAAAGTTGCGTAACTCAATGATAGTTTACAGAACACTGAGTCCGCGGGGCCACGAGCGCTTCCTGTTACGTCCTAAGTAAGTGTAAGTAAGTTAAGTAGACCTTTAAATGTGTACACACATAATTTATTTTATCGTCCGCAAATCCTTACAAATCTACTAAGATACGCCACCGATCGCCAGACGAATACGTCTAGCTCAAGGCGCCCTGGGAACTCCTCGAAATGCTGTCCCAGGGTACTCGGTAGATTAATTTGTGTTTTAATTTTCGAAGTTTTAGGGCCGTATTCCAGAACGATACTCAATCGACGCTTGAGGCTAGTTTTTGCCTTATAAATATTACTCTCTTCAAGTGTTTCTTGAGTATTGATAAACGTTCTGGGGTACGGCCCTTAATATGCTTTGTTGTGAACCATATGTACAAAGGTTGATACTTCCTATTCTAGGTGTTTTTGTTAGTAATTGTTACTGTATCGACTAAGCTTTTCATATATACTTTTCCAGTGTATTTATCCTCTAGCGGCACTTGTTATAGAACATAACATATATTATGTCACGAAGGCAGTGAATAATTTGATTTATGTTCTAAATTGCATTACATACATACATTTTGTTACGCTTTTATCCCCGAAGGGGTAGGCAGAGGCGTAATATACGCCCACATTTCACCGTATGCTTTTTTGTCCCACGTAACAGGTGGTGACCCATTGCCGTGCTAAATTGCATTAATGTTATAAAATAAAGTACTTTTACGAAGCATTGCCACAGTAGGTATATTTGATGTAAAAACACACCTATTCGGGCTCACAAACAATTCGCTGTTTTCTATTAATACATAAACAGGATATATTAATAGTGCATTGACATCAGGACACACAGGTGTCAGATTTCAACGTTATAGTGCATTACAATCGTTACTTATTAAACCCACTATTTATTTCCATTAAAATTATATATAAATATAAATATATATATATATATATATATTCCAATAAGTAATTAATAAATTCTTCAAAAATATGTAATTATGATTTTTTTACTGGCCATGATTACATTGCTCAGGAACGTATCTACTGTGGTAAGCAGCTACGAACATAAATATAAAACTGTGGTGTGACAAAATTCAATGCCGTTTTCTGACGATCATTCATTTGGATGGGAACATTCTTCACGTTTCTATATTCACAACATTTTATGTGGAGAATATAAAATTTATCATTGGCTACATGTAAGCTATTCGTTTAGATAACAGCGGTTTTATCGGTGTTTCGTCCATGACGCGTCTCTGTCACTAGGCAGGCGCTCCGCTCGGCGTCCTTGACTCATTCAGGTCGTTGACGCCGGCGCCGCAGGGGACGCCTTCGGTACTCGGCCCTACATTATGCACACGCGACTGCCTCGGCTCCCTTCTGATCGTTGAAGACGTGTTTTGGCACCGCAGACACGCGTCGCACACGCGGCTCGTGGAGGGTTATTGTACACTAAAAAATACCCGCGCTTTTCCATTGCGCTTTTATTCATCTACAGTTATATTTAGAAAAAATCTTTTAGGCCTTGTATCTATAGGGGAAGGTGAATCTCTAAAGTTGGGCATAAATTGACAAGGTTAACGGTTATCTGAAAAAGTGATCTCAAAAAGTTCTCTCCTAAGGTTTACAACTAGTTTCTGATCTGTTAGCCGCGAATGGGTATCGTGTGATTTAATCGTATCTATTCTTTATCTTACAGTTTGCTCTAGTGCTAATTTGGATGAAGCCCGTAAGGGACATAGAACATCTGTAAAAAATAGCACTAGCCACTCAATACCGGTTTCGCAGAACGACAAATATAATCATATATCACAATCGTTTACCTATATCTTCAGGATTATAATTTGACATTGTATTGACTTACGAGTATATGACTATGATGATTGTTTTGACATGGATTGGAATTATTTTTCTACAATTGCTTGACATTAAAATATTTAGTTATGATAATATTGTTGACATTATTAGAATCGATTATTTCTTGTTTTTGGTTATATACTCATTGCATTCTGATTTAATTATTTATGCTTAGTGATCAGTATTTTGAAAATGGATGCATGTATCATAGAAATTATTAACAGTATCGAATTATGTAATGATAGATGTGTCTAAGAAATAAATTATAAAATTCAATACACACGGAAAAGAACATCATATCAATCACAAATCATCATCAATCCTTTGAACCTCGTGTGCTATTTGACCTTAAGTAGTAAAATGTTAAAGCAGCTTAGATAAGCGCCAATAGAAGACCTATTTTTTCTAAGCAACAATGACCAGATTATGTAATTCTACTGGGTACAAGATAGAAATATTTAATGAAATTGAAACTGTGAATTTCATATGTTAGGTACTAATCATATAAAAGATACTCATAAACAAAAATACAAAGTCACCTCTAATGTCTGTTCATTGACGTTTATGGACATAGACAAGGATTTCCCGAAGCGAACCTCATCCCAGAGGAAATTAGCTTCTTATGTTTCACGCGTTTCCACTGCCGCCGGCGGACAATTGAATCTTCGTAAAGCAAATTGATTTATTTTTGCGATACTGATTACCTGATGCAATTTTCTTATCTTTGATTGTCTGATCTCATAGATGTTAATCAAAACTTGCTTAGTTAGGTTTGTTGATTTTGATAGGGATTTTGTGGTTTAATCACCTACTTATAAATCACTAGTTGACGACTTCGCCCGCGTAGGTAAGTTTTCCCATCCTCGTTTCCCACAGAAAATTCTAAATTATATGGTTTTTTTATAAATAATGTGATTACTTATGAATGGTAAAAACAAAGGTTTTATACACCTATTACTTCATAATAATGGTGTATCTCCGTTTCGGCCTAAACTTGAAAATTTCACAATTTTTACACGATAATTTAGTTTTATTATAATTAAATTTTTCGATTAAACTACTAAAGCTATTGAAACTTAAACTTCACAGCTACATTTTTTTTTACTAATGTTATAAAGACGAAAGATTTGTAAGTTTGTTTGTTAAATAAATTAGCTCAGAAACTACTGGGCCGATTTTAAAAATTCTTTCACAATTAGAAAATTACATTCTAACATAGGCTATATTGAATTTTCAGAACCTTAAGGGATCCGCACGAAATCTCGAATAGGAAAACTGCACTACGCGGGCGAAGCTGGGCATTAGCTAGTTTGGAATATCTATGTATTATAATATCCAACATCCAAAGAGATAGACCACATCCTTCGAAGTCATTCTCGATTGTTTTCAAATATAACTGACATTTGATCAATGCATGTAACCGTAATGGTGTGTAGGTACTTACTTACCTTATTTTATGGTTCATAGACATTTTTTTATATCGTGACCCATCTCAAAATGTCAGAATAATCATACGATAATCGATTCAGCGCGCATGTTACGTGTTTCAGGGACCCCCATAAAGCTGTTTCCGCACTGCGCCTATTATAACTGTTTTACGACTGCCGACTATGTATCCTTGGCGCATGCACGTATAATTTCCTTGGATGGTTTTCGAATAAACCCAATGTCTGGATGCTAAATAGAATCACTGTCGTTTTATAGGGGTTATATTCGAGGTAATGCAGCCTGCACCCGACCCCTGACTAGGAAATGCATTAATACCGTCATATCTAATGAATGCTGTATCCCTGACGGGGTATTCAGTGAGGACAGATCGCCAGGCTTCGCGATCCATGCATACTTCTTTCGCTTCTTCATGATTCATCAATCGCTTCATACACGCATGTCTGGGTATCCGAGTACTTTTGTCTTTTCCGTTTTTATGCAATAGGCTAACGTGGTCTTTATGCCAGTTCACTAAAAAAAATAACTTGTGAAACAATGCCTTAGATATAAATAAGAGTGTCAAAATCTATCGTGAAAATTTATCAACACATAACTTTATCTCTCTTGAATTGTAAATAAAATATTACACTATGATATTGTAAATGCTAGAACGTGAGGTCGGAAGGCATTCATTTCAATATTTACCTACAAGACGTCTAGTAATTTGGTTGTTGATGACCTACTGTTGATATTCGGTATTACATTTTTTTTTTAGTATGAAAGTTACCGTTTTAGAAATTGTTTTGTTTATAATAATATTTTTTTCTCAAAATACACCAATTTGTTCACGTACAATATATAAACATACGTAGATTTGAGGGCGAAGAAAGTTGAATGACTATTTCTGGAATGCGTGTTCGGGAAGGTCTGTTATACAATCACGAAACAAAACTGTAGGGATTACGCACGTTGCATTAGCATATAATGGTGTTATTTGCATTCGGCCCCTGAGGCTTATTTTAACCCGTTTATTTTTCAGAATTTCAACTCGTTCACTACTGCACTGTAATTTATGCAAAATACCGCAAATGATTGGACGGCGGCGGACCCCTTTTTAAGTCGCCTCGTTTATAGTTTGACCGCAATATGTAACGACTTGACGAATTATGTTGTTACGTGGGCAATTTTGGAACTTGACATGTAAAATATATATCTATTTTTTATTTTTCAAGCCATTTTGTGCCGAGCACATTTTCAGGAAGTCTACAACGGTCATTTTAAGTTCTGGATAATCAACGTGTTCGGATTTAAATGCGGCGTATTTCTTTTTGATCGAAAATCATTTAACACAGCCACTTATGCACTAATGGCAATTTTGACCTACACGGAAATGACCGTGTTTTTTTTTGCGTGTGCTTGGATATCTATTATGCTCTTTATAGTACGCCAGGAAATTCATTTTTAGCCATTAAGATTGTAAATGAATTTAGTTTGCGTTTTATCAAAAAGTTTATTATTATTGTCATAGCTTTCAAATTCAGCTATTACAACGATTTAAGATTTAATCTCATGAATGACGAGTATATTGTTACAACAAATTGCTTTGAAATCTTTAAGGTTGGTATAGATTTAATCAAACATCAAACAAGTAGTAGTGCACACAGTTTTGTATGAATCCGACGCTATTTCAAATGTCCTAGATGGTGCCCCTCATCTCATGTGCTCGACTGGGCTGGTAAAGAATTTCAATAAGTTGTTTTCATTTGCAAATTGCGCGCCACAGCGACACCTAATGGAATAGGAATCTAGGAGACCGCGTGCCGGCCGTCAGCACCAGTCCCGCTTATTGCGAAATAATTCCTCGTTTACGCATTCAATGATTTTTAAAATCTATAATTATTTAAAATCTAAAGAAAATTGACAATAATTCTGAAATACCGTCAAGGTCCTCATCCCTTACAGCCGAAATACAATTGAAGAAAACTGCCTCATCTATTTCAATCAGAACGAGTAAATTGTGACAAACTTTTTGAAACTAAGCACATCATTCGACTAAGATCATCATCATCGCAGTCTATAAGAGTTGATTAAGAGTTTGTTTCTCGTTTAAGTCTTTAGAACTGTTATATACCGAATGGTTAGACAGGTCCCACAAAATCGCATTTTCGATGATCTGTAGGATAACTGTGGATTAGAATTTACAAATAAATAAATATCGTTGGGACAACTCACACAACGCCATCTGATTCCAAACTAAGCAGAGCTTGTACCATGGTAACCAGATAACTGATAAACATACTTATATATATTATAGATAAATAACAACCAGACACAGAATAAACCATCATGCTCATCACACAAAGTTTTATCCTGGGTGGGAATCGAACCCACGACCTCTTGCGCAGCAGTCGGATACACTCCCACCGCGCCACAGAGGCAGTCAAAATTAATTATACCCATTAGAAATATCTGACGGCTAGCATTTTTTGAAAGTCGAAATTATTAAAGTCGATAATATCAATAACTGGGAATGTACCTAGAGACAATTACAATATCAACAATTTTTAGTTTTTAATGAATAAGCAAAAACATTTACAACCTTCCATTATTCGTATTAGCTTAGAAAACAAGAGACTTTGATAATAAATCCCTTTGAAAAGCTTAAGAATCCCGTTCGTATAAATGTCTCGCAAAACCAAATGTACTCGCGTATTCAGGGACCTTTTCGTATTTATTTCACGCCGCATATATATTCTGAAAAAGTTTTTCTTAAATCGACCTACGCATCTCGAAGAGATCGGCGTAGGTAGAAACGTAAAACACACTTTGAAATGAAAGTCAGTGGGTAGAGTTGTCGAGATTATTTTGAATACAGAGTCTCAAAGGCCAGTTATTTTATACAGTTTAATCTCCCCGCTAGCACAGGAGTAAATAATCACTGCCTGCGTGCCTGCCATTTTCTATCATTTACGAGCATTTCCGCGGCGTCCTTAAGAAGGAACATAAAACTGTTCCCGGGTACTAGGAATGTCCTTAAGCCAAGGCTCAATGTGCAGGCGCCGAGCGGCTTGAAAAATTAGAACAGCTGGTATCCGTGTCTGTTTCTAGCCGACAATAATAAGGTCGGCAGCACAAGTGTAATATCTCTGTTGTTGCAAATGTGTATAGCCTACGGTGACGACTTTCCATAATATGGACGGTATACTTGTCTGCCCTTTTAGTAGCATAAAATTATATTTTGAGTTCGAGGTTAGCTTTTGTTGTTTTATTTCCCAACTTTGCACATTATTCGTAATATAAGCTTACTTTGGCTAATATTATTAGCTTACTTGCTTACATTAGGCTAGATGGCGCTGTGTGAAAAGTGTCCCACAATATTTATATATTTATTTATGTCTGTAATGTTGTGCCACTATTATTTGTATGTTATCCTTTACGACAACCATTTCTTCAAACTTTATGTTGTCATTCATAAAAATGGTAACGCCAGTCTTTCTCCAAATTTTACTAAATACAACTGCAAATCACAAACCATAAAAATACAAATTGAGTTTGTGATTTAGGACCCCCAGGAACAGGCTGCTCGCCCAGCATTTCACACCCCTGAATACAACATATACTGCAATTTAATTTCAATTTAATGCAATATAAATAAAAAACGTTTTATTGTGAATTCACCGAAAGTCATTGTGAGAGCAAAATTCCTTACGTGCTGCTGATTATTTGACTATCGTCGTCGCATTATAGAAAACTGTAACGGTATTCCTCGTGCCAAGGAACGCGGAAGTATATTTTCTAATAAAGCGTGCAATAAACGTGTACTCGTGACCGCCGTCAATGAGTTTCCTTGGCTGTGGTGGACACATTCCAACTAACCATTCATAAGATATGTATCTTGTATCTCCTACCTTTAGATAAAGATTTAATTTTACTTATTTATTGAATCGCTTTGTTTAGTCTGCTAGAAAGGTAGAGAAAATACATGCACTAAAGCACAAGGGTCTTAGAACAGCAGAATTCTTTTCCATACCTTTACTACTGATGTGATAAACTTAATATAGGATGACCTTATTTGTTGCTCTTTTTCTGCGAATAACTACAATATTGAAAATATTAACTGGGAAAGTCAAAGACACCTTTTTCTCTTTTTCATCTTAAAATGTATTCTCAGGTGTTTCCAAACCCTACCTGAGGTTTGAAGTTATCTAGATTGTTGTTGTTATCTAGATAATAACCTATAAATACTCGATTGGTCTCGATAAATCTCGATTGATTCCTTGCTCCAACCTTTTTACTCAACACAAAGTATGCCAGTATGGTAAGTTTTCTTTTTTTATTCACGGTTCATATCGTTTGCGCTATCTACATTATTATGAGATTGTGTACCTTCTACGTGTAGCAACGAAGAGTCAAGATACCTTAACTGACTCACTGACTTAGGTGATTATTACAGCAAATCGTCACTTTTGAAAATGCATTTGTCTTTAAGTTACCCTCCATATTCGACTGTTCCCTAGAAATTTATTCCTTAAAAGGCCTTACTTCAAACCCTGACACTGAATCCTGTTTCCTTAACATTGGTGTCATTGAACATGATCAATGTTTTTGTTTCAACAGCAAACTACTATTTGAATGTTTGTCTGTAATTTACATCACTTTTCTCTGTAAGCATACATTATATTAGTAGTCGGAATTTCACAAACTAAATATAACATAAGTTCTCATTTCAATTAGTTCCTCTTAGTTGCTATTTCAATCAAGTAATTATACTGTGCTATTTAATGATGGATTGAAAGGAATATTTATGTAAGAGTTAATGAAGTTGTCATTTGTATATTCAATTGTAGTTATATTAATTCTTTTGAATCATAGAGTCGATATGTGATTAAAAAACCCGTGAAAGCTATATTCTTCATTTTCTTCAAACGAACAATTCAAATCAGTTGAGAATTCAATCCAAGTGTCGACATAAATTATCCGGCAGGTGTATTCTCCTCGAAATGAAAATAAATAAAACTGATTGAGCTCCAAACGACGAAATTTACAATAACAACTCCATGTTTTACGTCTTTCATGCACAACCACCAGCTAAAACTTTTTGGTATTAAAACCACAAATTATCATGAGAATTAACCAATTTAAGTGTTTTATTTTACAAGCCAAACATACATTAAATTTTCCTTTTAGGTTCTAAAAACGACGCCTCTTTTACGAATCATATTATTAAACCCTAAACCAGATGAGATGTGTTGAACGTCCCTCGTTGCGTACCTTTATTTATATTTAGTGCCTTTATTTATTCCCGTTTCGGCTTATGCTAATGGCCCGAAACGGGATGTAGGTAGACAGAAATAGCATCTTGTTTGTACGACCCCTATATCTACTCTGATGAGCACACAATCGACTTGTCGACACGTAACTCTTGTTGAAACAATATAAAATTGAATCAAAGATGTTCTTTGCGTTGTTTTCAAATTTTCCTTATGTTGCGAAGGGTATTGGTTTTTTTACATGTTCAAAATAGGAAAATTATGTTTAATCTCAGTACTTATCACATTGTGCTGACTGTATGTTCTATGAACATAATACTTTTAAATTTAAATTATAAAGTGGTAAAATGTTTCAGTCACAAGCAGGACTCGAATCAGCGTCTTCTGGTTCAACGCACCGGTAAGTGCCGGTCAATGGCGCCTAACGTCGCCTTAAGACGTAAAGAGGTGGATTAATTCGTTAGTTTGAAGCAGATCAATCAAAATTAATCAAATTTAGAAAAAAATAACATATTAATGCGAGTGCAGTTCGCCTCGCAAGAAATAGAGAAGAATACTCGAAATTGACTGCCAACCATCGTTAATCGGAGAGGCAACTTAGAAGAAGCATACTAATTGCTTTTCAATATTGTTTCTAATAATACTTTTATTTTAGACGCTGTCTCTTAGGGAAACTATTACAAGTTCTCTTGATGCAACAACGGGAACAGTCGGAAGAGACGATTGCGTGACATTTACAACTATAGCTAATTCACGCTCGTTGGTTGCGGTTGTTACAGGAACAGAACTATATCGAGTGTACTTCGCTTGAATTTCTCTTGTCTGCATCTGATTTGAGCCGATGCAACTTTCGCTCCAGACACGATCTGGTTTTAACGACATTATGTCGCGACTGTATTTCTTCCTTTCCTGGTACACATTTTTCTTTTACCATTGTTTTTGATTTGCCTCAATTATTTAATGATTTAACACGAATTATGGTCTTCTTAAAACATTCTTGTTTGTGTTTGTTTCCCTTGATTGATTTAACGTTTGATAGACCTATATTTGTCAGTGTCAATTAAAGTAGTCATACTTTCATTGCTACTTATCGGTTAAAAACGTTTAATAAATCTTTGATTTAATTTTCAAATACCTCTTTATGTTATTTAGTCCGAGATTACCAGAACTTTAATTGGTCGTGCTAATTAGTGTCTAGCACATAAGACCTTTTAGTTCGTTGGTATGGTCACGTCTTGCGGCAACCGCCGGGCTACGTAGGTAACAAATGTCTGGCCATGTCAGCCCCGCCGGGTCCCGGTAAGAGGGGAAGACCCAAGAAGTGCGAAGTGGAGGAGAAAATGTAGGAAAGCGGACCCCGGGCGTCGCGAGACGCAACTGGGACAGACGCTCAGATGATGATGACATAAGACCTTTTAGCCTTTTTGTTACCACCTCACTAAAAAGGCAATGGGTTCAAAATTTCTTCCAAATTTAACATCTAAAATAGACACATTTTATTAAAATTATTCAGCCCTTTAGACCCACCCCAGTTCCGTGCTTCGGAAGGTACGTTAAGCCGTTGGTCGCGGTTGCCAAAAAAATGGCAGTCGTTAAGCCAAGTTGAAGGCCTTGTGGGCGGCTTAAAAATTTCAACAGCAGGTCGCCGCAGCCTGTGCCTGTCCATTTCAACACGGCAATGGGCTCATCACCTGTTACGTGGGACAAAAATGCATACGGTGAAATGTGGGCGTTTAATATGCCTCTGCTTACCCGTTCGGGGATAAAAGCGTGACATTATATATGTATGTATATAACATACATACATATTGTCACGCTTTTATCCCCAGAGGGGTTATATCTTCAACTGTTATTTAATCGATCTAGAATTCTATCATCAGTAACGTCAGTTGTTACTCACGTTTGATATTGTCCTAAAGTACGAACGTAAACAGCCAGTGTCGTTTCTCACTAGTTAAACTTAAGATAAAGGGAAAGATTTTTCTCATTGTTATACAAAACATCTTTCTAGAAAGGGCTTTCCTCTCCAGAATGTTGTACAAACAATATTTTCTGTTATACTTCGTCTAAGAAGAAGCTGTTTGTTTAAATTTCCTTAATTTTATCTTTGCACTAATATTCTTGACTTAGAAATTATTATCCTTTCTTCACTTTTTCTAATTGATTCATAATGAATGTCTACTTCCTGTGTGTAGATAATGTAAGGAATAATAAACTTAAAGGCCGTCGTTACGGCTCATAAGTTTGACGGCGAACTAACCGAGTCTTAATGAGCATTTTAATTTGTGGCTAGAATGGATAGAATTAATAGTAGCAAATAGTAGGGTATGTGACCGGCAAATGCTATTAGAAGCACCGGGAATTTCCTTATACTCAGTAATTTTGCATGTTCTGTCATTAAAAAGGATATAGCATTGCTTTGCAAAACATATCTTGACATTTCGATACCAAAGTTACTCATTTATTTCTATTACCTACAATCCAACTCGTAGATGTGGATGAGGTTTACTAAAAAAAAACACTTTATACACCCCGTGCAACAGAAAAGAACCCAGCTCCCGCTCAGTTCCCCAGTTCTCAGTGGCAGAACATATTTATAGTTAGGACCGTTTTCTGACATTTAATAGATGTAGATTCTTTGCGTCTAATCTACATGAATAATCTGCTGCTGTTGTTACTGTTATATTTATAGCGAGACACAATAAAAAATTTGCCAATTCATGCGTGATTTAAAAAGAATGTCGTTTTACCCATGCTCATTAAAGCTTTTTAAAATATTTGTTGCATAGAAAATGTAATATTTATTAATTACTCTTTTATTAGCTTAAGTGAACTATGAAGATTTAATTTAATGACTATTCTAATGTGAAATAATTTCCACAATATCAAAAGGGCAGAATCGAAATGTACTATTTTTATATTTCGAAAGTGACTATTTAATGGATAAATATTTCCTATTGGATTAGGATATCCCATCCTATCCTATCCTATTCGATATCCGAAGGCAACTGATGCTTAATAAAATTAATCATAATAATAATAAATAATTAATTAATAATTCCTTAATTTTTTCAGGATAAAACTTTGTGTGATGAGCACGATGGTTTATTCTGTGTCTGGGTGTTATTTATCTATAATATGTATGTATTTAGAAATATATAAGTATGTTTATCAGTTATCTAGATCCCATAACACAAGCTAATATTAGCTTTCTTTGGGCTAGATGGCGCTGTGTGAAAAGTGTCCCACAATATTTATTTATTTATTTAATATTAAACGCAGATATTTAGTAGATGAGCAGAACTTGCTCAGTAGGATACGATATTGTTCGCGCAAAGTTTGCACTAGTTCGCCCCAGGCTGTTTTCCTGAAATAATGATTTCTTTTTCATAAATATGTCTCGTGATAATGTAAATCGTATTGATGTACGGTACCATTTGAATGGATAAAAAGAGTCAGCCAGTAAGTTCCGATTCTTGCAGATAATAATTACAATCGACTTTCATGTACATATTGAACATCTTTTTATATTCGTACAAACTAGATTTACGTCATGAGTAAAATACTAGCAATTTGTATTAATTTCTTTAGAAGAATGGTCTCAAATATAAACAAACACCTCAAGATAACAGTTCACAAGTGACCTTTTGGTAAGACGCCAATTTTTTTTTGCCATACCAAAGGGACATCAAAAATCAATTTGCGTTAATAAACGTTATGATCATTAAAGCAAATAACCAAATTTTATTTCTTATATTCGTTAAATTTACACAATTTAGTTCATGCTGGACGTAATTATTGTCATTGGCCTCGACGTTTATGGCTACTTCAATTGCAATTTTCCCTCGATTAAATATATCACTGTTACAAACGTAGCCAAATAGGATGGTAAAATGTGATGGTGTTGGACTGGTGGTAGACACCGACCGCCAGTTATTCTCCTCGACTTGACATACTACGATTGAGGAATGTAACTAAACTAACAGTTAGTGATATAGATATTAAGACCCGAGTTCACCAACTACAACATAATCATTGATTACGTAACCGTTCTGTTAGCATTAAACAGTTGTTTAACCCAACCGCGTTTTTTTCGAGTTCACCATTTATTTCCAACCAACGGTTAGCTAACCAAACGTTTTTGAATGAGTGAGTCGAAAATGACCGAATGATGGAATGGTTTAACATTTTATTGTGAATGTTGAATATCATAAACGTCAACGTCAATCAATTTTAATTGTCAAACTCAATTAATTATTTTTACGCGTCGTGTTTGTTTTCTTTGTATTAATATATATTGTGAGTGAATATGGAAGATAAACGCAAACGTACTGTGAATTTCACCAGTGACGAGAAATCTGTACTTACGGAACTCGTAATAAAGTACAGGGACATTATAGAAAATAAAAAATCGGACGCTACAACAAATGCCGAAAAAGCAAGTGGTTGGAAGGATCTGGCTGACGAGTTTAATGCTCTGAGTGCTCACTGCAAACGTACTCCTGAGAGCTTAAAGACTTGCTGGGAGAATATCAAACGCCAAACAAAAAAACAATCAGCAAGTCGGAAACGGGAGCTGTTTATGACTGGTAAGTAAACGTGGTCATTAAATAACGAAAATATTTGGTTGTTCCGGATTTTCGTGGTATTTATAACATAACATTATTTTTAGGTGGTGGGAGACCACCTCCACTTCCTCCGGGTACTGGAGTGGATCACGTGGTTGAGGCAATACTTGGACCTGCTTTGGAAGGACTAGAAAACCCATATGATGGTGATGCTCTACTAGATGTAAGTACTGAATCTTGTCAACTTTTTAACTAATAACATTAACTTTAGATATTACTAGCTTTTAAGTTAATCTGTATTATCTTTAATTAATACCCATAATTAATTTGTAGGGTATAGAAAAAGGCACCATACAATCAACCATCAGTATTGAGGATTGTATCCAGATCGACTCCAACAATGAGGTTTGTTTATTTATACCTAATAAGCCGTAGGCCTAATACTATAATAGTACATACATGTGTGCACAACATATAGGTGTATTCTTCATAAGTCCATTCACTATTTACATGCCCATTTGATGACATAGTAAATTTTGCTCTTCAGACAAGAGGTGTCAAAGTCAAATAATTTGTTTCAAATAGGCACACATAAGGTGCATATATTATACATGTTACTGGTCCCCGTAGGATAAAAACCCAAAACCTCTGCGTCAAGGGCCCAATTCTTTAAGCTCTAGACCACAGAAGATGTTCATTGTATGTTATTGTTGTATAGTACAATACTATCATCACGCTGTTTCCCTGACGGGGTAGTCAGAGAGGACAGATCGCCAAGCTTCGCAATCCATGCTTACTTCTTTCACTTCTTTGTAGTGTTGTTTATATCTAAGATATGAAAGTGTGGTGTTTATGCACATAATGTATTTCTGTTTCAGTTTGTACATGGGGAAAACGAAGTGGTCATAGAAGTAGAAAACGAGCCTTCATTTACCCAGAGCCCTATAGCCGGAACAAGTACGGAAAAAAAAGGCGGAGTTATAAACACAAAATGGGATAAGGTACACTACACTACAAGCGCTTTCTTGTTTTTATTAATTCAAACAATGTGTAATATTATTAGTATGTAAAAAGTAGTTATGACTATGAATCAGTTTTCAAATTCGTTTACTATATAATATACTAGCTGCGACCCGCGGTTTCACCCGCGTAAGTCTGGATCCAGTGGGAATACCGGGATAAATGGTAACCTATGTCCTTCTCCAGGTCATGGTCTACCCATGTGCCAATTTCATTCAAATCTATTCAGCTGTTTAAGCGTGTTTAAATAAATAAACTCACTTTCGCACTAATAATATTAGTTAGGTATTTGCTACAGTCTCATGACAAAGAATAAAATGTATTACTACTCTTTTCTGTACTACTAGTCTCACAGGTTGAATTAAATTATTAAATACCAATATTAATATTGTTTACAGGAAAATAATTTGAAATGGGAGGGGTGGACACCAACTTCGTTAAAGAGGCCACTATCAGAGGTTCTAAAATCATCGAGTAAAGATAATGAAGGAAATAGTTGGTTAAAAAGAAGGAGACCCGCCCAGCAAAGTTTGAGTGACCAGCTTATTCAAGAAAAGATTAATTTGGTCCAAACATTGATCCAAAGCTCAAAAGAAGAGTCCAAACATAGGATTTTAATTTTACAGGAACAACTAAAACAAGAAAAACTTAAAACTCAAAAATTATTGCAATAAAACTGTTAGACCTACTCGTATTTATAATTTTTTAGTTTTAATTTTTTCTTGATATCCGATGAAATACAGTCCTGTAAAATTAACTCCCTATTTTTGGACTCTTCTTGTTGAGCTTTGGATCAATGTTTTGAACAAGTTAGCTTAGCTTAACTTAGAATAAAAAAATGTGTAAAAAAACTTGTTGTTTTTATTATCTATCATCACAGAATAATTATCTAGATTGCTATAGTAATAATATTTATTTTTTCAGACAATCATTACATTAACATATACATTTATATTGTTAGTATGAGCTTAAAAACTATGTTAGTACCTACCTAATAACTAAGGGAACTTAAGTCCTCTGGGTGTGGCTCCACACCAGTGGACTTAAGTGGCTATCTAACTTATTGCCTATTGCCTAGGGTGACAATTACTTTAAAACCCTACAACATTCATTGTAGTGTTTTAAAGTAATTGTTTATAAGTTTTCTCCTCTCTGGATTAATGTCTCTCGCTTCCGTACCCATGTCAGGCTGCCGTTGCTGCCTTATCCTGCCTTGTTCTATTATAGATTCCCAAGGAGCAGGTAGTTCCAAATCAGGGTCATCAGGGGGGCATTCTTCTTGCTTTGACTGAAGGATATTGTGAAGGACAGCAGTGGCAACGATTATTGGAAGGCAGTTCTTTAAATGCACATGTATTCCCAATGCAAGTACTGGAAACCGTCTCTTCCATATCCCAAACAACCTTTCTATGGTATTTCGAGTCCTTATCTGTGATTCGTTGTATAATGACTCTTCTGCTCTCTGAACTCTATCAAGAGGCATCATCAAGTACCTTCTATTCATATAGCCACTGTCTGCCACAAGAATGGACTGGTTGTGTGTGCCCAACTCGAACATAGCATTTCTACGGGATGCACTAAAAATGCGCTCATCATGAGTACTACCTGGCCATCTTGCTACAATATCTGTAATTATAAGTCCAGCATTGCAAATAGCCTGAACATTTATTGACATATAACCTTTTCGGTTTCTAAAAGTTTCCGCGTGATTACCTCCAGGTGAAATAATTTTTACATGGGTGCAGTCCAATGCCCCTATTACTTTGGGGAATTTGGCAATGTTATAAAACTCCATTTGAGTTTTGCGAATTTCTTCGGGGGTTTCTGGAAACCGTATGAAATCCTTATTTAAAGAGGCAATTGCAGCAGTCACTCGATGGATCACCCTGCTCGCCGTAGGTCTGCTGACACCAGCAAAGTCTCCCATAGTCAGCTGGTGACACCCTGTGGCATAGTACCTCAGAGTGAGAAGCAGCTGACTTATGGGTGACAGAGAATAGTTTCTGAAAATTAAATTATAACATATAGTAGCTTATAAACCTCGAGAGAGTAAAAAAAGTAAATCCTAACTATAAATGCGAAAATGATTTGGTCTGTTTGTTTATTTGTTACGCTTTCATGCTAAAATTGCTGAACGGATTTGGATGAAATTTGACAAATGGGTAGACCATGACCTGCAATAGGACATAGGATACTATTTTTATCCCAGCGAATTTAGCGCGGCTAGTACCTACATCATAAATCTAACCTCAAATTACATAGGTACATAGTTTCTTGACCCATTGTTACCTACAGTACCTACCCCAAACATAATTAAATAGTACGAAACTTACCTGTCGCTTGAATATTCCAACTTCCTTTCAATTAAATCAAGTAATTCCAATGCACTACGTTTGTATAAACGAAATCTTGTAGCAAATGCTTTCTCGTCATATTCCTCGAAATAATTGCGCCGTGTTTGGAATATACGGGGAGTGCGCAAAATTATTTCTATATGTTCAAAATCATCTAGCACATTATCCTCTTCAAAGATATAATTCAAAGCGTCTTGCATTTTTACTTTGTACCTAACTAAAAGTGATGCACAATGCAAACTTCACGCCAGGAAGCATAAACCAATGGTTAAACTGTGTTGGCTACGTCGTTTAAGCTAATCACCCGATTACAGAACATAATCAATGGTTAGTGAATGGTGAACAGCAAAATATTGTTAAACAGCCGTTCATGGATAAAACATCTGTTTAAAATTTAACCATCTGTTGGTGAACTCGGGTCTAAGATAATATACTCACAATAAAGAACAAACATTGTATCAAAAAAAAAAGAAACTAGGGTCTGAAGATAAAACCGATCGGTCGTCATACGGGTGCTATGACTAGTTTACCGAATGTAAAAGACAGGAGGCAATCACTAATTTCGATATTATGAACTCGACTTGATTAAGTGCAAGGTCAGATATTATTATTAGCCCTTATTACATTGGTTTATTTCATAGAGTAAAATAAGATGTCTCGCGTAGGCTTAACGGCGACAAAATGACATGCCTGCGCGTACTAACATCACTTTGATATAGTTACTTTTTATTTTTTACTTTTTATAATATAGGGAACCTTTCTGTCAAACCTCAGTTTATTTCTAAAAAATCATTCATTATTTTCGTTTAATTAATTATATAATAATGAGGATCTTTTATGAAAGGTCATTATTACCAACAGCGTCATATAGCACGTGCCATATTAAGCGTGTAATTTACTGTTATACTAAGAAGACACTCAGACTTCAAAACACATATTGAAAAGTAAAATTTTCTATCAATTAATGAATATCAATAATAATTGTAACTTATATACTTCAAGTACAGCTTTATGGTTTGCATTGCACCATATGATCAGCCATGGGAATAAGTACATTCGATGCATGTTGATTAGTCTTGTAATGCATGTGATCATGATCACCAATCCATACAAAATTCAATACCGCATCGTATAAAACGAATTAACGTTCAAACTTATGAATAAACCATCGATGCATACCGTTACATGCGAAAGAAACGCTGTACAACATTTGACAGAATTTTAAAATGCACGCTATAAAACCCACAAAGCTTATCCTAATATTGAAATACATTAGTATAAATTGAACGAACGGACCTGAGCGGTGCAACAAAGCTTGTCTACATGGCCGACCATTCTAGTTATAACTTTCTCGTTGTCACTAAGCAAGAATGCCCTCGTATTACTTTGTTGTTATAATGGAACCAATAGAAGCTCTATACAAAGTATGCGGGCGCGTCCATGGCTACATAAATCTCTGTTGATAAATTAGACAATTCCATAAGATAGGGTGCACGCGCAGACCTACAGGGCACCATACAAAGAGCTCATTGAGATAATCGACATCGCACATGCAATTTGATGTAGTACCAACAGATAGGACAGCCTGTTTTGTTGCGTTCACCTTACTACTTGAGTAACACAAATAAAAGTTGTCGATGAATATATTGACGACGGTAGGCAACCTTTCTATGCAACTAAAACGCTAAAATTGAAGACTCCACATCACACTACACCGTCCGGTTGTCGTAATAAAAAGTTGACCCCAAATAAATTTCTAACAAATGGTCGCCATGTTGGTAGGTAGGTAAGTCTATGATGTCGAATGACTGGCATGATTCTACGGCGGCGATCTCTATCGATAACTCTTCGGCTTACAAGGTATACTTTAGTTTTATGTCAATTTAAAAAAAAAGAACCAACACTATTTTAATCAAATCTTCGTTTTTTGTTTCAGGTACGTAATATCTACTGAATATTGTCTCTACAAGTCAAGTTTTCCACAAGAGTGACACGTAACTATGCTTAGATCTTTTACTGATTTCACTACCACACTTACAGCTTCAATACACTTCAATACTTAGTTTAATAACATTTCGTCATTTAGGCTACAGGTCATAATGGAATCCACTTACCCACATACATGCTGAAAATGTATCGTATTTTACATGTTACGACGACTAATGGCCGAAGTGCTGTTACACTTAGTTTTAGCGGGCTAGACTACATGTATACTGGTGCTAATTCTGTTGTTGAAACCACTAAACTAAATTTCTCTAAAATTTTCTTATTTTATATTGAGAGATTGCCAAATGCTATTCTGTTATTATGTTGAACTAAACTTGGTGATATCATAAACAGCACTAAATTTGTATCTGACATCACTAAAATTGCTTTTATGTGATAAAATTCAACAAAACATGTATTTAGATGCCGACTAACTTAGTGATTGAACTGTCTATGTACATTTTTTATTGAATTTTATCACATAAAATTAATTTTAGTGACGTTAGATACAAATTTAACGTCACAAAAAATGTAGACGTTACGTACGAAATAAAGTCTAATTTTAGTGGGACGTTTATTAATTTTAGTAACCGTTTGAAACGTGAAAACGTGTAAAACGTTGTAACGTGAAAAATTTACATAGGCAGTTCAATCCTAGTTTTAATCCAAGTTAGTCGGCATGTATTTACATTCGACTGGCTATGTACATTTTTCACATGTTGTACAATTTTATCACATAAAATGAATTTTAGTAATATCAGATACAAATTAAATGTTATTTATGATATCACCAACTTTAGTTCGACTTCATAACAGCACATTTGGCAATCTCTTAATAAAAATAAGAAAATTTTAGAGAAATTTAGTTTAGTGGTCTCAACAACAGAATTAGCACCACTGTGTTGTTTTGTATATTTTTACAAATCTAGGTTAGATCAGTGATCTTAAACGTGCGAAAGCGAACGAGCGATGCGAGCCTGGCTCAGTAGCGGCCGCCGCCGCGCCGGTGGGCCCGATGACCACTTACCAAAATTAATAAAATCATACTGTTTCAATTACAATTAATACCGAAAATTGTCGACCGAAAGTTCTAATCGGGTAAAAGTAACTGCACTTCGGCGCTTTAGTTGTAAAAAATAAGAAAGACAAGTCTCCTTGTCTAGTACTTCTTTTCGGTTCAACAAAAACAGAACAATGCTTCAATAAAGGTAACCTATCGTATGTATTATATCATTACGAAAAACGTTACCCTTCTTCTGAGATCATAACACTACTATTCATAGCTCGTTATTCAAAAATTCAAATGTATTTCCTTTGATCCCTTAAAAGCAACTCAGACAACGCACGCGGACTTTAGGTTCAGATTATTTTTCATACCACTAATGTAGTAAACAAGCATTGACTTAACCTGATCAAATGTGATTACCGTTATACCGTAGCCTATGAAAATATAAAATCCCACAAGTATGAGAAATAAGTCTAATAACATAATCCAGCTACGTTTATATTGTATCCTTATATCGATACAATATTATTTTTAAATTGACTCTGCCTCGTTGTATATCGATGTTAGATGTTTCAATCAGATGCTCACGGAAATATAACATCGACATCGCTGCACTATTATCTAGGCTCGAAGATTGATGGCCCAATATTACCATGGACTTCGTTCAATATAACACGTACAATAAAGTGAGTGCATCATGTACCTAACCTATTTATTCGCCTAATCGCTAACCAAGAAAAGATAATGAAATAAATATTTTAATGGGCATTATTAGCCCATTAAAATATTATAAAACGGATTCACGTAATAAAAAGACCCACACTTTTTGATTTATATATTGGGATTCTCATTGTACATTTATTTCCTTCTTACTTATATTTTGTAGGAAATAAAATGTTAGTTTAGTTATTCTCATATAATTAGGAGTGACTTTTATGCGGGTGGTGTATTAACGTAGATCTATATAAAGTGAATTTTCGTGCTTTAGGTGTTTCTGTCGTAAATATTTTTGAAATCAAATATTATAACTCACATAGGACACCTAATATTATATCTGTGGTGTTTTCCTATTTTAGTTGCTTTTCTTGCAAGGAGCGACAGTACTTTCTTTCCACCTTCCCCAGTTTATCTTCTAATGAGTTTCGATGTGGGTTCAAAGACATGGTAAGTTTTACTGGGACTTTACCGAGTTCGGTTGACTTTTTTTTATTATTATTATTATTTTGGTCTATGCATCGTGCGCATAGATCTACAAGAATCAGACTCAGTTACAATGGAAGAGAAGGTAGGATTAGGCAAATTATGCTGTCAATCGGTCCTGTGTGTCTGTTAAGTTGAATGTTTACTTGTAGTTGAATAAATAGTTAGAATTTATTACGTCATACGTCATAGATCAAAGTAATTGTAGCCATCCGTCTAGTCACGTTGATCTCAACCTTAAAAAATATCATTATTTTGAATAATTTCTAATCATCTTGAAGTGTGATGATATCCGTAAACAAATTGCCAATGATCACAAAATGTACTCTATTCGAATAAAATTGATGGCAAGGCCAATACCGTAATGGGTGCAGACCGCTAAACGACTATTTTGAGATCGTATCGTCGATCTGTTTGATGGGACTCAGTAGCGTGGTGAGGAATAAAAACGCCCTCTGCATTGGACGCTAATCATGTTATGTGATCAAACTTTGGCATTTTGAGTAATTGGGAAATGTAGACATGAAGCCAATTATAGCTGTAACGTATTATTAACGTAGGGTAGCTACACTTACGGACTTAATAGATCGATTCGATACTAATTTCCACCGGTTGGAAAATAAGTCTGTATTGATTTCGTATTTTCATCTTGATTAAATCACTAAAATAGACTAGAATTAAACGCGGATAATAAGAGTACTATTTGGAGACGCCTGCGGCTAACCTGGCATTGATAAGTTTCCTGTGTACCCGTTTCCCACAAACCTGAATCTGAACATAATCCCAGAATGAGAAGTAGACTGTATGTTAATGCAGTGTGTCAGCTACCGTCACAAAAAAAGTAAAAAGTCAACAAAAACAGCACTATGTTCCATACAAACTTTGCAAACCCCCTTTTTACACCCCCATATTGTGCAAAATTTCATGGTTAGACCCGGCTGTTGATCAGTTAGTCAGACAGTGTGCTTTTATATTTATAGACATTATCTTTTATGGGATGAGAATACATTGCACGTTATAAATTTATGATAACATATTTGCAATATGCAATTTGAATTTCAAAACATCGTCTTAATAGAGTTAGCGGTAACGAAGTGGTGGAACAATGTGCGCGTACGCCGCGCGCCGTGTCTGCGGCAGCCGTTCTACCACTGGCGCCGCAACGCTCCAGTTGCCCGTCTGGGCACCTACTTGACCGCACATTTGAAACAGACAAACTTTTTTGCATAAGAAATTATAAACAAACAAATATACAGACTTACAATTTTAAAATTGGCATCAAAATACTGATCATTTACTGCACCACAGATTAACAAATACTTTCTAGCTTCAATTTTGGAGCCAGTGATCTATTTCTATCTATCTTTAAAATACCACAAAACAAGAAATTAATGTCACGCGCGCTCTTCTCCTTACTCTATTAAATATTTCACACAATCCAAGCATGTCAGGAGGCGTCTTTACCTATGAGTAATTTTAAATTATGCTTTCACGGAGGTTCGAATCTAGTTATTTAGATTCTAGTTTGTTACATAATATAATAGACCAGTAGATAAGATAGTCATAAAATTACCTAGAAGTATCTAAACATAGAACTGTTTTCCCGAAACAATGTAGTCGGAAATAATATCTGTTGGTAATTGTTTCTGATACAATCGTGTCCAACTGTGAATTAAGTTTATAATTTCTAATCTGTGAATCTAAGTGAACCAGAACTGACTCCGAGGGGTGAGAACCGTCTACCCCCATGAATCATATATATTGTCTCTAAAAGTAATCACCAAATTACTCACACGCTCCGCTCTCTACATAAATATTTATTTATAGCTATGTGATTCTAGTATATTTGTAATATAGTATCATTTATACTATCTATCTCCATTCCGTGTTTCTTTTACCATATGTCAACTCCAAACCATATTTTTGATTCAATTCTGTCATGCTGACATCTTTTCTTTCAACTTTTTAATAACTCATTTCTGTAACCCTCTTTTGTGTTTTCTGAAAAATGTGAGTCATATTGTCTGATTTTACCGAAGTGCCCTCCCCTCACTCACACACTTTCGTTTCTTCCGGTTAATTGGTATTTTATTTAGATGATACTATTTAGGGTCGAGATCTTGGCCTTTTTCTCAAACAAGTACGAGTGATTTTGATTTTCGTGATGTAACCCAAGAAGTTCTGCCCAGTAACAACAATAAAGAGAATAAATTACTATTAGAATATGCTATATGTATACTTACTAGTGGTTCTGTGAACCGTAAATTGAGGAAAAAGGCTTAACATTTTTTTTTTTAACGTGTTAGTTTTGAGCGCTCTTGCCAACTACTACGGGACCATTTCCTCTCCCCTGCATTCCACCCTCAATCGAAAAACCCCTTTCTAAAAGTTTTTGGATATATCATGGATTGTCCATGCCAAGTTGCATGCAAATCCGATGAAAAATGGCCTGTAGACTGAATGGACGGACGAATAGTCGGACATCGATAGTATTTTTCCCGTACCAGTGGACTTAAAACGCGCTCGCCTCCTCAGTCAATAACAACTATCAACCATTAAAAGTCAGTCAAACTAGAAAAAAAAGGTCCAAGCACATAACTTGCTTTGAAAAATTGTAATTCATTTACAGGGCTTCTGTGACTAAGGACCTACCAAGTTAGGTTAGTTAGTCTCACGAACAACAGCACATCGTTCTATTAAATTTCCAATGATTAAGTAATTATCATATTCAATCTCAAAAGCATTGTGACACACGCGATGGATGGGTCATAAAGAGGGCACAGGTCGGCTAGCGACCTTGCAGGTATATTCTGAGCGACTACGGGGGCTATTTTGGCCCGTCGACTTCGATCCGAGCCAGAAAACTGGAGCAGCCTCATTGGCACCTGAAATGCATCATGCGAAATCAACGATTGCGAGATCGGCGCTTCAAACTTTGTGCATTATACGATTGCCAAAGCCTGTATCTGTTTTTAAATGTATTATATGCTAGAATCGAATGTCACAATTCTTAAGTTGAGATTTGTGTCGTGGTTCGGTATAAAGCACGGGTACACTTATTACCGCCTAGCATCTAATTCTCGACCATACAACTTGATACAATAGAAAAAAAAAGCAACCTCGAAATGTTTTCGCCCTCGTTGCAGGGCCCTGGTAACAGTGATATTTAAATATACTGTTACACACGTCAACAGAGTCTGTCGTGTTGTGGACTTTAAACCATGGCGCCTGCCGCGTTAACAACGCATATTCCTCTGTATACGCACATACAAATTGATAAAAACATGTTGTCGCCATCCTACATGTACTTGTTTATTATATGGGTAGGCCGCATTTCTAGCTTAATGTTTTTGAGTATATTGTTATTTTCTCAAACGTCGTACGAAAACGTATTTATTAATTGTTGTATATTATGAAATCTTTCTTGTATTAATTTTTACAACTTGTTAGCTTTTCACAATCTTGAAAATAATAGCTTATTTGTAGGTAATTCTACTATGTTACTGTACATAAAGAGTATTCCCGCTTATAGGTTCCCTGTTTAACCTCATCACCTAGCTAAATTACAATAAGATAATAATGACATTGACCAAAATTTTCTCGTTCACTTGAGTGGTTTGTCGGCTCAAGGTGACCGGCGGGTGCGTTGACATTCAGACGTCTTTATCAGAACAGTCAGCGGGTTCATGACGCGCCTCTGTTTATTAATGGCCTCGTTGCCGAGTGCTGACGTGACGATGTCATGCCCCCCATCCAACATAGAACTGAATAAATCGTGAAAATTGAATCTTACGCCAATTTTGATGCTTGTATACGGGCTCTAGTGGTATCAATCATTGTGTTATACATTCCTGTTTGAATTTGAGAAATAGGTTTCTACCGACTAAATTGTACTATCCGTCATCGGAGTATTTACTACATCTAGCCTAAAGTAAATCTTTCGTTGGCGAATAGCCTGTACTGCGCCTATCGATGAATTTATTGTGCGCTCCGATATCGTCCACAGTCGATTACTCGACGAAAGGTGATGAACCCGCCTCAGTAAGATAAGGTTTAGATGACCGCATATGATTTTAACGAGTCCGGTCTCAAATTTTCCGAATACATCCATTTATTAATACATAAAAGTATAAATAAATTTTAAAAGGAGAAAATAAATATAATGCGAAAATTTCCAGAAACAAAAACTTTTATTAATAAAATCTTCCATTAGCCCGAAGAGTATTAAAAAATATATTTTGGGACACTTTTTACGAAGCGCCATCTAGCCCAAACTAAGCTTTAAGATTATACTATGGGAGCTAGACAACTGATATACATACTTATATATTCTAAATACATACATATTGTACATAGGAAACGCCCAAACTCCGAAACCAACATTTGTGGATCACACAAATATTGAGTAGAGTTTGTCAAAGTGCGTATGTTGATACCTAAGCTAATTATAATTACGGTACATATATACATGAATAGATACATAATCTATCGTAATATGCTGTGTTTTTTCTTAAAAAAGGATATCAGCGGGTGACAGTTCCATAGTCTAATCGCCGCATAAACTGTGAAGGAAATGGTAATCGAGTATGTGAGGTTTTGAATAGGAGACACAATATCACAGTATTTTCGCGAAGACGGATTGGAGGCATACATTTTGTAAATACTCAAGCAAGAATGGAATAATTGTATTTTTATACGAAATGAAATTTTTTTCTAGAGCCTTCTCATGGATAATTAGTGTATCTCAGCTAATTATGACGTTTAAACATAGTTGAAAAGATTATTGTCGAAGTCGATTCGGTTTGAGTTTCAATTGAAAACGTAGGAGCGGTGGCAATGATTGAGTGCATCGTAGAACTCTATTAAAACCGAGATGGTAAATCCCGATGCTGTCACGTAATCCGGTCGCCTGCGGCCTGAATGTTTCACTGAGCAATTCTGTATGTTCTTGGCGTTCACCGATTGCAATAAGGATCTGATAAAAATTCTGGAATGTCGAACTCGATATACTTCTCGAACAGAAGGTTTGTAAGCTTTTCAATAAATTGTAACATGAATTTAAACTGTCATGGTCATAAACATTACTAAAATATTGATTGTCGGGATATTTACCATGTCAATTTTCATACGCGAGTATCCGATATTTCGGCACTGTTGCAAGCGCCATGATCACGGAGTAACTGGAGACACTGCGGTTGAAATGTTGTCAATTGTAAATCGTTTTACCAAATTTTCACTAAACTATTGTATTTTATAGGTAGCTTATTGAATACAGCCAAAATGTTAAAACTTCAAACAGCGCATCTGTTTGTTGCCATGCCCAAGATACTTATGTGGTTAGGGAAATAGTTGCTGTAATAAAATACGTTAACATCAAACAGTAGGTAGGCTTTGATGATTACCACACTGGAGAGTGAAGCCTTTATAATTATGTTATAAATTACAAAATTTTGCTTTGATTTCCCTTGAAAATGTTTATAGTGAGACAACATCTCTATTTCCAGGCACTAAGTGTGAACTCGATCACCACTCACCATATTTTTTTAAGGGTCTTTATAACCCCCTGTAGGCTAGGTAGGTTAAATATTATTGCACAGGAGCTTTAGTTGTTGTAGTTTTCTTTAAATTATTTTTGGAACGAAGTTCCTTATCGCGCGTTGTGAAAGAGGGCTAGACGGAAAAAAATCTTACGAAAAGTTGTCACGACGCTTTTTGCTATTTGCTTTTTTTATTTTATATTTTTATTAATTATTTATTAATACATTAACATCATCTTTTTAAATTCTTACGAAAAGTTGTCACGACACTTTTTGCTTTTTTTATTTTATATTTTTATTAATTATTTATTAATACATTAACATCATCTTTTTACATCTGTTGTTAGTTACATATTATATTATCTATAAAAAAAAATATTAAAAAATATTACAACTTAAAAAAAAAAAATATTACAATTCCTTCACTAATTAATCGAAAGGAACTTCGTTCCATCCGGGTGTCCCTTGACACCTCTCAAGTTTTTTAATATAAGTATCGTAATACTTCCTGCTTCTGTAATAACGGCGAGCAGCCCATCCGCCGTACTCAGACTCCCGATTGAAGACAAGCTTGCAAGTGGGATAACATCTGAACTCCCAAAAAAGTGGGGTAAACCTAAAACCCTGAGGCGAGGCCCGTGGTGACGGATAAAGTCTGTGTAGGGAGTCCCGGGGCTATCTTTCCTACTGAAGGCTCACTACACGTTGACTTTGTAGGTTGCTCAAATAACATTGCTAAAATATAAAAAGATGTGGTGTCGTGGGACACCAGGTAGGAAAAAAGTTCCTTCGGCTAATGTAGAATCGACACAATTTGCAAAACAAACGACTGTCGCGCCTGCGCACGTCTCATTTAACGGTTTTATTTCACGGACTTTTTCTTACGGTTTTACTATCACATTTTTTTCAGTTCGGTCGCGCTGCAAAATCCCTATCTCCTCCAAGCCTGCCGTAAGGAACTTCGTTCCAATATAAAATGCTATATTTAGGTCCCCCCATAATGTGACAAGGAAACTTGGTGATGGAACGACGCAGTCCAGAGGGAGACTAGGGAGAAGAAAGCCCTCTTTAAAAAGTGGCAAGCGACCGGATCTCCTGAAGACCGCGACGCGTACAGGGCTGCCAAGCGCGCCACAAAGAGAGCTGTAGCCAGAGCCAGACGTGACCACTTACAACCTCTGTATGATAAGCTGGAATCGTCTGAGGGGCAGAAGCTCATCTATAAGCTGGCGCGCTCCAGGGTCAAAGCGGCACAGGATATATCCAAGTGTCGCTGTGTAAAAGACCCTGAGGGCAACCTGTTAAGCGAAGACCACGCGGTAAAGGAGAGATGGCGCTCGTACTTCCACGAGCTGCTTAATAAACAGCACAAAGAGGTGCAGCCTCCGGACCTCCCTCCGAATCAGGGACTAGTGCCACCGGTAACGCCTGGAGAAGTCCTGACTGCGCTTCGCCGCATGAAGAATCGGAAAGCTGTCGGACCCGATGGAGTCCCCATCGAAGCCTGGAAGGCGATGGGTCCTCGCGGTGTGGGCATCTTAGTAAACCTTTTTAACCGCATACTCCTCAGCGGGCAGATCCCAAAGCAATGGAGACTGAGTATTATTACTCCAGTCTTCAAAGGTAAGGGGTCAGTGCAGGAGTGCGGGAGCTACCGCGGTATTAAGGTGATGTCCCACACCATGAAGATCTTTGAGAGGATTATAGACTCTCGGATCCGGCAGGAGTGTACTCTCTCGGGGTGTCAATATGGGTTTCGCCCTGGTTATGGGACCACGGACCCTGTTTTTGCCCTGAGGGTTGTCGCAGAGAAATACAGGTCGAAGAACACGCCTCGGCACTGTTTGTTTCTAGACATGCAGAAGGCCTTCGACTGTGTTCCTCGTGCGATGATCTGGTGGGCACTGCGGTCCAAAGGGGTTCCAGAGGTCTATATTGACACTATCCGGGACATGTACTGTGACTCCGATTCAATGGTTCGGACTGCTGTCGCCAACAGTAGTCCGAACCATTGAATACGAAAAAAAAAACACGAAACCCTTCCCCATCACCGTCGGAGTACACCAGGGTTTGGTCCTTAGTCCGCTTCTGTTCAGTGTAATATTAGACGAATTGTCGGACAGCATCAGAAACCCACATGAGCAGCCTCCATGGTTGCTCATGTATGCTGACGATATTGCGCTGGCAGACGCGGACAGGGGCAGATTGGTGCGACGTGTGAAGGCGTGGAAGGAGACGCTTGAGAACGGCGGTCTGAACCTAAATGTGGCGAAGACCGAGTACTTGGCACTAAACTCGACAGATCCCACATCCGTCCGCATAGGCGGTGATTTGGTCGAGCGCACGGACCAGGTTAAATACTTGGGATCTGTTTTTCACACGTCCAGTGACATCGATTGCGATGTCAAGTCACGCATTGCTGCCGCGTGGGCCAAATGGCGGGAGATGACCGGTGTCATTTGTGACCCTAAAATGCCGATCCGGTTGAAGGGACAGGTCTACAAAACCATTATTAGACCTGTCCTTTTACATGGCAGTGAGACGTGGCCGATATTGGAGCGACACAAGCAGGAGCTGCGCGTGTCACGGAAATGAAGATGCTGCGGTGGATGTGTGGGGTCACGCGGGTGGACCGCGTGAGGAACTCTCGCATCCGCGGCAGCCTTCACGTCCGTGACATTGCAGACAAGTTGCAAGAGTGTCGCCTTCGTTGGTATGGTCACGTCTTGCGGCAACCGCCGGGCTACGTAGGTAACAAATGTCTGGCCATGTCAGCCCCGCCGGGTCCCGGTAAGAGGGGAAGACCCAAGAAGTGCTGGCTTGACGTCGTAAGGGATGACATGCGTGCCAATAGTCTCACTACAGGGGATGCCGAAGACCGTGCGAAGTGGAGGAGAAAATGTAGGAAAGCGGACCCCGGGCGTCGCGAGACGCAACTGGGACAGACGCTCGGATGATGATGAGGTCCAGGACTCTGTCTCCGAGTACTATAAAAATATGAAAATAAAATAAACGCGACTAATCTCAATGTGTTTACTTAACAACAATTTCTTTGTCTTCGTCAACACAGCCTGGGAGGGGCGTCGGGCTCCGAGTAAAGAAAATTACTCGCGACGTTTCACGACCGGCGAACTGTTATCGATAGAAACAATTTTGGTAATGATTGGGTTTGTTTTGATTTGTCGGTAAGCACTTCATTTCATTAGTAGTTAGCCTCACTACTATTCAACCAAACACCTAGTTCAAACCATTTTTTTTTTTTTTTCATTTTTTGTTAACACTTCATTTCATTAGTAGTTAGCCTCACTACTATTCAACCAAACACCTAGTTCAAACCATTTTTTTTTTCATTTTTTGGTAAGCACTTCATTTCATTAGTAGTTAGCCTCACTACTAATTCTACCAAACACCTAGTTCAACCCATCATTTTTTTCAATGGATTCTGTTATAGGAAAGAAGGATGTTTCAAAAAGACATCTAAACATAAACTTAGTTAATGTTAACCAGTAACGTAGACAATATTAACTATCTTCACGCTGTATCCCTAACGGGGTAGTCAGAGAGGACAGATCGTCAGGCATCGCGATCCATGCATACTTCTTTCGCTTCCTGTAGATTCATTAATCACTTAGACAATATTTACGTAACTTATAGGTGTAAAGTAGGTAGTTATTGTTAGAAATTATTGGTGCTTTTAGGGCCGTATTCCAGAACGTTTCTCAATACTCAATTGACGTTTTTGCCTTATAAATACTACTCTCAAATGTTTCTAGAGTATTAATAAACATTCTGGAATACGGCCCTTAAACTTTGATCCAACTGAAACAGACTGAGAAGGCAAAGTCACTCACACTGTTACATAACATCTAACAAGTATATAATTGTGTAACATTTGCAGTAACAATACGGTGACGTGCAGTATTGTAATTGCTGATTTTGTAGACAGGTATTTATAATTTTAACTTTCACACAATCGTTTTATTGCGTAATGATAGTAAACTATATTTTTGTCGTTCCTATGTTATTTCAACAGCAGGTAGCCACAACCTGCGTCTGTCTATTTCAACACGGCAATGGGCTCACCACCTATTACGTGGGACAGGACTCGACCTTCTGTCTTCATATTTGAACAATAGAATACAGAGGGTCGATATTAATGGTACACGTTCTGTAGGATCCATGGTTACTATGGGTGTGCCGCAAGGCTCGATACTTGGGCCATTCTTGTTCCTCATTTATATTAATGATTTACCATTTTATGTAGGGGACAGGAATAGGATTGATTTGTTTGCAGATGACACCTCATTAATTTTAAAATTAAAAGACAATTAGGTAACTATGACGATGTAAACAATGCAATTGCAAGAGTAGTTCATTGGTTCAGCTCAAATAATCTTTGCCTCAATGAAAATAAAACTAAATGTATAAAATTTACTCTACCAAATGTAAAACAAGTTGCGGCCAATGTTCAACTGAAAGTTCGGCTGCATACGCTGTAAAAAAGATCAGGACTCTAACAGATGTGGATACGGCTAGAATGGTTTACTTCAGCTATTTTCATAGTATTATGTCTTACGGTATTCTCCGTTAGTGTTGCAGATTTAAATATTATTTTTGTTCTACAAAAGCGGGCTGTACGCGCTATTTATAATTTGGGCCCCAGAGTTTCTCTCTGAGAAAAATTCAAAGAAGTAAATATTCTAACCGTACCATCACAATACATTTTTGCCAATCTTATGTATGTCCAGAAAAATCTATCACAATTTTCTAAACTCTGTGATAAACATAATATAAACACTAGAAATAAAAATAATCTTTCAGTCCACCACAGTCGACTACATAAGATTGGCGATTCTTTCCAGGGTAACTGTATACGCTTTTACAACAAGCTTCCCTGTGACCTGAGAAACAAAACTTAGCAAATCTTAGCTTTTATTAATGTTCAAAATTTAAAAGTGATTAATGGTAATATATGAACTATAGGGGTCAGTGGTAGTATATGAGAATGATCTTTAGTTCGAATCCAGGGTCGGAAAATAATAGTGCGATTCGATGTAAAATTACATAAGTGGTCAATGAAAAAAATAAACGAAATAAAAATCAAGCATTCCATATTAACATGCTCAAAGTACCTACTAAAACAAACATCCCAATCAGACCCCGAGTGAAGGCTGGGGAAGTACGTACATACAAAACAATAAAACAAGTAAATACTTACAGGCTACCATGTATACGAGGTATCATTTATCACTCAAACAATAATAATGTGGAATTAATATTAAACATAAAATTAAGCATGGAAAATTTTAATACCACTGTTTTCCGCATAGAGACCACCAATAACAGGTAATCATTGATATTTTGTACCTCATTATAATTTTGCTTCCGTGAAATATAACATAGAAGTTGTTTTTAGACTTCTAAAACGTCATTCGACTCAGGACACTAAGAATACGTGCATAGGCGATTCTGAAGTTTCTATCACTTCCGGTATTGAAACTGGTTTCGGTTTAGAAGTAGTCTGATTCCTTCGTTACGATAGTGCAGAGCGCGTTATTTGTTTTATGAAGTACTTGTTGACGCCCGCGCTTCCGCACGCGTGGTGAAGTTTTCCCGTTCCCGTTTACCACGGGAACTTGTTCCCGGGATAAAAAGTAACCTATGTGTTATTCTGATGTATAAGATATATTATTGTAAAGTTTCATCAAAATCCATTCTGCAGATTTTGCGTAAAAGAGTTACAAACATTCACACGAACTTTTGCATTTATAATATTTAAGGCCCGTATTCCAGGACGTTTCTTAATACTCAAGTAACACTTGAGAGTAGATTTTATAAGGCAAAAGCTAGCCTCAAGCGTTGGTTGAATATTGAGAAACGTTCTGGAATATGGATCTAAGATATAAGTAGGACTAGCCGACGACGCACGCGACACCGTCTGCGTCTAATTTAACTGTTCCACAGAAATAATAATACAAGAACTTTACCATGACTTTAGTGAACAGCGCGTATAGAAAAACGGACCTTAAAATAGTTCGTTCTCATTTGAATTTGATGTAATATGCAGCAGTGTTTAAGCTGATAAAGTAATTAAAAAATTAAAATAAATTCTCTAGAAGCGCGGGCGTATTTGATGTTGTAATAAAAATTGACTGACCTGTACTTTGGGACTGGTTTCCATCCTGACCTTGGAAATATCTTTGTTGGTGATAGACTCATTGGTTACGCACGGTTTGTACGTTTGTAGCTATTTGAATGTCACTGATGAGGAGTGGCCTATGGGATACCAAAAACTAGACCTCGAAAAGCATAGTTTATTACTGAGCTAAAACTACACTAATATGGTGTAGTTTTATACGGGCCATTGTGAGTGATCATATTGATCCAGTATTCCTATAAAGACACGAGGATAGATAAATTAATCCAATAATAGAGTGTACCCGCGATGATATATTTTTTTTCTAGACGTCGTTTGACCTAGGCATGTGAGACACATGAATGACATTTTACCAGTAAAATTCTGTATACGCTTTCATGTAGTATGGTTGAGAATTGCCGCTCTCGTTGGACAAGGAGAAAACATCAAGCGGCATCTAATTCTGTATGTAAACATATCCCTTTTAAACTCAAGTATTGTTAGCTTAAAGAATAGAATAAAGGAATAACTAGTCTATCAGTCATGCTCACGGTTTTATCTCTGAAGAGGATACTAGCAAAGGACATACTATATGCCTTACATTTCACCGTAACCATTTTTATCCCAAATAACAGGTGGTCTGGTAAGTTCATTGCAGTGTTGAAATGAACAGGCTCAGGTTGTGTTTACTTGTTATTAAATTTTTTAAGCCGCCCATACGCCCGCCCACTTCAACCTGATTTAACGGCTGCCTTATTACTGGCAACAAGCACCAACAACTTAACTTGCTTGCAAAGCATGGAAACGCTAATAAATGGAAATGACAAAAAGAATAACTGCATAAAACGTTATTGAAGATGATTATTTTGTCATTGTTGTAAATAAACAAAACAGCTTCGAATTCACAGCTGATAAATGTTACGATGTTATCATGATTTGTCTCTATAAATACGGGCCATCAGGCTATATATACTAAATTTAGAAATTAACTAAATTTAGAAATTAATTTAACAGTATCTGTATTCTGTAGTGATGATTTGATATTGCCTATTTTAAACTTGGTGATCCCTGTGGTTTCGCCCGTGTCATATTTTGAATCCCCGTCACATCTATTCAATCCCGTCGCCGTCGCTTATTGCTATTACAAAAATGTATGAAAATTTGCCCGATTTGTCGACATTTATGATTACTGGTCCGCTCTCCTGGGTAGTAGCGTGATGTTATATAGCCTATAGCCTTCCTCGATAGATGGACTATCCAAAAAAAAAATTACAATTCGGAACAGTAGTTCCTGAGACTAGCGCGTTGAGGCAAACAAACAAACATACAAACAAACAAATTCTTCAGCTTTATATATTAGTATAGATTGTTAGGCACAGGATAGGTATATAAATGATGCTGTTATAAAGCCGACGGATAGCTGATCATTGTTGATTATACTGGAGAGTGTGGGCAATAGGATGTAACCCTGCGGGACACACCATAAATCCTGAATAATAAAAATAAACTCGTCCTTTATAGATAAATACACAATCCTACTAATATTATAAAGGCAAAAGATTGTAAGAATGTATGGATGTAGGTTTGATACATTTCACGCAAAAAACTACTAAATGGATTTCAATGAAACTTTACAATAATAGAGCTTTAACATCAAATTAACACATATGCTACTTTTTATCCTGGTACCGGGAAGAAACGTGGAAAGGGGGGGAAACAGGAACGGGAAAGCTTTTTATAAATTCGAAGACACGATAGCCAAAACTTTAACTGAAATTCACGAAATTTCTTAAATATATGTTGCAATGCAAACAAACGCTAGGAGCAAGTCGAATATATTTAATAGTAACGCGTTTAATGTATCGACATATCATATAGTAATGGCAATAATATTTCCATGTAGACGATAATTGTTATTATCGTTTACATGGAGATACCTTCCTAAACCCTTACAAAGGTGCTTACTGTAAAAACAATATTTCTAGTTAACCTGTATTCTTTAAATGTATTTGTCTGTACCTAGCTAGTTACTCATTTCCCGCATTTAATTTGTTTATTTAACTTAAGACACTCACGAATTGAGACGCGCACCTTCCTAGGTCTAGGTAGCTTGAAGCACTCTGAAAAAGTCCAAAGCGTTCATTTTGAAGAAAAACACTTTTACCATTCCACAAAAAATAACTGTTATTATTATGTGTTTAAAATGTGTAGCAAGTTCCACCAAGTCCCATCAACCAACCAAAATAGAGTAATCTCTCAGAGAAACGTGAGGGATTACTCTGATAAGTGAAAATCCTGGACAGGTTCCAATAATGAATAATATGGGGATGGAACCTTATGTATTGAAATTGTTCTATAATGTAGCTCAGACATTCACACAGGAGTACGCTGCAGTACTTATAAAATACATATACTAAATCAAAGGCAGATTTGAGGTGTTTTGTATTTATAAAGTTCTGTGCAATGCATTTCGATAAGCACTATTTTAGTCGGTTCCTGATTCCTAATGTGGAATGTCAACAATTCAGGAAAAATGCCCCTGTCAACGACCGGCTACTCGATATAGTGCGAACCCGTTATATTACCCGAGTGATCGACCTGGACTCCTGCCACGATCCCGGCGCCCGGCTAATTATAACCACTCGCTCATAGAATAAACAATCTCATGGTAATACCACCAAGGTGTAAAATTGCTTACAATAAATGCAGTTGATACGATTTAATGAGCTGTTGGGTGCTATTTTATATCGGGTATGACGCGATGATTGCTACTATTTCAATATGTTGATGTTGACTTGTTAAGGCCGTCGAGGTCGATAACACTTTGAATCAAATGTAGGCACTTTGTTATGATATTTTTTCACATGCTTATCTGATGAAGTATCGATAAACAATGTCATAAAATTGGCCCAATTTAGATATAATTTCGGAGTGGTGGGTAGAACTATATTTAGCACCTTTTTGTGACGTGATAAATTCACGTAGATTCCCGAATCGTCTCATGTGGGACGCGCGTCAACTGACCAAAACAATGAGGTCGGTCTTTATTCGCGTAAGTCTACTTGAGCTGGAGAATAGGTATAGCAGCGATAACAAACCAGTCGTGTCCTCGCAGTCGATTATTGCGGTTGCTACATCAATACATATAATTTGTTCTCGCATATTTTAAATGCTGAAAATATAATTCGCATTAACAAGGGCCTCGCGCACTGTGCGGAGTCAGGTGTCAGATGAATTTCTACGTCTATCTAGCCTTGCGTTTAAAACAGTCAAGGCGAGCGTAGACCGAGTGCAACTGTGTAAATTGTTGGACTTGTGAACGTGTGAGCAGTGATACAGTGACCCATCAGCCGTGCGTGAAGACGGGACGATGGTGCGCAAAGGGGAGAGAAGCACGAGCACCCTGCTCAGGACTCTGGCCGATACGCTCCGGTGGCAAACTCTCCGCGCCGTCACTGTGGTGCGATCGGTAAGAAGCCAACGCTTTGTTTACCTTTTTACGTTTTTCTATAAATAATTTGTCGATGAAAACAATAATAGTAATTTCTTCTCATATCTGATGAAAAATAATTTAGCTAACAATCTGAAATTTTACAGTGCAAATGCATTTACATTTCTTTATTACCAATTATTCTATAATTGTGTTTTCATATGCACAGGTGGCAACAACAACTGTTTTGTTTTATCGTCAGTTATTATGTTTACGTCTAATAGCGTTGACGTCACGTTAATGTGTAAAACTTCGCAGCTTAATTTTTATCGGAAAATCAATAACTCCAGTACATGGACTACAATATCGCTTGATGTGTGAGGTACCGCAATGTTATGACATGTGCTCACAGATAGTCCGTGTGACCGCGTCGGGCTGTACACGTGTCATTATCGGATTCTATCACAATCTGTGACCTCAAGGGCGAAGATCACGTTGGGTAAACAAGCTCATTGACACCGTGCCGTATCTTCCGTTACCTTCACTGCACATTTAAGATATAAAACGTGATGCATGACATCAACGGATGACAATGTAAATTAGTTTCTGTATATGTATATAAAAGCCTTTGTCATTTAATTTTGATAGTATACTTAAAGGTTTCACGTTTCGTTATAATTGAAGGTGCTTCTAACAATAGAAGGTTTCACTATGAATATTTTTATGACAAATATACGCGTGTATGTACTTATGTACCCACGTAAGAAGTTATACTTGTTTAAACTAACAGAACAAAAAAGCCAAAGATTTCATCCCGTAGGTATTATTCATTGTTTGCAAAAGGAATGATAAATGAAACCATGGCCTCCTGCTTGAGCAATTGGGACGCCGATGCGCCTTAAGACTAGCAAGATATGCTTGCGAAGGAGGCGGCGGAAGGAGAGGGTTGGGAGCGGGAGAGAACTCTTCCTCCCGAGTGTCGCAGTCTGCCTACTACGGCGCCGCAGACTTGTCTCCTAGCCTCCATTATCGTGGGCCGGAGGCCATTACGGCAGGAGAATGGTCGCCTTTTTTCATAAGATGGTCCTAACTATGGCGTGCCGTAAGACCATCCTCCCCCTCGATTTCCAAGTGGTACACTTCTAAACAATGTATCACAAACAACTTTGACATACAAAATATAGTTAAAACTTTTACGTATTTGCCTGTAGAAGGCAATGAACTGATTACGTATGAAGTCAAATAAACGTCGAGCGTATTGTAGAAATGTAAACTAGACCGGTGAGTGAATTGTCGCTGTTGTTTACGTACTTGTAAACATACATAAAAGTATTATATTAACATAAACACAGGTGCTACGTAACTGGCGGCCCAGCTGTTACCTATTACTTCTTTGTGGTGTTGCCGACCTACGTCAATGCAGACCCAGTTCCATATACGTCATAGACTATATGACCACTTTCCATTAGGTGGGACATATGTTGTGATAAAAATGCTATGTCAACCCAAGTCGAGACAAGTCTCCCTAGATTTGGTGTCGTTTACTGTCAAAAAATACTAGGGAAACTATCAATAGCTATCAACACAGATAGCTATCTACACAAATTTTGTTAATCATCCAAATTAATTTTAGTACCTTCAAAAGTATGCTTCTTCAGATACGATACACTTACACCAACTAAAATCAAATTATCAAAGCATTTTTTAAACGCGAATTCTTTATATTTTGGAACGAAGTTCCTTACGGCAGGCTTGGAGGAGATAGGGATTTTGCTGCGCGACCGAACTGAAAAAAATGTAATAGTAAAACCGTAAGAAAAATTGGGTGGAATAAAAGCGTGAAATGAGACGTGCGCAGGCGCGACAGTCGTTTGTTTTGCAAATTGTGTCGATTTTCAAACTGTCTATTTACCTCCGTGAATTGAACAGTAATTTGGAAATTGCAGTAACGTAGATGTGAGGTTTGGGTTGTATGCTGCTCGGCTGGAGACGCAAGAGGCCCGAGTTCGAATCCTAGTACAAACGGTAACTTTTTGTATGATTAATTGAATCGTGAACTTGTTAACTTCGTTCCTACCTGGTGTCCCACGACACCACATTTTTTTTTGGTCGTCTATACCTCTTAAAAAAGACCTACAGTATACCTTGCAGCACGACTGAGTGAACGGACCAGCGCTCTATTAAGTGTCGAGTTTTCGGGAATTGAACAACTTCCTTTTTCCTTAGCTCCTTCCTCGGTTCTGTCATGACCTTAGTGTTATCCAAGTTCATGCCGAAACCAGCAAGTGGAGTTAGACTGTACCGCATTTCTTATTCTCAACTGTTCAATGATAAACTTTTTCTACTAAGCTCCATTGAACCGGATTACAGTACTTACTCATAGAAAAAATAATTTTGATTTCTCCGTTCATAGAACGATAATAAAGGAGGGATAATATAGAATAAAGGAGGTAGGAGCATCCCACCACACACACTCGATTCGTCAATCCCAACGCACAAAGGTCAAGGATAACCTCTACTAATTTTAATAGAGGAATGACGAACCGAACTCCTCAAGGGATGTAGGATAGGTAAAAGGAAACCATACCCTCTCAGGTCGTCAACATTTTTGCAATTCTCCGCTTTACACGGTGACAGTAAGGGCCGTATTTTAGAACGTTACTCAATACTCAAGAAACGCTTGAGGCTAGTTTTTCCTTATAAATACTACTCTCAAGTGTTTCTTGAGTATTGAGTAACGTTCTAAAATACGGCCCTTAGTTAAGCAGCCTTGAGGATGCCTCGTGAGTCGGTGAAACACGTGTGATTGTGTGCCATTGTGACGTTGGAGGGGTAGACTGGGGGTGAATTCAGGGTGACTTACGCACAGAGATCAAGGAAAGATGCATTTGCAAGTATATGGCATTTATTTAGCAAATCAAACGTTATACTATACAAAACAAATAGAAAATAAGCAAACTAAGTTGGTAACAGAATAGGGGTGGGTTCGGTAGGCGAGATTGTTGAGACGTGTCCCAAGATAAAGTAGGAGACGTCACCTTGTCAAGCAGCTGCACCAGAGGAGGGATTGGATTAGATTTTTACCATGTAACGCCCGATTCAATTAGTTTTCTCCGTTCATGATGAGCTCCTGATCACTAGACCAACCCTTACAGTATGCCGTTTTCTGTCACTAGAAAAAGCCCGCAAATGTTTATCATTGTCTCTTGGTTCGAAGCTCTTGGCGGGACCCAATATAAATGTACAATACACAAATGATAATTATTACTTTTTTAATTAATTGTACTATAAATGGATTAATTAATGTTACATCGGTTTCATTAACGTCTGTTCTTATTCGGATCAAAAGTAATGTCTTGTTATTACACGATTTACTCATTTACCTGTAAATGGGGACAGTAAAAAATAAATGAACATCATTAAAAACAAATGAATAACCGTGAAAGAATCTACATTAATCATCGCCATTTGTCGCCGGTCGCGACGATACTCAGCTGTCTAATACCGTCTGGATGCTAATAATATAACAGACAGTTAGGGCGTCACGCATCTACCAAGGGATTTTATTCCTGACAACGTATATCTACATGTTCACGTATGTTGCGACATATACCGTTTACATAACTTTCATTTTACATAAAATTACTGTACGCAATACAAGTTTTCTCCCGAGTGTTGTAAACGTCACAGGATCACAGTCACGTAGACCACATTTCACCAGGCCGTAAGATTGTATCGCTTGGTGGAATTCTATTTGTATTATCTATTTTGAAAAATCACAGAACCATGTAGTAATAAAGTTTTCCATCGTCGGTACTAGAATTAGTAACCGAAAAGGAATCTAGAACTCGTGCGGGGCAGAAGTGGCCCTCTCACATTACCGTGGATAAAATCTGAACCTTATCCATGCGGCTCAGTGAATCTTTGCTATGGCCCTTACAGTTGAGGTTTGGAACCAGTTATAAGTACACGTGTTTTCCTCTCCTTACTACCCAGGTTTCTTGCATTTCTTGCCAAGGCATATTAGTGGGTCGTCAACTTGATGACCATTCTAGCCATTCCAGCTTTCATAGTAGCCCGAACTCTTTGAACATTGCTCTGACTTTCAGTCAGGCGGATGGCTTCGTCTGATGAGCTGAATATAAAAAGCGAATATTAGAAAAGTATCTCTCAGGACCGCCAACTCCTAAATCACTATGTCATCGGAGACGGAAGCAATCTTCCTCATCTTAGCGTATAGTCCCGGTTGCATACAACATCCAACATTTCGACATAATTGGAAATTACTGGTATTAAATAGCATCTACGCAATATGCAGATGTGATTACCTAGGACCCTTAAAATCTTGATTGCGCCCACACTTCTTTCTGTAGAGGTCCTTAATTTCTGGATTGTTTTAGGGATTTTTACTTTAAATCTTTATTTAAATGTTTGTACAAACAATAATTTATTAAATCAATTCCAGTCTGTTTACACATATAATGAAATGATTGTTTTAGACGTATAAGCTTACGTAAATTTTACTCGGGGAATTAGGTTAACCTTGTCTACGCGAGCGAGTTAGCAACAAATCTACTTCTGAACAATGTAGTTAGTGCTTGCTCTGTCAATAAATTGTTGTACACTCTCACGACCGGTTGCTAAGGCATTATTTTAACGTAATATATTCATTATTATACTTCATGCTGGATGTCTTAGTTCAAAAGACTATTCTGCCTTTAAATATGGAGTAACTAAAGCTACTATTTCATAAATCTATTATAGATCCAATTACTAACTTATCGGCCAACCATCTCTGTAAGAAAATGCATCAAGCCTGTGAAACCTCACTTTGACGCTTGATATTTCGTGTAACCCTTAGTACACCCACATCTTTGATATCAGCGTGGGAGTAAAATGAAAAACAATCAGGTTTATTTTGGGTTAATTTTATGAAGAAACTTCAGTTTAATCCTAATCTATATTAATAAAATTTCGTGTGACTCACTAATCTTATCAACGCCCAGCCGAGGAATCCTTACACCTAGAAATTTGAAATTTTTATGGTAAAGCTACCTTTATAATGTAGGCACCCACTAAGAAAGGATTTTCCAAAATTTCAATCTTAGGGGTGTAAAATAGGGGATCAAGTTTGTATGAAAGTATTACAAATCTAAAATTAGGCATGAATTTAATGTGCAACGGGTCTTCTAAGAATATCACGAGCGAAGGCCGGGGTCACAGCTAGTAATAATATAAAACTTTTCTTCTGTTGGCATAACGTTAGAAATTAAATGAACAAACTTTTACATAGCTATTTTTATTTTTGAGTCTTAGGGCCCTTTTAATAAAATGAGTCGGTCTTAATTTCTTTTACTTATTTTTCATTTGGACAACTTTTACTTCCTACAGTTCTAATAAAAAGGGTGTCTTGGTATTGCTTGCTACATTTTATTTGTAACACAGTTTTACCTTTTCTTCGTTTTGATTTTTTAACAGGTATTAAATTGAATCGAAGTTTAGATATCGTGAAAAAGCAGTGTGCTAACATTCTTAAACCTAACTAAAAACGCAGCCGCTAAATGTACAGGGTTGATCAGTTTTCATGTCGGTATCGTAAGGCAGCAACACATTGGATCGGGAGAACAACCCAGTCTAGTCGACGTCTCCGGTGGCAGCGTGCCCTATCGCCAGAACCGCCATCCGCAGAGATGACTATGCTCGCTCTCATTCATTAGAGGGGCGGAAGAGTCGGGGCGCAAGACGTCGCGCGCCTCCCGCCGCCCGCCTTTATCGATTTTGTCCCACTCTCCCCTCACGCCACCCCGACACCCCCGCACTCAGCATTCGACCTCGAGTGCTCTCCTCTCGCGCCTACCGAAAACCTTCAACAGAAAGTACGCCTTAATAACATGGCCCCACAGCTCAAAATTTCTATTCCTAATACAGGCCCGACGTCCTCTCGTCGAATCCTAATGGACCCTCCGGCCGAAAGTCACTCGGTCGAGATTACAACGACGCATCCATCGTCCATGGCGTAGGAAAAAATAAGCTTTTTGTTACAATTAAAATAGTAAATCAAACCAATTTTAGTAATTGCGAGGCCAAACTTTGAAGTGTCTGCGCTCGTTGAGGGAGCGGGCTTTTTAAATGCGTTTGATTTTTAATGGATCCTTATGAGACTGTCTAACGGGCATTTACAAAAATATTAATCTAAAATGTCATATCTGTTCAATCGATTAAGTTCAATTCCACGATACGTTTAGCTATGAGTATGTTGACATGAAATGTGCCATAAATTGGTACGATTAAATATCGACGAGATTTATTATGAACTAAAGCCAATTGGTGACATTTTTTGATAGAGCAGTGAGTGGCAGGAGCCACAAGTTCTCGGCTCTAGTCAACAGTTTATTATCCAGAAATGTCGAACAAACACTGACCAATGTAATATACATAGAGCTACTTTTATATGAAGGGCATATAGATAAACCGACTGAGACTGAGAACATCAAAAATTACAATGTGTCATTTTGATTCGATTATTACCGGATCAATGTGATCTGAGTTGTATTTAAAATGCATTCAATGGACCACCAAAATTTCCTGGGCTCAAGTGACTTTACCAGCTAACTAACCGATGAGGCAACGACACTGGGCATGCTGATGTTGATGACGATGCTTGCAACAATCCCAAAAATTAAAAGCCTAAGTAGCAGAAATAGCTGCTTCTGCCAGCTAACTGAAATCAAACTTTAGAAGATATTATTTAAAATACAGCATGGTTAGTATAACGAGGTACTTTTGAACTCGATGTGAGTTCTTCAAGTGTTAGAATAGCTAATCCATTTTAAACACATTCCCAAGAGCCAATAAAAACAGGTACACATTTACTTCAGTGTCACGGGAGTAGTACGCAGCATACTCTAGAAAAATGTATTCTATTCTGGTCTGATCTATTTCCATTCTAAGCCTTTATCGGCGTAGACCGCCCACATCATATTATGTAAAGCATCGTGCACACCACAACCCTAGGTAAGATAAAAAAATGAATAATTAACTCACAACATTAGTTACTTAACTGATCCCTGACCTATAAGATAACGCAGGTCGTGTTGCGGTAGGTCCTCTGGATTATGCATCGTTTTCATTGCTAATCGACATTTAATATACCTAGGTATTGCTGACGGTCATACAAATTGCTTACTTAAACTGAATGCATGATAGAGTGCATCTGATCAATGGAAAGCAGAATGCTAAGCAGGGAGGCAATTCTCGTTTCCTTCGAAATAATCTCGAATTCGAGTTCAATCTTCGAATCCTTTTTCGACCTTAAATCTCGTAAATCGAGATGGTTTTTTCGAATGTCTTATTCTCACCACTATTCGAACTAAAGTTCGAGATTATTGTGTGAAATGTTGCCATTTAAGTGTGAAAAAAGTAAAAACAATAATAATAATAAAATAGGAAATATTAAAAATAAAAAAAAAATCGTATTTCAACGGGGAACCGAGTTATGATGAAAATACTGAATATAACTTTTTTCAAGATGGCGGAAAACCAATCAGGTTATTTTGGTCGACAATTTGAACTTAAGCTTTTCTAGCCTAATAATACGTAATACGTAATATCCAAAATTTGGCTTTTTCGGTTCATTTGCATTTCTAACCCGATTTTTCCGACGTAATGACTGGACCAATAATAAATTTTACTTAATGTATATTTTAAAAATTGCTTATACCGTCCCGTAAAATGAAAAATATCTGAATGTGTCACTGTGTGTTGTCTATATTATTGAAGACTGTGTTGTTTGTAATCACAAATCAAATTGCTGAAATTTCCACATTGCTAAAATATAGGCGACGACGTGTTTGAAATTAAAGCGAGTTGCAATATGTTTTGCACGTATTAAACTATTAATTCATCACTCATTTTGATATTTATTAAATGTAAAATGTAATATAATGCTAATTTAGGGTCGGTCACTTAAGAAATGTCCAAAGATTATAGTGATTCGACTTCGAAATCTGCGTCTCGACTGCTACCAACCATTCGAAGCAACTCGAGTGGCTTCCCTTCGAGAAAAGTCGAGTTCGAGATTTGCAGAATAGCTAAACGTCAATAAAACTCGAATAAAGTTCGAATTCGAGATTTATCTCGAAATCGAGACTGTTTCGAAGGCATGAGAATAGCGGCCCAGGTCGACGAACAATCAACTTTTCAACTGACTGAATGTAGTAACTAATCATAATACAATCGATAAGTGGTTCATTATTCCTGACATGTTAGTAATAAGTAGTTGATTGTCAACTAAAATGATATTATTTTTATTGAGAACCTATTTTACAATGTGTAAAGCTCTGGGTAGTTATTTACGTACTAAATCATTTTGTACAGAATTATACTAATCATGAATTACTTGTTGGTGTACTTCGAAAGCGTGATTGCAAAAACGCTCTGCTGCTGTTCGAAATGAGTATGCGGCGGTACTTTTTTTTTTTTTTTTCAAACTTACATTTAAAATGACAGGTATGCAACATAGATGGTATATCAAGTAGCCATCTAGATTAGATACTTTTTTGATATACTTACACTATTAGGACGTATTATGTTACTTTTGTAAATCGGTATCTTCTGCTAAAAGATTGGGAATGCGAATCACCTGGGTCTGTGGCGCATCCTTCAGCAGCTATCTCTAGCAGGCGAGTGTACCTAAATTTTATCAGTATGATGAGACTTATCCGTTTTTAGTTCTATTCTGAATATAAAAATTGCGACATAATTTCCGAGTGGGCTGTCAAATTCGATTTACGCCCACATTTCGCCTACTCCTTTGTCAGAGGAAAACGATGGTGTCAATGCCGACGGGCCGCCTGCGTACTTTGCCGGATTTAGGCGAACCACTAATAGAGAACACAAAAGGGTCAAAATATAACTATCAAATACAGTTAAAATTGGAGCGTAGCTCATGTACATTACATTAGTTTTTATTTTACTTCAATTCATACATGCAGTATTTCCGAAGTTATAAAGATTAGAAGTTAACCCTTTTTTGAATTTCCGGGATTAGGCCAAAAGTCTAAAATTATTACCACTGATAAGTTTATAATTTTGATTTTTACCGCGCAGTGGTGTGCGAACGAGAGCACGACTGTTGAAGGAGCTGGGTTGTGACGTCATCGACCAGTGTGCGGTCGCCCGCGTTTTTCAAAACTTTCGACCGGAAATACGCACTTTGATCGTAAATATTACAGCCATTTTTAAATTATAAAAAAAGTAATTACACCGTTATTCTCGTATTTTTTTTTGTATATTTATTTAGCATGTAAATTAAGAAACGTTTGTCAGACCCATTGAATAAATTGACCCATGAAATAATTTGAATAGTTTGCATCCAATACCGTGAGCACTGATTGATTTCCTCCATATCCACTATTGTGCGCCGTCAGGATCCCCGACCTCCATGATCGCGGGTCTTGGAGTGAGGTTTTGTGCTTTCCTAACAGACGTAGGTCTTGTAAATGCTGTAGCTGTGTAGCTGTAGGAGTGTAAATGACACACAAGTTAATTGTTTTCAGCGTTCGTTAAGACTGATACTACTTGCATTATATATCCAATTAGGAGCTAACCAACATCTGTAAAGTGACCTCTCAGTTTCCTTATTACAATACAACAATGCACGACTCTTAAAATAAAATTTTCAGCATAATTATTGTATTCTGAACTACACACCCTATTCATTAATTACCTATGCGAAAAAGTAATGACAGTAATTTGCACCACTTCCACGAATTAGTTGGGCTCAAGGGATTGTGGTTCTGAAATATTACTTTGTACTATACCTAAACTAACAAATTATTGAATGTTGTAATAACATTGTAACGGTATGAATTTTGTACGTCAGAAATATTATAAAACCGACAGTTATTTCCACACGATCAAACAGCTGTACGAATTTGGAAAACATTTTGTGTGGACTACAAATGGCTACTTTATATAGTGGGAACAGGTTCTTATGGGAAACTGGTATGGAAAAACTTCACCACGTGGAGAAAGCCCCGGGCGTACTCTAATTGAATTGACCCTTATGCAAAATATACGAATTTGTCTGTCTGTTTGTATGTTCAAGACAAACTCGAACCGTACTAAAGAGATTTGCGTTAAACTAGATATGATAATAGTTTGAGTTACTAAGCAGATTATATCATAATTTTTATCTCGGGTAAAGCTATATTGCATTTCAACGTAAATAGATTGTTAATGCTAATTTGTATGTTATCACAATGAGTGTTAAGTTCCGTTGGTACAGTGTACTCTTTCTATTCGCTTGAGTGTGGATTCGAACCGCATTTCGATACTTCTCATAATTTCTTTTTAATGAAGTGGAAAAAGACAATTAGTTTCGAGACGGGGATTGAACCCGTGACCTTTGCCTAACCAGGGCAATGTTCTAGCTACCTGAACTACCTGAAACGTATCGAATCAAGTTGAAATTCTCCACCATATTTTAACCGAGTAAGAGTATGACCAGAGCCATCTACTCGTATCGAGCTAATGAACAACTCGATACCAATGAACAGTGTTACAACCATTTTTAAACATTGATGCAATGGACTCCACTTAGTCTATGGATAAATTTTTAAAGCAATTATCTTGCAAAATTTCTCATATTGAGATTTTTTTTCCACTTTATTAAAAAAAATTATGAGCAATTTAGCAAAACAATAACTTTAAAAATTTATCCATATCGATACTTATACACACTGTCAGTACCTGTTACGGTACTATAATAGTTGTTGCAATGCAATCTGAACCTAAAGAACATTATTTTGTGTTATTCTATCCTCATACCATTCCAAAGAATCCGGAATTCGTAAATATGGTACGTTGTTGCACGAGACTACTTGCGGGTTTCAAACTTTAGTATTGAGTAAATATTTTACCGAGATTTATCTGGGTATGATTTGATATTGTAACAATTGACATATCAACTGAAATAAATACATGCAAAGATATAAATGTCTTGAGCTCAATAACTACGAAATAACAAGTACACATATATACATACATACATATTGTCACGCCTTTATCCCCGAAGGGGTAGGCAGATGCATATTAAACGCCCACATTTCACTGTTTACATTTTTGTTCCACGTAACAGGTGGTGAGCCCATTGCCGTGTTAAAATGGACAGGCGCAGGCTGTGGCGACCTGCTGTTGAAGTTTTTTAAGCCGCCCATAAGGCCTTCAACCTGACTTAACGACTACCATTTTATTAGCAACCTGGACCAACGGCTTAACATGCCTTTCGAAGCACGGAACTGGGGTGGGTCTAAAGGGCCTATTAAATTTAATAAATTGTGTCTATTTAAGATGTTAAATTTGAAAGATATTTTTGAACCCGCTGCCTTTTTAGTGAGGTGGTAACAAAAAGGCTAAAAGGTCTTATACGCCAGACACTAATTAGCACGACCAAAAAGTCTTGGTCGGACAATACAATAGTACACAAATAATGTTAAATGTGACACTTTAAAGTATTGTTTTGTCAGCAGTACGTAAACATATCTATATGTATGTTATTGTAAATGAGTACTATCTTTTAGCTCTGTTATTATGGTAATGCCCTATCAGAGGCGTCTGCCTCGACCTACCTCAAAGAGGGGAACGCTTAGGGTAGGTGTAGGTTATGGCATTGCATTCGCCATTCCGTCGACTGCAAGGGTGGTTTTCCATAATTATTATACCTTGGTTTATATTTAACAGCCCTGTATGTGTTTGTCTAACCGCTGGATTTATGAAAGCGGGGCGGTGCAATTATGTCTATTCATATGTGCATTTTATATTTTGATTGCTGTACGTTGTACTTTATTATTGTCGTTTATTGTAGATCATGTCTAAGAATAAGACTTCGGGCAGTAGGAACTTTTGGCTGTTGTGTTCAGTTATCGATCACACGGCCATTGTAGTTTGTTATAAATTTTAAATCAGTTATCTGGACTGGTACCGATCTGGAAATAAACACGAGATCGATATGGCTTCAACGACCTCTGAATTTTTCGTTTATTTAACTTTGTGATCCACACTTCAGTTGTACTTACATTCTCGTTATGAATATGCTAAATCACTACTTCTATAAGAAACTAAGACAAGTACCTGTTGGATTTTTCACAGAGCCGGGTAATCCGACAGTTGATTAAAAAACGTGCGTGCCCACTTGACGCCTAGTGTTGGCTTTCTGTTTGTATGTGTGTGCAGTGTGCGGTTGCACTTATGAAACGGGCCTCGGCGTGTGCGTCGTGGCGGCCTACGTACGCGGGCCTTGCATTGGGTCGGGTCAGTGAACCCGCCCGCCCACTATCAGGGTAAATATGCCGAATGCACACAGATGCGCGCGCCGGCTCCGCTCATCCCCGCCCAGCCGGTCGTCGCCGCTGCACTCTGCACGCATACACCCCCAACCCCTCTTGAAACTCCTAATTGATTGCACAAATTTTCTCGCAATAACTGTCTTTTTATGATGTTAATGATGGAACTTATACAGTACCGACGGTTTAATTGGTATTCGACGACGTGCTAAGTGTAAGTAGTAAACCAGAGTACCCACGAGTGAACATTCATTTGCATATCATCGTGGTGTTAAGTCGTCGCCGGTACTCTGAAACAATTTATTGGCGTACGACTTATTGTCGTTTTTGGACTGCCGTAGTAAATTTGTGATCTTTAATCACTTTCTTCTCGTTTACACTGCCAGCCAATTTTTCTCCTTCAAATAATGTAACGTGCAATACTTATCAACATTGATCGGAGCTATTTGATAATATGATTAAAATTTCTTAGCTTGTTTTGCCATGTGAAATGAAACTCAAATATGTCAAACTCATTATAATGCCGATAATAATCTTGTCAAAAATATTATGATATCGGGTTCACTGTCCGATAGGATAGTGTTTAAGGTGACCAGTGTAAAAAATATATTGCAATTTCCAATGTTTTTTACGCGGCATTTTATAGTTCTTATTGTGGTAACATCGAAAGTAATCAGCATCTTGGCACCGGCAACTGTTCATTTTACGTTCAATTACAAGAAGAAATGCTAAAGAGATGATTCATTAAAAACGACTGTTTAATCTATGTAGAAATAACGCACCCTGACTGCTTGCGTTTATCATACAGCATAACTAATTGACATATTGATGATGAATGCATTGCATCACCGTATGCATTTAGATGATGTCATGATGACGTCACAGCACAATACGTATAAATAAAATGTAGATGTGTGATGCCAACGTCCGCCGCGTCCCTCAAATTACAATAAAAATGGCATATTACTCAATGCCATCATAAATGCGCCCGTTTTGGCATGACTGCCACATAATGGGTACTCTCTTAATATAACTTGACCTGTTCAACTGTATGATAGACTGTTTATTTTATTTTGTAGTTTTCTTAGAATAAGTCCATATTAATAACTTCCTTAATGGGAGAACATATACATAGAGTAGTAGTGACTGCTTTATATTGTTTTGTATACACATGTGATTTCATCGAATGAGCAAAATGGTTGCGGATAAGGGTTCAAAAAAATGTCAACTTTGTATCACTAGTAGCTTTATAGACAAAGTTATGCCCGTACCATTTGCTATGGTTATTAAATGAGTGTAAATATACAGAACCTCTTAAAAACATTTTACAGCATTTATAAAAAAAAATCAGTTCTTGTACTTATATCATTTTGCTCACTGTACTTAGGTTTTTTGTTTATACTGTGGTATAACCATTGACCATTAGTTGTACAAGTGACACAACTTTGTATCATTACCTTGTAGGTACGTGAACATTATTCTCTTGATAATTTATCAAGAGAATAATGTGCAGATGACAATAGAAGGTGCATATATTATAAACCTTAAAAAGGTTCACACTTCTTATATTTACGTCTAAAGTCTTGGTATAAAACTGTGGCAAGTTAACACATATTTTTACTGTAGCAGATTTTCATTGTGGTTAGTTTCAATAACCCTGATCGGGGTGGATCAAAACCCCAAATAAGTAAGATTCACAAAACTTTATTTTCAACGTGGCAGTATTTGTATAGAGGACCACTGTACAACAAACAAATGTGCCCCATAATTCAAATTTCGCCTATAAACCATAAAGCATGATCGTAAAATAAACCATAGTGATAGTTCATTCGTGGACATAAAAGTTCGACAAGCATATTAAATCAATATTACCATCAAACTTCACAAAGTGCTACAACAATAAACATACCGACCGTATTCCTCTTCTAGAATTTAAGAAAGCTGTTGTATAAAGAAATTTTAGTTAACCGGGTTGTAGTGAGTAATACTACTAAGAAAGCTAGAAGTATTTGAGAGACCCGCTAGCTCAGTGTCCTGTAAACGATCGCCTTGTCCAAGCATCCTTCAATACAGTTACTTCTGAGATGGGTGACCGTTTTATCCAGTTTCATTTTGTTACGGCGTTTCCGTACTTCAAAAAGCATGCCGTGGATTCCGTGGCCGTGACTACCGGTGCCATTGTTAAGCCAAGTTCAAGACTTGTGGGCTAAAACAATTTGCTAGATTCTTTTTTATTGTTAATTACAACGGTTAAAAACCAATTACAATAATTAATTTAGACCAGACATATTCACAACTAAGTTGGTATACAAGATATTCTTGTGTATTCATTCTCACAAAAAACTTTTAACAGCAGAGCCGACAATCTGTTTCTGTTTGTCGGCAGCATTCTCACCATCTCATCTGACCAAAACTGCTGAATTTATTGCAATATATTCAGCAGTTTAGCCCGCAGTCTGCAGGCTGTGGTAGGCCAGACGAAGAGTTCTATTGCTTCAATGGTCCAAGAATGCATTAGCTTTTCTTAAAAGTAGTAGGTAAAAGTGATTGAAATAATAAAACAACGACACTCAATTTCTATCGAAAAGATAGTACATGATTCCAAATTATCAGAAGCGAAGATTCCAGTAAAACTACGTTAACCACGCTTTTGTATGCTGTCGGGCTAACACGACAACAAACTTTGGTGAGCGACACTGTGAGTGTACTGTGTAACGGTATATAAGGAAACATTATATCGATAAAATCGATGGGAAATCATCTAACACATTCGACTCGATCCGAAGGCCATGACCATGTGACTACTATCACTGCAACCTGGTAAAAATATGGGGTAACCAATAAACAACATAAGTCCCTCACCCTAATCCCCATCTAAGTAAAAATAATACAGCTTTTACAACGAGGACACTGATATGGAACATTGTTCCCTATAAATACACTCCCGGACACTTAAATCAAGCCACCTTGATTTTTTTGGTTTGGAGTACTGTAACTTATAAAAGATGTATGTAGAAGGAAAATGTTGTAATGCAGTTTTGGAGCTGGTATACTCATCATTCATTTAGAGTGCCACTGTTCCAAATTGTAACTACAGTTTATTAAAAAAGTCGAGTTACGTTGAAACAAGTCCATGTTTTTCTTTTTGTCAAGGAAAAAAATCTAATCGATTTTTAAATAAAGACATGTTTTACATGAAAAGAAATGTTTATTTAGTAACAACCTCCCAGTGCATTTATGACAGCTCTCATACGATTTTGCATAGAATTAATCAATGTCGTTATAACATGTTGAGGAATGTCCTCCCATTCTTTCAAAATTACATTTTTAAGCTCCTGCATGGTTTGCGGGGCAGGATGATGAGTTCGAACACGCCTCTTCAGCTCATCCCATAGATGCTCTATAAGATTCATATCAGGACTTCGCGCTGGCCATCTCATAACAGTGATACCAATGTCATTTAAGTACTCCCTGACGATTCCAGCAGTATGGGCCCTCGCATTATCATGCATTAAAACGAAATCTTGGCCAATAAATCCAGATATGGCATCACGTGGTTCTCTAAACATTGGCGAATGTATCTATTGCCATCTAGGGGCGGCAGTCGTGGTCCCGTCACTACCTCTAGCTCAGTTTTGCCTTCCATAGAGATTCCTCCCCATACTGTCCATGATCCTCCACCATAACTCACTTTCTCGTCAATACAGCATTGCGCGAAACGCTCGTTGTGTCTTCGGTACACCTTACTCCTTCCGTCATTACCGTATAGCATTATCTTGGACTCATCTGTGAAGAGAACCTGGCTCCATTGATGTCGCGTCCAATTTAGATGTTCGCGCGCAAACTCTAGGCGGGCTATTCGGTGTACTCGTGTCAATTTGGGTCCATTGGCTGGCTTATGGGGCTTTAAACCACGTTCATTGAGTCGCCTTCTAACGGTCCGAGCACTTACAGCCACTTCGTGAAAGTCCCTGAGCTGTTCTTGTATCTGAACAGAGTTAAGGCGTCGATTTCGTAAGCTAGTAGTGACAATGTATTGATCTTGTCTCGCCGTTGTCACTCGATAACGAGGTCCTCCTGTTCGCCGAACGAAGCCGCCAGTCTCCAGGTATCGGTGGTACAGTCTTTGAACTTCGGAACGACTTATGTGAAGTTGTGAACTCACATCTCGCTGACTTAGCCCAGATTGAAGAAGTGCTACAGCTTGCGCGGCTACTTCAGGTGAAGTATCCATAATTTTATAGCAAAAAACGGTTCAAATTATAGAAAAATAACTAAACTAAACTTTGGTTAACAACAATTGCGAAAATTCAAACCAAATCGACATTTTTAAACTTTCAACAGTCATTATTTTTTTCCAATCAGTGACTAAGCTCGGCTTTTGTTCTCAATTTTAAATTCTAAAATTCAAATTTGGAATAATACATACGGGAAAGACGATGAAATATGCCAGCATTAAAAATGCATAAAAACTTTCTTGTTATATTGTATATTTTTTGTGTATTGGGCTTTTAGGCTCGGGAATGTAAGGTGGCTCGATTCAAGAGTCCGGGAGTGTATTATGAAAACCACCTGTATTATAAGTTAAAACAAAACTAATTAAAATTTTTTAACTTTGACTTGACCACTATTTCACAACCACGTCACCAGTTCTGTCATACGAGAACTTTGAGACCGCGTCACCTTCGAAATTTTATTTTTGCTTAGATGATTATTTTTGCTCAGAGAAAACAAAGTATACAGAGAGTTTTTATAACTTTAATCGTGTGAGTCACAAACTGACATCTAAAACGGCTCGGTTTCATCAAAATCCATTTAGTAGATTTTGCGTGAAAGAGTGAGTAACAAAAATACATACTTACAAACTTTCGCGTTTACAATATTAGTAGGATGGAGGAAAAATAAACAGCTCTCTTGTGTTTGTTCTATAAATAATATAAAGAAATATCTATTGTGATTTCGCGTTATTTGTAACTCACCGACTCATTGGCTATTTGCTCTGACTTCATGCTAATTATAAGCCATCGATAAAAATAACACATCAGCCCCCCTTTATGGCCACGCCAGTTGTATATGGGCCCAAGAATAGTTGTTGAGTCTATTGCCGACCTCAAACTTTTCCTTACCTACTGCTCTTGGCAGGTGTTCCAATTTTTCATTATGCAATCCGGCAAGAAGTGAAACTTTTTTGGAATTATTCATATTAGAAGTTTGGTTCCGGGTCAGAGGAAGATTTACGCCCAGCATTAACAAACACTTCAGCTTTATAATAATAGTATAGATTTTAAATTTATTTAAAAAAAAACTATTCTAAAGCAATGGAACTGGTGTATTCGTATGAAAAGAAAGAAGAAAAAACTAATGTAAAACAGATTGTCTCTTCAGTGAGCGGGGACCTAATAGGCAAGTGATTCTCAATTGTACTAGAAATAATATGCGATGCAAATCGAGTATCTTAGAATATAGGAATATTCTTTATGAAACGTGGTACACTCTCGCGATATACTTAATTAGAGACATCAAGCTGAACATATATAAATGGCCACTGGTAGACTATAAACCTCTGACCACGGTCGGTGCAATTCGGTCGAGGCATCGAGAATCTAAACCAAAGAAAAGTAATATAGTCCCAAAATCAAAAAATAAATACATTAGGTACAGCACTCTGACACCCAGACGTGCCCGTATGAAACGATTAATGAATCTACAGGAAGCGAAAACGGTATGCATGGATCGCAAAACTTGGCGATCTTTCCTCTCTAACTATTCCATAAGGTATACAGCGTGAAGATAGTTAGTTAGGTAGTAACAGTCAAAGAACATAGTTTTGATGTTGACCATATATGTCCTGATGGAAATATTCGTCGCCCTAACAGAGGGTCGCCTAATTGAATTTACCACGAAAAAGAAAGTATCTTAACGGTTATAGTTTCAAAAAAAATATTATAGGAGACCTTTCCTAACTTTGTGAGCTGTTTTGAACGAATAACATTAATTCTGAAAAAAAAAAAAAATAATAAAAATAAATATAACAAGAAAAGATATCAATATTTGTTCTGGTTGGTCCTATTTCGTTTGAGAATCAAAGAGTACATATTAAGTTTTGAATCGCTTTAAAATGTATGGAAAAATATATACATATATATATATATATATATATATATATATATAAATATAACGTATACATTTTCCCATACATTTTATAGGAAAAGGCGATTAATAAACTCTAAATTATTCTTTATTGTTAGTCGATTCTATTTTATATTTACCACACCACTGACAGATATTAAGACCTAATGAGCTCGTTGAGTATTTGTTTAAGGTATGTCTTTTATTGTTAATAACAGAAAACAAAAAGTTCTGTTCTGAGTATCTTACTAATATTTTAAACGCGAAAGTTTGTACGTATGGGATGTTTGTTACTGTTTCACGCAAAATCTACTAAATGGGTTTTGATCAAACTGTACAATAACATTGCTTACACATCAGAATAACTCATAGGCTACTTTTTATCCCAGGAACAAGTTCCTATGGGAATCGGTAACGGGAAAACTTCACCACTGGGGCGGAGCCGCGGGCTTCAACTAGTATATAATATATCTTGAGTGATACGTCAAGTCGTAGGTAGTCTTATTTTTATCATTCTCAATTGTGCCTTTAACTAACATCTGAAATCATTCGTGGGTAGTCGGATTTAAGTCAGGCGTAGTGTGTAGAGACGACTCCGGTCCGCAAGTTAAGCAAGTTGGGCTTACCCTGTTTCCATCTCCGGCCGCGTTCATTAGTTGTTAACTGTAGACCGAATAGTGGATCATGTCTCACTATCAGGTGCGCAGCAAACAAAACGCTGAATAGAGGCCGGGTTAAACATGCACGACGGGTGTACGGGTATAATTAAAGTTTAGGAGACGCTCACGTCGCCCGTTAACCTCGTTATCGGGCGCTGGAAGTGGGTGAGACGCGGGGGGTGTGAGCCAGGCTCGGTGTAGGGGGAAACGGGGAAAATCAATGACAGCCGCCGCGCTCCGTCTCTCCCCGGCCCGACGCGCTCATCTCGCGACCACGTGCCGCGGTCACTGGCCCGACTCACCATAACATCCTCACTAAGCAACACTTGCATGAGCATCACATATTTTCAATTCCAAACATACCCTAAATCTAAAAATATTCATACAAACAATTAATAACCAAATGTCATACATAATCCTTAGTTTAGTGAACATTTGATTACGGTCATACTTCGTCAATCATTTTTACGATCAACAAATCAAATGTAGACGAACGTCATGCCATGATACATACCACTAGCTTTCAACCAATAAATAAACAAACCATTTATTCGAACAGATAAGTACGTAGTAACACGAATCCTTGTCTGTTGTTGGGGGCGCTCGACTGCCTGAATATGTAGGTCGCTATCAGAAATTTGGGTTATCGTTTTGGACGCGTCGATATGTGTACTTCTATACCTGCGAATTGAATGCTGGTAATAATATTGTTTCTGTACTTTAGAGTTAGGTTTCTAGTTCCTACGTCCGTGTTTAGTACCTAATGTCATGATATTGATACATACTTGCTTGCTTACACTATCGTTAACTCGATGGGTGACCCTTCAATTTGAAACTAGATTTTTTTGACTGCCGCATTACAATGAGTCATACTCATATTAGAAAATAATTCATCAGTATCTCGTAAAAAATCAGTAGCAATGAACTTCCTAGCCCCAAATACATGCGTTTGGCATCGTCGACATTCTGTACATTTGTTTTATACAAGCATATCGCGACCCGTCGTCGATCAATGTCAACAGCATATTTGGGTCAACGTCCGTCAGCCGAGAATTCCCTCGTTCGTCTACTCTTTCATTTTCTATATCGTATGCTATCCATTTAAAATGCACTGTATCGTATTACATTTTTTACATTTGCATTTTGTTGTAAACCAGCTACTAAACAAAGTGTTTCGCTTTTTTACACACTTTTTTTATTTCTTATAGATAATTTTCAAACAAGCCTTCATGTTAGGGTAACCTATTTCGGTTTATACAACGAGCCTTCTTAGATATGAGTAATGTCGCCATAAAGAAAAATGAACGTCATTATGCATGCTATCAAAATCATGTCAAATTGGTCATAACAGTCGCCTGACTGTTTCCAGACTCAACCGTAAAAATTGGTCATAAAAAGAGTAAAATAGTACATAAACAAACAAAAATAGGAAACCACCAATAAACTGGGCAATTATAAATCTTCGTCGAATAGCAATGAGGTGATCTATGAATCTGATTTTTCGTAACATTTTTGAAAACATGTTCAATTTAATTATATCGAAATGAAAATTGCATTCGAGGCAGTATGCCACAATTAAAAATTGAATTGAAAATGGCATACAAATGATTGTGTTCGTAGTTCACAAGTGTCTTATTGGGCACCTGTGAACTCGGCAGAATGAACATCAATGGAATCTTTAAAATCATCGCAATCAAAATTCGGCATGGATTTAATGTGAGTAAAGTCGTAGTATATGGCATTACAGTTTACTAGTTCTGTACCATACCTCCTATCATATAATAATTTGTAGACTTACAAGCTGAATTTAGTATGCGTCAAACGTGAGAGTTCCACTGGACTGGACCAGTCATCTGTTTGGTAGATGGAAATTGTTTTATAAATCTTCGTTTAGTTTGACTATAAAAGTCTTATATATTTGTGATGTTATTTTTAATATTTTAAAAGCCTTGATCAGGCATCCTAGGATGTTCAAAATGACATAATGTCAGACCAGGACCAAACTATACAAACGGAATCCTCACCTAAGCACACTGTCGAGCAGTTCTTATTCTGTTCTGTTATACACAATTATTTGTCTCTGCGAGTCATGTAGTATTTAGTTATTGCTCCATCTCTCTCTTTGACCAAAGTCTTAACTAAAGACAGTCATGCAGTACACATATTTATTCTCTACATTACTCCAGTATATGCCAAACTTGTTGTGATCTACATTTGTAGGTTTACTGCATCAAAATACTAACTGCATAAAAATAATATTATATTCTTGTTTCAGGTATATTACGCAAAGAAAAAGCGGAGAGCGCAACAGTACCTGGGAGAAGACGGCTCACATAAAAAGGAGCGAAAGTTATATAATGACGGGTATGACGATGATAACCATGACTACATTATTAAGCATGGAGAGAAGTTCCTGGACCGGTATGAGATATCATCGCCCATTGGGAAAGGATCTTTTGGTCAGGTAAGAAATATACTGCTATTTTTTTTTTCACTGTTGCTGCTTGAGATCAACTAAATTACATCAGAAAGATTTCACTCTGAAGCAACGGCGGCGCTAGCATCTTTTGAATGAGGTATACTTTCTTTCTGTTTGGAATGCCGGTCTTTCAAAGTCATCTCTGCAACTGATTCTATACTTGCACAATATTTACCTGATGCCCTTGATAGATGCGTCTTAGTGGCCTTGTCTGACTGTAAACATCCCCGAATCTTGACAATTATATTCAATATAGTAAAATAGAAGGAATCAGGCTACCTGCGATCACGGCCGGTACAACCTGGTCAAAATATCAGACAACAAAAGGGTTATTAGCTCACAAACCCGAAATACTTGTTAAAACTTAAGGTGGACTATCGTACTAAGTTCAACTCATATGCAAACATAATCCGTTCATCAACTATTCTAGGTCTGAAAAATATCTCCTGAAAATTTCATACTTAACTAAGTTATAGTGACGTTTCAACAATGAGGTACGTATTATAGTATGGTTAAATACATACTCATCACTGGTTCCCCGTGGATGGATGTGCGTCTGTTTTTTGTTTCCAGACAAGAGTGTTAGTTCTATTCGGCTATAAAAAAGATTGCTGGCATTGCTTAGGTCCTCAAAGTTATAAATCAAGGTACGACCTTATATACTAGGTACATACAATCCTTCGTTTGACCTTTAAACGTAATAAATATTGGTTAGAGGAGAAACGACAGCGCTGCGATTGTGAAACTTGAGTTTATTACGAGTACGTGCAGTTTGTTTCCTAGAAACGATAAAGCGCAGTAATGATTGTGCGTTCGTACGTACTTATTTAATTTGGCTTTATCTGTTATAATTTATAAACAGTAGAAGCCAATATTATATACGAATAAATTATCCAGTTCTTCCTAAGTCTGAATCGCTATGGCGAATATGATGATCACTACAGGGGATACCGTGCGAAGTGGAGGAGAAAATGTAGGAAAGCGGACCCCGGCCGTCGCGAGATGCAACTGGCACAGAAGCTCGGAAGATGATGATGGGATAAATGGCAATCGATATTAATACTCTTTATTACGTGAGACAAAACTCGTTGGATAAAGAATAAAATCTTAATTGTTCAGAAGTTTTGAGAACATATACAATAAATATAAGATACTACACCCGCGGCTGCGCCCGTGTGGGGAATTTTGCCCATTCCTGTTTCCCACAAGAACTTATTTCCGGGATACAAAGTAGCCTATGGGTTATTCTGATGTGTAAGCTGTATTATTCTAGTTTCTTCAAAATCGATTCAGTAGTTTATGCGTCTAAGAGTTACAAACCTAAGTCCATACATTCTTACAAAATTTCGCGTTTTTGATATTTGTACCTAGGAAGTACATTTTCAAGAATTGTTTGTAATATTAAAAATAATAATTCCATTACAGGTTGTGAAAGCGTATGATCACGAGGAGCAGTGTCAAGTAGCGATTAAAATAATTAAGAATAAGAAACCCTTCCTAAACCAGGCACAAATAGAAGTCAAGTTACTAAAAATGATGAACAGAGCGGATCCTGAAAATAAGTATTATATAGGTAAGATAATGATGGTAACCAAATATGTAAGATCTATAGTTTTACGATGACTCTTATTGATGGAAAGATACTCAGTGCATTACGATTATATTTCATCGAATTTCTACCATACAATGGTTGCGATATACTCGTTTCACACTGTCGGAACACATACAATGCAATTCTAACACAACCTAATCTTTTATCAGCTTCGATTACTTCTAATTTTGGCAGGTACTGTCGTTAGACCTTTCAATTTTTTCAAGTGATCAGTCATAGATCACTGTGTGAGAGCCTTGTCTGATAGACAGAGGCTAAAACTTGCAGATGAAGTTGACTTGAACCCCGTAGACCTTGGTGGAGACGCTTTATACCCTATTTGAGAACAACCATAGGAACTTGTCCCAGCAAGTAAAAGTATCATATATTGTCAGCTACCTACATAAAAACTTTCAGCCAAATCTGGTTAATGGTGTGACCATAATTGAAGGACAAACAAAAAAATACACTTTCTCATGGTTGTTTTGTACAAAATTGTGTCTTATAAATAACAATGTTTCAATTTCCAGTGAAACTGAAATGTCACTTTATGTGGCGGAACCACCTGTGCCTAGTGTTTGAGTTGCTGTCGTACAATCTGTACGATCTGCTGCGCAACACCAACTTCAGGGGCGTATCGCTCAACCTCACGCGCAAGTTTGCGCAGCAACTGTGCACCGCATTATTGTTCCTTAGTCAACCTGGTGAGTATCATGACTTCCTTCTCTTCTATTTTTAGTGTAACAAAGGCTTGGAAAAAAAAGACGTAATCATATGGCTTTCCGTTACATGAATATTTGTACTTTATTTATTCAATGACGTCATAAATGTTTTTGACAGTACGCAGTAGGTACTTTGTAGACAGGAGCTACTGTCAGCCAGCAAATATCTCATCTTTATCTTGCTGTATTCCCAGTTGCATTTAAACCCTATCTGGTATGTGTTAGTCTTAAAACGACCTCATTGACTGCCTCTGTGACGCGGTGGGAGTGCATCCGACTGCTACGCAAGAGGTCGTGGGTCTGGGTGTTATTTATTTATAATATGTATGTATTTAGAAATATTAAGTATGTTTATCAGTTATCTGGTTACCATAGTACAAGCTCTGCTTAGTGTGGAATCAGATGGCGTTGTGTGAGTTGTCCCAACAATATTTATTTATGTATTGAAGACGTACAAAGACTATACTTTCCCATTATAAGTTTCTCTAATAAACTCAACTAAAAAATCTAATAGCATTATGTAAAAAACCGCAATTAACACTAATAGCACCTTCTTGTTTTATTTCAGAACTTAATATAATTCACTGTGATCTAAAACCTGAGAATATACTACTATGCAACCCAAAGAGGTCAGCCATTAAAATAGTGGATTTTGGAAGCTCGTGTCAGCTAGGTCAAAGGGTAAGTTTGCATGATCCATTTTTTTTATCTTTTAACGATCCGTATATTGTAGTCGATTTCCAATTCGGCATCAACTCACTTATCTCTCGAGTACTCTCAATAATAGACGTGATGAACATTTACTATAGCTAATGTTTAATGTCTGCTTAGGCTAGTCAGGTTTTACACCAGCACGATACGTGCTTCGTATAGCTGTAGCTATGCCATTAGTTAGGTCATTTATACACGATTTCTGTTGCAAATTATTAACTAAGAATGAACAATTAACAATTACGTAGGTATACGAGTATGTGTGTCTTTTAAATTCGTAGGTATTTTAAAGATAAATTACATATCTCCCAAACTAAATTATTTCTGTAGTTAAAATTACGTTAATGCGTAGTAGCAGGTCATCATTCCGGCACAAGCTAATTGCGCGGTTATATCACACGGAGTTCGTGTAATTCATTAGTCGAAGAGGTCGACGGTTATCGGCGTGTACACCGACATTTACTTGCCACTTTAAAGACTAGTGTACACCAGACGTCCTTGTTAGTAGCGTGTATCTTGATTGACGGAGATTTTACAGTAGAATTTTGTTTGGTAGCGTATAGCGTTATCGCAGAAAGGCTGAGCGCCGAAAAGAAATTGGAACTTTATTGAAATCTGTATAAAACTAGTTGATCAATCGCGGTTTGAATTTGATTTGGATTTTTGGATTGCAATCTGGTATTTGTATAAGAGTCTAAGCATACGATTTTCAATTATATATCCAGCTTTATATAAAAATTCATTGTAGTGTAATCGACAGTATTATCTCACCACTTAATTATAAACAAAATAATAATAAACAGATAACTGTTCATTCATGAACGGTTTTCTGATAACATGCCACTTAATTGATGCTTTACAAAGTACCTAATCTTAACTTCGAGAATCATTATTATATTATATTATTAAACGCGAGCAATTTATGTTATAAAAAGTTATAAATTCTTTCAATTTTACAGCTCTTTAAGAACTTTAAACCGAAGAAAAATCTATGTCGAATGGTAGAGGCCTGATGGCAACTTGTAGACCGATTTACTTTTAAGCCAGTCTAATCTCTCTCTCTATCGTCACCCTCAATTGGAATTAAGTGGTTCTACACCTCTTGTTCCAAATCCGGATGTGTTATCAGCAGCAGCAGTGAACACATGTTTCTCTCTTCACCTATCCTGGTGTCTTCAACCGAGACTCGAAAAAGTATCTGTGAGGGCTGTCAACTTGAGAGTTTTCCTTGGACACGCCATATTTTGCTATACAGACAGGCAGACAGCGCCGTTCTGAAGTTCTGGATATTAATCACTAGTAGTTTTAAAATGTGTTTTCATACGTATACTTTGCAGTACTGTGTCTATGTATCCACCACAACAGGAGTTTCCATTAGAATCTGCGTCATGGTTCAAAATGGTACTGTAAGGCTAAGATCAAGCGACCACAATGTACAACAGACATAAACAACCTTAACTATTTGCGATGTATTTGTTGCCTACATGAGTTTCTTTTTTTATTTCCAGATATACCAATACATTCAGTCAAGGTTTTACCGGTCGCCCGAGGTACTGTTGGGCGTATCATACGACCTCGCCATAGACATGTGGTCTTTAGGCTGCATACTTGTGGAGATGCACACTGGCGAGCCGCTATTCAGTGGAGCCAACGAGATCGACCAAATGAACAAAATTGTCGAAGTGCTCGGCATGCCGCCTGATCATTTATTAGACTCGGTTTGTATATATTTATATTCTACTTAACGCCATCCCAATACATAACTCAATCATAGCCAATAAAACCTCCACTAAATCCATGTTAGAATCTGAGAAAAGAAAATCGACTCCAGAAGTCCCAGGCAGACTTCAAGTTATTGAGTTGGAAATTGTACAATATTATTGAACAATATGCCTTGAGAAATTACCGAATGCATGCAGTATAATACCGAAAGTAGAGCCAATATATCCAGCCATCCCTGCCAGCTACGGCTGCAATTCTACTCCAACACGAGTGCCACCAGGGCGAATGTTGCTAGGGCGTGCCCCCGAGGCGACGCGCACCAGTTCGTCCCCGCTGGTGCGAAAAGTGTGTGCCAGAGCGGCGTAGGGGACCGCCACCCTACACGCGCGGCCCGACACGGCGGGAAGTGGAGGATGGAGTGCAGGGTAGCTGCGTGGAATGTTAGGGGAGGAATGACAGATAAGATGAATGAGTTGATGGATGTTATGAATGAGAGAAAGTTAGATGCAGTGTGCTTGACAGAGACCAAGCGCAAGGGCAGCGAAGTCTTGGAGCTCCCGGGTGGGATGCTCGCGCTTTGGTCTGGAGTACCAGAGAGCGAGCATGGCAGTCGGGGGGTTGGAATTTTGCTGTCCTCGCGATTGGCCTCCGGTATGTATGAGTACAAACTGGTAGGTCCTAGAATCCTCTGGATCCGTGTAAAACTTGGTTTGACGAAGATTTTCCTGGTAGCTGCTTACGCGCCAGTATCTTCGTCGAACGCGAGTGAGCTAGAGGACTTCTGGGAGAGTATGAGAGAAGCTCTAAATGTGATAGAAGGAAATGAAAGACTTATAGTATGTGGAGACTTGAATGGATGGGTGGGTACCGCTCGCGATGGTTTTGAGTCGGTACTCGGGAAGTATGGGGATAAAAGGGTGAACGACTACTTAGCCTCGAGGAATGATTTTAATATGAAAGAGAGATACAAGCTGCAGAAAGTGAACACGAAGGCACTGATAGAAGAAGCTCGTGAAAGGTGCAGAATGAAAGCGGATGAAAGGTTGTCGTCCAATTTCCGGGATAATGCCAAGCTCTTCTGGAAAGAGGTAGGCAAGACCCGGAGTTGTTCGGCAATCTGCCGTACGAATAAAGTGCTTAGTGTTAACAATGACATCCTAACAGACCAAAGTGACGTCCTGCAGAGATGGAGTGAATATTATGGAAAGATGTATGCAAGAAAAAAAAGAGATGCCACATCGGGAAGTGGAGCTCACTTCGATGCTCCGGATCCCGATGTCATTGAAGTCATTAGTATGAAAGAAATAGAACAAGCGATAAGAAGTATGAAATGTGGTAAGGCTGCGGGAAAAGACAGAGTTACTGCTGAGATGATCAAGTACGGTGGGTCGCGTGTCTGGGACACACTGTCTGTTATGCAATTTGTGCTGGCGGACGGGTGAGGTCCCAGATGACTGGCGAGTATCAGTTGTAGTACCTATTTACAAAGGGAAAGGCTCGCGCCTAAACTGCTCCAGCTACAGGGCGATCAGCTTGGTCAGCTTAGCTAGTAAGGTGTATGCAAAGGTTATAACGGCACGAATACAAGAAAAGTCTGAAAGGTATTTATGGGAGGCTCAATGCGGATTCCAACGTGGAAGAGGTTGCATGGATCAAGTGTTTTCTCTCCGCATGATCGCGGAAAAGTTTCTGGCTCTCAGCCAGAAGGTTTTCTGCGCTTTTGTGGATCTAGAGAAAGCATTTGATAACGTTGTGAGAGAAACGCTGTGGGACTTGCTGCCAGGATATGGTGTGGACGGCTCGCTACTGCGGGCAATACAGTCGCTTTATAGGGACTGTAAGGCTTGCGTGCGAGTAGGGGGGGATGTGTCACCTCTTTTTGATTTTAATATGGGTGTGAATTTGGGTGACTTTACAGTAAACTGTCTGCTATACGCTGATGATGCGGTGCTCATGGCCTCATCAGAAGCCGACCTTCAGGCATTAGTCACTAATATGAAATAAGGGTGTGAAAGTAAGGGTCTCCGCTTGAATGCAAGTAAAACTAAGTTTCTAGTATTTGAAAGAGGTGACGTAAGAACTAAATGCGAGATTAGGGTAAACCAGGAACGTCTAGAGCAAGTGAATGAAATTGTGTATTTAGGAAGTATGTTTAGCGCGGATGGAAGATGTGATTCGGATGTAGAACGGCGAGTAGCTGCCGGAAACAAAGTTAACGGTGCTTTGTCCCAGTTAGTAAAGCGACAAAGCATCGTAAAAGAAGCACGAATGGCGATTCATAACGCAGTGCTAGTGCCAACTTTGCTTTACGTTAGTGAAACCTGGGTATGTCAGCAGATGCATGAAAGTAAATTGAATGCTGTGGAGATGCGATCACTTCGAAAATTGTGCGGCGTTACCTTGACCGACCGAATACGTAACGAAGTGATACGCAATATGGCAGGTTTGAATGAAAGTGTCAGCGTTAAGCTGGAAAAGAGCGTGCTCCGTTGGTTTGGACACGTCACGTGAGTGAGGAACGATTGACGAAGAATATATATTGTTCAAAAGTAGAGGGTAGAAGGAGTCAGGGTAGGCCGAGACTTACATATGAAGACCACGTGAGCAGATTGCTCAAAAACGGAGGGGTCAAAAGTACTCGGATACCCAGACGTACGTGTATGAAGCGATTGATGAATCTCGAAGAAGCGAAAGAAGTATGCATGGATCGCGAAGCCTGGCGATCTGTCCTCTCTGACTACCCCATCAGGGATACAGCGTGAAGATAGATAGATAGATAAAAATAAAAGATTACTTGTTCAGATCGGGTCTTTATTTAACCTATGACCTTAGGTATAAAGGAATAAAGTTTGTTTACTTCTGTTATGGTTTGTAAAAGATTAAAATACAATAAAATTTTGATCTGAACTGAAAATCTGGAGAATCTGTTAATTATTTACTATGTCTCTTAGAATCGATTAATATAAAAAATATTTTTTATACCAGGCACACAAGACAAGAAAGTTTTTTGACAAACTACCTTCAACGGAAGGTGGTAATTATATATTAAAGAAAGTCAACGGGAAGGATGGCAGGTAACTATTGAAATTTGTTACGTATTATAGATTAACTTGTAGATGTTTTGTAACAATAAATTTATATGATTTCATTGTAACTTAGGATAAAATGGCATACATTGCCGCCAGTTGGGACAAGGGAAAGGGCAGGTCCAATATTGCATTGTACGAGTACACAACATACGAGGATTGACGCGTAGCAATTTTTTCATTTTTTTTATCGAACTTTTTGTGTTGTGTTCCTCAAACTCTCACATTCATCGCCGTATATTTGTTCCGAGCCGGAGTGCGAATCTGAGATCTCATCGACATGGGACAGTCGCATACATTTCCACAGCACCGAGGTAGTCTGGGGGTAGTAAATGGGTTGTCTTATCTTGTACAGTCTCGTTTCGTAGCGATATCCGAGTGGGAAATACGCGTGTTTATAATCTCTTAACACGGTATACCGAAGACTGTGCAAAATGAAGAAATAGGAAAGCACAATAGGCGTTGCGAGACGTAACTGGGACAGATACAAAGGTGATGATAATTATCTGGGTCAGGAATAAATCCTACAAAGACACCTCCATGCTATCGGGAGTTACATTCAGAAAAGTAAATATAATATTAGACATAAATACATATTATCAGTCCTGTCTTCTATCGGGGTAGGCAGAGACTATAGCTTTCCACTTACTACGATCCTGACATGCAACTTTTGCTACTTCTATTTTATTGTTTTTCGGGTAAGGGTACTTTTGGTCTAGCCTTTTTGCCAAAATGTCCTAGATTTGATTGACATACGTACGCCTAGGTCGACCCCTACCAGTTTACCCATTCACTCTCTAATATTAGAACGTTCATAAAATTGTGGAGCATAAATATTGAGGGTTTTAGAATATCTATAGTGATGTAAGCAGCGGTTACAGGAAGTATCGCGCTCCGGGGACACGGCGGCTCCACGATATATTAGGCGTGGAGGGAGGCGGACCCGCCGCTAGACGTCGCGGAGAAAACGGACACTCCGTCTCAGATTATCTCAAATTTAAGGTACGTACACACCTTTTCATGCACTTATCGTACACTCTTGTTCATTCATCGTTCATTACTCTTCTTCACTCATCGTACATTACTCTTCTTCACTCAACCTACATTACTCAAGTTCACTCATTGTTCACTCCTTTTGTCCATGCATATCAAATAATTTACATTACTCTTCTTCCCTCAACCTACAATAATCTAGTTCACTCCTCTTGTCCATTTGCATATCAAGTACATAGGGCGCTTGTGGCCTCGCTGATTCAGTATTCTGTAAACTTTAGCTATGACTGGTCACGGATGGGTGACCCTTTTGTGGCATTTACACTTGCGAGCGTTTCTGTGCTTTGGAAGGCACTTTAAGCCGTTGGTCCCGGTTGCCTTAACATGGCAGTCGTTAAGCCAAGTTGCAAAATTGCACTGCGACTGTCTATTTCAATACGGCAATGGGCTCGCCACCTATTACATGGGTCAGGAATACACATAGTGAAAAGTAGGCGTATAATATACCCTTCGGGGATAAAGCGTGATTGTGAAACAAATACTCATACATGAGAATGACTCTTCTTCACTCAAGCTATATTTATTAAAAAAATTATATTACTCTAGTTCACTCGTTCACTCCTCTTGTCCATTTGCTTATCAAATACTCATTATACTATGTTCACATGTCGTATTCTAAATATACTCTGTTCCTAGCTCTTACAATTATTATTCAGTTATAGTACAATTATTATTATCATCTGTCCACTCACTACACTCGTACACTCGCTATACTCAGTTCGTTCGCTAATCATACACTCATTTTACTCGGTTCATTCGCTAGTTAGATTCTTCCTTCAACATATATTTAAAATGTTCTACTCTTATAACAGGACCTAATTCTTCGTATGCTGGAGTACGACCCTAAACAAAGGGTGACGCCGTACTATGCGCTCCAACACAACTTCTTCAAGAGAACAGCCGACGAGTCCACTAACACACAGCAAGCCCAACCACATCACCAACACGGTTAGTTTCTACTATATCTGTTTTCTTATCGTAAGTGCTATCTGACCTCTCCAAACCTTTTCTGGAACTACTTAACAGGTGAATTTGACTTGAGATCCAAAGGTCTTGGTTGAGAACACCCATTATCACAAGGAAATGACGCTCGGAAAATGATAATGGGACTGAAATTCCTTTTTTGAAACATATTATGTTTATAATATGTATGTATTTAGAAATATATAAGTATGTTTATCAGTTATCTAGATCCCATAACACAAGCTAATATTAGCTTACTTTGGGCTAGATAACGCTGTGTGAAAAGGGAAAAAAAGAAGTGTCCCACAATAATAATTATTATGTCACTTGTAAACATATATCAATTTCTAATTGACAGCTGTCAGTTATCTTCACTAATGTTCCACCTATATTTTTTCATACTCGACTTAATTTATTTTAACTTATGTCAGTGATATAAGGTGATTTGTACATTTTATGTGATATCACTTATAAAAAGAATCAGTTTTGGTTCAAATTTTAATTCTTGAAGAATCAATTTTCTTAAAGGGAATGTGCTATCTCGTATTTCATATTTCGTCTGTTTTCTTTTTTACATTGTTTGTTACTGATCAAACCATTAATGTCTATAAACTAACATGACCATTGCTTATGTCGTGTTCTTTGCTAACACAAATCGCTTCATCATCTCTCATTTTAAATATTATAATCAGTGATCTTAGTTGGTAGAAATTTTTTTATTGTGTTATGGTTCAAATGAGACCAACAGTAAATTGAATATTCTTTATATTAATGAGGAAGAAAAAATTGTTAAGAAAAAATAAGAGTTGAATTCGTCAAAAGGAGAATGGGGAAAATTGCCCTAGTACCGGCGCCGAAGTCATAATTTTATTTAGTCTCTACCTAATCTGAGCAGATCACTAATTATATTTTTTTAAAAGTCTTTTGTGATATGGAACTACTTTTTATAAATTCTCAGAAATCAATATGGAGACAGAATAGAAAATGTGTATATAAATAAGTATTATACGCAGAGGTCCTATTCCAATAACGCCGTTCTTTATTCTAATGCATAGTCCTAGTCATTTATGAACCAAGTGGAATGAGTAAGCGTCCCGTTAAATATATCGTTATTCATTAGTTCATTGAAGCTTTAAACACAGCTCAAACTGCAGCAAGCAACAGAGTTTGTTTGCTTGCTTAGGTTAGGCCTTGAGTTCTTTACTAACTGGACGCAGACAATTAAGAAACATACATTTCTTCGAATCGGAACGTTCAGCGTTGGCAAACAAAATAATACAGGTGCCTTGTTCAGTTTCGATTGCTATATCTGTGTTACACTTGTGAGGCAAAGTTGTAAACTTTGTCATTGTGGCAGATGGCTCGTCGGACTCGCGATGACTAGAGCGGTCCGGCGGCCCCGGCCCGCGTCCCTTGCCTCGTCTCACTAGTGCCTAACGATAACATACCAGGTCTGCTAACTGTGTACTAAGAATGTTTATATCCCCCCTCTCCCCTTGCATGCACGTTGCATCACGCATGGCTTTAAAAAGTGCTTATTGTGGCGTTGTTTACCGACTTCTGTAAGTATACTGATAGTACCTACTTGATACTGGGGAATTACTGTACTTTTTTGGATAGTGTGGTTCAATAGGAAAGTGCTCACAGTGAATAGAACTCACTGTGTTTTCATTTTTTTGTACTTAGTAAAATAGTAAACCTAATAAATTAATGAACTTTTTAATAATTTGTTGTAGTGTGTGAAAGTATAAAACGCACAGTCAGTCAGTGTATCAGCATGGTTTAGTTAATTAGATATTTTTAATGTAATTCGTCATGGAAAATAGGTTTGGAGGTATTATTTACAGAATAAAAATAATGTCCATAAACGAAAGCTGCATGTTGCTAATACTTTGGATTCTTCACTTCCACTATTCCTTTGACATTTTTTTTTCTATAGCAACACTAACCCTTTCATCTAGCAATAGACTTGACTGATATTTTATATTCCACATTATGGTCAACAGCAATCTAACGAAAAAAAAAACCTAAAATATCTTTCAAATAATACATTTTTACCCTTTGGAAATGGTCCTATTTTTATTTAAATAATTAATTGGTACAGTTGACGTAATGGGACGTATCTATGTAACGTTGGGCCGGTTTTTTCATGGCAGCTGTGTATAATTGAATAGAAATAGCGTAAGATTGATGTTGACAGCGTATGTGGAACTGTATACAGGGTCATTTCTAAAACACCAGCAACCTGCTAGGAGTAGATAGCCAAGGTCATAACCAACAACGTTTGTTCTACAGCTTTTGGCAATTCGTTACACAGCCAGTACTATCGTACATTGAAACTTCGAGCTTCGTCATAGGTTTTCGCTCTTGGATTCACTTAAAAGAACTCCTGGGTCTCTCTTTCGTCACGTACTGCACGCTTCGATGAACCATGGATGTGCTCGCAACAATGCGGTTGAAAAAGATCAAGGTCAAAGGAGTTTACACCGGTCCACTCCCATCCCCTGTGATTTTTACGAGTTGTGTATTACTGTAATTCAATCAGTAATTTTTTTTCCAAAGATAATTTCATTTTTATATTTACCACGGACCATGAGCGGGCAAAATACAGCGCTCAAAGTTTCGTTAGCAATTTTAATCTCTAGAAACAGTACATTAAATAAAAGTTAAATTTGAAAAAAACAAATATTCTATAAATTTCAAAAAAAATATTCATAATCGATAAAAAAAATTCGTAGATCATGTTTTTATGATGTTAGCTACCTAGTCCTAGCAGGTTCCTGGTGTTTTACAAATTTGATAATGTAGTAGAAGTGGTATAACATAAGATTGGTTGTACGCAGCAAGCGCGACGGCGACGGCAACGGCGAGTAGTACCGCTGTGGTAAGCGCAGGGAGTGCTCGACTGTGGGGGGCGCCTATGGAGGTAGAAGCGGTCCGTCGCGATGACGAACTGTTACAGGCCGTGTGCCACAGTCCCGTGGCCATCCATTAGCGCGAGTGCACCTATGGACTGAATCCGATATTTATGTACCTATATTTTTATTTAATACTATAAGTCTGACTGTAAAAAAAAATACGATGGTGACGATTTTGTTACGTTTTACCGTATAATTTGTATTATTCGTTTACCGATCGCTTCACCCGACAGTACTTAGATAGCGTTTCGAGTGATCAGCGCCGGAGCATTACCGAGCGCGTCGACGGACGGCTCGAGCTAAGTTTTTTTATTGTTACGCGATGCATATCATGGACGCAATATGGTAGAAAATAAATATTGTATATAAATTTAGGTGACCGACTAATCTATACAGACTGCGACGTAAACTGGATAATCTATAATTTAGTTACGATCTATATGCTAGTTAGGCTTTCGTTCGGTTTTAATTATCGCAAGCTTTATATTCTTTGTGTCGGCAACTGATGACTGAAATCCAAAGGGCCGATGAGAATATGTTTAAACGAACGAAAAAAATAGATTAAGTATTTTTGTTGATGCACAAATTGATTCGTTTCGACACGTATTGTACGCTCACTTAAATTATTTAACTAAAACTATGCCCTCGCATTTTCGGAGTTGTTGTAAATTGTGTAAATGTTTTATTTCTATTGTACGATGCTTGTGGTTAAGACTCGAAGTGTTTACTTTAACACGTATAGGATACTCTGACCTATTGGTATTCAGACGATGTATAAAACATTATAGTGTATAGGTAATTCTATAAAACACAAAATGTACTTGTAGGTTACGAGAATGTTGAATCATATTATAAAAATTGGGTATCTCAAATAAGAATTTGAAAATTGAATTACTGACTTGTTCAACCTTTTTGGATTTGAATCTACAATAGACTAACCTCATTGCGACAGACTGGTTGAAACTTAAAACGGTAATATTTTTACAGACAGAATACACTGAATCACTGCCTTATTGTGCCGGAACTTTTTTATGTGTAAAGCCCGCTACTGACGACTTTTTGGTCGCATAATATTCAATAATCTAAATATTGTATAAATAAATAATATTTGGTTATTATTATGTGTTAAATTTTTAATGATATATAATCATAAATTGTATTAAGATTCGTAGAACGTTGATGTCTGTAGCACACGTTCTATTTTAAAGGTTAGCAAATAGATTTGGTTCGGTATCGAATTGTAGATAATTATATATCTTAATTGTAGGTATATATGTATAGAAATTTGTCCATTGACTTGGAAAAGCTAGTTAGTAGCGGGCCCGAATCGTAGCTACTTTATTCTGACGACATCTTAATATAGTAAAATTTTTTATGTTAAATTATTTTTAGTTAAAAATTGACTGAGGTGACAGCCGCTCAGAACAAAGCAGCTACTGTCAATTTGAAACTGCTAGCAAATTTCTTATCGCAAAAATATAATTGCGATTTTTTTATATAAAAAAAATTACCTTCCTGAAGGGATTTATTTTAAATAAAAACATGTATGGTATTTGTTTACATGAAGCATTAAAGTATTTTTACTGTGGTTAATTTTCATAAAGTAAGTGCTATCCAATTTATTTCATTGTAGATTTGAATCTATTTCTAATCTCGCTGTTCTGTATAATACAATTTTTAAATATCTGTATAATATTTACTGTAATACTTTTCTGCTTCATGAGGTATAGGGTTGTTAGAAAGAGTATAAGGAATAAGTATGGGATAAATACACTTTAAATTTGATAATGATAATGATAGAGCAATAATGAAGTAATCAGCGGGCAGGTTTCCAAATGTATGTAAGAAAAGCAAAAGAATTGTGTTCATCAAGTGTACCTAATTGTAATATACATTATTATAATTTAATGTTTAGTTCCTTTTATCTCGATAAATATGCTAAAATAGACGCTGTATCCACCGTACGATTTACAGTTAATGGTTAACTGTATGTAACACACGTGTATATCATAAGAAAATTATTTCGTTTGTGACACGCCTTATAACAGGAAATCTGCCGTTATGTAATGACAAACTAGTCTGGATTGTTAAGTGATAATGAACACATAAAACACCAACCTATTTGAATATAGTTGTAACTAAATCCATTACTCAAGATTGGCCCTAGATGTTTGTGCTTGAGTATGTAATATACTATACCTACTATTTATTTGTACCGTGACAGTATGGGGTTGTATGGAGTGTGTGAGTACTGAGTAGGTGTGTGGTGCGCGACGAGGAGAGCTAAAATGTTTATTTCCTATCGGATTGTCAGTTCGCAGGCACTGTAACAATAAAAGGATAGAGCTTTATGTCACTAAGTTTTGTATTTTAAATCAATAAACGATAGCAATTGATGGTTTTTTATTTTATTTTATCTCGATCTACTGTGCAATATAACCCCGTCTGATGGTGGGTTCAGTAGTTTTATAAAATAACTGGAAAAAAAATGTATATATGTAGAACTTAAATTACAAACACAAGAGGACTCCGTGCAACTAGTTAAATGTGAAGTATGATGACTGATATTGATGTTCGTAATGTATTTTAAGATTTTAGGGGTAATTATGACACTGGATAAGTACTGAGATACCTGTTTCCATTTTTTGATACCACTGAGGTGGCAGACAAACAAACGTCCCACCTGATGGAGAGTGGTCACCGTAGCCTATGGACGTTTGCAACACCAGAGGTATAACAAATAACAAAATACCGCCTTTCGCTAATAGGACATTGTAAGGACGTTTATTATGATTTATTGAAATTATTTTCCCATACATGCTCTTCTGTGGCCCATTTCTCGATTATACGACTGGCGATATTTCTTTTGTCTCGTGTTTCGTAGTTTCTAAATGTAAAACAAATAACATTTCACCAGCAAATTTCCGTCTACGCCTTTAAGTAGTACCTATGATCAAGAATTGGGCCTTAGGTATCTTTCAAATGCAAAGGTGAAGGTGTGTATATTTTTATTTTTTTCCTATGTGTATCTGCCATCAGTCGTGTCAACTTTTATCAGATGGTTTTGGCTTTTGATGGTCAAATTATGGACTAATTTGCTCATCCCGGGTAAAGAGCACATTGGCTCTTTTGAGGCGCTTGATTTTGTTAGGTTTCAAGAGATTGCCCGTCAGAGGGCTAGGGTGTCGGGAAAATTGTATGTATGGGAAAATTTCTTGTTACATTTTAATCGGTTTTCTTTCTCACTCTTGTCCTTAGCGAAACTGGCTTGTATATCTAAAAAGCAGGTCTTTGGATGTGATTGACACCTTATTTCTTGTGAAAAGTCCTTGTCTTCTAAAGAATACCGAAATGCCGTCTCTGCCAAAATTCTTTACTCCATTTTTGCTACATATACGTATTTGAAAGATTAAATGGCTAGAATTTCAAAACTTTAAATTCAACCATATATTCACCACGAAACGATGTGCTGTTGCCGTTTTTAATTACCTATGTGTATCGTTAGTCAACAGGTGTACAAGCTGGCCCTGAAGATCTCTGTAAGGCCCCATCGCACCTTGAATAGGCGTCGTGATCCAGTTTCATCCTATCAATTTTAAAAACGAAAAGAATGCATTGAGGTAAGTTGGTTGCTTTAACGCGAAAGGGTGTAAGGGGCCCTACCAAGATCTTCGGGGCCCAAGTCAACCTCCCGTGCTAGTGCATGCACCTGCTGATTAGCGGACGAGGCTCTGGCGCTGGCTCTCCCCTCTGGGGTTGGGAGGTCTGAGGGCGTCTCTCCCATAAAAGCCACCCGCCAAAACAAATAATGGTAAAGTACAATAGGAAAGCTGCTAGGGATAGGGCGCCGAAGCAAAACGATAAGATGTCGTTTTGGGGCCAACTCGAGGGAGTGCTGCGGAGCATTCCGTTGTCACAGGGAATCGTTTTGGGCGGCGACCTAAACTGTCATGTGGGTGAGAGGTTTGAGGAGTTTGAGCGTGTTCATGGTGGTTTTGGATACGGCACCCGCAACGCTGAAGGAGAAACTATCCTCAGAACGTGTGCTGCTGCCGATCTGGCCATTGTGAACACGTATTTCAAAAATAAATCCGAACATCTCATCACCTACAAGAGCGAAAGGCGTACAACTCAGATCGATTTCCTACTCTCTAGGCGACACAGCATCGGCAAGGTGGCCAATTGCAAGGTCCTTGTCATGGACCTCTGCGTGAAGCCTAAAGGTAAACGCATCGAGCGGTGCCAGCGCCGCATCAGATGGTGGCTGCTTGATGAAACTAGGTCCCAGGAGTTCGTCTCAGCTGTCGGTGACAAGTACACCGACACTGAAGGCGAACCAGTTCAAGATTACTGGGACAAAGTTCAGGCGGCCATCCTTGGAGCGGCGAAGGTGGTGCTCGGTGAGTCTAAGGGTGGACGCAAATGTGACAAGGAAACTTGGTGGTGGAACGACGCAGTCCAGAGGGAGACTAGGGAGAAGAAAGCCCTCTTTAAAAAGTGGCAAGCGACCGGATCTCCCGAAGACCGCGACGCGTACAGGGCTGCTAAGCGCGCCACAAAGAGAGCTGTAGCCAGAGCCAGACGAGACCACTTACAACCTCTGTATAATAAGCTGGAATTGTCTGAGGGGCAGAAGCTCATCTACAAGCTGTCGCGCTCCAGGGTCAAAGCGGCACAGGATATATCCAAGTATCGCTGTGTAAAAGACCCTGAGGGCAACCTGTTAAGCGAAGACCTCGCGGTAAAGGAGAGATGGCGCTCGTACTTCCACGAGCTGCTTAAAAACAGCACAAAGAGGTCCAGCCTCCGGACCTCCCTCCGAATCAGGGACTAGTGCGACCGGTAACGCCTGGCGAAGTCCTGACTGCGCTTCGCCGCATGAAGAATCGGAAAGCTGTCGGACCCGATGGAGTCCCCATCGAAGCCTGGAAGGCGATGGGTCCTCGCGGTGTGGGCATCTTAGTAAACCTTTTTAACCGCATACTCCTCAGCGGGTAGATCCCAAACCAATGGAGACTGAGTATTATTACTCCAGTCTTCAAAGGTAAGGGGTCAGTGCAGGAGTGCGGGAGCTACCGCGGTATAAAGGTTGTCGCAGAGAAATACAGGTCGAAGAACACGCCTCTGCACTGTTTGTTTCTAGACATGCAGAAGGCCTTCGACTGTGTTCCTCGTGCGATGATCTGGTGGGCACTGCGGTCCAAAGGGGTTCCAGAGGTCTATATTGACACTATCCGGGACATGTACTGTGACTCCGATTCAATGGTTCGGACTGCTGTAGGCGACACGAAACCCTTCCCCATCACCGTCGGGGTACACCAGGGTTCTGTCCTTAGTCCGCTTCTGTTCAGTGTAATATAAGACGAATTGTCGGACAGCATCAGAAACCCGCATGAGCAGCCTCCATGGTTGCTCATGTATGCTGACGATATTGCGCTGGCAGACGCGGACAGGGGCAGATTGGTGCGACGTGTAAAGGCGTGGAAGGAGACGCTTGAGAACGGCGGTCTTAAATTAAATGTGGCGAAGACCGAGTACTTGGCACTAAACTCGACAGATCCCACATCCGTCCGCATAGGCGGTGATTTGGTCGAGCGCACGGACCAGGTTAAATACCTGGGATCTGTTTTTCACACGTCCAGTGACATCGATTGCGATGTCAAGTCACGCATTGCTGCCGCGTGGGCCAAATGGCGGGAGATGACCGGTGTCATTTGTGACCGATCTGGTTGAAGGGACAGGTCTGCAAAACCATTATTAGACCTGTCCTTTTACATGGCAGTGAGACGTGGCCGATATTGGAGTGACACAAGCAGGAGCTGCGTGTCACGGAAATGAAGATGCTGCGGTGGATGTGTGTAGTCACGCGGATGGACCGCGTGAGGAACTCTCGCATCCGCGGCAGCCTTCACGTCCGTGACATTGCAGACAAGTTGCAAGAGTGTCGCCTTCGTTGGTCACGTCTTGCGGCAACCGCCGGGCTACGTAGGTAACAAATGTCTGGCCATGTCAGCCGCGCTGGGTCCCGGTAAGAGGGGAAGAGCCAAGAAGGTGTGAACAATGGTCTCACTACAGGGGATGCCGATGACCGTGCGAAGTGGAGGAGAAAATGTAGGAAAGCAGAACCCGGGCGTCGCGAGACGCAACTGGGACAGACACTCGGATGATGGTGATGATGGTTGCTGTAACGCAAAAACTACTGAATGGATTTTAATAACAGATAGGCTACTTCTTGTCCCGGTAACAAGTTCATGTGGGGAACTGGCAACGGAAAACCACGCATACGGAGCCGCGAGCGTCAATTAGTTAAAAATAAACTGATTTATTTCTGCACAATTGACGTTGACTGATGTTGTTAACATTTAGTATGTATATTTTGGATATTTTCGAAGGACTGGACAGTTTGATCGAATCTGTGTGAAAAGTTAAGTTCTTTATCTTTTATTAAAGCGTCCACCGCCACCATAGCTTATGGAATTTGCAATACTTAATAGACTACACCACTTTCCTGCCACTCGCACTGCTGTCCCAAGACTTCTTTTGAAGAGATACTCCATACTGGCGCACATTTCAGAATCTTGCGTACGCGAACCCGAAAGTACATAAGCGTAATGGGTTCAAAAAAAATGTTATGATCGTTACGTTCCTTTGTGTGGCGAGCGGTGCGATGGTTTAGCTCAGGAGAGGTTCCAATACTGTACCGGGAGGCAAGGACCGGACACACGATTTAGGTCTCCACTCCTTTGTCGATTTCAAGCCCTGTCAAGCCACTTGACAACGACGAAGGAGGTCACTAGACAAGACCAAATACTAATATTTTAATAATAATGACATGTATAAGAAGGCAAAACTGGCTGTGCATAAAGGAGTGCTGGTTCCTACACTTATTAAATATGGAAGTGAAAGTTGGGTGTGGCAGAAGACGCATAAAAGTAAAATTAATGCAGTTAAAATGAGAAGTCTGCGAAGTATAGCTGGAGTGAAGTTGATGGATAAAGAAAGGAACAGCGCGATAAGTAAATATTGCGGTATGACCACAAAAAGGGATACTTAGATGGTTCGGACACGTGGAGAGGATGGATGAAAATAGATTGACGAAGCAGATTGATGTGGCGAGATTGAATGGGCAAACTGGTAAGGGTCGACCTCGGCGTACGTATGTCAATCAAATCAAAGATATTTTGGAAAAGGCCAGGTTAAGAATATCCTTAACCGGCGAGCGTGTATGAAAACACTTATGAAAGTAGAAGAAGCGAAAGTCGTATGTCAGGATGGCAGCAAGTGGAAAGCCATAGTCTCTGCCTACCCCGTTTGGAGACAGGCGTGATATATGCGTACTAATGACAAGGCTGTATGGACTGAGTTTTCTTTGCCTGACCAAGAAGAGCTATTGCCTCCTCTACACGTAGACAGATTCATCTGCAGATGTTGTGTAGCGGGGGTGATTTGTTCATCTGTGATAGGTGTGTGGATAGGTATTTGACGATTTTGGCGGGAAGAGTGACAAGTGTGGACGCTTGCTTTATATTATTTTCTAAAACTAGTGTATTTATCTTGTTTTATGTGCGGAGTGGTGGTTTCTTGGACATAAAAGTTGTGTTAACGTGTTATAGTGAAAGACAATGATATATATGCAGTGAAATGCTATTTTCTCTCTTGCCGCGAAACGTCCACTGACAACCTTAGTATAAGAATCACCATTACACTGAGGGCAACGACCAGGACGTAGCCTGAGGATAAAGATAAGAATGAAGAAATATGATATAAAAAATAAGATTTTGCTAAAAGGTCTTAGAAACCAGGCCATTAAATAATTATTTAAAAAAAAATAGGTTTTTTTTTAATCATTATTTAATGGCCTGGTTTCTAAGACCTTTTAGCCAAATTTTATTTTTTACATCATATTTATTCAATCTTATCTTCTAATTAGTCCTGTCCAGTCGATGTCGTGTCCTCATTGTCCGTCCGGGTCCTTGCCCTCAGTATAATGGTGATTCTTATACTAAGGTTGTCAATGGACGTTTCGCGGCAAGAGAGAAAATAGCATTTCACTGCATATATATCATTGTCTTTCACTATAGCACGTTAACACAACTTTTATGTCCAAGAAACCACCATTCCCGCACATAAAACAAGATAAATGCACTAGTTTTAGAAAATAATATAAAGCAAACGTCCGCACTTGTCACTCTTCCCGCCAAATGTCAAAAAAAAAAAATATATAGGTATTTGACTAAGGGCCGTATTCCAGAACGTTTCCCAATACTCAATCGACGCTTGAGGCTAGTTTTTGCCATATAAATACTACTCTCAAGTGTTTCTTGAGTATTGATAAATGTTCCAGTACGTTAAGACCAAGTATCATACTTATTAGTATGTATTAAAATACTTGATCCTAATAGGGCTAACACACGACCGGATTTGATCCGACCAGACCGCGGATTTGATTTGCCGCCCGACCAAATCTTACCGTCTGTAGAGCAGTCCGGCGGACATAATTATTATTAATTGAGTCCGCCTCGATCCGCATCGGATATGATCAATGTTGCCGTTCTATCTATCGATATCTTTTGTAGAAGATATTCGAAATCGCTGCTAGATATTCGAACAAAATTATCAAATTCTCCAGATGGCTCCGCATATAGCTCCGCTAGTCAACTTCCACAGAGGTACTTTGTTCGGTTTCTATATAGGTATAGTCAACATCCACCACCTTCTTCCCCTATTTTTTTAATAAGTTTGCTGTTATGGACACTTAAGTAAGTCTTATTAGTACTAAATAAATAAATAGCTGTCACAGCTACGGTCTCGATGTCCATTTTTCGTGCGTATGTGTTGCGTCTCTTTGAACCGATACGCAGACGCATCGGCTGATGTGTAGTGGAGGCATTATACAAACAAAAACCGTCCGGCGCCGGCTACCCCCCCCCCCCCCCCCCCGGCAGTTTTATGTCAATTATTTTTTACACCAGCTTTTATTACAAAGGCTATCTTCATTTTTAATTCTATCATTTATTTTAAACATGAAGAACAGTAGGGGGACTCAAGCTCTATTTGAAATAATGGTAGAATTTATGGAACGGTAAGTAGAGTCATTACGTTACTTTCTTTCAGAATATACCTAGTGCAGGTTCAGTAAATTCATCTATGCCTATGAATCTAAGTTATTCTGTTTATAAATTTTAATGTTGAATAAAAATTAATGTTTATAAATTAAATCTCAATCGAATCTGTTTTGAATTGTGCAGAATGAGTAAAGATATCATTGTATTTATAGTTTTACGGACTCATTACAGACTTTCAGTTAGAATTTATTCTTAAAGTTAATCCTATATCCATGTCTATGAATACTTAAGAAAATGCAATTAATTTTGAGAAAACTAAATTTTATTACATGTCCACTCAACCTATACTCAACATAAAACCATTTTCAATGAGACCAGATAATATTCTTAACAAAATACGAAAAAGAAAGCTCTTAAATTTTTGTTGCTATGGGATCTGGGTTGTACCTCATCAGAGCTTAAAGAGCGGCATTTTTATTTATTCAAACTCACGTATAGCTACATAATTCAATTGATAAAAATTTCCAGCAATGGTGATATCAGCCAGCCTGCACCAGGACCCCAGGGACGACTTGACAACATTCAGAAATGGCAAGAGTTAGCGGGTTTATTGAATTCTTGCAGGGGAACACCGAAAGCTTTACAGAAATGGCGCAAGGTAGTATTTATTTTAAATTCTCCCTCCACCTAAGCAGGCAAGCACAAATGTTAAAATAATGATGTTCGGGGGGCCAAGTCTACTATTTCAATCTCGTCAAAATAGAATTGAAATTGTTGCTGAATAGAAAACCAACAGATTGGCGATTCACCTATAATTTATACTTACTTGTTTTTTTAGTTATATTTTTAGGATAATTATAGTTAATTATTTTAAAGTTATTGATAGAATAGATATGAAAGTGTGATACAGTTATGTACTTTACTAACTTGCTTAAAAAAGGTTAAAAACATTATCTCCGTAAACAAATTACGTTTTTTTAAAATATATATTGTTTTGTCTCCAAATGAATGATATATCAAATACACATAGTATAAATTTCATTATCAATATTTATAGGCCTGGAGTGACTTCAAAAACAACACTAAGAAAAAATTAAAGAGGATCAAAGAACAAGGTGGCGATGGCCCTGAATTAACAGAGGCTGAAAAGAGACTGTTGAAACTGTTTAAGGTTAGGGGTATGATGAGAAGAGTTAAGACAGCATCTGTGTCTGATGATGAAAATGAAGCAATTATTAAGGTTTGTTATTAGAAATATGATTAAAAATTCTAAATCTGAATCACATCTTCCATCTACTCACACTAACTAACTATCTTCAAGCTGTATCCCTGACGGGGTAATCAGAGAGTACAGATCGCCTGGTAGAGGACAGACAGAGGCCTCGGATCCATACATACTTTTTTCGCTTCCTGCAGATTCATTAACCGCTTCATACATGTACATATAAGTACTTTTGACTTTTCCGTTTTTAAGCAGAAATAAATATACTCTTCCCACTAATATTTGTGAAAGTTTGTGACTATTTTTATATAGTTGAATGTTTGTTACTTAATCACATTGAGATGGAAATCGGAATATAAATAGAACATTTCCTGGATTAACACAATATAAATATGATAAAAAAATAACTACATCTGAATCTCATCTTCCATCTGCTCTAAACATACTCCTTATGTACTGTTGTGTATGAATAATGTGGGTACTTGAAATCTTTTAGATATATAAGGTTTTCATAAGTACCTACTTGTAGCAGTAAGATCATGCATGTTCTCAATGTGGTTTTGTACAGTGCTACCGAGTGCTAAATAATAAATAGTGTTACATAACTATTGTTTTATTGGACATAAAAGTGGCGACGAGGATGGGATTTATTCAGAATGGAGTGCAAAGCAGTGAAATTCAAAGAATTTGATGTCCACACGGACAATTGGGACAATTATATCGAGAGATTAACATTTTGTTTTGAAGCAAATGGCATCACTTCCGATCCGATCAAAAGAGCAAATTTTTGCACAATATGTGGCTCACAGGTGTATGACACACTTTTAGCGTTAATTACACCTAAAAAAGCTAGTGATGTGACATTCAGTGAAATCGTAACTGTGTTGACAAAACATTACAGCCCAAAACCTAACGAAATATCTATGTCATATAAATTCTATAAATGTGATCAAAAAGATGGTGAATCAGCAGCTCAATACATAGCGCAACTTAGAAAAATGAATGTAGATTGCAATTTTGTGGATTTGGAACGTATGTTACGCGACAGACTTGTATGTGGGATGAAGGATCACAAACTACAGTATGAGCTATTGAAAATGGATAATTTAAAATATGACTATGTGGTTCAAACAATGCTGTCTTCAGAAAACGCAAATAAAGATGTATGTATGATGCAAAACGAAAACATGAACACAAGGAATAGTACAAACGGGTTTCATGCAAGGTCATCATTGACTACTGAAATAACCCCAGCGGTACCCATGGACATTAATGCGGTACAATCTCGAAAAAACAATCATTTATGTTATCGTTGTGGCGATCGGCATGATGAAGAATGTCGTTATAATAAAGTTACCTGTCGTTATTGTAATAAAATCGGACACCTAGAGAAAGTTTGCATAAGTAAGAAAAAAGATTTGAAAAGAAAAATTAATTACACCGACAACTACGAATTTGACGACAAGTTCACAGACAATATGAATGGTGTAAACAATGTCGAAGTCGGTAGTACCTACATCTGTGAGAGTAGCGGCATATGACGTTAACCTCGAGTTGAACGGTATATCAGTGAGTATGCAGACAGACTCCGGAGCGGGCTTCTCGCTCATCAACGAGCGCGCCTGGAGGCGAGTGCGCGCCCGCGCCGCCGCTCTGCGCCCCGCGCCGCACCAGCTGCGCACGTGGACTGCGACGCCGGTCACGGTACTCGGCCAGACGACAGTACGCGTGAATTTAAGGGACATTTCTTGTGTTTTACCTATTATTGTAGCTAAAGGTGCAGGGCCGAATTTAATCGGTCGAGATTGGTTTTCAGCACTTAACATACATTAAGATGTGTATTAATGTAATTTCAGATGATTGTAGTCATACCACTAATGATATTGTACAGAGTCATATAGAAGTTTTTAGGGAAGGCCTAGCTACATACCGTGGGGACCCTGTAACAATACATTTAAAGCCTAATGCTACTCCTAGATTTCTTAAAGCGCGCCTCGTTCCTTTCGCTATTAAAGAGAGGGTTGAAAAGGAAATAGATCGTCTAGTAGTAGAGGGAGTACTTTGTCCCGTATCTTATTCTCAATGGGCGACTCCAGTCGTACCTATAATTAAAAATACAGGAGACATTCGCCTTTGCGGCGACTATCGCAGTACGGTTAACCAAGCTACCGAGTCGGATACATATCCTATGCCAACTGCTAATGAGATGTTTGCTACTATAGCTGGCGGCAAGTATTTTACTACATTAGATCTGGACCGTGCTTACACTCAAGTAACTGTGGATGAAGATACAGCTAGGATGCTTACCTTAAACACCTGCAAGGGTCTTTATACTGTTCACAGATTAGCCTTTGGAGTCAAAGCTTGTCCTGGAATTTTTCAGAGATTAATGACAGCGCTCTTGGCAGGCATTCCAGGCGTAGCTGTACTAATTGATGACATTATTATTAGCGGCCGGACAATAATGGATATGCGGCGACGCCTTGATGCAGTGTTGGAACGAATTAAGAAAGCAGGTTTGCGACTGAACGCAAGTAAGTGCAAGTTTGTTAAAGAGCGTGTAGAATTTTTGGGGTTTGTCATAGACGCCGACGGAATACATCCTGCTCCTAGCAAAGTAGAGTCTATTATCAAAACCCCTGAACCGAAGAATGTTCAACAATTACAGGCATTTTTAGGTTTATATAACTTTTATGAAAGGTTCATACCTCACAAGGCAACCATACTCGAGCCTCTACATAGACTTAATAGTCACTTATCTAATAGCGACTTATCTAATGATAAGTCGCGTAAGTGGCAATGGACAGACCACGAACTAGAGAGTTTTGACTCAACAAAACGGGTGTTAACCTCAGATATCACATTAATCCATTATGATTTACATAAACCCTTAGTGTTGACTTGTGACAGTTCAGAATATGGAGTAGGTGCAGTATTGTCACATGTGGTCAGCGATGGCCTGGAGCGTCCCATTGCCATGAGCTCGAGAACTTTACATTCACAAGAGCGTAGATATTCACAGCTAGATAAGGAAGCTACTGCAATCATGTTTGGTATTCAAAAGTTTCATAACTATCTTATGGGAAGATCTTTTACCATAGTTACAGATCACAAACCATTGGTCAGTATTTTCGATCCCAAAAAGTCAATATCTGACATGTTGTCACCCCGTTTGACCCGGATATCTATTGTGTTAACTTCACATAATTACAACATTATGTATAAGCCAGGAAAACAAATAGGCAACGCTGATGGCCTTAGCAGATGGCCACAACCGGTGCCAGAACAACCCGAACCACATTTGTCAGATATATTGTTAATGGCTGAAAGTCCAAATGATTTTCCTGTTGATGTTCAACAAATTGAACAGCTAAGTAAGCGTGACAAGACATTATCACGAGTAATACATTATTTATTAAGTGGTTGGCCAGCCAAGGTTGTGGAAGAAGAGTTGCGTCCATTTTGGTTACATAGAACTGAACTATCGTTACACGAAGGTTGTATATTACTGGGATGTCGCGTGGTAGTACCACCACTGCTCCGTAAAAGCATATTACACGCTTTACATAAGGCACACAGTGGTATCGTTCACACCAAAGCTTTGGCCAGAACTTATGGGTGGTGGCCTAGACTTAATGAGGATATAGAAGCTTTAGTAGGCAATTGTACCAAATGTCTGGAAAGTCGACACATGCCTGCAAAGACATCATACGAATGGATAGTACCAACGAGATCCTGGTCTCGATTAAACGTTGATTTTGCAGGACCTTACAAAAATAAATTATTTTTTATAGTAGTGGATTCTTATTCACGGTGGCCTGAAGTATTTATTGTAAACAACATGACTACAGGAACAGTAATCAAGCATTTGCGAATGCTATTTGCGACACATGGACTATGCGAGACGTTAGTTTCCGATAATGGTACCCCATTCGTGTCTAGTGAAATGAAACAATTTCTTGACGCTAATAAGATTAAACACATCACACAGCACCATACCACCCTGCAACGAATGGTTTGGCCGAACGTATGGTACAAACGGTTAAAGACAAATTACGCAAGATGGATGAAATATCGTGGGATGTAAAGTTACCAAACTTGTTGTTAGCATTACGAGTGACACCGTGTTCGGGAACAGGGAAGAGTCCATCTGAACTGTTAATGAATAGGCGGCTAAGGACGCTACTAGATAGTGTTCACCCAATTAATAAGGAACATAAGAAAGTAGAACAGCAAATATGTAACAATGCTCAAAAAAGACATCGCTGTACAGATGTTGGCCAGCCAGTAATGTATAGAAATTACAGTAGAGGTCCACGTTGGCTATCGGGTACTATAACTAATCGAGAAGGACCATCCAGTTATCAGGTGACCACTGATGATGGTGATATTGTGAGTAAACACATAGACCAGTTGATAAAAAAACAGCCAACGGAGGTTGCTGAAAATATTCAAGAGGAAGGAGAAAGTGACATGGATATTGAAAAATATGAAGAAGGTCAGAGTAGTAGCCAGGTAGAAGATCAGGAAATAACAGAGTCAGGTCAAACTGAACAGATTATAGAAATACCTAGTTCAGAACAATGGGCTGACATGTTAGGAATACCTAGAGGAGCTGAGGCTAGTATTGCAGGTGGAAAATTAAAGAACAAATTAATTTCTTATCCAAAGTGTCCTTATGCTAGACCGTCAGATACTTCTCTTAATTTAATTGAATAAACTTAGGTGTATTTCGAAATAGGTTTTATATGTTTATAGTAGCGTTCTCTCTTGTATTCTTTCCGCATACTTGGGGGAAAGGTATGTTGTGTATGAATAATGTGGGTACTTGAAATCTTTTAGATATATAAGGTTTTCATAAGTACCTACTTGTAGCAGTAAGATTATGCATGTTCTCAATGTGGTTTTGTACAGTGCTACCGAGTGCTAAATAATAAACAGTGTTACATAACTATTCTTTTATTGGACATAAAATGTACAAAATTACTTTCACTTGCTCTAGACATTACTGTGTACCCAGATCTTACTTCTTTTCTTTAAAAAACCAGAACTTTAGTTTTACTGAAAGATCTTTACTTTCATACTCATATTTCATGTTAGTGACTAAATGCCTGAAGTTTTTTGAAATAAAGAAGAAATAAGCATGATGTAAATGAGAGATCTTCAGGACCTACGCCAGATGCACCAGATGCACTTGCAAGTATGAGGTCATGACGAAGGGACGGAAAAACGAAAAATTTTAACCTGTGTGGCCCGAGTGGTACAGTAAGGCTAATCACTATCGAGGCTTGGACTGTGACAGGCTGATTTGATTGATTAAAATAGATATTAGTGGATAGAATAGTTCAAGATATAGTCTTTAGAATAAGGTGGAAGAGATGCCACATGCACAAGCTCTAGGAGGATAATTATGAAAATATTGTCTAGTATAGTCACTAAAATCTTATATCAGGAATATATTGATTGGAAAATTTAAGTTTTTGGGGTATTTAAGGAAAATTTAAGTCATTGAGCACTAGACTAGTAAAAGGGGTGTGGCTGTGTCAAGTACACGTGTGATGTACGTGAATATGTCTCGTAAAAATTTAACTGGTTATATTTTAAAACGTAGAGGGACAAACTTTTCCAATTCTAAATGGAATTCTCAATGCGCAGCAAACTACCTCTACTCCGCGCGCAAATTTTCAGTTATAGTCAATAAATATTTTTATCTTTTAGCTATATTTTATTTTATTTATTTATTTATACACACTGTAGCTGCTTCTCGTAACGGTGTTGCGAGTACAGAGATTTTATGACATCTAAAAGTATGCGTACCGCGCTAAAAAAAGTTTTACCTTCAATATTGTTACTATGGTTCAAATGTTTAATATTTATTTATCCTAATTTCAGGCAGAGGAAACAGAATCCGACCCTAGTCAGAGAACAGTATCCCCTCCTCCCCAATATTTCTGTGCAGTCAATGGTTTAGATTCACATCACAGAAAATCTAATACATCTATAGACTCGGATAGCACTTCAAGTTATACCTCTGGAAAGAGAAAAATACCTATTAACGATGAAATAAAGGAAGTTACTGATAGATATTTTGAATTTGAACGAGAGAGGGAGAGACTAGCTCACGAGAGAGAGATGGCAAGAATAAAACAAAATGAACAGTTCATTGATATATTTGGTAGAATGGTGAATGTTCTAGAAACTCTTACGCCTAGTATACAAAGGTATTTAAATCGAAATAGCAATGAAGATGGATGAAGGACTGTGTATATTATTTGGTTTGTAAACAAATATACTTCTGTGAAGAAAAACAATCATAATTCGGAGATTTGTTGATTAATTTGTAGAAAGTTCCGGCATAGAACATATTTATGAAAAAAATCTTCATCTTCTGTATGTTTATGCCCAGAAAAAAGCAATATATATTACTCAGTAGGTAAATGCTATTAACCAACTCATATTCATTATGACAGTTAGTGTGTATATTCTACACACATACATACATACATATTGTCACGACTTTATCCCCGAAGGGGTAGGCAGAGGCATATTAAACGCCCATATTTCACCGTATGCTTTTTTGTTCCACGTAATAGGTGGTGAGCCCATTGCCGTTTATATTCTATACCCTCAATATTACTCTTTAAGTGTAGTGACTATAATTAATCCCCTTTATCAAAGCAAGCAAGGAGAAATCGACTTTGATGTTACAATGAAATAACTTCAGGAAGACGAGACGACTTTTCTAGTTGACTATATATATAACAGCAGGCCAGTAGGTAGGTACATTCTAGAAAATTTGGAAGAGTAAGCTATCAACTCTTGACCTCAGTGTAGAATCAAAACCCTAAAAGGCTAATCCCTCCCAAAAATGATATATAAACTGCTAAACCCTCTCAAAATAGGGTATACTGCTGTTATAGTTCAAACATTGTCTTAAATGTTGATGTTTTGTTCAAATCAATATGTATAAATTTTTAAAGCAATTATTTTTGGGAAATCGAGATGGTGATTGAACCTGTGACCTTTGCCTAACCAGGGCAATGTTCTAGCCACCTGAACTCCCCGAACCGTATCGAATCAAGTTGAAATTCTCCACCATAGTTTAATTGTCATTTTAAGAGTATGACCAGAGCCATCTATCGAGCTAATGAACAAAATTATGAGAAATCAATATGAGAAATTTATTAAAAAAAAAAAATATGAGAAATCAATAATGCGTCGATAACAGTGAAATCAATATGTGTCTTGTAATGGCTTTCTGCATGTTGTGCTTTTACATTCAATTTCCTAATAGCAAGGTGTGTATGTAGTAGGCAGGCAGAGAGCTATTAATACTAATTGCCTAGGTTTTAAGCAATTAACCTCAGATTATACCTACAATGCTACCGTTCCCGTGTGAACACTGGGTAAGATGTAGCCTAAATTACTCCTTACTTATCTTGATTTTAATATAAAAACACTGTTTATTTATGAACAGATCCTATTTTATTATTGTTTGACAACGACCGCTTTGACCGCTGGTCGAACTATAGCACAGTTTTATTTAATACAAGTTACAACAAGACCATAAAGAATAGAGAGTAGATAATAGGCAATTTTTTTTATCATTTTATTTCTGAATTTTGATAAAGTTGAAATCCTTCTGATTATGTAGCGTTCCATTGGTGGTCCCTTTAAATATTTTAAATAGTGTATGACATTTTGTAAGCGCCGTTAAAATGGTCTATGCAAAATAAAGATATTTTTATTTTATTTTATTTTATTTACAGTAAGGACGTGTTTGTAAGAAACATCACTCCGTATTTCGTTTAAAGTGTTGATGTTTTTATTTATTTATTTATGGTTCACAAAACAGAACATAGCACATGGGAATCTTAAATGTTTTAAATACAGTTTTGATGTCTAGGTTCCTAGACATGTGAACACAGCATGCATGAAATGAGGAAAAGAGCCGTTAAAATTCGAAAGAAATGCTGTAATAGGTAAACATCTGGCGTTATTGTTTTTATTCAATTTAGATGTCTTCATGTACAACAGGTTTAACCCTATAAAATACCATGAATATTAGTAACAGGTTATTGAAAGTCAGTCATGATGAGAATAGAAAACATAATAAAATTACTTATTATAAATAATGTTATTGTATGTTATATATTAAATAATGTTATTATATAAATAAGAAGCCCTCGTGGCCCCGCGGTCTCAGTGTTCTGTAAACGATCACTGAGTTACGCAACTTTCACTATGGCTGGTCCTTGGATGGGTGGCATTTATATTGGCGAGCGTTTCCGTGCTTCGGAAGGCACGTTAAGCCGTTGGTCCTGGTTGCCAGTAAAATGGCAGTCGTTAAGCCTGGTTGAAGGCCTTATGGGCGGCTTGAAAACCTTCAACAGGAGGTCGCCACAACCTGCGTCTGTCTATTTCAACACGGCAATGGGCTCACCACCTATTACGTGGGACAGGAATCCACACGGTGAAAAGTGGGCATATAATATGCCTCTGCCATCCCTATTTATTTATTATTTATGTTATTACAGGGCATTATTATATTATTATTAGTTATTTACTACAGGGCGATCAGCTTGGTCAGCTAGTTAGTAAGGTGTATGCAAAGGTCATAACGGCACGAATACAAGAAAAGTCTGAAAGGTATTTATAAGAGGCTCAATGCGGATTCCGACGTGGAAGAGGTTGCATGGATCAAGTGTTTTCTCTTCGCATGATCGCGGAAAACTTTCTGGCTGTCAGCCAGAAGGTTTTCTGCGCTTTTGTGGATCTAGAGAAAGCATTTGATAACGTTGTTAGAGAAACGCTGTGGGACTTGTTGCCCAGATATGGTGTGGACGGCTCGCTACTGTCGCTTTATAGGGACTGTAAGGCTTGCGTGCGAGTAGGGGGGATGTGTCACCTCTTTTTGATGTCTGTACAGGCGTCAAACAGGGATGTGTCATGTCCGCCTGATTGTTCATAGTGTATCTGGACAGTTGCCTGCAGAAGTTGAAAGATTTTAATATGGGTGTGAATTTGGGTGACTTTACAGTAAACTGTCTGCTGTACGCTGATGATGCGGTGCTCATGGCCTCATCAGGCATTCAGGCATTAGTCACTAATATGAAAGAGGAGTGTGAAAGTAAGGGTCTTCGCTTGAATGCAAGTAAAACTAAGATTCTAGTATTTGAAAGAGGTGACGTAAGAACTAAATGCGAGATTAGGGTAAACCAGGAACGTCTAGAGCAAGTGAATGAAATTGTGTATTTAGGAAGTATGTTTAGCGCGGATGGAAGATGTGATTCGGATGTAGAACGGCGAGTAGCTGCCGGAAACAAAGTTAACGGGGCTTTGTACCAGTTAGTAAAGCGACAAAGCATCGTAAAAGAAGCACGAATGGCGATTCATAACGCAGTGCTAGTGCCAACTTTGCTTTACGGTAGTGAAACCGGGTATGTCAGCAGATGCATGAAAGTAAATTGAATGCTGTGGAGATGCGATCACTTCGACAATTGTGCGGCGTTACCTTGGCCGACCGAATACGTAACAAAGTGATACGCAATATGGCAGGTTTGAATGATAGTGTCAGCGTTAAGCTGGAAAAGGGCGTGCTCCGTTGGTTTGGACACGTCCAACGAATGAGTGAGGAACGATTGACGAAGAATATATATTGTTTAAAAGTAGAGTGTAGAAGGAGTCAGGTTAGGCCGAGACTTACATATGAAGACCACGTGAGCAGATTGCTCAAAAACGGAAAGGTCAAAAGTACTCGGATACCCAGACGTGCGTGTATGAAGCGATTGATGAATCTCGAAGAAGCGAAAGAAGTATGCATGGATCGCGAAACCTGGCGATCTGTCCTCTCTGACTACCCCGTCAGGGATACAGCGTGAAGATAGTTAGTTTTTTTTAGGTATTTATGTTATTGTATGTAAATCTTATTACTTTATAAATAAATACTATATAAATTAATTTTATGAGCGAAGTGTTATTTCTTACCCTTGTGTTTTATTCAATCCAATCAATTATCGCAACTGGGTGTAAAAGGCTTCTCCAAGATCTCCGGGGACCAAACGTCATATTTTTTTTTTTCTTTATTAGAAGCTTTGGCTTTTAAGCCATCAGCTTAAGAAGTTATTAGTCATACAATTTACAAAAACAATGTTTAAACCTAAATAAAATCTATACAGTGCAATTATTTACTATTTTTTTAATTATATTAAAGCTAGAGTTACAAATATTGTAAAAGCAAAATCTTGAGCGTATTAAATTGGTCCGAATGTGCTAATATAATAATTATACAGCGGTGTAAACAATTGAGGGTATTTTAAAAAATTCTTGCACATTGAGAGGAAAAGAATCATTTACATCTAAAATATCTTTTGCTAGGCTAATTAAAAGTAAACGTTGAATATTAAAATATTTACACTCTAAAAATAAATGATCTAAATCACAAAAATTTGCAAAACAGTATTTACATATAGAATTATTATTAAGTTTAAGTCTGTACAAAAGTGAAGGAAATTTACAATGTCCAATTCTTAATCTACATAAACTAGTAATAAATTCTCTGCCTGGATAGGTAGGGAGTTTTTCAAACCAAGCGATAGTACTGGGAACAGGAATAATTTTGGTGAGCCATTTTCCTTTGTTAAGACGGGAGGAGTTCAATAACTTAATCCAACGCTTGTTTTGATTATCCTTTAAAAAGTTGACTAAATCTAGATGAGGTACTCTGTATTCCACGTTAGTTATATCAGAGGCAGATTTGGCAAGAGTGTCAACTAATTCATTGCCAAAAATGCCTGAATGCCCGGGTACCCAACAAAACTCTACCAAAATATCACTGCAATTACACAAATAAACCAAGTGCCTAAGCTCATAAATCAAGTAATTACAACTATTGCTTATAGATTTCTTCTCCAAAGTCGATAGTGCACTCAGTGAGTCTGATAAGATAATTACTTTTGAGAAGACATTATTCTTGCGAATATTAATAACATACTGCAAAGCGAAAACCATTGCCAATATTTCTGCAGAATAAATAGAAAAGTAATTACAGCAAGAAAATACTTTGCCAGTTTTGTTAGAAGAATCATAAAAAGCAAAGCTTGTCCGATGGTTAGTTTTGGAGCCATCAGTATAAATTTGAATAAAATCTACCTTTTCCTCCATAAACTCATAAAAATCATATTTACAGGTAAATTTATTAGTTGTAACTCGAATGTGCATCAACATTGACTCGTAACTATAAGAAAAACAAGGTATATACTTATTCCAATAAACTACATCTTGAAATTTAAAATTCAAGTACGTGACAGAGTCAACGATAGAAGTGAAAACAGTAAGAGGTGTATCATTATACTCCGGTACTGTAAAATGTTCCAGAAGTCGGCCAGTTAGCACATTATCGCGACTAATTAAATTTAAACAAAATTTATCAGTAAGATAGCTTCTCCTTACAATTAGAGGAGTTACACCAGCCTCAACTTCTAAAGAGTTTATGGGTGATGACATCATAGCTCCAGTGATGATACGTAAAGCTCTATTTTGTATTATGTCAAGTTTTTGAAGTAAAGTTTTAGAAGCAGATGAGTAGAGAATACATCCATAATCAAACTGGCTGCGAACTAAAGATATGTATAATGTCTTGAGGCTCTTAGGATCAGAACCCCAACGCACTCCAACCAGAGATTTCAAAATGTTAAGACGTAACTCAGCTTTTTTACATATATATGTAACATGAGGACCCCAAGATAATTCACAATCGAGTAAAATACATAGATACAATTCTGAAGTTTTGAAAGGTAATAAAACCTGTTGGAAATATATCTTAGGACGGTTAATGTAATATGGACTAAACAACATAACTGAGCTCTTTTCGATGTTAACTTCAAGTTTAAGTTGGGAGCTTAGAATCATGCTCAAAGATTCTAAAGCATTCTTCATTATAATTTCTCCTTGCCTTACGTTATCACATTCTGTGTAAATGACAAGGTCGGCGGCATAAAAAGAATATTTAACTGATTTTGGGATGGCTTTCATGAAGTTTACAATGCATAAAATAAAAATTAATGGAGAAATTACAGAACCTTGAGGAGTGCCCTTATATGTACGATTTGGAACATACAATTTTTTGAGTTTTAAAAATATCGTACGGTTGTTTAAAAAGTGGAAAATCCAGAACAAAACCGAGCCAGGTATTCCGAGGGATCGAAGGCTTTTAATTAAATATTCATGATCTATGTTATCAAATGCGCCTTTTATATCTAGGAAGACCGCTAGAGTTAACTTATTACATTTGGAATTGTTTTGAATGTCACTTATAAGACAGCTTAGATTGTACATTGTATTTTTACCTTTACGAAAACCAAACTGATAGTCTGGAATTAAAGAATTATGTTCAATATACCATTCTAGGCGATTTTTTAACATAGTTTAGAAAATCTTTGCAAAACAAGATGTTAACGAAATAGGTCTGAAAGAATCTAATTCATTAACATCCCTGTTTGGTTTTTTGATGGGGACAACAAATTGAATTTTCCAAATAGGTGGAATAATCTTTTGCTTCCACATTTGGTTAAAAACATTCAAAAGGATCATTTGTACTTCATTTGGTAGATTTTTGATGACGGCGTAGGGTATGTAGTCAGGGCCAGGAGATGTGTTCTTCTTTTTACTGTGTGACCAGATATAATCAAATGTCACATGGTCTGGGTGTGTCGAACTGAGGAATGTAATTAATACAGTTGGGGTTGGGACAAGCAAGCCATTAATGTTCTTTCTCATAAAACGTTTTACTCCTATAACCTCAGCAGTTGATTTGATATTAGACAATAAATCATGTTCAGTTATGTCTATTGGCGTTTTAATTATACCTTGACTCTCTAGGTGATCAAATGGAATAGAGGCTTTCCACTCATTTTCCTCCAGTAATCGTTTATTTAATAGGAAATAATTGGCATCCTTAAGGTTGTTAAAAAATATCTTCAACAGATGGTTACCTATAGGTTTTAGCCTCTACCATGGGCGTACACGGGGGGTGGTGCAGGCTGCCCCCCCTGGCTTTGGTTTCGTCTCCTACTTTTGTTGATAATAGTACAAAAAGAACTTACTGCCATTTGCAAAACCCTATACATCTTTTAAAAACAGTGAGGCACGCCCCTTTTAACTGTTTTAGCTTAGCAGCGTGAAGCGACTAAAAAACTCACGATCTCTACCAATTAGTTTAACACCGGGCACCCCAAGTAACTCCTCGCAAATCCTTCCTGGGTTCCCGGTATAGTTTTGGCTACCATCGCGGCCTCTCTTAAAGGTTTGGGCGTTATCCAGCTTCTTTGAAGTTTAATTTGAATCTCGCATTTTGGGGCGTTGAGCCGAGCATGAAATTTTAAGGTCTAGCCGCCGTTTTGGACCTGTTTCTGTAAAAACAGCGGGCCATCCAGTGTACCAAACATAGTTATTTAAAAAATATGTTATAAATACCGGTTTTAATTTATATGTTTTTCTTATTTACTTGTGGACGCACAACAGTTTAAACTAAAGAACTGGATAAAAGTAGCCTAAGTTACTTCTTCTACATACTGTGAGTGCCAGTGAAAGTCCCGTTAAAATCGGTTCAGTTGTGTCACAGATTAGCCGGAACATACAGACAGAGAAACATTTTAAAAGTAGTTTTATTGTTATTAAAATAACGTTTTTAATTTATCAAAATCTGAAGACAAGCAAGATACATTAGGTGTATTCTGCGATCTATCCAAAGCTTTTGATTGCGTTTAGCATGAAACGCTGTGCAGAAAATTACATCACTATGGAACAAGACGCTAAGCTCTCAACTTTCTGTCTTCAAATTTGTTCTTCATCATCATCATTCGACCGTCTGTCCCAATTGCGTCTCGCGACGCCTGGGGTCCGCTATCCTACATTTTCTCCTCCACTTCGCACGGTCTTCGGCATCCCCTGTAGTGAGACCATTGGCACGCATGTCATCCCTTACGACGTCAAGCCAGCACTTCTTGGGTCTTCCCCTCTTACCCGGCGGGGCTGATTGAAATTTCTTCTTCTTTTAATTAAAAAAAAGTTTTGTGAAAAAGGTCATTACGCTGTTAAAAACTATTTGCAGCACAAGGACGCCTGGAAATTATCTGCTGGCAAAGTGAAATAATATAAAATTGTAAATTAGCCATAAAAAAAAAACATTCCTAAGAATCTTGCCAGTTTTTCTCAGGTGGGCCGCGTTCCGTAATGGTGGTCACTCTAAAAATATTAAATTTATCTTTAATACCAGTGTTTGACATTTTGTAAGCGCCGTTAAAATGTTCTATGAAAATAAAAAAATGGTTTTCTGTAGGAAAATCTGTTAATTTGGAATTACAAACAGACATTTCAATTTAATTTATCTATACATATAGATCTGAACTTTGCCAGATAAAAAAATAAAAATTATAAAATAAATTAAATTTCAATATTCAAAAAATTAAATTTAAAAATATACTCGCGGTGGAGACGATGGGCTGTTGGAGTCTGGAGGCCAAGCAATTTGTGGATGAGTTAGGGCGTAGACTGAGAGAGAAGTCGGGAGATCCCCGCGCCGGATCGTGGTTGGTGCAAAGGCTGGCCATTGCCATCCAAAGAGGTAATGCGACCAGTGTGATGGGCACTTTTGCACCAGGCACGGTTGGGCTCTTCGAATAAAAATTGACAGAGGTATGAGTAATACTGTTTTTGTGACTATGTGTTAATACTGTATTGAAGATTCCATTATAATATTTAAATAAATTATATATATATATATATATATATATATATATATAAAATATACTTGTATCTTAAGGAACAACCATTTAGTTATAATACTATAGTCACAATCAGACAAATAAAATGTCCTCGCCGAAACTCGGCGCATGCTGCGAAGTGCGCAGAGTTTTTGTTTAGTTGTAAGGCGACCGCAATCCTCGTACAACGTCCGTGATGCCAAAGTGGTCGGTTGTTTCCTGCCCAAATAACAGCAGATACGTGACAAAAAAGGATGGTGTCTCATATATTAGGTAAGTATCAAAACGAATTTACGTATTTATGTATCCACAGTGCGTGTTTACATTTAAATTTCAAAAAAAATCATTTTCTTAGCAAAAATAAAATGCTGACCGCCCGACCGCGCATCGCGTCTTAAGTGTATCTCTTTCACACTTTAGATAAATATGTAAGAGTAAAAGAGAAACAAATAGTGTCGCGTCCGAGAGTGACTTGCAAATTGTGTTCTAACGGAAAGCTATGGAGCGGATTGACACTAAATATTTTTTGAGTTCATGAACTAAATATTTATACTTATGTATTACCATGTTGCTGAATGTTTTATTTCTTAGTTTTTCGTACTAAAAATAGGCCGATTGCGTTTTACTATTTTAAGGTATAAATAATTAAGTACAATATTTTTGTTTATAGTTTTCCTCGAAACCCCATAAGATGCTCAGAATGGACAGTTATTATAGCAAAAGCCCGAAATGAATTAAACTTCAAGCCATATAAAGGGACGGTTGTATGCTCCAATCACTTTCCTCTTTCAGACATTTATACAACAACGAAAGGTTTTAGCAGGCATAACAAAAATGCAAAACCTACTTTACAAGTAAGAATTTATCCTTTTAAATGAATTTATTATATTTAACTGACGATTTCGATTCAATTTTAGTTTCTAAGTTCTAATACATAAAACCTTTATTCCTCATATTAATTTTGTTTTATTCTGCTCTCTGCTCCACGCATAACCACTACTTACTTAATTTACTAGTGCAATAGTATAATAGGTAGATGAAATAAAAATACTGAAACCTTTTTTGAAATCAGATGGTAGTTTCGGAGTTCTTCTAGATATATTTTAACTCACTCTTTTATACAGTCTAATTTTGTTAAATATTAGCCTTTACATTTTACATTATACACTCCTTCTAGGCAAGTGCACTACATCTAGGAACACTGCATTGCTTACCATCAGGCAACTTGTGGTCAAGCGCTTGCCTAATTTGATATAAAAAAAAAAATAATAATTTGAGTATCAATAACGTCTCCACTGCTGACTTGTTCCCTATTCGTACGCAAGCCCATAGTGAATGATGATGACAATGCGTACCAGCGATTTTGAACATTATGTAATCGGCCTAACGCCTAAATTCGAGCAAATGTCATTTTGAACTTTGTTATATTAAATGTATAGGTATGTAGAACGGCGCTAGGAAATTTTTTGAGTGTTGTCTGTTTATGATTGTGACTCTATAGTATTATAACTCAATGGGAACAACCCTTAAAAAGTAGGTACTATTGAACCCAAACATCATGTCTGCTGTAAATTTTCGAAGAGTCGGGTTCTCTGGTGATCATTTTTATTGCAGCATTAGGTCAAAGTTTCTCAATTAATTGTCATTTAACGATTATACTGGCACGCGTTAAGCACTTAACAGAGTAATCATACGCCAAAAATTAGGTAACTTTATAAAAAATCTGAGTTGCCCCCCCCTGGCCCAGATCTTGGGTACGTCCATGGCCTCTACACACACCCCTTTTCTGTCGATTTGTGAAGAGAAGAGACACAACTGATAGAGATCCCATAGTTACAAACTAAACTCTTATACTCACGTGTGAATTTCGGGATAGCCCGACTAGTTTCGGACCTAACGGAAGTCCTTTTTCAAGAGGAGCGTGTGCCAGCGAAGCTTTTGTCGTAGCGTGACGCAATTTACACGTAAGTATAACCGTTTAGTTTGTAATAATGAACAACGCTCACGATAGTTATTATTCTGATCCCATAGTGTTGGGAACTCGTGAAGCGCTCGTGGCCCCGCGGTCTCAGTGTTCTGTAAACGATCACTGAGTTACGCAACTTTCACTATGGCTGGTACTCAGATGGGTGACCACTTTGTGGCATTTACATTTGCGAGCGTTTCCGAGCTTCGGAAGGCACGTTAAGCCGTTGGTCCCGGTTGCCAGTAAAATGGCAGTCGTTAAGCCTGGTTGAAGGCCTTATGGGCGGCTTAAAAATTTCAACAGCAGGTAGCCACAACCTGCGTCTGTCTATTTCAACACGGCAATTTCAACACGGCACCTATTACGTGGGACAGGACTCCACACGGTGAAAAGGGGGCATATAATATGCCTCTGCCACCCCTTCGGGGATAAGGCGTGATGGATAACTAATAGTGTTGGGAACTGAGTGATCTTCCCAGTCGACAAAAAATTCTAATGAGTAAGCATTCTTGCAGTAGGTTGGATATGTAGGGTATTATCGTCCGTCGATATAACTTATTAAGAAAACATAATCAGGTATCCCGACGGACACTGAAAGTACAATTAATAATAATAATAAATAATGTGGGACATTTTTTTATACAGCGCCGTCTATCCCAAAGTTAGCTAATATAAAGCTTGTGTTATGGGATCTAGACAACTGATATATTTCTAAATACATATATATTATAGGTACATAGGAAAAACCCAAACTCCAAAACCAACACTTCTGGATCTCAAGTATTTTTTCCGACTCGGGAATCGAACCCGGGACCTCAGGCGCGGCAGTAGCACATACACTACCACTGCGCCACCGAGGCAGTCTAAAATAAAATAATATTTCTTTAAGAAATGGTAACCTTTCAGTTGTAGCGAATAGTAACAGCGGGTTCGAATTATGGTCGTTAACAAGAAAAAAAAACAGATCTATAGCTCTAGGATGATATATTCAGTAGATAAAGAATACTATTAGTGTTCTCTGTCTACTCTACGACATATACAGTCTATGCGTGGTACTTATGGTGGCACAGCCTAAAGAGGTTTTCTCTCTTTGAACTGTGGTGATGCCATAGTGACGCGTACTCGCCACGCTATACCTAAATATTGTTGGACATTTTTTTTACACAGCGCTTCTAGCCTAAAGTAAGCTAAAAGCTTGTGTAATGAGATCTAGACAATATGTTAGCGGTAAATAAGCTATCCAAAACAAAAATATTCTTTCAAATTCGACTAGTAGTTCCTGAGATTAGCGCGTTCAACCAAACAAACAAACAAACTCTTCAGCTTTATAAATTAGTATGGATTTATATTATAGTGTAAGCAACATTATGTTCAAGTGGTTCAAGAGTTTCTTTTTTACTCGATGTTTCACATCTACGGCCCGTGACGGCTCACATTTTTTTAAGAAGTGCTAGTTTTTGTGTACTACCTATAGGACTATAGCTACTTGCTTCTGCTTTAAGAACCAGATGTGGGGAGATAAAGACGTGCGCTAACAAATCATTTCAAGTTCCACAGAGAAACAATCTTTTAAATCTCTCAGTTCTGGCGAATATTGTCACCACTGTGCACTGTATGAAAGTGCCACCTTCTGGCACACGTTGTTCGGGCCCGAACGGAGAGGGTGGGATTAAGTTGAGGCAAATAATCAAATGTCAATCCAGTATCTAAATAGTGGAGACATTAATCATCTATCTATCATAAGTCATGATAGCTCCACTTATTTTGAACAATGGAGACATAAGTAGTGTCAAAATCCTGTTGAACCCATTTTCATAGTACCTATCAAGTGGAGACAAAAAGATTCGAAAATCTCGTTGGACCCATCAATGGAAATTTCCAATTAAACCAACAGTTCTGAACCAATTTACTTGAGTTGTTTGGTATGATGCCCACGGCTACTTTCTATCGCACCGCTCGCCATAGACAGGGTTCACCCTCACACTTTGCGTCCGGAGCGCTCGCATATGGTTAGGCTTTATTCCGCACACGTTGAGATTGTGAAATGAACTCCCTGCCTGGGCTTTCCTTAACGTCTACTGTAAGGGGGTCTTCAAAAGGGGTTTTAGAAGGTTTTTTAAGGGCCGGCAGCACGAGTGCTGCACCTCTGGTGTTGCAAATCTCCTAAGGCTACGTTGACCACTTTCCATTAGGTGACCACCTCAGTGGTATAAAAAAATTAAACAATAAAACTAAAATCGATTATATAAAATAGTAAATTTTGTTAAAATGATTGTACTTCGCTATTTCAGCATCTCCAGTATCTGCTCCGATAGCCGTGATCGTCTAGTGGTTAGGACCCTACGTTGTGGCCGTAGTAACCCAGGTTCGAATCCTGGTCACGGCAGTGTTACAGCACTGTTACGGCGGAGTTTCTTTTTAAGATTTATTTTTTGCAATTTGTGTTAAATATTGGGGATACCTATATTGAAGATCGTGTATTGTATATAATTTAACTAAAAAGATATCCCGTTTTTATTTATAAGAATTACAAATCTAAAATACGAAAAATTATGAAAACTTATCTGCAATAGGGACGAAGACATTTTTTAATACATAATAGTAAAATCTTTATTCTCTCAACAAATATGACACAACAAGTAAGTATTAACAACAAGTATTAACTAAAAATAAATTTCAATCTAGTGTTGTTACATTTAGCGCCATCTTTGGCATTACATTTTAAACATTTGGTTTGGTAGCAGCGCTGATAAACGTACTGGAACCTTGGACCATTTTTATTATGCTTGGGCAACGGATAGATGGCGCTATGAGTATTTGTTTTGGTAAAACTCACGCCGCAGCTGTTCGCTATCACAAAATTCCGTGAGAGAAAAGGAGTGGTGATTAGGTCTGTCTTTTCTTTAAAAATACATTTTATCTATGATACACTAACATTTTGTGATTTGTGACAGTTACGAGTGCGAGTTAAAGTTATTCTAAATGTGATATATTGTTGGCAAAGTTGAAAAACACAGCAAAATTGTGTAATTAGCGTTGTAAACGTTGGATATGACGTTTACTACGATGTGTTTGTGTGTGTAAGTGTCATCAGCATTGCCGACGGCCGTTGAAGCGAATCTTGTAACGGAATAACTAGCTGTTGGATATTATGTTCATATGAATGCTGTATTCTGGTAAGTTATATTGTTTTGATCAGTCCAACCTAACCTATTTAGCTCATGCCTCCTTCCGAACGTTCTATACAGACATATTTATTGTTTGACCTCGATACGATACGCGGCACGATCTTGTTCGCATTTCCTTTTCAAAGACAATTTCTCGTGTTTGGTATTTTTTCTGCGACTTGCACACGAATATTGATGTAACTAATTTATAGTCGTGACTATAACGATTCAATAAAACATTTAGTATATATTTGACAGACTTATCACCTTTATTATTAAAGTGATAAGGTTGAGTATGACTTTATTGACATAGGTATTATAAAGATTATTAATACGTAGATGGTAGTGAATAAGGGATGCTGCAGGTATGAAGAAAATAATGTGTTCTGCTGACTGAACATGCAGGTAAGTACCTGAGTAGGCAAACAAAATGTTTTCTGCTGGCTGAACATTTAGGTAAGTACCTGAGTAGGTACTCCAAAAAAAAAGAAGCCAATTAGGTTTGTCGGTTTTGACAATTCGGTCACTGATTTATCCGAGTTACTTTCTGTCCAACTTCCTCAATTTATCATCATATTAATTTACTAGTTCTAAGACTATAACTTCCCCTCAGTATGACTCGAGCTCATGGCCATCAGCATCTCAGGGACCTAAGTAGACCTCATGCACTTGGTGCATCTGCTGAAGAACGGTCGTGACTGCGGCGCACTCCGAAAGTGGCATAATTTATAAACCGAAGCGGTTCCACCATGCAGCCGCTATCTCCTATACCGGGGCAGTACCACCATGCAGCTGATATACCTATAGGACATCTATAGGTATAGCTATCGCTGCTGCATGGCGGTACCGCCCTGTATAGTAGTGGCAATAGGCACAGTTTAAACAGAGAAAACTATAGGTCTCCAGGCAACTTTTGGACGATCTAGAATATTAGGGTAATTCCCAGTCAATCACTTTCGCTGTAAGTTCGGTCGAATTTTAATCTAGGACCCACCGTAGGTGGAATATTAAATATCTTATAGTAATTTGAATAAGGTAAGGCTGTTTATTATCTGTGCCCCGCGGATTCGTCCGTGGCGTGCTTTGTACCCCGTTGAACCCATTTAATCCATACATCACGTAGGTAATTTATTTTTTTACAATGTGTGGAAATTTAAACTGGCTGTAAGGAGGACTAATTTCCGTGCTTCGGAAGGCACGTTAAGCCGTTGGTCTCGGTTGCCAGTAAAATGGCAGTCGTTTAGTCAAGTTAAGGGCCTTATGGGCGGCTAGAAAAATTTCAACAGCAGGTAGCCACAACCTGTTACGCCGGACAGGAGTACACATGGTGAAAAGTGGGCATATTATATGCCTCTGCCACCCCTTCGGGGATAAGGCGTGATAGATAAAAAATAATACCCCGTGTCAAATTTTTGCTTGACTGTAGGTGAAAGTCGCATACGCGACCTGTCAGTTGCCTGCCGTTCACCTGTAGCAATTAGTTTAATCGTGTGAGTAAACGTTGTGGCCCCCTGACACGCTTGCTATATAAAATACAAGCTGGGCCTCACGGCTTTGGCTTTGGCCCCCGGTCATGGAGGCCGGTAGTCTTAGGCGATCGATACACGGATTATCCAACACAAATTTTATTTTTCAAGTTTTTCTGAGCTTGGCGCGTTCAATCTAACAAACAAACTCTTTAGCTTTATATGTATTGATTAAAGCGTCTCTAGTAGTGTTAAACGTCTAGGGTGCAAGTGACATTGATTATTTGTTCTGTGGTTAGTTATTTATTAAACATTAGATCACCGATGAATAGCATCGCACTAGAAATGGTAACCAGTTATATCCACACACATATATTATTATGACACATTATTTAACTTGCCTCTGATGCTGTCGACTAAAGAATAAACATTATTTTTAAACATTTGCGGTGTATACTCATAAAGAATGAGTATAGGTACGCTGCGTAAGTTGACTATTCAGGACTTCATGCAATATAATCTATACTAATATTACTAATATAATATTAGAGATTGTTTGTTTGGTTGAACGCGCTAATCTCAGGTACGACTGGTCGGATTAGAAAAAATAATTTTGTGTTCGATAGCCCATTTATCGAGGAAGGCAGGGGGGAGCAGAGCAGTAGTCATAAATGTCGAAAAATCGGGCAAATTTGTATGCATCATTGTAGAATTTATAAGCGACGGGATTAAATAGGTGCGACGGGAGGTCGAAATATTCCACGGGCGAAGCTGTGGGGGCATACTTACATATATATACCGACGTTTCTAACAGTCGTGGCCGCTGCCATGCGTTAGAAACGTCGGTGTATGTATGTAATAATTCATTTTAAAAAATACATTTGTACTTTTCTACAAAATTAACTTTTTGACCTGACCGGTTTCGCCTTACGGCATTTTCAAAGGTTGACTAATAATTGAAAATGCCGTAAGGCGAAACCGGTCATGTTAAAACATAAATTTTGTGGAAAAGTACAAGTGTTTTTATTCAAAATGTGTGCTGATGGCACTTGGTGGAACTTGCTTATCAACAGTATAAACAGTATGTAAGTATTATTTGGTGTGAAGTCCCGAATAATGTAAGAATAAACATCATCATATTCAGTACTGGTAACATCAAGATCTCCGGGGCCCAAGAGACCTCAACAGCTAGTGGTGCACCTACTGACTAACGAACGAGGGCTGTCGCTCACAATAGTGTCGAAAACAAAATCCAAACAATAGCTGCTCCTGGCAGCCAAATTAAAGTGGATCCAAATCCAGTAAGGACTTGGAATCAACTGGAAATACAGATGAAGAGAGAGAGAGAGAGAGAGAGGGATGGTAGGTGACGCAGCTGTCAGTACGTCACTTTACTTTCTGTACAAAACAAACTTACAAACTTTTTTTACAACACCTGTAGATTTCCTTAATTGCCCGTGGTCCACCTGCGTAGTTCACCTGGGTCGACCACGGGCAATTTTGGGTGGACCACGGGCAATTTTTTTTCCCGTAGTCCGTTCAGGTGTACCACGGGAATAAAACCTCCCAGCCATAACAGGACACCCCACTTAGTTTTAATTTTAAAATGCAATGTTAGTTTTATTCTTTGCAGATTCGTAACCAGATTTGGTTGTCAAGTGTAAATTGGAGAAATAAGTTTTCAGATCCTTTAGAATTGTATTATAGATTCTGAAAATCACAGCTGATCTCCATTTTTCAATTTAAATTTTTACTGTGTACATCAGAGACTTAGTATTATTATTATAAAGATGGAAGTTTGTCAGTATAGTATGTTTATTACTTCTACATGTTTAAAAATTTAGACCAATTTGGATGAAATTTGGCGTGGTGGTCTGGATTAACACATAGACTACTTTTTATCCCGAGAAGGTTCCTGTGGCAAACGAGTACAAAAAACCTTCTAACGAAAGCGCAGCGGTAGCCGTCCTCTAGTCTTTTACGAGTAAACCTCGGATTTAAAAATTGGGCTTCGATTGTGTCTCAGTTGTGATATGGCAATCTTGTTTTTGGGCATTGCTGGGCAAGTTCGTTTTTTTTAATAATCATTTTATGGTCTTTCAAAAAAATCTTTCAATGGATTTGCGCGGCAAGATTGTCTTTGCCTATTAACACAACTTTTATATCAAAGAATTTACTATTTTTACACATAAATGCTCTACTTTGGAAATAAAATTCAGCCAGAGGCAAATTTGTTCGAGGCTGTGTTCTAAATTTAAATATTTGCAGCAGTCAGTACAATTTTGGCATAGACAAAAAATCTTCTTCAACCAGCCAGATACTACCAACATATAAAAAAACATCGTATATATTACGGTGCGTGCGAGGTCGTTAACCTATCCACGTTTGCAGCTCAAAACTAATAAATTAACACCCACTTTTTACCTACACAAACGGTTCTTGGTACTATGCATGGTTGAATTTAACAGTTAACAGTATAGTACCCGTTTTATTGTGTTACTTTTGTTTTATACGTTAATTTTTGTAATTGAGTAGGTAGTACAGTTGCAATATAAGATTTCGGCAACGTTTAGGTATTTTTCAAACATATACGAGCGTAAGATCGCTTGCAACTAGAGTTGCCAACCGTACTATAATATACATATAGTATTGTACTATATTTCGGGTCTGCGTACTATATACTGTTGCAGTAATATATAGTATTCAAAAATACAATATTTTGCTGAAGAAATGTTGGCAACCTACTTGCAACACCAGACTCGCTGTCGATCCTATCGCGGGCAGTTCGCAAATGTGAGGAAACGAATATCACGCGGGCGGATCCGCAGGCATCACTTAAATAAAAAAAAATCTTCTAGTTATCTTGGTAAGAATGATGCATAAATATTTAAAAAATCCATTGATTGTCACACAACCATAAAATTATGCACAGTGGATTTTCTTTGTTACTCTACTTACCTATTTTTGTATCGGTTATATTACCAAAACAAACATTTCTCTCAATATTCGAATATATAATTATAGCTACCATTATCTACCATAACCTGCAGCAATATACCAAGTACTACGCTTTGCGTAGGCGACAGTGTAGGCGAAAGATATCTAATTAATATGTATATAACGTCGGTCGTGTTTTGGGCTTCGTGAATGGCTTTCAAATTATATATAATACGTACCTAATTTAAGTTTCTCAATGAATTGGTTCATTATTTTAAACTAGTGGACTCCCCGCGGTTTCACCTGCATAGTACCGGCTCCTGTTGTAATATGGGGATAGAATGTAGCCAAAGTTGCTCCTTATAACATCAGCCATCTGCCAGTGACAATCTCGTTAAAATCGGTTCATCTATTTCAATGGTCAGATGAACAAATAGACAGACAGAAACAAATGTAAGTTTCGTAGTATAGTTTCACATGCAGTTAAAGCATTTAACAGATTTTTAGAATTACAAAGATTTTTTTTATTAATAGGATTTTTGACAATTTTTTTAATCTTCCGTAGAAATTTTTTTTTTTATTAAAAATTTATCCTATGTTACTTCTAACTAATACAGCCAAAAATATGTGTACAAAGTTTTATGATGATCTGTTAAGTAGATTTCGCGTGTAAGCGTAACAAAAAAACACTTACGAGTACATTCACATTTATAATATTACTAGTTGACGCCCGCGGCTCTACACGCCTGGAGAAGTTTTCTGGTTCCCGTTTCCAACAGGAATTTGTTCCCGGGACAAAAAGTAGCCTATGTGTTATTCTGATGTGGAAGCTACTACTACTATTGTAAAGTTTCATCAAAATCCATTCGGTAGATTTGCGATAAAAAGTTACATCCATTCTTAAAAACTTTCGCGTTTATAATATTAGTAGGATATAGTAGTATAGTAGGGATATAGATAATAAAATATAAACATGCCGCTTTTAAACTCAAACCTTAAATTATTTTATCTTAGATTTAAACCTCTATGACTTTACAATCCTTTTCTTTGCTAGTTTATTAAGAAAAAAAAAGTTAATGACAAATCTTAATCTCAAAACTGGCCGCAATGTCAACCAAATAGCCAGTAAATACATCAAAAAATCAAAAACCCAAACACTATCAAATTTTTTACCGAATCGTTATTATACCAACGCCAAAATTTTTCGTTACAAGACCACACGTGTCAGAGGAATCTGTAAGAAAGTTGTCAATATATTGCGACGATTATCAGATTCAATGGCTACCAGAAGAGCTCCAATAAAAAAGAGTCGTGAAGTAGTTATAGAGGCCCCAGAAGTGGCCCTAGCAGCTATCGCGTCTTACAAAAAACAAAAAGAAGTGAACGATTTCGTTAGTTACATACTAACCGCTCTTGAGAGGAATTCAGATTGGTTGAATACCATTGTTGATCGACAGAAGAATTTCAAATGTGTTTTGTTGGTAGGTGCTGGACCTAATCGGTTTCAACTTCAAGAAGTAATCTACCCTACAGGAGATAATGATATAAAATTGGAAATAGAAATGAAAGACTCCGATGACCACGACAAGGTAGCCATCGCTGCTCTTGTTAACTTGACCAATCTGGAATTGGAAAACCTTTTGAAGTTTATGAAATCACGCATTAACGAAAACATCACATTACGTGAAGACCTTTGTCAAGGCAAAACTTTAGGAATATCTTTTGCAGTTTTAAAGCCTTTTGCTGAAAATCAGTACCGCATGTCAGAGAGAATCCATATCGGTTCCTCTCTAAAAAGTGTTTTACCTTTAAAAAGTGCGACGCCCTTAAAGAAACGACGAAAAGAAGAGAAGCTGTTGACAGGACCCCCTTATAAGAGAACTAGGAAAGTCGTATAGATGTGCAAAAAGCAGAATTAATATAGTTGCAGGATCACTGGATATAAAAGAGTTTCGAAAATAAATGGGTACTCGTTATGGTGTACCGCAGTGTCATGTAGCATGTAATGACGGCAATTTGGGTCAACTGTAAAATGCGAAGCTCACAGTAAATTATACTCATTTTTGCAATGATCGCTTCCGATTACCTAAGATGGATGGAGCTGAGCGAATATATAGCCAATAGCTACTCTATTCTGATAATCGTTTCAATCTAACCATTTGTTGTTATTATTATTAAACAAACTAGTTCTTCATCGTATGTTTTACTTTTCCTGGCCATAGACAGATAGAAGGGTAACGTGTGGTTTTAGTCGGTAGGAGTCCGGCATAGCATCAAAGAGGACTTCCACACGAAAAAAAAATGGTTGTTATGAATTAAGCCCCGCTTACTAGTTGAGGTTTACTGTGTTAAGCACTGTGATTGGTCTTTGTTTGGGTGACCACTTTGTGGCATTTACATTTATGATTGTTTCCGTGCTTCAGAAGACACCTTAAGCCGCTGGTCCTCATTGCCAGTAACATGGCAGCCGTTAAGCAAAGCTGTAGGCCACCTGTCCATTTTTAAAATTGCGATGCATTGCAGTGTATGCATTGCACCGTAAGCATCTATGCATACGGCGAAATTTTCGTGTATTGTATGCCTCTGCTTACCTCTTCGGGGATAAAGGCGTGACACGTCCAAAGGAAGTTTTAAGCGGATTACTTTTATTATTAACACGTTTAGGTAAATTGTTTACAAAGGCTGTTGAAAAGTAAAAGATGGTAATTAGATTCTGGTGTTCTTTTTCGTTTAATTGTGATCGTTTCTCTCCCGTCGTCGTCGGACCAGGCGTCCGACTTAAAATCGATATCTTCGGAATCAGGGCAAACAAAGTCAACTAACTTTGTAGTGTAACCGCAAATCCTTTCCACTAATAACTTATTACAATATGCACACTCGTTCCATAAAGCTGTGAACGTTGGATACCGTACAATAGTTTTTCCAAGTGTGTGACTCGAATCTTACGAAAACGGTTAGATGGGAAAGTTTGGATTTGCTTATCGGTGGGCATAAATCAATTTGAATCATGGCCACGGCTCAGTATAAGTAGGGCCCTTCCTTAGCCCTTTTTTAACTTGGGACGGAGTATGGGATTACGGGTAGACTGACTATTGTGTAATTGGCGTAATAGCTCTGTGATTTATCGGATTTTTGACGTGTATTTATTTATGTTGTATATACTACTCGAGACTTCACGCGAAATAAAATTCTACTTACATTCACGACGTTTCGAGTCCCGAGTAGTATATAAAACATGAGTATACACCGCGAAAGTGTATTTATTTACATATACTATACTAGATGACCCCCACAGCTTCGCCCGTGGAATATTTCGACCTCCCGTCGCACCTATTTAATCCCGTTGCTTATAAATTCTACAATGATGCATAAAAATTTGCCCGATTTGTCGATATTTATGACTACTGCTCTGCTCCCCAGTGTAGTAGCGTAATGATATATAGCCTATAGCTTTCCTCGATAAATGGGCTATCTAACACAAAAAGAACTTTTCAAATCCGACCAGTCGCTCCTGAGATTAGCGCGTTCAACCAAACAAACAAACAAACAATCTCTTCAGCTTTATAATATTAGTATAGATATACATTATAGTCATAGGTACTGTCTTAGGCCATAAATGGGTGCTATAACAGCTTTAATTGTTGTGTTAGGAAGTAAAGGCCCTTGACTACTCAAGACGCACTTTGGACCAAAATCCCTAGCTAGCCAGTTTCATAAAAAAAAACAACTTTGTTGCAGGACAATAACAAAGGACTTGGCCTATTTTAATTTACATAAGTATAAAGACATATAGGAATACTAAAAAATTGCATATATTCTTTCAAAAATACACGTTCGTCTTTTTATGTTAGCTTCCAAACTTAGTCACCTGAATTTGGTGCCTGGGGCCTGTTTCATTGATTGTCAGGAGCAGATATGATTGGTAAATTTATTTTCTGTATTCTTGGAAGAGACTACCGTATTCCAACCGCGTGAAGGTGTCAGCAGTTGCACTATTTGCAGATGAGGTTACTGGCCCCCAGTACATCCCGGCAGGGTACCCAGTACACATGTCGCTTAAATAATTTTATGTTCTACGAAATTTAAGACATAACCCATCAACAGTAAAAAAGGGTGTTATTTTTAAACTTTCGCGGTTTATACTCATATTTTATATACTACTCGGGACTTCACGCGAAACATTTTTGTACTTACATTCACCGACGTTAGAGCGCGTTGCAGCGCCCGTGGGAAAAAAAGAGTATTTTATTCCAGTATTAATATTTAACACATTGGCACAGAGTAAGAACAATACGAGAAATGTATGAAAAGAGAATAGGAAAGGAAATTTTTGTGTTGCAATGTAATCAGAATCAAAGGGAACTTCAAATAAGAAGTCCGTGTTCTTTTGTCTTCAATTTCCGAACACGCTTCGTTTTACATCAAAGTTATTGTCAGATTTTTGGTTGGTTATACAAGTCCAACCACAAACAACAGAGTAGGTATATGAGAAAGTTTAAATATTTATTTTTATGTTAAGGGTCAGAGACTAAGCTTCTATAAATCTATCTAGCTATCTTTTATCTATCTTCACACTGTAACCCTAAGGAGGTAGTCAGAGAGGACAGATCGCTAGGCTTCGCAGTCCACGCATACTTCATTCGCTTACTGCAGATTCATTAAACATTATCGTTTCATACACGTCTGGATATCCGAGTACTTTCCGAGTGCTCACGTAGTTTATTTCTTTGCAATTATATGGTGACCATTATCCTATGTATCCAGTGTTATATTTAAAATTGTACCTTAAATCAAATTGAATTATCACAGCCAACAACAACTCATCTTGTCTAAGCATTATTTCAGTGCACAATAAAAAATGGATTTCAAATTAAGAAATAAAGATTATAATGTAATTGAAATCAAAGGTCAAAATAACATGAATTCAAATTTCAAATAACTACGTCATAATACTGACATCTATTTCACTCTTTTACAAAAGTCAACCTTTGCGATAACATGTCTCACAGAAACTTTTGACAAAAGTGTTTGACCACTTTCTTGGTCGACTATTTCTAACTCGTGACAACATCGTGCATCATTTCAAACAACTAGACAACGCTCGGCATTTGTTCTCGAGTGCTCCGACGACACTCAAAATGTAATATGTCGCTCCCGTGAGCCACTTCAACAATTCCCTCACATTATTGTGTACATACTTACTTCCTATTTTTCTTTTATTCTTGTTTCTGTGTTAAATCATAGTACATGCACATAAGGTGTTCTTTTGATCCTTACCGCGAAGTTTATTTAGAAAACAGCGTTTCCATGTAAAAAACTGAATTTGAAACTTTCGCAAGCCATGGATTTATCAATGGTACGCGATTCCAGGACTAGTGAAGGTTTTAAATAAATAAATAAATAAATAACCATCACGCGTTATCCCCGAAGGGGTGGCAGAGGCATATTATATACCCACTTTTCACCTTGTGGATTCCTGTCCCACGTAATAGGTGGTGAGCCCATTGCCGTGTTGAAAATAGACAGATGCAGGTTGTGGCTACCTGCTGTTGAAATTTTTCAAGCCGCCCATAAGGCCTTCAACCAGGCTTAACGACTGCCATTTTACTGGCAACCGGGACCAACGGCTTAACGTGCCTTCCGAAGCACGGAAATGCTCGCAAATGTAAATGCCACAAAGTGGTCACCCATCCCAGGACCAGCCATAGTGAAAGTTGCGTAACGCAGTGATCGTTTACAGAACACTGAGACCGCGGGGCCACGAGCGGTTTTAATAAATTTCTTATTTTTTAATGGAACGGTTTTAATAGTCTAGCAGCTGACAGCTTGCCAACCTTACGCCCCCGTGCCCCTCTCTGTAAGGCATTGAATTTTAAACAACAGAATCGTAAGGGTAGCAATTGGCGATACCTTATCGTAGGTTCTCTGCCCATATACAGCTGCAGAGAACTGAGTATACTTTCGAAAGGAAATCTCAAATCTCATTTGGTTTCAGACTGTGCGAGATCGATCATATCTCATCGGTAATGCTGATGGGGTTATTCCTCGTTTTCATCGGTTCAACAGACAGGTACGGTGCGAGCTATTTACATCAGGAAAAAATATGAATTAGAAAAGGACACTTTGTACAACTACGGAGGTCCATATATCATTGGCGAAAGGGCGAAACAGTGGGCACAAATAATCTATTAAAAAAATGTCAACACTTAACACCGTGCCAATGTCACAAGATGGCGATGTAAATCACCGTTTATACTGCGTATTATTTTGCGCGCAAACTCTAAATCTAAAGATAACACGTTACAATGACATAGGGGTGCCATCAAAATCCCTTTCTATGTTTAAAATAAAAATTTAACCCTAAAAAGCAGTTCCGTTTTATGAAGGCTCTTTATACCCCGCGGCACACTAGGTGCATTTATTTGTTTTTATAAAATTGTTATTGCCTCGTTTCACAATTTCCTACTTTATTTTCACGGGCAGTTTATATTAAGTCGGCGGGTGCTCGGCATTAAATTTTGCTGGTTTCTTTTAATACCGTATGCTATATGAGTATTAAAAGAAAAAGAGTATTTACATTTTTAATATTATGAGTTTGTGGATTGCCTCAGTTCAGAGATTTGTAAAGAAGGTATGTTAAACGTACAAGCATGGTTAGGCGAAACACATAATATGTTTGATATAAGTAAATACTATTTACTATCATTATTTGAAACGAAAAAAATTACATTCCCACATTACAGAATTATAAATCAGTGACAGTTTACCCAATAAAACAAACATGGCCGATCACCCAACGACCCCTTGAACTAATAAAGTAAAAACCATTATTGTTGAATTAATATCGACATTTAGCTGCAAGGTGTCACTTAGGGAACATTACCGTGACACCTCCGTAATTGGCTGTATAAACAATGTCCTGTTACATGTAACGATGGACCATTTTAAATCATTGAAAAATAAATTAACTACAAAATGGACGCTGCGTTCTTATTTTAATTTTGAAATAACTGATATTACAAATAAGTAGGATTTATTTGTAATATTCAGAAAATAACGTTTTTCAAGTTGAACGGAACACGTAGCTATGTTTTTTCATGTGTAACACTTTTCCTATCTGTATTCTTTCATTCAATATTTTTTGTGCGATTTATAACATGAAATAGTCATAAACTACTGGATTCATTTTGATAAAACTAGAATAATAATACATCAGAAAAACGCATAGGTTACTTTTAATCCTGGAAACAAGTTCGTGTGGGATACGGCACTGGGAAAACTTCACCACGCGGGTAGAGCCCCGGGCGTCTACTAGTATTAAATGTTTACAAAACTAAAATTATAAAAAATGTATGTGCACAGGTGAAACTTCTTTACGACATTTTTTTACAGCTATAAAATTTCTCTCATACGTCACGATATGATCGATAAAGAAGTTTCACTTATAATAAAGAAGTTTCACTTCAAAACAACATGGCACGTAACTGTAAAACGTGACGATTCAACGTCGATAAAGAAGTTTCACTTCAATAATGTTTTATTTTTCTAAAACTTACAAACATTACAAAGAATGAAACGAATTAGTTCAATAATATGTGTTTAAAAGCACCATAGAAGGACACTTAAATTGGCGGCAGAGTGAACATCTGTCCTCGGGTAATTCATCGACCCGGTTCACCTGCTTCCACTCGACAGGTACTTGTTTTATGGAGGGGAACACTGTTGCCTTTGTTTTGAAGTGCATGTACGTCACTGTGTGTATAGGTTATGAATTTGTGATCGTGTGTGTGACTGCTTGTGTGAGTGTGTATGCGACTGCCGCGCTGAGGTGTCGGGTTCGATTCCCAGGTCGCAACTAATATAATTATGTATTTCTAAAAAAACTTAACTTATCTATCTTGCTCAATAACGGAATAGTCAAAAGTACTCGGATACCGAGACATGCATGTATGCAGCGATTAATGCATCTACAGGAAGCAGAAGGAGTATGCCTGTATCATGGTGCCTAGCGATCTGTCCTCTCTGACTACCCCGTCAGGGATACAGCATGAAGATATATTTGTAATTATTCTATATTAATATGCTCGTAGTTACAATTAAAATGCTTAGTATTTATAGATAACCATATAAAGAAAAAGATAAAGATATGAAAAGAGATAGTGGACAAAGACTTTTAAAGGTCTTAATAGTTTTGCTGTCTCAGATAATAGGCGGCAGTGAGAGTGCACAAAACTAAATTGATAAATATCTTGTTGTTTCATCAAATCAAATCATCTTTCCTTATAGCTTCTCTTTGTCTTGAAATGGAAGTGGCGTTTTTTGTCTTTATGTTTGTCAATGATAAATTAACAGACGAATTACATAATTAAATGTGTATTAATTAAATTAATAATTGACATATTTAATAAATATAACATATTCTAAAGAAAAATAAAACAAATTTTAGTAACTAAAACAAAACAAAAAAAACACGTTGAACAAAAAAAACCATTTTAGGTATATGTTGGTCAAACTTTACAAGCAGCGATGAGTTCCGATATACTACTCGTAGATGTTGTAGCCTGCAGTAGTGTTTGATGTAGGCCTACAGTATGCCTTTTCCTACTAGATCAGGGCAAAAAGTGTGGCTATAAGTATCTGAAGAAGTAAGTATGCATAGAGGCAAGCCTGGCGATCTGTCCTCTGACTGACCAGGGATACACGATTGGACAACATAATAAATATATATAAGATAATTTAGAAGATAGTTAGTTATATAAATATATCCATCACGCCCCATCCCCGAAGGGGTGGCAGAGGCATATTATATGCCCACTTTTCACCGTGTGGATTCCTGTCCCACGTAATAGGTGGTGAGCCCATTGCCGTGTTGAAATAGACAGACGCAAGTTGTGGCTACCTGCTGCTGAAGTTTTCAAGCCACCCATAAGGCCTTCAACCAGGCTTAACGACTGCCATTTTACTGGCAACCGGGACCAACGGCTTAACGTGCCTTCCGAAGCACGGAAACGCTCGCAAATGTAAATGCCACAAAGTGGTCACCCATCCGAGGACCAGCCATAGTGAAAGTTGCGTAACTCAGGGATCGTTTACAGAACACTGAGACCGCTAGGCCACGAGCGCTTCAAGTTATATGTATGTAAGTATAATAATGCAAGGATTATTTATTATTATTTATACGTTTTAATACAGTGTCAGTGCTTTGATAAGTATAAATTTACTGTTGTAATATTCCATCTATTCGCCTCAAACGTAACCATGTTACGTTAGACTGCTTTCTTTTTCAGGCTTCGTTAACCATTATTGTAAGTAAAGAGAGACACGTTTATTTAAAAAAGCAAGCTTTTATGGTGCGGCAAATTTCGTTGCCGCCTCTTTTCATAGGTGCTGAACCGTTTCGTTTGAAATATTCGTAAATTATATGTCATTAAAAATAAAAGAGGTCGTGTATTTATCTGTAAGGGCTCATCGAAACATTTGTCATTCATGATACAGGTTTTTTTTAACGTGAATGTGGAAGAGGTGGCGAAATCATTCTTTGAGATTCATTGAGACGCACCATAAAAGCATAGAACTCTCTGCCAGCGCACGTGTTTCCGTCCTCTTACAAGTCCTCTTACAGTCGACAAGAGATGTGTGAAACGGCTAATTTCTGGGTCGTCAAGAAGAGGGGATCTAGCGGAGCGCTGTGTTGACATAGCGGCCCCAATCACTTTTTTTGACGTGCAACATATAAAAAAACTTTCAATGGCGAAATCATTCCAAAGAAAAGATATTACAATTTGCCTATTTTATACTGAACTTTTGGCGAAATTTCCCTTCAGCATACTATACCTTATAATGTTTACCAAATAAAACATGACGATATTTTCAGGTCGCATAATAAATTCATCGAAGGATCCGCCTTTAAAAGGCCAACCAATTTTGTTCGCCGAGTGCCTTCCACATTTTTGATAAACGAGCGGGTTGATCGAACCCCTGTCCATAGAAGGGTTTCAGTCTTTTTTGATAATATCTCGTCAGAGGACAAATTTCTATGTGATATGGGCTTAACTGGACCCTTTGTACGATAAACCCTTGCTGGGTGTGATAGACGTATGCTAGACGGACCATCGTTTAGACAAATTTGCTTTTTATTGGGCACCGGATAACGTTAACGGTTCCGGAAAAAAGACATTTAATAACATGTAGCTGCTATTTATGAACGAAACCGCGTTACTGGCATATACCCATATTTAGGATTTTTATGTTTATAAGTTATATCGATCACTATTCTCCATTATTCCTCTGTACTTTCAAAGCCATAACTGAGGTTGGCTCTATTTCAAAATCTGTCATCCATAAAACATCGAAACTTTAAATAGGAAATGGGACAAGACATTTTCAGAAGAGGTCATAAATATTTTTAGATAAATATGTATTATTGTTCCGTGTCATAGCGTTGTATCGATGAAGACATTGGGTTGGGTTCTTATTGGGGAGAAAATTTAAATAGAATGCATCTTGCGACAAAAGGGTTCGTTAGAGTTTTGGATCTTCAAAGAAATTTTTAACAATGTTTCGCATAAAGATTGTTATTTTTTTTTTGCCTTATTTTCAAATAATATACTCTATAATTGATAGAAACGAAAACGGAACATAACTTCTAACAAAATCCGGAATTGTGTCAAAAATATCCTTTAATATATACGTACTGAATGTGGGTTAGTAAAACTTTTTTGTACAGTCACGTTTTTAATTAAATGGAATTTACGGGCACTGCTCATAGCATTATGCAAGTCACATTTTCACATGTGACTTCCTTTATGGCTTTCGTGAATTACTTGGAAATGGCGCCCAACGTGGGTCTCAGAATTGTGGAGAGTGGAAATTCGTGTGCCTTCTAATTTTAACAAATATTCCCTTTGAAGATTATAAAAGTAGAAACTTAAAAGAACATTGATAAATTTTTAAAGCAATTATTTGCTAAATTTCTCATAAATTTTTACTAAAGTGGAAAAAGACAATTTGATTCGAGACAGGGATTGAACCTGTGACCTTTGCCTAACCAGGGCAATGTTCTAGCTACCTGAACTACCCGAACCGTATCGAATCAAGTTGAAATTCTCCACCATATTTATATCGTCATTTTAAGAGTATGACCAGAGCCATTGCCATTTGAAAATTGATTAAAAGAACATTTTTCAAATGTAGATTAGCTGAGTATTAAAGAATTTATTTTAGTTTACGCGTCTTGAATGTTAAAATAGCATATCACATTTACCAAAACGTGCAAAAACATAGAATTTATAAGTTGACAAAAGCAGTTAAATCGAGGCCCCAGTGTAATTTATATGTGGAAAATAAATCTGTAACAGGATACAAGTTTATCCATCCTTTCAAAATAAGGGAACATGGCGCAGCGAAGGTCCGCCTCGCTCCGCAGTCAGATGACGAATGTCCACATCTTAACCCTGGGACGGGTTATATAATGCGTAAAATTACTGTCTTCAACTATCTTCATATGTTCCGTGTTATATGCTTTCCTTATGAAATATGTTTATTTATTTAGTCGGGTATAAATCACTTTGGGATTCACATACATTTTTAAGAGTCTGGTAATGTCATTTTATTTATTGCAAGCTTTGTCGTACGCACGATTGTGCTTGATACTACTTAAATTGTAGTTTCTAGAATATAATACCTCAAACTAGATTTAGTGAACGAAAAAAATATCTATAAATCGTGTTAAACCTTGGCAGGGTTGAGTTAGCTCATATTGACAGAATCGCAAAGTAACAAATTAGTGAATTGTCAGGTGTCAGTATTTTGTCCCAAGCGGTCAGATACGTAGAAAGATGGATTAGCAATGAAAATTTACTCATAGTACGCTGTTGGCGCCCAATGTGGGACCACGTTATTAATCGCATGTGTTCGTATTCTTTTTAAAACTGTTGCTTATAACAGCCTTCGAAATTACGTAAAAGTACCGTAATAAATTAAACATGATTGCCATTATGTTTTATAAGGGATAAAGTATAGGGATTTATTACACACTCTTCCACTTTGCAATCTTGAATCTCCCGCTGTGGCTGTGCCACGAATATGTGGAGTACGAAACAATGGTCACGTGTGTGCTTAATTAAATGGTGTTTAAAGTTTTACAGTGAACTGTTCGTTCGCCACTGGGCTAACGGCTTTTCAGTAATTGTTGTTTACGCTTCGTATTGAATACAAAGTTTAAAGAGTATTTGTGCTGCCGTTATACTGGAGTTCTTTTTCTTTGGAGTTTTATTTTTCTGGCTTAATTTGTGGTGAAGTTTCGAATTTATAGGCACTTGAGAACACTTTATGTTTTATTGAATTTGTAATATGATATTATTACAGGATATATCTTACTAAATTGAAAACATCATTAAAGGTCTTTGTTGGTCGGTGTGTATGTGTACTTGAATTTTAGTGTATAAAAGAGTCTACATGTAGTGAGCGTATCGTGCAGTGCTGTTTAGGTATAAGCATGCATCCTTTACATGTTATTTTAGTCTCAAAGGTCGTACCTAGGTACTGTGACGCCCCTCTGGAGTCAATGGTAACAGGACAACGAGGTGAGGGCTTGCCTAATGCCAAATTCTATGCAGTATCCAAATCGGATATTATTTATACTTTTCTTGGTGGCGATCAGCAGCGAAATCCTTGCCACGAAGATCAGTCATCCATTTTTCTAATAAGTGACTTGCCTACCTATATATATTTTCCGTTCTTTCTTTAAACAATAATTCTTTATTTGCCTAATGCTATCGCTGCGCCCAGCCAGCACGCTTGACATCATCCCGTGTTATGCGTCCTCCATGACTAGTATATGGACAAATATAGTACTTTCAGCCAAGGCCTCATTCTCCATACTCTATTAATATTAAGATATTAAAATTAAGGGAATTTGGTAAAGGAACTGGAAAGTCTAATTAACCATTAAAAGGTCCCTTTTTTCGTGAGAACGCAATTAATTTACAATTACGTACGAAGGGTAAGCACGAATTTTATTAAATAAAATGTTTCAAAGACCGCTTCTCCCATTCATTTAGGTAATTTCTTTGTTACACGGATCTTTAATTATCAAAGATTTACAAACAGTAAATTTAATTCTCCTAGACAAGCCCGGTGTCTCTATTAGTTTTTAACCAGTACAGCGGCATACAAGCTTACAGATGATTTAGTAACATTTAGCCTATGGAATGGAGATGAATGGAGAAGTGAAGAAATGGAGAAGCATATGGAAATGTAGCCTATGGAAATTTGCTGTATACTCCCAGTCGTTAGCAGTGTCTACGTCATCACTGGTAAAAAATGTAATCTTTCCCATTTACCTTAGGTAAAATGGGAATATACCACTTGTCACAAGACCAATTTGTCACGAGCGATGATGAAGCCACTTAGCAACACCTATATACAGTGTTATAAGTATTCTGTCACCATAAGGACTTCAGAAAGAGATGCATAATATGTTTAGTGTTAAGATCTTAGAGTAGGTATGAGGATGAACATCCTGCTTGTGGAAGGTATTGTTAGCATAAGCACTGTATGAGTCAGGGATCTAAAAATGTACGAATATACTTTCAAACGATTATGACGCCTGGCCTGAATGTCGACATAATCCTCAAAAAATTCGTTTCTGGTATTCACCATGCCGGTGCCGCAGAGTATAGTGGGCACACCGGGAAAATATTGAATCCCACACACGTCCTTCATCTTCCCAACGGAGGGTGTGATGCAGAAAAGCATTTCCCGCGTAAAAAATAATCGTTTTCTGACTTAGTAACTGCGACAATTCCTTTGTCCTTCCTTTCTTTGCAATTCTAAGCAGTAACATTATCATATTTTGCCAAAAAAATTAAAAAACTTCATTATCACATTGTAACCTTCCTTCACTCTAACCACAGGGTTTGACTAGTATTTTTCATACCTATATAAATATGTATTTATTTATCTAAAGAAGCTAAGTAAATTGCTTGATAGATAATAATAACTATACTTTTATTATTTTAAATAAAAGATCCTTTATACTGCGTAAATGTTTAATCGCAAAATGCACATACAAGCTTACTTAGAGCCGTATTCCAGAAAGTTTATCAATACTCAAAAAACACTTGAGAGCAGTATTTATAAGGCAAAAACTAGCCTCAAGCGTCGATTGAGTATGGAGAAACGTTCTGGAATACGGACCTTGGTATGGGGACATTATTAAAAAGTTTACAAAGTAGTAGTTGGTATGGTAGTAGCAACTATTACTAACTTTATAATAATATAACAATTTTTATTATTATTTTATTAAAAATACTTATAAATAAACAAATACTAGGCTATTTGCAACAATTTTGAAAAACAATTAGTACGGTAACTATATTCTAGATTTAAAGTGGAAATATTTTCAGTATCGATCTAGACTTGATGGCACCTTTGCTACGTATTGGTAGACAGAGCCTTACGTCGCCTTAAGACGGAAAGAGGTGAATAAATTTGTGGGTTTCCAGTGGATCTCAGTAGCCTAGTTGGTTAAACGTCTGACCCGGCAAGTCAGAAGACGCTTATTCGAGTCCAGCTCGAAATGAATACTCGCACTGAAATACTTAGGCTACTCGCCCTAATATCTTGGTCCATACAGCCTTAGTTTCTTTTATATGACGCTATAGACATGATAGACCATGATGAGAGATGTGAATTCATACTTAAAAAAAAACAAAGAAAGTCTGCTTACTCAGTGTTCTGTAAAAGATCACTGCCTTAAGCGTCCTACACTACGGTTAGTTTTGAGATGGTTGACCGTTTGTGGTATTTCCATTTACGAGTGTTTCCGTGCTTCTAAAGGCACGTTAAGGCGTTGGTCCCGACTGCGATTAACATGGTAGTCGTGAATTAGGTAGCCTGTAGTTATTCCCGAATAATGGGCTATCCAATACAAAAAGACTTTTTCAATTCGAACCAGTATTTTAAATTAGCGCGTTCAACCAAACAAAGAAACTTAGCTTTATAATATTAATATTTTTTTGCGTGTGGAAATCCTCATGACTCCTACTGACAAAAACCACACGGCAACCTCCCATTTATATGGATTTATAACCCTAGGTTCACGAGTGTCCAACATACTTTATCGTATAATATTCTCTGTACCTCTCTCATAGAAATATAGTCTAACTCAAATTATGTATAAATATACACCGTCAGGGATACAGCGTAAAGATAGTTTAGTTTTTATTTATAAATATAAAAAATCATCCTTTCCTTTTCGTTGGCGTATCCGAAATAAATCTGAAGAAAAAAAAACTATAAGATATATTGGATTCTAAGAGCGCGAGTTTTCAATCGTGGCTGTATTTAATTAAGTACACCCCATGGGGTTTACCCTGTAACGGTGTTACATTGAGATTTTCTTATCCCCCCTATCCACACTTTAGCTTCACTACTATTGGAGTTAATAAATAGTTCTTTAATACTGCGGCTGTAATTCTTACGCTTGATTTACTTAAGAAGTTTGTATTGCTGCTGGACAGTCTCCTTGGAGGAAGCGAACAGTGCGAATCGAAGCTAAATAGTGGGATAGTGTTTCAGTGCGAATATCTAAGCGAAAAATTTGTGTTTAATGTAAATAGTAGCGGTTGTTAATTGTAGTGCTGCAAATAATTGTGTTATTGTTTGTTTGTTATAGTGTTTTAAGTGATTCATTTGAATTTTAAAAAAACACTACGAACGTAACAGTACTCAGATCGCCCATAGCAGCTTATAACGATCCACTGTTAGACGTAGACTTTTCCCAATTCCATTTTTGGAGGGTGTTTGAACTTTTCGTACCGTGATAGCCCGATGTGTTTTGATTTCAGTTTTCTTCACTTTTCCATGACCGCGTTTGTTAGTCAGCAGGTCCAACACCAAATATTGCGGTAAGGACTAGAACAGTTGTAGTAAATACTCTCTTATTGTGGGCATTGTTCACTTTTTTTTATAAATCTAGAACCATTTCGTACCGATCAGATCACTACTTGACTCAGAAATGGAAAATAAATTAAAGATTATTAGTATTGATAGTTAGTTAGTTGTTATTAGTATTGACAAAATGTAATTTACCTTCATATAACGTTCAAATAGCGTTATCTTTGGCATTACTGTAGTAACGCCTTTGCCTAGGAACAGAAATAAAGCATAATGTCAAATACTTCATTTATTGAATATTTTTTTAAGGCTAAGTCTCAACGATATCATGCTGCTTATGACGTCATTGTGAATGAACTATTTTAAATATATATTATACTTACCTAATATTTATACGAGTAACATAACAATAATATTTAAATTAGTTTTTTTAGATTGCTATATATATTTACGAAATCTAAAATGAAAAATTGGGGATAAAATTTTGTTAAATCCATCTTTGAGCAAAAAAAAAGGCAAAGATAGGATAATAGAATATTTGCAGACAAGCTCATAGCTATGTGTGAGTCTTAGGGCTGCCCACCGGCAGTTAGTGTCACTGTTGATAAAATCTGTATGTAGGCTGTCTCTGTATGTAGGCTGACCTGGTATTAAGTTTCATTTAAGTGACAAATTGAAAGTGACAAGTCCCTAAGGACCAGTGACAAGTGGTAATTAGAAGTGGAAAGTGGCATATAGGATGAGGAAAGTGACAATCATATGATGTCAAGGATCAAGTTGAATGTGGCAAGTGAGAAGTAGGTCGCGAGACGTAGCATATTCAAATGGCGAGTGATAAATGTTATAAGTAAGGTGGAATGTGAGAAGTTGCAAATGAAAAGTGAAAATAAGAAACGCGCAAGTTGCCAAGGCTACAATTTTTACTATTTAATGTTAACGTAAGCCACTGTAAATTTACTGTCACTATAAAAAACATAGCCTATTCTTAGATTTATTACTAGATACTATAAAACGGTACTCAAAGTAAATTACAATTTATATTCAAAAATAATGACGTTAATATCTGAGAATTTAGCGGTATTTCTGTAAATGTCATTTTCTTAGATTTGATTGACAGTAGAATGACAGTGGCTTGCGCTAACATAAATAGCAAAATTGAGGCTGAGTTTAATAAGGTAGTCATATTACTTTATCAGTGGTAGTATATTATATTACCTTTGGTAGTATGTAATATTCAAATAGGAAATGAGTCAAACGTTTATAAAGAACGACAGATCTAGCAAACCAAACAAACCAGTTGTTTTCAGGTAAACTAAAGTTTCACAATCCCAACTACGTCTTAATAAATAAATTAAATTTTAGTTTTTACCATTCAAATTGAATTGCCACGTCTTGCCCAGGGGAACTACCGGCCCGATTTTAATTCAAGGCGACAGTGTTTTGTGCGATGAAGTATTGTTGTTGGCCGTTGTTGCTAGTTGACGGTTAGGTGGGCTTGGGTGGGGTAACCCTATTTCTAACATACTTTTGAATAGGACTGATTGTTTTTGAAGGGGTATTGTGAACTACTTGGATGAAGAAATCGAATTACTCTACTAGTTTCTGAAACAAGATTGTTTACGAAGACTTGTTTCATCTTACTTTATTTTACATCTAAACTTTCCCATTATAATATTTATAATGGTTTCCCATTATAAATATTATAATAGGAAAGTTTTATGTTTATAAAGATAGTTAGCTGTTGGGATGTTTGTTACTTACGTTCTAACAACTTTATTTCTTAACAAATTCATCTTTTAATTCAGGGAACAAGTTGCAAGTTGCAGTGGGTACTATAAGTAGCCATTTCTCATAACTTCTTGACGTCTGGCGGCGTCACTGGCACCTTCTAGTATAAAATATTTTTGCGGACAGCCAGCAGTTTCGCCCGTCAAAACGGTCTATAAACGACTCCGTGGTCCAATTTAGCACTGATGTCGTACTGAATCAAGTCCTTTCAATCTCTTTAGTGATTTAGTTATGAAAGTATCAAAAACACACTTATATTACCATTTACGGTACGTTACGAACTAATTTTTAACTTAGTTACGTACCTATTTAGTTGTGTTACTTACTAGGCGATACCCGCGGCTCCGCCCGCGGAGTAAAATATTCATGTAGGTCAGGGACCTACAAGTAAACATTAACAGGAAACCCAATACAAAAAAATAGGCTGTGTGTCAATTTAGTGTACATGTCAACTTCTTCAACACAAAAAAAATGCTTTTCCATACAAACTTTGCAAACTCTTTTGAGTACGTGCATATTATATTTTGGAGCGCTCGTAGCCCTGCCAGCTCAGTGATCTGAAAGCGTTCACTGCGTTGATTATGTTACGGTCAATCGTAAGATAAACGACTGTTTGTGCCTTTCTATTTACGTATTTCCATACTACTAAATGTAGTATTTAGTTAAGTAGTTGGTACCGGCTGGCATTTTCATGGTTATCGTCAAACCAATGCGAAGGTTGCTTGAGAATTTTCATATCAAAAAGCTATAGCACTTCGCTGCCCTTTTCAACAAGACAACACACTTGTATTTTGGCAAATATTAATAGATTACGGTGACCACTTTCGATCAAGTGGACCGACCATAAGCTTGTCTGCTACCTCTGTAGTAAAAATAAAATAATAAAACATTGTAACAAAGAACAGTTTAAGGCCGTCCGTATTACAAAAATACAGCAAAATAATGAAGACAAACTGAACAAAACAAAATCAAAATGCTATTACAACAAATAGCAAGAAACTAGTTAATAGCCTTATGGGAGTGACCAGTACCAAGTGTCCAAATGTGCCTATATCGAGCCAATTCTGTGTACACCTGAGCCTCGACACGGGAGGGACTGAGGGACTCGGTTAATAGACTTGGAGCGACTTCTTATATGACGAATAGGGATGGACAATTCAATTGGGTTAAAGGACAATTACTGTTTCATTTATGCTTAAATTTGTTTCTAGAAATGGTTGTAAATTTAACACAAGAAGAAATTATAGTCACAAGGGTAGTACTTAGAATACAGTAAAATATTGTATTCTGAGGAGTAATGTTTAGTGGACCCGTGCGAGGTAGGGAAAACTAGCAACACAATTTAAATATGTTTGAAAGGAGGAAAAAAAACATAAATATCAACGAATTGGGCAAATTTTCACACAGTAGGGGTATTTAAATTAATAAACGACGAGATTAAATGGGTGTCACGGGGTTCAAAATACATTACGGGGAAGCTGCAGGGGTCAGATAGTTAAGAAAAACTAGCTGAAAAAAAATGAGGAGGTCGATCCTGAAACCAATGGGAATATCTAATAAAATTTTAGACTGGATTTTAGCAGCAGGCGAGGATTTAAAATGACGATCTGATGATATAGTAGAGGATGACATGCTTTCCAATGACATTAAGGGAGACAAAGATTTTGAAAAGAGTAGGCATGAACTTAAAAAAAATGGACGCCAGACTCGAAACTATCTATAACGATAAACATGTTAGTTGTTGCTCGTAGTTCCGCTTGAATGGAATACTGGCCTGGATGTTAATTGTGCTATCTAAATCTAGGATTTCATTCTGTCTGGGTTTCACAAAATAGTTAAATTATATTTTAGTGACATTTGTATTTATATTTATAGCAATTATTACAAATAATATTAATTAAATTTAAGGCAAACTAAGTTTAGTCGACTGTTCTCACATAAATCCAAAGGAACAAGGTAACTGTAATTTTAATATTGTAAGCCATACCAAAATTTTAAAAGAGCACCCATGGACTTTCTTTATAAAGGCAAAGGGTAGGAACTTTAGAACTGGCAACTAGAAACGCAAGAAACTAGTTAATGGCCTTATGGCTTATGTGACCATTACAAAGTGTCCAAATGTGCCTATATCAAGCTATGTGCTCTCATTTTGATTTTTATTTTGAACACAACATTAATTTTGTTTTTTTTTATTGTAAACACTCTTTAATGTATAATTGGTCAAATATCATGTAAATGAAACTAATGTAGTTAATGGCGGTAAGAAAAGAGTCGCCATGAGTTTTATTGCCAGGTTCTTCCTCAGGCTCTACCATTGCTTTGCGAATCTGGCAGTAAATGTAAATGTAGAAGCATTGACCTTCATAAGTGTAACCTACAGGAATAAAGATTTTTCATTTAATTTCATTTTGTTAAACTTTATCCAAATTCTTTTTCGAATTTTACCCGATTGTAGCGAAGTGATTTGAAGCGTTCAATCTATCGTAAAATACATTTTATTGTACATACTCGTAAATGGTCCATCATTCCTCAAAACGTTCACCTAAATTCCGTCTGGAGAGCTCTTAGTCAGTTAGTGTAAAGCACTTAACGTTCACACCGTATGAGATCGTATCAATTTATGAAAGAACTCGGGTTTCGAGTTCTCCCCGCTCAGCGTTTTTGTTGAAAGTTTTTACCATCAAATGAAAATTTAACCACATCATATGAAATGGCGTGGAATTTGTCTAGTGAGGAAAATATCATATATTATTTGTCTTGCTTGTTCATTATTGAAATCGTGGATCAGCAGGCATCTCTTGTATTTTTTAGGAGGAGATGGTATTATATCTCGTGGGAGTTGTTTGATCCTCAACTCTGAAATTTCTGTGATGATACAGCTGCATCACATTATAACATTAGATACGACTTAATCCGATATGATATATGTGACATCAGATCTTTCGCTGATTTATATAATAAGGAAAGTGTATGCGAATTGAGGACTTCAAAAGCTGGAAATTCGACCTAACGCGCCCTAAGAAATTGAACCACGAAATCTGCTGTTAGATTTTTATCAAATACATAATTTATACTTTACACCACATTATGGCTCTTATTGGATTTCAATGCATTCCCAAATCTATTGTGCGGTATGATTTAAACGGCTTTCACAGGGACATGTCAATGGATTTGAGGGCGCCGCTATTATTCACTGTTACGTGTAGGTACATCCATTCCTGGGTGGAATTCTTGAATGATTTTAAATCCATGGCTTGAATTTAAATTTGGATTTGAAAGAGTTTATAGGTGCAGATAGTGAATAAATGTGAAAAACGTACTTTTGTGGTATAAAAGTTCATAAAGAAATGTTTGGTTATTCAGACAAAGCGGTTATGGCGGATTTAAATTCATTATAAACCCTTATGTTATCATAATTCCAGTAACTTACACACGTTTGAATAGCCCGGTAAGGGGCTGACGAATGCGTGATCGGATCGGAGCCATGGCTTCCAATCGCTCATAAGATTACGAAAGAAGTAATCAGCTGAAACATAACGGTAGAAACCAACCTTAGATGGAGGTCCTCGATAGGCATGCGACAGTCGAAGATCTTCAGAGTGACCGTTCGTCCGGCGTTGGCGGCGTTCCCAACAAGAAAGTAATAATAATAACAAACTCTATTGATGTCGAACTCATATACCTAAGACATAAATGCCGGCAAACCGATATAGTTCTTATGCACCTGTCCTGTAACAATAATGTTCACAGCGCCTTCACTGCATATCATAAACTTCATAAAAGGACCCTTCTATTCGCAACTAGAAAACCTGACCATGTTCACTGGTTCAATAAATTGATTTACAAAGAACCCGCCCACACTTTTCTCCTAATTCTTACTTAGTTACATTTGCTATTTAATATCTTTTCTATCCCAGTTACATCAATTTTTCTCTCGACAAAGAACGTAAACGTTTTATGCCAAAGCCGCGAGATGAACATTTTCTCTGTTCCTTTCCTCGTAATAGAAACGTCTCTTCGAAATGTCTAGAAAATCTGAATTTTAATATTTCCAATGCTCTCTTTTCGAGGTTCAAACACTCATAGCATAAATCCTCCGGACGAACGCTTTTATCTTTGTCTTCAAAGTAAACATCAGATGGAGATGTCCTACCGCCCGAAGATTTTCTGCTCAAGATATAAAAAAAAAAAAAAAAAAATTTTGCATAGACCATTTTAACGGCGCTTACAAAATGTCATACACTATTTAAAATATTTAAAGCGACCACCGGTTCGGAACGCGGCCCACCTGAGAAGAACCGGCAAGAAACTTAGGAAGGCTTTTTTTTTGATGGCCTATTTACAATTTAATATTATTTCATTTTGCCAGCAGATCATTTCCAGGCGTCCCTGTCCTGCAAATAGTCTGTAACGGAGTAAAAACCTTTTTCACAAAGCTTGTTTTTAATAAACTTTTTAAATTTATTTAAAGGTAAATTTCTCAGGTCACAGGGAAGCTTGTTGTAAAAGCGTATACAGTTACCCTGGAAAGAATCGCCAATCTTATGTAGTCGACTGTGGTGGACTGAAAGATTATTTTTATTTCTAGTGTTTATATTATGTTTATCACAGAGTTTAGAAAACTGTGATAGATTTTTCTGGACATACATAAGATTGGCAAAAATGTATTGTGATGGTACGGTTAGAATATTCACTTCTTTGAATTTTTCTCGGAGAAAAACTCTGGGGCCCAAATTATAAATAGCGCGTACAGCCCGCTTTTGTAGAACAAAAATAATATTTAAATCTGCAGCACTCCCCCAAAGGAGAATACCGTAAGACATAATACTATGAAAATAGCTGAAGTAAACCATTCTAGCCGTATCCACATCTGTTAGAGTCCTGATCTTTTTTACAGCGTATGCAGCCGAACTTAATCTAGAGGCTGTTTTTTCTATGTGTGGGCCCCACTGCAAATTGGCATCAATAGTTATACCTAGGAACACAGTTGATTCTACAAACTCTAACACTTGTCCATTCAGTTGAACATTGGCCGCAACTTGTTTTACATTTGGTAGAGTAAATTTTATACATTTCGTTTTATTTTCATTAAGGCAAAGATTATTTGAGCTGAACCAATGAACTACTCTTGCAATTGCATTGTTTACATCGTCATAGTTATCTAATTGTCTTTTAATTTTAAAAATTAATGAGGTGTCATCTGCAAACAAAACAATCCTATTCCTGTCCCCTACATAAAATGGTAAATCATTAATATAAATGAGGAACAAGAATGGCCCAAGTATCGAGCCTTGCGGCACACCCATTGTAACCATGGATCCTACAGAACGTGTACCATTAATATCGACCCTCTGTATTCTATTGTTCAAATATGAAGACAGAAGGTCGAGAGCTTTGCCTCTTATTCCATAGCGGTGTAATTTTTTGCACAGCGTTTCATGTTGAACGCAATCAAAAGCCTTTGATAGATCGCAAAATATACCTAATGCATCGTGCTTGTCTTCCCATGCTTCATGAATACATTTTAATAACTCAACACCAGCATCGGAAGTTGAGCGCCCTTTCGTAAACCCAAATTGATTCGCATGGAGTATTTTATGACTATTAAAATGGGATAGCATTTGATTCAAGATTATTTTTTCAAATACTTTGCTCAAAGTTGGCAACACTGACACTGGTCGGAAATTAGACGGCTCTGTAGCGCTGCCAGCCTTGAACAAGGGAACGACTTTGCTGTGTTTCATTAAATCAGGAAATGTACCACTAGAAACACAGTCATTAAACACAGTTGCTAGATGGGGCGCAATTACCTCAATTATACATGATGCAGTTTTGACCGATAACCCCCAAATGTCCGCGGTTTTCTTAATTTCGATACATTTAAATGTTTTTACAATGTCCTGAGCACAAATATCTGTGAATACAAATGCATCCCTGCAACAAAGAACAGATTCTTCTAATAAAAGTTCAGCGGAACTGGAAGATGCTTGGAGAGATTTTGTTGTCAAAATAGGTATATTTTTGAAAAAGTGTTCAAACTCCGTAGCCACTTCCAGGTCCCCTGTAACATGGCGACCATTTACTTTTAAGTGGAAATCCCTTTCAGTCACTAAAGATCTACCGCATTCAGAGTTAATGATGTTCCAAGTCATTTTTATTTTATTTACAGAATTAGAAATTTTATTTTTAATGAAGTTTGACTTAGCAAGATGACACGTTTGTTTAAATATCTTTGAATAATTTTTAACATATTCCTGAAAGGTTTGCCTAAAATTATATGATTTTTCTGAATATAATTCAAATAATTTATTTCTACTTTTAAAGATACCTGGTGTTGCCCAGTCACTGAAAACAGGACGACCACAAATCTGTAGAGTTTTTGAGGTAAAAACTTTGCCAAACTCATCATTAATCAAATTAAATAAGTGTTTATATGACTGGTCTACACAAGTGAAGTTAGGTAGATATGGTAATCTCATTAATACATTTTCTTTAAAATTATTCAAACGACTTTGGTTAATTGGTACATATTTAATTTGTTTTTTGCTGACTTTGTTACTACTTTTAGGAAATTTTATCCATTGGCCACGATGATCTGACTCCACAGGATCCACAATACCTTTATCTATAGGTTTAATATCAGTAAAAATATTACGAATACATTTTGCACTGGTGGCTGTAATACGAGTGGGTTCTAAGAATGTACTATACAGATTAAAGGATTTAAATAAATTTTTCATTTTATTTCTCTCTGATGGAGTTAATGATGTATCTAATATATCAACATTAAAATCTCCACAAACTATTATAGATTTCTTAGAACATTGGCATTTGAACAGTGCTTCTTCAAGCTTTTCTTCAAATTTAATGTAAGAAGCATCAGGGGGACTGTATACGCTTAACAAGATGAAATGCTCAAACTCAATACTGGCAATCTCAATAACTCGCTCAATGGAGAGGGCTACTAAATCCTTACGTTCTTTAAATTTTAAGTTTTTATTAATTAATATTAAAGAGCCTCCACGTTTAGAATGTTTTCTATTGAACGAGCTAGCAACCTGGTGATTTACGAAGTTCAACAATGTGATTTGATGATCTTTTAACCAGTGCTCTGTAGCACAAAAAATATTAATAGAATTTGCATTAATGTATAGCTTTAACTCTAAATCTTTACCATTTATTAAACCTCTAACATTATGTGCACCAGGTTTATAAAAACAATATTTTTACTAAGATTATTCTCAGGGGCCAAAGTCAACTGGCCAGATTTATTATCTGTTGTCCTATAAACTAGTTTTTTGGAATTTCATTTTCCATATGTGAAGTATCAAAACTATCCTGCTCAATAAAAGCAGTTGTACTTGCCAATAATTTGGCTTGAAAAATTAAAAAATTAGATAGCAACAGAGCTACCTTTCGTTGTAAAAATTTTGATAGAAAATATCTATCTAATGTCAACAAACTATTATTATTGAAGATTATGTTCCAATCGAACAATTCAATTTTTTTGGAATATGATACCATGGTATGTAGTTTCATATTTAATTTGTATCTTAAGTGATTTTCCTTGTGGCTCATAGCAGTGCTGTATGGCAAGGTGGACAAAATTACTTGTTTTACTTGCAGACTTGATAACTTATCAAAAATTTTTAAAAGTTTGTCACTATTAATATTGCCTCTTCTGCCAACCAGCACCACTATAGTAGACTGCATGCAGTGTGTACCAGTCAATATAAAATCTGTAATTTGAGAGTATGAAGCTCCTGGATATGTATGATTTATTACAGAATGACTTAACTGTGATAAATAATGTCCAAAATTTTTACCTATTTCATCGCAATAGACTATGGTCTTTGCATCACTTTTTATTTGCAACTTTTCTATTATACTCGTAGATGCCTCGCAATTACTACTTGAACTTAATATACTATTATTCACACTGCACACAGTTTTAATTGGTGAAAATTCATCATTGCATCTAATTCTTTCACAACTTAAGGGTGAGGAGGGAACATGGCCTGCGGATGTCAGTTGGTCATTTTGACAATGACATGAATTTACTAATTTAATATCTGATAAAGATCAGTATGTGGGCGAATTTGAACTTTGTGTAGGTTTATTTAAAATGTTTTTCCTGTTTATTTCTTGTGTTTTTGAGTGGTTCATTCGAAATAATCATCTTCAATACGAAATTTATTCAATTTTAATTTTGTTGCTGCTTTTCACAATATTGTAAGTATCCAATTATGATGTTCGTCTGACACTGGTCTTTTCTTTGAGTGCGTTTATATTATAGGTGGGTTGTAAATTTAGTGATCACATCTTCGAACTTAAAGCAATGGGGTAAAACAAAAAGAGTGTGACCAAACCTGATACAGTAAAAAATCTAATTTGATATCGAATTAAAATTAATTATTTTAATTCGATATCAAATTAGATTTTTTTGTAAAAACATAAATAAAAATAACCTAAATTACTCATACTTAATACGCAATTATATGTATAGTAGTGGTGAAGCTTTCCCGTAACCGTTTCTCTCAGGAAGTGGTTGCCGGGGTGTACGCTATCTATTTATCAAGTTTCAGCCAAATTGGTTCCAAGTTAGCGTGATTGGTTAACAAATGTCCAAACATCTACACAAACTTTCACATTTATTATAGTAGTACCTAAGATAAGATGGGAAGCACCTATAAATTATCAAAGTTTCGACAAAAACCTGAAAATCTCATGGATTTCATGCTGGACTCGAACCGACTAAAAAAAGTGTGGTTATTAGCCGGGTAACACGAGTAAAAAAAAAAATTTGAATTATGACCTACCTTATTTTAATTTACATAGGGAAAGTAATTTGAAAAAAAAAATGAAGTAATTGCTCCACAACGCATTTTTTTTTGTTCTTGTGGCGAATACACAACGAATTACTTCATCTTTTGCTTCTTGTGATAACCATTCTGACACCTCACACTATTAAATCTACTCTCCACCTTGACATTGGTGGAATCGTCGCGGTAAACGACTGGGCCATTAGTATAAGAGGTATCGCCACAAGAACAAAAAAGAAGAATTAATTCAATTCAATTCTTATTATGGCTTTCTGTGCTCTTTGCAGCAACTTGCCAGTGTCCCGTAGAAAAAAAGAAGAAGAACCATTCTGACTTTGTTGCCACTGTCAGTTTCATCCAACTGTCAAAAATGTCACTACAATACAAGTAGCAAACACCCATGGAGTATTAGTTACTGTTGAACAAAATACTGAATCAGACTATATCGTTCGTCAAAATGAAAAGGAAAAGTTCCATCAGGAACAATAAGTGAGATGTCCGTTATTCAAATAACCTAAACAATTTCAAAGATGACCAAGAAACCGAAGATACTTATATTCCTTCACAAGAACCTCTACGTTTCAACGTTACGGTTTAATTAAAAAATGTATTAAATATGAAATATGTATTGTACCAGGAACTACTTTATGGCAAATTCATCTTAAAATGTGGTCACATTACAGATGCTTTTCCTATAACAAATTTCAAACTATGTATAGAGTAGACATACAAATAGTGAATGTTTGTTTTAAATATGCGTAGAATTCCGTACATTTCTTTTTAATAGACTAGAATGTCGAAATCCAAAGCTAGTACTAAATTTCCTTTATTTGGGTAGAATGAGTAGATTTCCTACTCTGTCAGTATTTTCCTCTTCCAATAAGAGTGCATGGATGTCCTATGTATCAATGTTATTGTCTCCCCTGTGGAGATACAGACAAGAGTTGCTGTCATATTACCGATACAAAAAGAAAACAGAAGATCCTTAGGTTCGTGGTGTATATCTGATTACAAGTAAGCTTTTATTTCTTTTATGTTCTAGTTTTTGATATCTTTAGAAGAAATATATTCCTTTGTGAAAATTTGTAATACATGTTATTTCAACCCTAGGAGTATATCCGAGAAATTTTCTCCATGTACATGTATTGATATACTTGTAAAATTTGATAGTTTCACATGCATTTCCTACTTCCATCCCCTTCTAATACCATAAGAATTGGAAGAGAGCAAAGGCAAGACAACAATACCTATACAGATATGTCAGTGATGATATCAATTCAATCTTTTTTATGGCCTTGTGTTTATATCCAACAGCAACATGCCAGAAGAGCACTTGAGAACACCTGCTTTGTAAGTATACTGTACGTGTACTCTACTAAGTTAATAGTTTACAAACCCCACTCTATCATCTAATAAAAGAAGTATTGACTCCAAAAATGCGACCTTTTCGCAAAATGAATTACATTACTTTGAGACAAAGAACCAGAGCGATCTCCTTAGTTTTTATGTCTAAAGTATTAACTGGAACTAAAACTCGGGACGGGATAAACAGACCATTTCATTTACGAGAATAGGCGACACAGATGCGAGATTTCGCCGTAGACTGTTAAAGAAATTCTTAGATGAACTTACTAGTGACTGTTTTGTTTGGAATTAGTTTAAGGATTTATTGCTGTTTGTAGGATATTTATTTACCAAATATGATTGTCCCATTGAGTTTTCAATAATTCGGCACTGTGGCAGGCAGCAATCAATCCGTGATCACGACGCTTGTAACAGTGCCAAAATTTCGGAAGCTCGATGTAACAATAATACTGGTAAATATCTTATAGTAAATACGAATTATTTCTTAAAATATTGTGTTTAATTTTTAGATATTTTAACGTAAACATTGATAAAAGGTTTGATTAAGATTGATGAAATCTATCTTCTTTTCTATAAATAATATACACAACATAAACATACTTTCACGCCTTTATCCCCGAAGGGGTAGGCAGAGGCGTACTATACGCCCACGTTTCACCGTATGCTTTGCTTTTTGTCCCACGTAACAGGTGGTGAGCCCATTGCCATGTTGAAATGGACAGGTGCAGGTTGTGGCGACCTGCTGTTGAATTTTTTCAAGCCGCCCATGAGGCATTCAACTGGCTTAACGACTGCCATGTTACTAGCAACCGGGACCAACGGCTTAACGTGCCTTCCGAAGCACGGAAACGCTCGCAAATATAAATGCCACAAAGTGGTCACCCATCCGAGGACCAGCCATAGTGAAAGTTGCTTAACGCAGTGATCGTTTATAGAACACTATGTCCGCGGGGCCACGAGCGCTTCTTTCTATAAAAAAACTAACTAACTATTTTCACGCTGTATCTAGTAGCAGAAGCAGTAGTATCTATTTATGTAAATATATTTTTATTCTTTTTTTGTGTAAAGTGAAACTTACATACGAATACCACATGAGCAGATTGCTCAAAAACGGGAGAGTGTAAAATTCAGGGCATCCTCAGACATGCATGTAGATATTGATAAATCTGCAGGATTCGAAATAAGTATTCTTCTTCCTGACTACACCGTCAGGTCTACAGCATGAATATTATTTAATTTTATCACATTTTGGTTTCAACAACTTTTCTACGGAATCCTTTTATGAAATGCTATAGAACTTCATCTTAAAGGCGTCCATCTGGCATTTAGACTTGCCAATTTTACACCGCAGAATTTCTGCTACTAAACTAACAAGTCTTCATGTTGTTCTAAGGCGGCCGTGGCTTTGTGTAAATTATAAAGCTTATAAAGCATCGTTCCCTTGTGAGTCGTAACCTACCGCATTAACTGTTCTACAGAAACACTGTACCTACGTACAGTCTTCTTCATGTTATATTGTGAGATTTTGATTAATTAAATTCTGAATGCGACATTTTTCTTTGTCTTCTCGTCTAGACGAGAGTTATGCAGACTTATCTGAATTATTTGTGGAAAATTCTCAGGAGAAATGTTTTTTTTTTGTCTGACGAATCGTGTACGTAGGTATTAGTTGATGGTAGCTACTATTTCATATATACTTTTATACTTTTGATCTTACTAATTTAATACATAATAAGTGTAAACATTGATTTTATAAGTTAAAACATTACATTGCTTGATAAAGAAAATCATAACTGATTGATCAACGCTCAAATACTCGAATAACTGCAGGTATTGATATTTTTTAAAAATAAATAAATAAAATAAATAAATAAATATCCATCACGCCTTATCCCCGAAGGGGTGGCAGAGGCATATTATATGCCCACTTTTCACCGTGTGGATTCCTGTCCCACGTAATAGGTGGTGAGCCCATTGCCGTGTTGAAATAGACAGACGCAGGTTGTAATAATAAAAATAAATAATGAGTTATGATAAATGCCTATTCATCTTTGGAGGAGTATAGCGATCCGAGTACGCTCCACAATTCTTATATATATTTTTTAACGTTGTTTAATTCATTACAATAAAACCCAAGGAGCCATCACTTTCAAAATAAAGTAAAAAAAAAAAAAACTTAACTATCTTCACGCTGTATCCCTGACGGGGTAGCCAGAGAGGACAGATCGCCAGGCTTCGCGATCCATGCATACTTCTTTCGCTTCTTCGAGATTCATCAATCGCTTCATACACGCACGTCTGGGTATCCGAGTACTTTTGACCTTTCCGTTTTTGAGCAATCTGCTCACGTGGTCTTCATATGTAAGTCTCGGCCTTCCCTGACTCCTTCTACCCTCTACTTTTGAACAATATATATTCTTCGTCAATCGTTCCTCACTCATTCGTTGGACGTGTCCAAACCAACGGAGCACGCCTTTTTCCAGCTTAATGCTGACACTTTCATTCAAACCTGCCATATTGCGTATCACTTCGTTACGTATTCGGTCGGCCAAGGTAACGCCGCACAATTTTCAAAGTGATCGCATCTCCACAGCATTCAATTTACTTTCAAAATAAAGTGTAGCGTCAAAATTAGTACTAGGTGCATTAGTAATTTTCGAGTTCGTAATTTTGGTGTTAGAAACTAGTACTTATTATTTCTTGTCGTAGCACTATGTTCGTGTTCGCGTTAGTCAATTTTAAACATTGAGGTCATATACTCTTTTATCACATTGAAATCCATAGTGTATTTTCCTCTATGACCGTTGTTGACTAGACCATGAAGAAAATGTCAATGGAAGTCTTTGGCAAAGAAAAAAAAAACACTAGGTACATTCTTTGGTAAAATCGGTAAAATCAATGATACCTTGACACTTTTTTGTAGTTGTTTTAATTTTTAGATACTAAATGGAAAATTCTGATTACGTAAATAATGATGACGAGACCAAGCTTAAAGAGAACGACCAGAACGTTGATGCGAGTGAAAAAAACGATGAGGATGTAGCTACCACTTCACGAGCGAGGCCGCTGGTTCAGAATCCTGAATATAAAAGCGATAACATGAATGATTTAAAATTAATTGGTATAAATTCGGCAGATACTGTAAGGTAATTTATTAGAAGTATAAAATTAACAAGAGTTCTGATCTTATATTGAGTTCATAGTATAAAGGTAATTGTTATTCTGAAACACACGCCATATCCCCGAAGAGGTTATAGAGGCATATTATACGCCCAATTTTCACCGTGTGTAATCCTGTCCTACTTAAAAGGTGGTGAGCCCATTGCCGTGTTGAAATAGACAGACGCAGGTTGTGGCTACCTACTGTTGAAATGTTTCAAGCCGCCCATAAGGCCTTCAACTTGGCTTAACGACTATTTGTATATTAAAGTTTTTTCTTATTTTAGGCAAGCCATGAAAGCCATTTTAAGTAGTAAAGCACCGCCGCTTTCTTCACCTAACTTTAGACAAGTACAAATTAATCCAGAGCACAATTGTACACTTTTATCTGCTGATCAAGATGTTCCAACATTGACTTTGAAAGTTGATGAGCCACAAGTGCGACAATATATGGCAGAGAAAAAGCAAAAAGCTAAAGTTGGCAAGCAAAATCAGTTGAGAATTAAAGAGAGGACTGAAAGAAAACGTAAACAGCCAAGACAAGAGTCTTCTAACAGGAGGAGAAAAGCAAAAATTTCTTCGATGTATGTGGGGAAGTTGTCTAACGTGATGACATTCAAACGATACAAACGTATTAAAAGTGAATCAGACATGGATTCAGTGGTTCTGTTCTATTGAACATATATACTGCATACATTTCGCTTTCTAGTTCTTCAAATTCTGAATCTGGTGTTAATATAATATGTCTATATTTCTACTTATATCTGTTTTTATTTTTATCCCAATATTAATGTGCTATATGTCTTGTGTCGGGCTTTCAACTCTCATTGACCCCTTTAAGGTTCAAACAATTCAGTTTTGGGGGGTGTACTCGACCTTACGTAGACTGAGACCGAGTAGACCCCCCCCTCAATACTAGTAGACTGGCCAGACGGATTGATATTGGTTCAAGTTCCTTATGCTACACCGTGGGAACTTCTTGCTAAAATTATCCTTTGTCTAATTTACCGACCTCCACGGCTTGCATCGGGGTATTGTCTACTTTATCTGGTTACTGTCCTGTTAGTCCACTATAGAAGTAGTCAAAAACAGATTCTTATGTAAATTTAACATGGTGAACTAGACTTTTCCTGCCCGCATGCTTGAAATAAGCAGTAGGGTCTACTACTGAAATGGTTTTGTGTAGGAATCTTGTATGGGAATTTTATAATAGTAAGTTACTTTATCGTATTAATTATGTATTTCCTTATCTTATTATTTATTTAAACTTTCATTCTTTTACGATATAGAAATGACCATTATAATAATTTCATTGGTCTTTTAAAACATATTCTAAACAAATTCCAAAACCTTTCACAATTAATGTACATGGATCTTCTGCTTACGTAATTTTTCAGGCGTCCTATCTTACTGAGTCTAAGTCCAGTTTCTTTAATCAGATCCATTGGATAACATTTCGTTCAGCGAGTATCGTATTGGTGAGCATTGCTACCGTATTTCAGCCTTCAGCAATCTCTTAGCGGATCGTATCATCGCGGAAATTGAATTTCCTATTGGTTCTCGAGTACACTGCAGACTGTAATGAATTGTCTCACGGTGCCTGTTTCGCGAACTTCAGGAAAATGATGGATAGAATTGCAAGGCATATTTCATGTGCCTTGCTGTGGGACTGAAAACGCAATTGATGGAGCCTGCCGGAGTGCCAGTTGTATTTTTTTTATTCAAAATAAAGTGTTGGTTTCGGCCAGTTGTTTCAGAACGTTAGATTTTAATCTAGGTATTTAGTAATACTAGTGACACCGGCGAGCTTTGCGCCGCCTTAAAAATCAGTTCCATAGAAAATGTTTGATATGACATTTTATTCATGTTTTTTTTTCCTGTTTTTTAACTCATTCTGCTATTCGGGGTAGAAACAAATCCAATAAGCAAGGATCATAAAAATCGACCCACTTCTTTATAGATAATTAAAATTAAAGTGACTGTTTGTGATTCCACATTACCAGCTTTTCACTAAATGCATATGAATGTGTATACGGTACTTAATGAAAATATCATTTTTTTTTAATGTTTGTTCCGGCTGATCTCTAAAACGACAGAACCAACTTTAACGTGACTCGCTGTTAGATAGCTGATGTTATAAGGCTACATTTTATCACCGTATTCCCACGGGAAAGGGCACTACGCGCGTGAAACTGTGAGACGTCCGCTAGTAAAGCAAAAAGTCGAAGTTAAAACATTTCCGTCAATTCGCGTCTACGTTACACCAAGCACGTGTTGTTTGTACATGTTTTGACAGGTAATGTAATATGTAGTGAGAAAAATTGGGTTTGAGCTGAACAGTATTGACGCGGGCATCTATATCGATGTTGCCATGTTGAAATAAAGCCCCTGCGTCCTCTAGATAAAGCATAATTTGAACATGTTTTTCGTGGCGTGGGTTGAAAATGGCGATGAAGGATAGGGGTTTGTATTGAGCGTGTGTGATAAGACTAGTTGATGATTTTTATAATGTGGGACGAAAGCATTTTCATATGGTTTTATGGATAAAATACCTTCTTAGTTTCTAACCGGCTCAATGTGACTATTCTTTTTTTTAATTTCATTATCCAGTCAACCTTCAATGTCCACCGTGTGTGTAAGTGAAGAGAAATTGCTGAAACTTATTGACCTGCCTATAGCTCTACTTTGCCTACTCATTTAATCTTAAGTTGTTTAACTATTACGATATCTTTACAATTGCCGGGAAAAATATTATCATACCAGTATAAGTCAATACCGTAAAAACCTTGAACCCTACACCTTTTTGTCACCGTCGCTTATCCCCTTGACAAGCCCCACTTAGGAAACAACAACTGCACTAAATAACAATTAACATAATTAAGACACTCTTGCCGCCCCTTAGCGAGACTAAGCGTGATGGTATACATAAAACAAGCTATTAACATGCGTTGTCCATTTCGAGACGTGTTCAAATTAGAGCGAACGATGCAATTTAAACTTGTACAGGAAAGTCCGTACATTACAGGAACAGAGGTCATAGGTCATTGTTAAAGGACATTTTACTTCCGGGACTTTTACTAATAATCGACAAAGTCAACTACGATTTCACGAAATTAAACTTGAAATAGAAGAAAATAAAGCTCATTTTGGATCGTCTCTGGTCTCGCTAACCGTCCCAAACTTCTGCTGAAGGTTTCTAGTACTACTACCTTTTTAAAACGTGATAAGGGACAGAATGTTTTGGAAATCTCATCTTAAAGCTAATGAATGTGCAGGGTTTCTTCTGTTATTATGTCTAGTCATTATTCCTTTACATTCTCTTGACAACTTCAAACACTTCTAACTCTTGAACTGCAGGACCGATTTTAAGGTTTTAGATTTGTTGTATTTGTCTGCGTATCGATTATCAAAATAAATAAAAATAACTAAAAATATGCATAATAACATGTAATATATATTTAAATGTTACTCTTTTCAAAAGTTTAAAATAAAATCTGAATTTAAACCCTTTTTAATCCGAAATTTTAATCTATGGTACGCGAATCCAGGACTAGTAAAGGTTTTGTTCGTACTTAATACGTACTTTATAGTTGAACATGTCGCGCCGACACACAAATATTTTCAGTTCAGGAATTTTTCAAGTCTTTTAAGATTCCTATGTTCAAAACAGTGGTCACAATAGTTAAGTAGGCAGTATGCATTTATGCCCTAAGTTATAATATTGTGAAAACTAAATCTGTGAGTAAAAATTAACATGGAAAATTGCAGTATTTACTCTCGCTTGCAAGTATTAGCGGTGAATTAATCAATGCATCGCTCAACTTTGAGATGAACTCGTGGGACTTAGTCGGTACAAACACGTGTAGAGTTCATACATACATTATACATATATCAACGTCGGTTTTATTAAATTTGACTTGCATATTCTTGATAATGAAGGAGTAAGGAGTTATGTACGTTTGTGTTCAGTTTGTATGTGTTTTGTGTCTGTGTTTACCTGCAGACTTTATTCTGTACAGATTTAGTTTGTTTGGAAGTAAGATTCACTTTCAACTGCTAGTGGCCGAATAGTTCTTGTAAAATCATAAGTGGAGATTCAGAAGGGCATCAAAATTCGTTGCGTAGTTTTAAAGATCTAAGCATACATAGAGACATAGAGACAGACAGCGGGAAGCGACTTTGTATATGTAGTTTTATAATATGTAATGATTATTCAGAAAATTGAATGATGAACATTCTTAAGAATAACTTTAAAACATATAAAACATAAATGATGTAACTAACCTAACTGTGTTTTATGTATGTATGAGTACAATTTATATATGGTTTAAATTCTATTTCACAATTGATAATTTTTTTTAAAGCAATTATTGCTAAATTTCTCATAACTTTTTAATAAAGTGGAAAAAGACAATTCGATTCGAGACAGGGTGTGACCTTTGCCTAACCATAGAACATTGCCCTGGTTAGGCAAAGGTCTCAGGTTCAATCCCTGTCTCGAATCGAATTGTCTTTTTCCACTTTATTAAAAATATATTTCACAAGCTTAAATAAGCTTGATTTCGGCAAGATTGTACTGTGTAAAGAATATCCCTCTATATTTATTTATACTGCGATGCCCAGCCTGTCTCCCTTCGTCTTAGGTAGAGACAACAGCTCTATGTTTGCATTTATCCTCACAAACACCTTTTTTTAGACAAAGGATTTACTTCCCTTCTTCAAACTATTGAATGATCCACCGCCGCGCCAGGATTTACGCCTGATTGCCGTCCTTATTACAAAAAAAAAGTATAAATCCGACCCGCCTTATGTCGGCGTAATCAGTTACCACCGTAAAAAAATATTCCATCATCCCGAATAAAGTCTTTTTTGCTCAATATAGACATACAACGTTATACTGGGTATGAAAAATCGTTTATTGTGACAGCCTCACTTTCAACTTAAGGCTTCGCAGTAAAAAACCCTAATTTCCTGCACCCTTTCATTTATAACCCGGCGATCTGCAGGCCCCGTAGCTTATTTATAGGGGTCTCGCCCGTTTGATGGGTGGGAGACAGAATATGTAATGATAAAGGTTGTAAAGAATATGGTAAACGGGCAACTTTCGTCGCTCTATTGGTAACGTAAATGTGTGGTAGCGTGTCTCTGGTTTTTTTTCTTTTTTTTGCTTCAAACTAGCTTTTCATCTGTGACTTCGCATATGTACCACATTTCAAACGGAAATATGCCTTTAAGGATGTAGCGTTTTAATGGTGAAACCAAAATTGTTTAAGTAGTTTCAGACTTCAACGATTATAAACATTTTTTTTCCTTTTGTCTCTTGTGAAAACTCCTATATGTTAATCTTTTTAAAATGAGCATTTAATCCCATGACAATAAAGATTATTATAATTATTATATAGATGGAGCATGGAGCTACATCACGTTAGCCTCTGAAAATGGGTAGGAATTACTCCACCAGTACACGACTTCACTCGACTGTCACTTACAGCTTACCACGGATTCAAAGCAACTGGACATACATTTTTTTCTCTCGCTCACAGTTAGGAGTTATACTCGTATTATGGAAGAAGAGTTTCATTAGTGTTGTTGATATTTATACCTGTTTTATGCTTATTTTCTTGCTAGAGATCCTTACTTTGTTCGCTGTTTTTTCATTCGAAGATATCAATATACTGCAAAAATGTTTATTGTTCACATATTGTATTCTAGTTTCATGTTGGTTTAGGAGTATTTCGACTGTTCATAATTGGCGACAATATAGTTGCCCGTCTGTCCCTCACATACCAAACCGGCTGCATTTTCATGTAGCAAGTTTACGAGTGTTAGTTTGGTTGTTTGGCCGTCTCGATGATATGTTATCATCGCATAGTATTTTTGACGCGTTGCTACCCTAAATCCGAGGAGAAACCCTTTATCTGGGTCGTATTGTGGCGCGACATATAGATAACCCTTGACACACCCTTGGTAAGTGCTACTTTTTTCACATTGAGAGACGTTTCTAAAAGAAAGTGGGCTTAGTTTCAAGATTTTCTTTTGAAATTCGTATTTTGTAAGATCACCTCTTGTTACACTGCATCGGATGAGAATGAGTAAATCTTTTTGTAAAGTTTTGTTTTTTTTTGTTCGTTAATTTATATTCAATGGAGATTCAATATTCTATGTTAGATCAAATTTGTGCCGTTCGATAACAAAATGAGTTTTAAATATATCGAATTTCGACAGGCTGGTTTATATGGGAAGTTAAGGCATCAGTACTAGTAGATTTTACTTACTGATATTTAGCTCAGCTAATTAAATAATAGCTCAGCTAAATATATAATATATATATATATATATATATATATATATATATATATATAAATATATTTAGATTAACAAAAAAGTATCAGTGTAACCTTGATTATCAGCATGTTCAGCATGAAAAATGGCGGCCATTAAAAATAAACCAGACAAATAATGCGAGTCGCAGTCGCCCGACAAGGGTTCCTTAAAAATACGTTTTTGCGCCATAAACGAGCCACTTTAATATTTTCACAGCTTTAAGAGATCAAACTTGTGTATATAGTTTTAATTTCAACTTCTTCTTTCTCCTCTCCTTATCCCATTATTTGGGGTCGGGTCTCCTCACTTTCATGCGCCAAGTCATGCGATCTTGGGTTGTCGATTCAGGCAATTGGGCATTCCTGAGGTCTCTTTCCAGGTTTTTCCACCAGGTTGATGGTGGGCGGCCTCTTCCTCTCTTGTGTTCGGGCAGGTTTAGCGCAATTTGGACCACATGGTCTTCGCTTCTTCTCTTGACGTGCCCATACCAACGAAGGCGGTTTTCGGTGATTTTATCCGCAATGGATGCAACTTTAAAGCTACCCCGCATGTAATCATTACGGATTTTGTCCAGACGTGTGACACCTCCCGCCCATCTTAGCATCTTCATTTCGTTGGTATGAGCTTTTTGTTCATGCGCCTTTTTTATTGTCCAGCATTCAGACCCGTATAGTAACGCAGGGCGAACTGCAGTTTTATAAACTTTTCCCTTAGTTTTTATGGGAACTCGTGGGTCGCACAAAACTCCAGTCAGAGATCGCCATTTTTGCCACGCAGTGTTAATTCTGTGTGCCACATCTGCATCTACGTTAGCATCGGGTGTAAGCATCGATCCTAGGTACTTAAACTTTTGGACCGTAGGGATAGGTGTGGTCCCAATGTTTATTGTTTCCGGTGTTCTATTTCCACTAAAAGGGCATTTCAGATACTCCGTTTTACTCCTGCTTACCCTTAGTCCGATTTTTTCTAGGGCATGCGTCCATAGGTTTAGGCGATCCTGCAGGTGTGCGGCGGTGTCGGCAGCCAGAACGATGTCATCTGCGTACATCATGGTCCACGGTAGTGGGGAAGGTATGTTTCTGGTGAGCTAGTCCATGACCAGATTAAATAGTAGCGGGCTAAGCACGGATCCTTGATGAACGCCTACCTTTACCTCGAAAGCTTTGCTGACTCTCGCTAAGCTTCGTACTCTAGTTGTGAAATTGTTATACATGTCATTTACAAGTTCGACATAGTGCTCAGGTACATATTGTGCCCGTAGAGCCTGCCATACTAGTTTACGGGGTACTCGATCGAAGGCTTTTTCGAGGTCTATAAATGTGAGATGCAGGTCTTTGTTGTTTGCTCTGTATTTTTCCATCAAGATCCTGACTGTTTGTATGGCATCTATGGTCGACCTGGACGCTGTAAAGCCAAACTGATTTGGAGATATTTGCGAGATATTGGTGATCCTTCTATTGATGACTCGTTCCCATACTTTAAGCGTATGTGAGGTTAGCTTTATGCCTCTGTAGTTTTCACACTGCGCCACATCCCCCTTGTTCTTATAAAAAGGTAGTAGGTAGCTTTGGCGCCATGATTCCGGTATGCATTTGGTCGTCAAGATGATGTTAAATAGCTTAGTAAGCCAGTCAACGGCTATCGGGCCGAGAGCTTTCCAAAGGTCTGCTGGTATCTCGTCAGGCCCCAAAGCTTTTCGGTTTTTAATTTTAGTAACCGCGCGTTTAACCTCTGCTATCTCTATCTTGGGAATTGGTCCATATGTGGGCTCGCAGGGTTCAGATTCTTCACTTGGGAATTCTTCATTTAGAAGGTGTTCATAATATTCGAACCACCTATCTCGTATTTGAGCATTGTCGGTTAGCACTTTTTGGTCCTTGCTTTTTATATATTTGTTAACCTTGATATCCATGGTAGCTTTGTGTCTCCATTTAGCTATTTTCAGTGCTTCGTTTGCCGTCTTGGCGTTTTCCATACTACTGTAAAACTTTTCATTACACTTTGCTCTTTCTTGTGCCACGCATTTCTTTGCTTGCTTCTTCGCTTCATGATATTGGTCTTTGTCTTCGTCTAGTTTCGAGTTTTGCCAGTTCTTAAAGAGATCTTTTTTGTGTGACAGTGCCTCTTTAACTTTGTCATTCCACCAGTTAGGATCTTTTCTGGTTCCGACAGGTCCTTTGGATACTCCTAGTATTTCAGCGGCTTTTGTTCTGCACTGAGTTTCGAACTTAGACCACATCTCTTCAGCGGTGTTGTAGTGTACGTCGATATCAGTTTCAAGATACTCTTTTACAGTAGCTTTTAGTAGTTCGCCTTTTGGGGCATCCAGATCTTTCCATTTCGTCCTTGGAGTTCTGTCAACCATGGTTTTAATGGGTTTACGCAAGGCATACACCGCAACAAGGAGGCGATGTTGTGTTGTTAGAGGCTCGCCCGGGATTACTTTACAATCTTTGAATCTATACTTCACTCTGATATCAGCTATGATGAAGTCTATTTGCGACACCCTACCCGCACTTTTATACGTTATTAAGTGTTCTTCTTTCTTTTGAAAGTTTGTAGTGCTAAATACAAACTTTCAAAAGAAAGAAGCTTAACGAGTGTCTCATAGTAAAGTCCAAGATTTCTTCGCCCTGCTTGTTCAATTCGGCTATCCCATACCCGCCATGTCCCGTTCCATGCATGGTCTTCTTGGCTCCTACGTAGCCATTTAGATCTGCCCCTACTAGCCTATATTCGTTTGAAGGTATGCTATGGATCAGGTCATCCATATCCTCCCAGAAGTCCACCTTTTCATTTTCTGCGCAACCCGTTTGTGGGGCATATGCTGATACGACGTTGACGATCTGCTGCTCGTCTAAAACAAGTTTGATGGATATTATTCGGTCGCTTATCCCTGTGATATTTATAATGCGGGTCTTAAAATTTTTATCCACTACTATTGCTACCCCATTCCTTTTATTGTCTGTGCCGTGATATATCAGTTGGTAATCGTTTCCTATGTCTTTAGATTTAGAGCCTTTCCACTTCGTTTCCTGTAGGCAGCATATGTTAATGCTCCTTCTTTGTAGTGCTTTGCTCAATTTCTGGCTTCTTCCTGTAAGAGACCCCAGGTTCCATGTTGCCAGTCTAATCTTATTAATAGTCAAAAGCGAATGTTTATTCTTGTCCCGATGTCCGTCGCTTCGGGGGAACGCCCTAGTATTTGCATCGTTAGTCGCATTATTCGCATTTGCGTCGCTTACGGGGTACGCCCTAGTATTATAGCCCTTATTCTTATGCCGTATTTTGTTGTGCATTTCATGTGAGGAGAGATTTTTGTTGGCAATGGGGTTTTATGGCCGGTTGCCACCTGACGCCAAGACAGTGACTCTTCTGAAGAGCTTAAGAGCCGTGTTATCCTCGCCATCCCTACAACACTACCCTGCCTGATAGCGCCGCTCCAGAGTCAACCTGTGGCCTCAATATGTGCGGGCAGCCTTCCTCTGGGTTTGTGCTTCTTCCGCCTGCTCCGCCGTACCGATATTAATTATCTCCGCCTTCACAGCCGTTGAAGTCTTCACCCGTAACCCTGGGCTCGGGACCGCGTTATACCCCGCGGCACTGGGTCCTTGTTTGAACTTCGCCACCCGTTTATTCCGGCCTACTGGAATAAGGGGTGCCCACGCCCGCGACTGGGACGCGCCAAACAAGTATTACCCCTGTGGGAAAAACAAAAAAGGTGTCTCTGCTCCCCAGGGGCCGGGTTAATGGCTAAGTTTGATGCCTCAACCAACGGTTGAGTGAAGAAGAGAAGAATGAGAATTTTAATTTCAACTCGATACAGAAATTTTCACAGATGATGTACTTTTTTTTAATAACTACAAATAATACAAATAGAATAAAATAAATATTTAACTGGGGCTCCCATACAACAGACATGTTTATTTGCCGTCTTTATAGATAACGGATCCCTTTCGTCCGACTCGCACTTGGCCGGTTTTCAAGACGTAGTTTTTTGTGTATAAAAAAAAATCTAAAAAAACAAACACATTTTCACATTAAACTACCAGGAATGAAATCTTTATACATTGCATTTGCATTTGAAGCTACTGGACTTAATAAGTTTTAAAACTTAAAATTTTCTGAAAGCGTTTTAACTTTTATAAAAAGAGCTTACATAGGGACTGCATTTTATTTTCCGTGAAGTTCTGTTGCTAATGAGGTCTTTGCTTTTCTACATTATTCGTTTAGCCCAGAGGTTCCCAAACTAATTTTGTCTACTGCCCACTTTGAGACTAAATAAATATTTAGCACCGCCATTTTTTCACCTACTTAAAAACCACTATAACTTCAAATTAAAATAATTAATTGTTGCGAGCTATATTAGCGGAGATTATACATTCATTCTAAAATAGACTTTTACTATAATCCGCAAGAGTTAACTTGAGACCTGAGTACAGTAGGTAGTACATAACGACGTTCAGATCTCAAGTTAACTCTTACGGGCTACACCTGCCAATGAGAATGATTATTGAAACGCAACTTTATAGTATTCAAACAGAGTATCTTTTATTCAAAATAAAACAAACATAATCTATTCTTAAATAAAAACTAATGTGAAGGATGAATCTGATGCTGTTTAATAAGTTTGTTGATATCAGGTTCCAATTTACTCAAGAACAGCCGCAAGTCGCCACGTTCGGTAACATGCAAACGATTTCTCTTTTTAGTAAGCAGCGTTGCCACAGCACTAAATCAAATGCTATCAAGAATCGTTGAACGATTGACCACAATCCAGGGTACAATTGCGGGATCGGTTTTCCAAATGTTGGCAGTAGGCAAAAAGGTCGTCGTTAATGCAGGATACTGATAAATTCAGAAAATTGTGAAACTCTCTTCTGACCATATTCTTTTTTCGTAGAAGCAGTTTGGCTGCGAAAGCAGCAACGACATTTTTTGTTTTAATTAATTTTAGTTCATCGCCTTGCAGTTGGAGATTCATGTCGTTGAACAATTTATACAAGTCTGTCATGTAAGCCATATCATTTTTTGATGTAATGAGCTTGTTGCGCAATTCTGAACTTAAAAAACTTAATTATCTTCACGCTGTATCCCTGACGGGGTAGTCAGAGAGGACAGATCGCCATGCTTCGCGATCCATGCATACTTCTTTCGCTTCTTCAAGATTCATCAATCGCTTCATACACGCACGTCTGGGTATCCGAGTACTTTTGACCTTTCCGTTTTTGAGCAATCTGCTCACGTGGTCTTCATATGTAAGTCTCGGCCTACCCTGACTTCTTCTACCCTCTGCTTTCGCACAATATATATTCTTCGTCAATCGTTCCTCACTCATTCGTTGGACGTGGCCAAACCAACGGAGCACGCCCTTTTCCAGCTTAACGCTGACACTTTTATTCAAACCTGCCATATTGCGTATCACTTTGTTACGTATTCGGTTGGTCAAGGTAACGCCGCACAATTTTCGATCGTAATTTGTGATCGCATCTCCACAGCATTCAATTTACTTTCATGCATCTGCTGACATACCCAGGTTTCGCTACCGTAAAGCAAAGTTGGCACTAGCACTGCGTTATGAATCGCCAGTCGTGCTTCTTTTATGATGCTTTGTCGCTTTACTAATTGGGACAAAGCACCGTTAACTCTGTTTCCGGCAGCTACTCGCCGTTCTACATCCGAATCACATCTTCCATCCGCGCTAAACATACTCCCTAAATACACAATTTCATTCGCTTGCTCTAGACGTTCCTGGTTTACCCTTATCTTGCATTTAGTTCTTACGTCATTTCTTTCAAATACTAGAACCTTAGTCTTACTCTTACTTTTACACGCCTCTTTCATATTAGTGACTAATACCTGAAGGTCGGCTTCTGATGAGGACATGAGCACCGCATCATCAGCGTACAGCAGACAGTTTATTGAAAAGTCACCCAAATTCACACCCATATCACAATCTTTCAACTTCTGCAGACAACTGTCCAGATACACTATGAACAGCCAGGCGGACCAGCCAACCCTGTTTGACGCCTGTACAGACATCAAAAAGAGGTGACACATCCCCCCCTACTCGCACGCAATTCTGTATCTTTAGTTTCCAAGAACTCTATCACAGAGTCCAACAGGGTGTAAAATCGAGTCAGACAATTGCCTCTTGATAGCCAACGAACCTCAGTATGAAGCAACAAACGGTTGGAATCTTCGTCATTAGTAACACAAAGCTGATGAAATAATCTATCATTTAAAGAGCTGGTACGGATTTTATTGACTGCTTTGATGACATATTGCAGTGATTGAAATAGTCGTTCACTTAAGTTTCTAGCAACCAAATGTTGTCTATGAATAACGCAATGTACAGCAAGTACATCTTGAATTTTACTTTTTAAGTACGCTATGAAGCCTTTATGGCTCCCTGTCATAGCCGGAGCGCCATCCGTAGCAACTGATATAATATTTATCAAGGGAATCTCTTTCTCATTACTAAACTTTTCCAATGTATTGAATACGGTTTCGCCTTTTGTATCGGTCTCTAAATTTCTAGAAAACAATAGTTCTTCACATAATTTCTCATGTTGAAAAAACCTCACGTAAGACAAACAATGCTTCATTAGTAGGTAAAGTGGAGTCATCGAGCTGAATTGAGAATTGACTAGTCTTCAGATGATTGCACAATGATCCTTCAATGTTTTCAGCCATTTCATCAATTCATCTTTGCACAGAATTATTACTCAAATCAATTTTTCGGATAATATCTGCAGCCAGTTTATGAAGCACAGTAGTTATTACTACCTTTATTGCTGGCAAAATTAACTCTTCTCCGAAGTGTGGTTTGCCTTTTTGAGCAATTAACAAAGATATATTGTACGAAGCTCGAAGTCTGTCGTCATCTTGCTTAGCAGCTGCCGAAACTGGTTTTGCTACACTTGGCTGAGTATTATGCTTCATCTCTAGGTCTTGAAAATATGCTACATTCTTGTCTTTCTTATCTGGATGCATTTTATTCAAATGATCTTGCAGTCTTTAAGGCTTCATTGCTTCATTCGAAAATGTTTTTAGACATAGAAGGTACTGAGGCGACGATGGGTTTGTGGGATTTTCAATGAATCCGAAGTTAATATATTCCACAGAGTATTGCTGTCTCTTTTTTTTTACTTCCGACATTGTTTTGTTTTAAGAAATACGTAAGTAAGTGTTGAACTTAAGTACTGCTTATCTATTACGCGCGAAACCGCAAATGAATATAAAATAAATATTCCGTTGTTTATATAGGATTGCATAAGCAGCACGCACCGACAGGAATAAGACAAACATGCATTAACTTGTTTATCTCATTCGACGCTCAATTGTACTCAACAAATAAGAACAAGTATTCTATGAATCAGCCGATTGATCCAGGAATGCACAAATCGGGTTATTTAACAAAAACTTGTTAAAACATGATTGCCCGCGGTCATCGACGCTCATTCGACGTAACTATTAAAATGCGAAAGTGTGTCTATTGCCTTTTTATTTGTTTGTTTGTGTCTACTTTCATTTTGAAACCGAGCGACCGATTGACATGATTTTCCTTCTATTTATTGAATAAAACAGAACAGATACATGAACTACGCGGAGAGAAATATCGAACCGAGCAATCTCTTAATTAATATTAGTTGATGTTCACAAGTTGTAGCCGAGAGTCGAGAGCTCTGTCGGTGTCTAAGAGTCCTAGCTAGATGAAATTACAAATCGCCCCCCGAAGCCTACACAACGCCCCCATTTAATTTCTGGGTCTCTTACCGCCCCCCTTTAGGCCTGCAGCGCCCACAAGGGGGCGTTATCGCCAACTTTGGAAAACGTTGGTTTAGCCCAACCAAGATTCTTTGATCATAATGTACCCAGTTTCTGGTTGTAACTATGCGTATGCAACGCACAAGATTGGATTTAAAATTATTAAAAAAATCTTAAAAGTGTCATGTGATCGCTATTAGCGTGAACGGCGGAAAAGGTCCTAGAAAAGACCAGTGTCTTTCCCGGCCACAAAACACCGGCTCCATGTACCTGTGCTTAGGAGCGAGGGTTTGGGCTAACCTTGGTTTAGTAGAAGCAAGTCGAGAGAAAACGTATTGCATAAAAATAAGGTTCTTCAATGTGTTGTACAGTAGTGATGTATACGGTTATTAATGTACTACAAATAATCATGTATAGTAAGTAGATAGAGATTCAGTTGTAAGGGTTAAAAGGCCCCATCATCTTCAGGGCCCCCAAGTGACCTCACCAACTAGCGGCGCACCTGCTTACTAGCGGACGGGGCAACGACGCCTACGAGGTTGGGAGGTCAGACGGCAGTCGCTCCCAACAATTTCGAAAATGAAACTACTCCTAGCAGTCAAATAAAGGTGGACCATGGCCTTCAAATAAATAAAAAGAATTAAGAGTGTTTGCTTAAGACCGCACGGCAGAAGTGAAAACTACATTGGCAATCGCAATCAATGATTACGTATGAATTGAATATACTAAACACAGCGACACAACAGCGAAGAGCAGCTGACTGTATCTTTCTCGTTCGGGTACACTCGGCGTTCGCTAGTTTACCTGATCGAGCCTTTTACCTCACAGCGTGACGGATCAGCCTAACTTACTACAGTACGGAAAAATCTGCGTCCGATTCGCCAAAACAAGTTTTCACTTCAATAAATATGGGGGACATTTTTTACAAAGCACCATTTAGGCCAAACTAAGCTTTTGAGATTGTGCTGTAGGGTCTAGACACCTGATAAACATACCTATATATTTAGTAAAACATTGAGATCACGGAGTTCCTCCGCGATCATGGCGCATGCAATAGTGCCGAAATATCGGATCCTCGCGCGTGAAAGTGTACCTGGTAAATATCCCGAAAATCAGTATTTGAATGACCATGATAGGTTAAATTCCTATACTTATATATTTCTAAATACTTACATATTATACATATAAAACACCAAATCCAAATAGTATTTGTTTCCCAAATCTGGGAATAATACTAAGATATAGAATAGTGTTCTGTGTTGAGTAATATCGTAATAAATGATAGTCTAGCTGGCAACATAACACTTGTATGGACATAATTGAAGCAGTTTTTATTGAAATGTCCTCCTGTGTGTTTCTAGTGACTTTTTGTGCCAAATAGATTTCGAAACAAAAGTGTTGAATTGATTTTTTCTTAGTTTGTTCATAAGTGATTCAGTAAAAATTTTAATTATGACCGGTAAATATAAATTTATTTTTAATAAACTTTCATTTTTTATTGAGCATTTATGTTTATGCTGAGTATTGATAAAATAATTTAGATTATTATGAGTACGATTTTAAATCTTCAAGCTTCGCCTCTTCCTCCTGTAGGTGCAGAACTGGCTAAGAGATAGGGTGTCTCTATTCGGATTGTTATCTTCATCCCTACGCTAGAATTCAGAGTTTACAAGAATTTTGTCATGCTTAAAGTCTTCGGTAGCCATTCTACAAGGCTATACTTTGTAGCCTTGTAGAAAACAATATTACATATAATATATGATTACACACTTCTCATGCAGCACGTTGATTAGTTTAAATTGGCGCTATTCACGATCTCTCAGACTATATTTGTAATTTTCTCCTCTTGTGGCGAAATAAGAATCAATTGTAGTGTCCACCCTCCAATCTTTGAGCTCTTCAGATTTGTATTTCTCTGCGAATGTATCTGATTATGATTAGTTTTTGAACCCATCATTTGAGTGCTAGCTCCTCATTTTCTTGCATCTCCAATTCTTTCGATGTTTAGTGTCCCCGATATAAAGACAATTGGCATGAATATTTTTATTGATCTGTCCTTTTCTATGTGAATCCAAAACTCTTTATTATTCCTTTTGCCATGCCCGACATCTAATTGTTTTTTTTTTGGGTATCTGCTGGGATCTTTACACAACTCAGCACAGATTTTATCGAATTTGAGTACAACATACTCATGACCATACAGTATGTATTCAAATTAGACAGAATAGCCCTAAAGCTGGTATGCTATAAATATAAAAAATATTACATCAGTAATTTTTAATGATTTCCGATTTCCGCGGCATATATTTTTATCTGTTTTCCAACCGCTGTACTGTATTATATCACAGATAAAATAATATAATTCTTATAATTATATGTACTCAACTATAAGTCCCTAAAACATTATTTTTATAGTCTGCCTCAAATTTTCGTCTCCTTACCTCATTGTCCTTTCTGTAGGAGCTATTAACCGCCATCAAAATACTTCAATAATGACCCCAGAGAGCATTAGTGACCCTGCTGCGCTAAGGACCTTCGGCGTTTAGGCCCCTGGAGTGCTTCCGGCGGACGCGACATTGATGTCATATCCGCCATCTTAAATTGCCGTCAATAATTTATTTGTTTTTGATGGAAACTTATTACAGTAAATGTTAACGTAAATCATTTTGAAAAAGGAATTAGGGGTATTTTTGGAAGTATTTAATTGTTTTGAGCTTAATTATGCTGAAACATTCAGACTGCGTTTTAGTCATAGAATACATCAGAACTTTTATGAAAATAAGAATAAGAAGAAAGGAACGAAAAGAAAGTGTGTGTGTGTGTTGTGTACATATTGACGTAACTTTAAAAAAATATATTTTTTACTACTCGAAAATCCAAAATGTTGACTATAGCTATCTTCAGAGTGTTTGAAAACTACTTTGAATGTAGTTATGAGTTGTCATGGAAACACTTATCAGCTAACCTCAGGGTATCGGTTTTTCGTGACGGTCTGCGAGCGCATCCTATAAATTTACTGTCATAATTTTTCCTTTGCGCGCCTTAAAAAGTATAACTGCAAAAGAAAGAAGACTTAATGAAGGGAAATAAATTTGAAGTGAATGTTTGTAATTCTGAATTAACATTTTTCGTAAAATGTATACATGTACACAGTTCTCACATAAAAACATCTATTTGTTCTGACTAATCTCTTTTCATGGCCATACTCTTAAAATGTCGATTAAAATGTAGTGAAGAATTTCAACTTGTTTCGGTACGGTTCGGGTAGTTCAGCGGCTAGAACATTGCACTGGTTAGGAATAGGTCTCGGGTTACTATTTTCATTTTTACTTTAATAAAATTTAACCCTAAAACAGTTGTTTGGATGGGTGGGGCTAACTGGCAGATAGCTGATGTAATAAGGACTATGTAAGATTATATTTTATTCACGTATAACGGAACGTGGTTGTTACTCAGTTTTTTAAATAAAATATTTGATGGTGTAAAAAGCACAACGACAAAATCAAAACACAATTGTGACTTTTCTCAAAACAAACACAAACTAAGTCGATCATTGCGACCCAATCGACAAAAGGTCAAACAGTTGAACAACTTAAATGTTGTGTTCGTAATACAAAACACACCATATTTATGCGATTTGGCCGATTCTCACACAATTCCTATACGCAATCCGATCTCCATATAAAGTTTTTATTCCCTGCATATACGGTATATTTCCCTTTTTTTTGTTACGAAGTATTAGGCGTCATTACACTTGAGGGTAATATTATGGTAGGGCAAATTTTCTTCAATAAAATATGTGTTTTAAAATAAATAAATAAATATTGTGCGACACTTTTCACACAGCATCATCTAGTTTAGAGACAGTTTAAGTCAAACATAAGTTCTCGTATTCTATTCTACTTCGCTATAGGAAAAAGGTTCGTATAATCATAGTAGAATTCTCAGCTCGTCCAAATTGCACTGATAATACAATATCACGAGCCTCGACAATAATATTCTTTGTAATTGACATGCGTCTATGATAAGTAGGTTTATTATATCGCTTTTAGATCAATTGGCATACTATTGCGCTGTCCGGGCCTTGGTATCTAACGATATGTGCTGAATGGAGTTCAGGGTCTATCAATTCTCGTTAACAAGGGGTAAAGTTGATGTTTCAGATTTAAATATATTTTATTTGTTAAGAAATTCATATTATACTGCATAATCATCATCATCCGAGCATCAGTCCCAGTTGCATTTCGCCACGCCCGGGCTCCGCTTAACTACATTTTCTCCTCCACTTCGCACAGTCATCGGCATCCCCTGTAGTGAGACCAGCAGTATACTTCAGCGTAGTAACCGTGCTTGCTCTTTAATTAATTGGATTTACTGGGACCCATCCAGATCTTCGGTGCCCAAGCCAACTTCATCTGCAAATGATGCCTGCACCAAAAGACGAGGGGCCCAGGCTTGAGAATTACATCAATCCAATTACGACATTCCTATACTATACTTTCTAACTGTGCTAAGTGTATAAAAATGTTTGGCGCCACTTTCTACTCTTTTTGCCTAGCTGTACCTTCTACTTTATACTCAAAAAAAAAAAAACTTAACTATCTTCACGCTGTATAACTTTAACTTTAACTTTAACTTTTTTACTTTATACTTACCTTGTACTTTTTATAGCAGTGATGAAAGCTTCATGAAACAAGCTTCTTGAACTAAAAAGAAAGACGTGTGGCACTCAGAGACTGCCGCGGTAAAGCTATTGCATAGCATACCTTTGTTTTTCTTTGATATTAATTTAGGTTACACTAAAAAAAAAGACCTAACCCTCACCCCCACCCCCACCCTCACCCACACCATCACTCTCACCCCTCACTTTCACCCTCACCCTCACCCTTACCCCACCCTCACTCTCACAGTCACCCTCATCCTCACACTCACTATCATCACGTCTCGATCCGTGCGACCTTCGTACAATCGTACCATATAGTATATGTACATACACGTTAAGCCAACGTTTGGCCGTGCTCGGTTCTCGGTCTTCCCGAAACTTCGTCTCGACCTCAGATCTTAGGTTTTTTTTTCCTTACGGAATTTCTTGATTAAAGCCCACTCAAAGCCCGCGATAAAAACTATGCAATAGCTTAAAATCATTTTAAAAAGTTGTAAATGCTGTTTTTTATAACACTGGCACTTTGCGGGTATTTATGTATGTATTTGTAACCCTTTCTATGTTTGAGTTTTATACAGGGTTACAAGTTCTGACTGACTTGTGACTGAATCATCGTCATCCGAGCGTCTTTTCCAGTTGCGTCTCGCGACGCCCGGGGTCCGCTTAAATAAATTTTGTTGTCCGTTTAAATCTTGACTGAATGTGGGCGTATATATGTTTCTGTCCCCCCCACTTTGGAAAAAAAATCCTACAATGTACTGACTGCTGGTGCTAGAACAAAGTAAGCTTTTGCTTTACCTTGTGGCTTAAGTTGTGTGTACACTAGACATACCCACAGTAAAAAGTTTGTGTATTAAACATTTTTCGATAAATATAGATCAATATATTTCGATAATGATAAATCGCATTTGAACCACCGCAAACTAGCTACGTATAGCATCCACAACCGTCCCCTTTGAAACTAGTATTTAGCTTCTAAAAAATATACCAATCGAATCGATAACCTTCTCTTTTTTTAAGGTCGGTTAAGAAGCTATAATATCGCCCAATTGCGGATACTAAAAGTAGCTAGTTTGTTGTGGCCCTTCGATTACAAAGCTGTAATTAAGCCTGTCAGTGTCCTTATTTAAAATATTTAGTTTTCGCCATTGTTTAGTAACTTGCTTTTATGACTCCCAAACCAACCCGAATACAGTATATTTTCTTATAGGCTACAGCGGCAAGAACTTAATAATCACAATAACACCAAAACTTCAGCTGTGCTAGTCTAGAATAATTAAAATGTTTTATTTGTGTATGAAGGGGTTCCGTTCGTTTCTGTGAATAATTCTGATGTGCAAGCCATTGGAGTAAGCGGACAGCTGCTAATTAAGGGCCGTACTCCAGAACGTTTCTCAATCAATACTCAATCGACGCTTGAGGGTAAATTTTATAAGTAAAATCTATCATCAAGCGTTGATTGAGTATTGAGAAAAGATCTGAAATACGGACCTAAGTGTACCAATATAATGTAAAAATATGTCAGGATATCATTTATTACTACAAAAAACAAATGATGCTTGTATTTACAACAAATTATTAAATAACCTTAAAATATGATAATTTAAAATATATGAATATAAGGAGTCCCTTTAGGCAAGGTTCCGAAGATACTGGCAGCGTTCCCCCTTTGAATAGCTAATAATATCCTTTTTAGGATTGTACACTGTGAAATGTGGGTATAATGAGCATCTGCCACCCCTTTGGGGATGTGGCGTGATTGATGGGTCCGTATTGGGTTGCATAAATTTTAGAGGCATAACTTAAAACTGCATGACGTTTTTTGGCATACTCTTCATTTCGCATAACGTTCAAACAGAATAAATCATTAGGCATACTATTATTTTCCCATAACTTTTTTATAATAATGATATACCGCATAAAATGTTTAAGCATATTTTTTTTACAATAACGATTACTAATCATAACATTTATTGGCATATCACTCACTCTAGCATAAAGATTACAAGTCATACATATAGAATACCATAATGTTAACGAGTACATATTTTTATTTTATATCCAAGCTTGAACTGTCTAAGATTGAAATGCCCACTGAAGTTACTGAATACTGAAGTTCAAAATTTCAACACTTCTATATAGAATATATAAATATAATACAAAAAGAAAGTAGTTAGATTAAAACGAGCGATTCTATTCTGGCGCATCGCCGGCCGCTGCCGTTGCCCGCTCGCTTCGCTCGCTCGGCTCGCGCGTTGTGGTCACAAGTGACCTAACACTCCTCCTCGCTTCGCTCGTCGTCGTACCTATTTACGACTTTGCTCAAGACTACACTTAAAATATCGTTTTATATGTTACAGCTTGAAAACTTGGCTATGAGTGAGTTGATTATTTACAATGGTGTCTTATCATTTCTTAAATATTCTTAGTCAAATTATTATTCATTTATGATTTAAACGGTTATCCATACCTACATTATGCGTTTTGTATTTTATGATAAATTATCTTTAGGCGTATAACAATTATACCCTTTACATTTATGCTGATTAAAATAATGATAAAAAAATTAGAGTAAGTTAATGTTATGCCAATAAAACCATTATGCGTTTATAACTCTCTGCTTATCATAATTTATGCGAGAAAACCTTATGCTGAAACTGTTATGCCAAACTACATTATGCTGAAAAAAATTATGCGATCGAAAGGATTGTGAACCTTGATTGATGAACTATAAACCAAAATAATGATATTAATATTGCTGTCTTTTTCCACAAATACACATTACGTTTCAATTCCACTCAATTGTAATGACATTATTACAATTTTTGATCCTGCCAAAATTGTACGCTCAAATTAAAGAAACAGAGTAAGTGCTAAATTGCTGCGACCACACAACGCAAAAGTCTTTCATCTCTAGTGTTCATAAGTCTCAATCAGTTCAAACTCACTCATCAATTATCATCGCAAAAACATCCTGTATACTACAAAAAATATAACCTGAATTTGCGATGATAATTAAATAGTTAGTCTTCTTTATCAATGCAGCAAATTGCAAACCACTATGCGGAGGGAGAATAGCCCTGGCAGAACAGTAACAAATTTTTATTATAAATATAATTTAATATTTTGGTGTTTTTTTTTTACACAGCGCCGTCTAGCCCAAGGTAAGCTAATATAACGTTGTGTTATGGGATCTAGACGACTGATAAACATACTTATATAATTCTAAATACATACATATTATACAAAGCAAACACCCAAACTCCGAAACAAACATTTGTGGATTACACAAATATTTTTCCGACCCGGGGAGTCGAACCCTGGACCTCAGTTGCGGCAGTCGCATACACTACCACTGCGCCACCGAGGCAGTCAAATTATACGTTTAATCAACGCTACCTTTTATACTTTAGGCCACAAGCAAAAGGGTAATCCAGAGCCCTTTCGCAAAGTTCGTCAACTGCTTCCCTGGGAGCGATATCAGGAGTTGAGTAATTTTAACTAATGATACTTCGCGAACGCTCGCCAAAGCCTGTTTTAGGTCGAAATTTGGTGCCAGGGGGTGAAGGATCTCGCCCAGATTTGAGAAATTACACTTGTTGAGACTTGTGCCGTAACGTGTGATGACTGTAATGGAAATAAAGCTTAGTACAGTTTGTCTAGAAGTTTGATAGCGTGTAAACTGTTTGAAGCTTTCACAAATTTGGGGCACTGGAAATTGGAATATTTCTAGAGTTTGGATGTTATTCGAAGCCATTTCATAAATAGTTTACGTGCGACGAAAATTGACGTGAAACATCTATTGGCGAGGGTAAATCTGATTTTTGACGTGGCGAGAACAATGGACGAGAATATTGCCGTGGCGACGCATAATAACGCAATATGATGGCAACGCAATATGATGGTAATCATATTGCGTTGCGTAGCAATATAAGTATATGCACTATACGAAGTCCAATAATTTTTAGAATAATTAATTAGTAAAAAACTATAATTATTTTGTTTTTAAATGTTATTTTTGCAATATTCCGCTTTTTTAGAATGTCGTACGATTATCAAGACGGCATTATCAAGACTGTTTGCCAAACAGTCTTGATAATGCCTCGTGTGTAGGCGAAACACGTGTCGACATCGTACGACATTCTAATAAAGCGGAATATTGCAAAAATAACATTTAAAAACAAAATAATTATAGATTTTTAAAATAGATTTCTGCCATGTAACGCCTGATTCATTAGTTAATTAATTAGTAATTAATAATAAGTTATATTTCTTTTATTTTATTTCTTTTATTAATTTATTTAAAACTAAAAGTAATTAATTTTTTTTGAAGCGCTCGTGGTCCCGTGGACTTAATGTTCTGTAAACGATCACTGCGTTAAGCAACTTTCGCTATAGCTGGTCACGGATGCTTGCAGTGCTTCGGAAGGCACGTTAAGCCGTTGGTCCCGGTTGCCAGTAACATGAAATTCGTTAGGTCACGTTGAGGGCCTTTTATGGGCAGCTTAAAATTTTTTTTTGCCATAATCTGCGTCTGTCTATTTCAACACGGCAATGAGCTCACCACCTTTTACGTGGGACAGGAATACAAATGGTGAAAAGTGGGCATATAATATGCCTTTGCCACCCCTTCGGGGATCGGCGCTGCATACACTGGCGGAATGCTCAGCGTGGGCGCTGCAGCGCCGGGACCTCGTTACGGGTCTGTAAACCATGGTAAGAGCCATGATCTCCACCGGGAGCAAGTGGGACGCCGCTGCGTCTTTCTCTGCGTCAAATGAGGCGGCGGAGAGGGAACGGGAGAGAATTCTCTCTCTCGAGTTCCGCAGATTGCGGCGGGGGCGCCGCAGACTGATCTACGCCCAGGACTTCCGGCCTCCATGATCAGGGGCCTGAGGACGGAGGGTGGGCTGCTCGCCGTCCTTACAGAAGCAGGCCCTAGACGGTGGCGTGACGTGAGAACTTCGCGTACGTCTTTCATCCCCTCAAGAAAGTAGGACGGCACTCGAATCCTCCCCTAAGGTATAAGATTAGCGGGATAACTCCTAAACCCCCCCCCCCCCACCCTCCTCCGAAGACGATACCACGCTTGCGGATAAAGTCTGTTGGGAGCCCTGGGGCTATCCTCCCGAAGCTTACCCGGGACTCCTGGCCATAGACAAATGGAAGGGCACCGTGTGGTTTTAGTCGGTAAAAAAAAATACACCCCTTCGGGGATAAGGCGTGATGGATAAATAAATTATAAATGTTTTATTTATTTCTTTTTGTTCTTCTTTTTCATTTTAAAAAATACACCCCTTCGGGGATAAGGCATGATGGATAAATAAATAAAATAAATAATATATGTTTTATTTCTTTCTTTTTGTTCTTCTTTTTCATTTATTTATTTAACCTTTTCGATGTTTCACATCTGCCAGGCGTCCCGTGACGGCTCACACTTTTTATATTACACATTTTTAAATAGGTTTCCTTGTAAAATTATTATTATTACGACTTATTAAAACTCTTCAGAGACGAATCTTCTTTAACTTAGGCATCATCAAAAAAATAAACCGTCTGGTTTAAGGCGACCTTTACTTTCCTTTATTTGTTGTAGCATTTCTATTGCCCCCATTTCTTTCCGTCGTTTTTTTAGAATACAATCGTGTCCAACTTAGATTTCCAAAAAAGTCATTGTATTATTTGACCAACCAATTGTATCCACGTAAGAAAATGACATGTAAAGAAAACAAGTTCTATAACTTCTTATATACCCTTTTATTTAACGACAATAAGCCAGTTATAGAATAGAACAAAGTGAAACATCTTTGGAATCGATATTTTCTTACCTCAGTCTAGCGGGAATTCGTTCATATATAACAATGGCGTTTACTCGCCATAATGTTCTTGTTTTGATTTTTTACAACTATTAAACAGTCTCAGGTATCAGAGTTTTTAACACTTTTACTTTTTTAAAGATTGTGTTGTAGACAAACTTGTTCAAAGTTTGCAAAACATCTCATCGTAGCGTAAAATCCTGCTGCTTTCACTTACCCGTTGCTTTGTTTAAATTGTTTATTGAAATTACGAGTGCGATACGATTATTGGCGATGTTTCTCGATGCAATACTTTTATCTCGACTGCCTCTCGGTGGCGCAGTGGTAGTATATGCGATTACATCGTCCGAAGTCCCGGGTTCGGGTCGGAAGAAATATTTGTGTGATCCACAAATGTTTATTTCGGATATTGGGTGTTTCCTATATATAATATGTATGTATTAAGAAATATATAAGCATGTTTATCAGCCAATGTCTTTGTTTCAGATGGCTGACATCGGGTGCGTTGTTCGTAAGTTTAACACAGATTGTTTTAATTCCCACTTAAATACGAAACTATTCTCTTGATGAAGATGTGTTTTTAGCTTTTTTAAATGAATTTTCCATCGTTCCGCATTTTTCGTTTTTGTATGTTAAATGAATCAGCTATCTTTGAATGTCATTAAATATATTAGAACACAATGGAATAAACTTTATTGCAAACCAATATAAAAATAAATCCCTAAATAAGAGAACATTTTTATAAACATACAGAGGGCGTTCTTATCGCTAAAAATCAATCTCTTACATGCAACTTTTGGATGGAGAATATTGTTAAAAACCATGTAAGAAAACGACATAAACTTCAAAAATAAAACAGTTCAATGTAATATAATTGTATTTAAATACGCTTTTGGTGTACATAATAGTACTTATAGGTAATTAAGTCACTGTTAGGAAGGTGTATTATCCCTACTACTTTTTATCTCGAAAACTGTTGAAAACGGGTACGGGAAATTTTTACCGCACGGGCGGAGCCACGGGTATTACATAGTATCAAATAAAGTCGTTAGTTACACTACTTATAACTCAAGAACGGGTATTTCTACACTCGGTTCCAAAAATAACGGGTCAGTCACATAAACCCGAATATCTCTCGAACTACGTATGTTATCCTAATGAAACCAAGACTGTCCAATAGAGAATTTAATTATTAAGATAAAAAATTAAAATAAAACTTAAGTGCACCTACAATATTAAACTCGAAATTAAAAAAAACTAAAGTTTGTTAAATTTTTCTTAATGCAGTTCGGGAGATATTCTATTTATGGAACCGAGTTAATGGTTCTTGATTTGTGTCTGCCCCGAATATAAAAAAAACATGCAAAATCACGATAAATGAGAATAATTTTCTCATAAATTTTCTATGTACTCGAATTCTAATGTGGTATGTAAGTTCGACTGTACAACTAGTAATTCTATAATAAAACAATCGTGTTTAAAACATACAAACAAAACCAGCTTCTTAAAACAAAGAAGCAACAAAGCAATTAACTCAGCCGGACACATCTTATAATTGTTTACAGAGAAAATTGGCGAGAAAATCCAACCGGTGTAATGAAAAATGTTCCCGGGACTTTGTCCTCAGTTCTTTATGACCCAAGTTTTGCGGGTAGGACTTAAATTATTTTAAGTGCGGCAATTTCTGCACGCCTTGCGGTTATCGTCTACTCACTGTGATTAATGCAAGTCAAACTTGCCTTTTGAAGGTTTGCACTTCAAATCTCGTTTGTCGCTACCCTTTCACAATACCCCGAAAGTGTCCAGAACACTAATTGTTGGGTGGTATTTATGGAATATCTGATTACCGCGGCTTCGCCCGTGGCTTATTTTTATAATTCCGTGATGCCTATTTTATTTATCTTACAATACCTTCAGTATGAAAATTTGTTGATTAGAGGGATCTCCCATGGATCAGCTTCCTTCGTGATGTCTTCGAGTTTTTAACCGAATTTCTTAATTTTTGTACTAAATCGCATTTACAGGTTAAAATCTAAATCGTGACGAAGCCTAAATTTTAAAATTCGCTAAATTATTAATGTTATTACTTGTTATTAATTGTTGAAAAACCACGCGCGTTTTTCACTGTTTTTTTTTCTGTTCTTAAATATTGTGCTTGCGAAGATTTAGACACTGCATCGACCTAGTATTTTTGATTACTGCTCCGCTCTCTTGGGTAGTGGCGTGATGATATATTCCCATTAACCTTCTTTGATAAAAAAGCTATCTAATATAAAAAGAAAATTTGGATTCGGACCCGGGTTCCGGAGATAAGCACGTTGAAACAAACAAACTTATAAGCTTTATATATTAGTGTAAATTACTGTGTCTGTTTCGAGTTGCAGCTTAATGGATAAGGAATATCACGGGACAGAGCGTCTGGCTTTTTCTTGAGACTTGAAGGAAAGCAGAGGCGTTGTCTTGTAAATGATTCATGGGTTGAGCATGATTTTTTTTATAAATTTATTGGGGTTTTATCTGGTTTAGTTTTTATACAAAACTTTTTCCACGATACGCTTACGATTAAGCTAATATAAGCTTGTGCTATTCTGGTGACATACTTCGAACCCTGTGGCACCCATTTAATCTCGTTGTTTATTAATTTCACAATCATGTATGAACATTTTCCAAATTCTAGTCAACTAACGTAGTAAAAATGATAAGGATTAATAGCATATTTGTGTATATAGCTCTCAAATAACCGCTTTATAATTGATGGTTTTTTAAAGTATTAAAATAGATATAGTGGTGCTAATTCTGTTGTTGAGACCACTAAACTAAATTTCTCTAAAATTTTCTTATTTTTATTAAGAGATTGCCGTTGTAACGTGAAAAATGTACATAGACAGTCGAATGTAAATACATGCCGACTAACTTGGTGATTGAACTGCCTATGTACATTTTTCACGTTACAAGGTTTTACACGTTTCAAACGGTTACTAAAAATAATAAACGCCCCACTAAAATTAGAATACGTCGACGTCTAAATTTTTTGTGACGTTAAATTTGTATCTGACATCACTAAAATTCATTTTATGTGATAAAATTCAACAAAAAGTGAAAAATGTACATAGACAGTTTAATCACTAAGTTAGTCGGCATCTAAATACATGATTTGTTGAATTTTATCACATAAAAGGAATTTAAGTGATGTCAAATACAAATTTAGTGCTGTTTATGATATCACCAAGTTTAGTTCGACATAATAGCATTTGGCAATCTTTCAATAAAAATAAGAAAATTTTAGAGAAATTTTGTTTAGTGGTTTCAACAACAGAATTAGCACCTGTATGTTATTATTCTTAAAAGATAGACATATACCAACGCGAACTTTTTTGTAGGCCTACATTAGATCCACAATTACACCACACATTATTTTGAATCTCAAAGGGTTAGGCGGCGTTTTCGTTGAAAGCTCCCATACGCCTTATTTTTTTCGACATGCCCCATAAATATCGTTACAATTTAGTAAATATTTACAAAAACTTAACAAATTATACTTTAAAACCTTCTATATGAATCACTCTAACTATTTAAAAATACCGCATCGTAATTCGTTGTGTAGTTTTAAATATCTAAGCATACATAGGACACAGACAGCGAAAAGCGACGTTGTTTTATAAAGTGTAGTGATACTATTATACTTAGTAAACACCCAAAGTCCAAAACAAACATTTGTGGATTATACAAATATACGATCCGAATCAGAATTCGAACCTGACAGCCTGACAAGAAATTATTCTTACCGAATGATATTTCTGTATAATACTTGACAAATATTTTGACATCTGAATTCTCGATTAGTGATATTTCGTATACAAAATTGAACGCTTCATACATAGATTCGGCGCGGAGTTTATAAAATGTTCTTACAGAATAACGCTCACTCATTCGCGACAAGTACCGAGTAGGTACTTGCTTCTTTCTATAACAAATTTTAAAAGCAATATGAGAACATCTCTGAAAGAAGATACGGTTTGTTCAGTCATAACATCTTAACTCTTAACAAAAACATTTATCGTGGAAAACCCATATCGTATTTTAAATTCACACTTACATTCACGTGAGCATTATAATTCCAAATTATTTAAACTTTTCGCTTCAATGAATTTAAAATCATGACAAAACAATCTGTATTACTGAAACTGTAATTCTTTTCGAGTTAAGTCGATTGTACATTTTCTCGTCTACAATAATGTCTTTATTGTCCTTTTGAAGAAAGTTTAGATGTTTTGTAAGATTTGGTTTGTTGCTACAAAATAAAGTCTAGATAAAAGTCTGTATTTAGTCCTGACTCTAATTATGAAGAACCCAAAATTAGGTTTATTGTTCCACTGCAAAGCGCTAGGTTAAATGATAGCCAAAATGCTAAATAGAACTTTTATACTTTAGGTACTTACTAACAATCCTTTCAGTAAAATTTTCTACATTAAATTATACCTAATCCGATTTTACGATTTCTATGGTTTCAAGATTATTCAAAAGTAATCCTGAAAACATAGAAATTGTAAAAACAGTTTTTACGATTTCTTTGTTTCAAGCATAGAAATCGTAAAAACTGTTTTTACAATTTTCCATATTCACATGTAAATCTACATTAATTACTAGAACATAACCGATGCGACATTTAATTTTATTCAACAACGCCATCTATTAGTTGCATTTAAAGTTTGTTTGGAATAGACTAACTCCTAAGCAAACCTAATACGTCTGAAGTGGGACCCTTACCTTAAATTCAAATAGATGAAAAGGGAGATGAAAAAAAGCATTAGATAAATATGTTCTAGATCTAAGTGCAAAGTACAATCCTATCGACAACATATTAAAGCGGGGCTTAGGCTTCAAGGCAGTGATGTATGACGTAATCGAAATATGACGATATTCTAGATAGGTACGCGCAAATTATTTTTTTTGCTAATTTGATAACCACATGAGCTTTAAAAAGTTTATCCAGCTTAATGCCACACCGTACAAAAATGTTGACAGCGCAATGCACATTTGCAGTGCGTAATTTATCCATAGGCTTCGATAATCACTTTCAATCTGGTCAATGCTTCTCAGCCACCTCTGTTATATAAAAAAAAACAATTTTACAGGAAGATGACAACCCTAAAGTTAAGCTTTGTGCATGAAAGAAACAAACCTTGTAAATACAAATAAAATCCCTCCTAACGAACTTAATTTAGAGATTCTTTTATGCCGACCATATTTTTCATTGGCCCAAATATGTTATAACCTTATCTCTAAATCGGTTTTAATTAAAAAAATCCACTATCAGATGGAAAAAGAGCTTAAAAGAAAAAAGATACGACTCATAAACTCTCCTGTTTCATTTGTTCAAGACGGGGCTGTTCAACCGTTGATTGGGGAACCGATAAAAATAGTCCATTTAATGAAAAATCGTAAAAAAAATCCCAGTTCCCGAATGTAAAATGGATGAAATTAAAATTTTATTCCACGATCCGACGGAAACCATATAACGTTTGTGTATTTTAATAAAACGAAATGGCTAAGGACGGTTGTAAAATTTGAAGACCTTTGAGTAATGGGAGAAGTTATTGAGTCGGATTACGAAACATCATTTTACGTTTAACATTCATTTTGGATGCCTTTGTTCCTTTGTCTTTCCATTAGCTTGGAATGAATAAGATAATAGTCCGTTGAAACTGAAACTATCTTGTTTGAGTGACACATTGTTCACTGTCAAAGACCTATCATACTACAAAGGGTGCATACCAGTGTCAAGCTTAGTCCAGTAAGTACTGCAAAAATGTTTTGTAACTGCTAAATTTCTGCGTAGGACAATGGTATGTGCTGCGACTGTTAAGACATATTATGTTAGCACCTATTTGACCGAGGTAATATGTGTGTGTGAGTGAGAGGGTGAGACTGGTGTAGTGTCATTTATGAGATAATTTGAATCGGTACTCGAGTTATAATTGAGTTCGAATCTCGGGCTGGAACAATTTATTATTGTTGTGATCCACAAATGTTTGTTTTAAAGGTCAGGTTTTTTTATGTATACTAAATAGATATATAATACTAGCTTATATCAGATCAAAGGCTAGATGACTAGATCTTGATGACGCTCTAAAAAATCTCCTTATATTCATTAAGCCCGCTGCGGCAAAATTTTGTCCTCGTTTCCTCAAAGTAAGTTATGATGCGTTGTTATATATTTTCAAACTTTCTAAGCAGCACTTCTTTCCCAGTAAGTCCTCGTGAAAAGGTACCATCTGGCACTAAATCTTTTCTCCATACACTTTTCGCATTATTTACCGCCGCTGAAACTGTTGCGAAAATACAAACCATTATTAGTTTTCTTCTTTTGTTTAGCGGCGAAACTTCATGCATTGAGGCCAATGGTAGTTTTTCTTATTTATAAATACAAGTTTGTGATATAGGCTGATATAGATTGTCGTGTTGTTTGTTTGTTTATCAATCACACATTATAGGTGATAGAGGCATATTATGCGCCCACTTTTCACCATGTGTATTCTTGTCCCACGTAATAGGTGGTGAGCCTATTGCCGCGTTGAAATAGAGAGACGCAGCAATCTGCGTAGTACAATAAGTAGCCACAATTGGCTACCTGCTTATATTGTTTCAAGCCGCCCATAAGGTCTTAAACTTGGTTTAACGACTGCTATGTAGAAAGCATTTCCGTGCACGCTCGCAAATGTAAATGCCACAAAGTAGTCACCCATCCGTGACCAGCCATAGCGAAAGTGGCTTAATGCAGTGATCGCTGAGCCAGAGCGGCCACGAGCGCTTCAAGAGCTGTTTGGTTGTTTGTGTGTGTGATTACCTATTGGACAATAATGGAGTATAATTTCTTAATTGCTTAAAAAATTACGCAGGTTATTTGACAACTATTGTTTATTGTGAAGTCTCCGTTTTAACTCCACTGGTACGGTAAAAATGCTATTGATGTCCGACCGTCCGTCCGTTCGTCCAATCAGTCTACAGGTCGCATTTTTCATCGGATTTGCATGCAACTTGGCATGGACAATCCTTGATGTAGCCAACAACTTAGATAGGGGGAAATGGAGGCAGGGGAGCGGAATTGGTGCCGTAATGGTTGGCAAGAGCAGTCAAAAAGAAAAAAGGGAATGTAAATTTTTATTTTTAATTTGACCAAAAAATAAAATTACTCCGAAGTTTACGGTTCACAGAACCACTAGTCATATCATTGGTTATTAGCAGAGCTAAGAATTCATTTTGTTTTTGTTTACAACTTTGTTTATGGCATTTTTTTAGATGTAGTCCATATTTGCTTTTTATAGTTAAGGATTACGATAAGTAAATTTTGTATTCTTATCTGAAAAGTAGAAGTGAACGAATAAAATGTTAACTAAACATATCGTGATTAAATCATGAAAATGGTAAAAAGATGTGTTCCTGGCTCTTTCACTACTGGCGGCAATTTTGTCACGGTTTTGTCACTGTTATCTGTACGAGTGCAGACAAATGAAATTATCATTAAAGTACATTTGATGTGACACTCGGTCTATATTTCTTTAAGGACCGTGGCCATAAACCCAATAAAGAAATATCAATGGCATTTTACACGGTTTCGGCAATGCATTCATATATAAATAAATAAATATCGTTGGGACAACTCACACAACGCCATCTGATTCCAAATTAAGCAGAGCTTGTACTATGGTAACCAGATAACTGATAAACATACTTATTTATTTTTAAATACATACATATTGTAAATAAATAACACCCAGACACAGAATAAACCATCGTGCTCATCACACAAAGTTTTATCCTGGGTGGGAATCGAACCCACGACCTCATGCGTAGCAGTCGGATACACTCCCACCGCGCCAGAAAGTTAATATAAATGCGCCTTTCAATATCGTAGCGAAGGAATCAGACGACTTCTAAACCGAAACTAGTTTCAAAAGTGGAAGTGGTAGAAACTTCAAAATCGCCTAGGCACATATTCGTGGTGTCCTGAATCGATTGCCAAACCGTTTGTCTCTTCTCTTATTGTTCCTGAAAAATAGATGTGTATAGCTGGACGGATGGACAGTGTGAGCCTGTTTATAAGACTTTTCTAAACTTTAGAGTTTAGAATTCTAAAACTACTACAAAATTAAAACATAGTGTTTACAAAGTACGCTTCTATTCTTAAACATCCAACTTCATGACGAATGTTCAAAGTTTGTATCCTGTTCCTTGTTTAAATTTGAATTATTCCCAAGATGGCCACAATTCCAAAACTAACTATTCTACATATTACAAATACTTTTTGCCGATGCAGTGTTTATCATTCTCTCCACAAGTTTGTCTAACTTCGACTATACGTCTGTCTCCAACTTTGCCTGTGCGTTTATCTTTTTACACTTAAAAGTTCCGTGGCTTTGTTTGTGCGGACGTTTTACGACTATTTTTCATTTCAATATTGTAATAGGTACTAGATATTTAAAATAATAAATAAATATCCATCACGCCTTATCCCCGAAGGGGTGGCAGAGGCATATTATATGCCCACTTTTCACCGTGTGGATTTACCTGTCCCACGTAATAGGTGGTGAGCCCATTGCCATGTTGAAATAGACAGACGCAGGTTGTGGCTACCTGCTGTTGAAATTTTTCATGCCGCCCATAAGGCATTCAACCAGGCTTAACGACTGCCATTTTACTGGCAACCGGGACCAACGGCTTAACGTGCCTTCCGAAGCACGGAAACGCTCGCAAATGTAAATGCCACAAAGTGGTCACCCATCCGAGGACCAGCCATAGTGAAAGTTGCGTAACTCGGTGATCGTTTACAGAACACTGAGACCGCGGGGCCACGAGCTTTTGTGTTTTTGTGTAATACATTTGTAATACATTTGTAATACATTTGTAATACATTTGTAATACATTTGTTTTGTACAGTGGGCAGAGGATTTATGTATGCAGGCTTGCTGTATAGATTTGATTTTTTTCATAAGATTGTTTATATATTTTAATCAAAAAATTAAAAAATAAATTTAAATTTTAAATTTACGGTGAAAAGTGGGCATATAATATGCCTCTGCCACCCCTTCGGGGATAAGGCGTGATGGATATTTATTTTTTATTTTATATATTTTAAAAATATTTGCTATGGTTGCCAGTAATATGGCAGTCCTTAAACAAAATTAAAGGTCCTATAGGCGGCTTAAAATATTCCGACTGCAGTTCACCACAACCTGTGCATGTCCATTTAAAAACGGCAATTTCCTGACCACTTTTTGGAACGAAGTTCCTTACGGCAGGCTTGGAGGAGATAGGGATTTTGCTGCGCGACCGAACTGAAAAATATGTGATAGTAAAACCGTAAGAAAAAAACGGTAAGAAAATTTCCGTGGAATAAAAGCGTTAAATGAGACGTACGCAGGCGCGACAGTCGTTTGTTTTGCAATTGTGTCGATTTTCAAACTGTCTATTTACCTCAGTGAAGTGAACATTAATTTGGAAATTGCAGTAACGTAGCTGTGTGGTTTGGGTGGTATGCTGCTTGGCTGAGACGCAAGAGGCCCGAGTTCGAATCCTAGTACAAACGGTGACTTTTTGTATGATTAATTGAGTCGTGAACTTGTTAATTTCGTTCCTACCTGGTGTCCCACGACACCACATAATTATTTTTTTGACACTTGCTGTCGCCTTTGGGCTGGTGCACCTGGATATCAGCTTCGACCTTTCGACTCGGTAGAAAGGCGAGCTATAAGGGTTATTAACGATCCTCTACCAGCAGGCGGTGTCGAGCCCCTTTGCTACTTCGACCCCATGAGTGACTTCGCCTCCTTATGCGTGTTCTGTCGCTTGTACAACGGTCTGCTCTGAGGAATTGTGTGATATTATGACCACGTTTAATTTCTATCGCCGCACCGCTCGTCATAAACAGGGTGTTCGCCCTCACACTTTGTGTCCGGAGCGCTCGCATACGGTTAGGTCCGATAGAGGCTTTCTTTCGCGTTCGCTCGGGTTGTGGAAAAGCTCCCTGCCTTCAAAAGTTAATCTATAAAATGGACAGGCACAGGCAACTTACTGTTGAAAATAATTTTCAGGCCGCCATAAGGTCTTCAACTTGGTCTAACGTCTAACACATCACTAGTAACCGTGACCAACTGCTTAACGTGCCTTCTGAAGCATACAGCGTAAACGCTGGTAAATAGAAATGCCACAAAGCGGTCACCCATCCGATGACCAGCCACAGCGAAAGTTGCTTAACGCCGTGTACATAAGTTAAGTAACACTAAGTTAGCTACGGCTACGAGCTTTTGGTCTTTAATTACCAAAACATAAAAAATTTAATTATTTATTAATGCAATCGGAATGATGCCGTATATTTCAGGATTGGTCAGCGTTGCAAAATATTTACTTAATAAATTGTTTGTGGAAATAAAATAAAACATGGGTCGTATTATCTGATTCACATTGTAAGGGAAGGTCATTAATGCCGGATCCGCATTTCGGATGCGAAGATAATACGAGTGAAAGTTGTGTTTTTCCAGATAAATTTGGTTTACGAGGGTATGTGGAATGGTTTGTATTTCATTTCGCCTCAGTAGCGCACTGGCAATGAATGTGATTGTCGTAAATGACGTCTCGGGTTCGAAGCCTGGGTTTAGAGGTTTTCTAGGGTCATGTGTAAAATTCTATCAACCTTCTAGGACTAGGTAGCTAATACCATAGAAAAATTTTAGATGTTTATTTTTTAATATAATTATTGTTTTAGTTTTTTTTTGGAATTTAACTTTGTTTTGATATACTAATTAAATTATAGTACTAAAAATCTCGTAAAAAAAACCACAGCGAATGCGGGTGGGCCGGCGATAGCTCCTTAGGCCTTGAACTTTTTCAACCGCATTGATGCGCGCGCGTTCATTTTATTTCGTACGGGATGAAAACGAGACCCAATCGTTCTTTAAGCGAATCCAAAACCGGAAACCTATGACGCAGTTCGACGGTTCAATGTGTGATAGTACTCGTTTGGTCACGAATTGTCAAAAGTGGTAGAAAAACTTTGGTTATGACCTTGGCTATCCACCCTTAGCAGGTTTACTGTGTTTTACAAATTAACCCTGCACATAATTGGTAAATGGTAAGGTAAATTTCAATACCAGATCGCTCGCAATAAGCTGCGCCTGCCCATTTGCACACGGCAATGGCCTCAGCGTGTTATGTGGGACAAAAATGCATACGGTGAAATGTAGGCATAGAGTATGCCTCAGCCTGCCCATTGCCGTGTTTTTATGGACAGGCGCAGGTTGTGGCGACCTGCTGTTGAAAATTTTTAAACCGCCCATAAAGCCTTCAACTGGGCTTAACGACTGCCATGTTACTGGCAACCGGGACTAACGGCTTAACGTGCCTTCCGAAGCACGGAAACGCTCGCAAATGTAAATGATACAAAGTGCCATTTACATTTGCGAGCCCATCCGAGTGAAAGTTGCGTAACGCAGTGATCGTTTACCACTGAGTCCGCGGGGCCACGAGCGCTTCAAATAAGTATGTATAAGATTATATTCGAAAAAGAAAGCAAAAAAATAAGCCTAAAGAAAGCAAATAAAAAGCCCTAAATAGCTATTTAGGGCGAGTACCTAATGACGAGATAGGTGCGGGCACAACCGGCGCCGTCCGTCAGGCGAGATAAGGTTTTGAGAGACAAAGATGGATGGTTGTGACGACAGGCGTGTTATCACTGCCCCACCTCCCTGCCTCCTATCTCTGCGAGGGATATTTTGTTTAATTACTCACTTTTTACTGCAGCTTTTTTTTTAAATGAAAGGTTGTCTTTGAATAAAATGTAGGTCATGACTTAGAGAACAATTGAAACGAGTATCTTAAGAGTGTTATTCAAAACATCTTTTTTCATGTAAGTCACAAAGCTTAGGAATAATTAAAGGCAAAAGGTAGAGCCTGTGACAAAAGAACTTAGCAATAAAAAATCACGGCTACTCCTTTTATTCGCCTATAAATACATTAGTTTTGTTAACATAATGTTACAAATATTAACTAACTTAAATCGACCTATCGGACGCGTTGTAGCGCCCGTGGTCGCTGGACTAACCAAGTTGTCCCAAATTATGAGTCCCGTCGCCACCAACGCACCGCACCACAAACAAAAAATTATATGAAAAAAATTGCCAACTAAATACGAGTAGCTCTAAAATTTTTGCCATTTCTATTTTTGTTAAAGATTTTTTGGATTTCTTAAACTTTTTTTTTTCAAATATGCTTTAGGTGAAATTTGGGCGTATAGTATGTTTTTGCCTACTCTTTCAAAGATGAAGGCCTGACAATATACATATATTTATGTATATTGTCTACCAATTTTTTATATTGGACAGCGCCCAAGTATAATTTACTAAAAGCTTCTCTAATGTTCGGCATTTCCAAAGATTTCTTACTGTAAAGACTCCATTTATATCACAATAGATAAAATTCCAGTGATATGGGAGCCTTTGTTCTGATTTGAACCACCCTCGCTTTATCTTCAATGCATTAAAGAATTTTAATTCTTAAGAAACAAAGAGAATAATCTCGAAACTCGTTTGGAATTCAATTAAATAATCCTTTTTTGTTGAATATTTAAATGCAATTTTGATTTAAAGTCTGGCTGCAAGAAAACTTTTCAGTTTTGATGTTGATAAATAGAAAAAAAAAGAGGAATAAATTTTGTTTGATTAAACTTTTATTGGAGACATCTGGATGAAATTCTGGTCGCTCGTGGCCCCGCGGACTTAGGGTTCTGTAAACGGTCACTGCGAACAACATTTGCCATAGTTCTTGGATGCGTGACCACTTTGTGGTATTTAAATTTCCATATTTACTTTATATATTCTAGTTTAGATATATCTACCGAAAACATGGATTTTAAACAGTAAGGACAATGTGTCCGAATTATTATGATTTGAATCTGAGCTTTACAATTTATTTTGTCTGACTAGAACTGTGTTCCACAAATAACAAAATGGTGTCATTTTGGCGCCATTACAAGTCGTGTCACCGTCGCCATTATCTTTTCTTTTTTTAATTGCATGCACACTTATGAGCTAGCAGCAATTTTTATGCTTCACCTATGATATCTAGAGGTTACATTGTATCTATAATTTTTTATATTTCCTGTAAAAATATTTTTAAAAACAAAAAAATCAAACATACAAAACGGATAACTCAAAAGTACTTGGATACCCAGACAGTGCATGAATTAAGCGATTGATGAATCTACAGGTAGCGAAAGAAGTATGCATGGATCACGATGCCTAGCGATCTGACCTCTCTGAGTACCCCGTCAGGGATACAGCATGACGCTACTTTAAAAATATTTTTTCGATCGCCATAGATGCTATTATTTATTCTGTGGCATTGTTAAGTTTATGCGACAAAATAATTATTTACTAAGCATTACTTCGACTGATGACATGAGCAAAATTGAATTTTGTCTATGCCATCAGCCGGCAATTTATAGGTATACTGTATATTCACATTGTTAAGCGCTGGGTAATGGAGTTCCAAATTTTGTCACCTACCAAATTATTTACACTCAGTAAAAAAAATCAGTTTGCAGGCCACGTTAACATTATGTTGTTGTCTAACAAAACGTTTCAATTAGCAATTAAAAAAATATCTGTCTCTATACAGTTCAAACCTCACGGCTTTATTGTGTGTACCTAATAATTTATTCTGGACCAAAAAGCTCCTTGAATGTCTCTCATTTAAGGCTTGGTATTCCTGCCGAGGCCACGCTTTTGAGTTTTTTAAAACAATGCGAATCGTAGAAGAAAGGGTTTTTGATTCTGAAAAAGAGATATATGTTAGTTAAGGATTTAAGCTAGTCAAAATGGCTTTCTGTTACAAAATCTAATAAACTTCACTTGATAGAAAAACATCCCAATGTTGCCCCCTTTCGAAATTTTTTTTTAATGCCAAATCTAAACTACAGATAATTTTAATAAAATTTTAATACACAACTACAGCTACTAAATATTTTTAGACATAATGGCTTACTTTGACTATATACAGTGATTTTTATAGAACAAATGTTTAAATAACATCAGATTCGCGACGCTGAGGCCTGATCAGTCGCGCGCTGGCGCTTACTGAGGTAGGAACTGTGTTAGGTTTTTTCGTTGCGCTCCCCTTGCTATTTTTTCGCAATGGCACAGTATATTTATGAGAGCAGTAAGCATTCCATCATCATCCGAGCTTCTGTCCCAGTTGCATCTCGCGACGCCCGCAGTTAGCTTAATATAGTGTATATATATAAGACTTGTATACGGCAATGGACTCACCACCCATTACGTGGGACAGGAATACACATGGTGAAAAGTGGGCATATACTAATATGCCTTTGCCACCCTTTCGGGGATAAGGCGTGATAGATTAATAAAATATATGAGAGTTTTAATATAAATAAACAGAAGCGTTAGAATTATCCCTGTAAGTAGTATAAAATCGAACCCGGTACCCACAGGTTAGAAGGCAGTTATATAACCAGCTGAGCCAGTGGGCCGGTCAATGTATGTTTACCTATAAACAAATTTGAGCTTAAACATACCGACTGCCACTGGCTGAAGTAATCAGTTGTAATATTGAAGCTTCGCTTCGCATAAATTATTAAAATTGTATCCAAGACCTTTGTTTTATGCTTTCAGTATTAATTATTTAAGTATATTTGTAAATTTATTAGCCACGACTTTATCCCCGAAGGTGTGGCAGAGGCATATTGTGGTGAGCCCAATGCCTGTGTTCAAATGGACAGGCTCAGATTGTAGCGACTCGCTGTTGTAATTTTTAAGTTGCTCAAAAGGTATTCACTTGACTTAACGAGTGTCGATTGCAACGTTACTATCAACCGGGACAAACAACTTAATGTGTCCTTCGAAGCACGAAAACGCTGGTAAATGAAAATGCTACAAAGCGGTCACCCATCCAAAATCCGAGAGAGTTTCTTAAATCAGTATTTAAAAAAAAAGTAAAATGAGTGCGGGACATTTTATTTCGTACTTGTACATAACGCCTAAATTTGTTATTAAATATATCATCATTAACTCCTACTAATATTATAAACGCGAAAGTTTATAAGTATGGATGTTTGTTACTTGCACGTAAAACTACTGAATGGAATTTAAATAAACTTTATCATAACTATATATTATATATATAATAGCTTATCTATCAGAATAACACATAGGCAACTTTATATCCCGAAAATAAGTTCCTTTAGAAAACGGGAACGGGAAAACTTCATTACGCGGGCGGAGCCGCGGGCGTCAACTAGTATATCATAAACCTAAAATAAAATCCAACACAATAACAGAGATGTTCCATTTCGATTGCTACTGCCAATCATTTTTACTGTGACGTGCCAGCAGAAAATACATTGTCGATCTATCTTGGCGGGGGCTGAGGAAGCGTTGTGGTGCCTACGCGACTAGGCCTACCGGCCCTTAATGATACAGCAACAAGCAGAAGTAGTTGCATGTTGAGTTGCAAGCCGGTCGCGAGTTGCAAGAATTTCATTGTGACCCGCAAAGTCGACTGGAACACTACTTGGGACTAGTGTATACTTAGAAACTTGGGTAGACTTTGTGATTCATGCACGTCTGAACTTTCAATGGGTGTATATAGCTTTTGTGGTGTTTAAAATGTTATGTTTGAAACTTTAACTCATGCAATCAGTCGATAATATATTTACGCAAGTATCAGACCTACCATAGAGATAATTCTGGCTTAATACTTGTAGACTTACTTAAAGGTGTTAATTAGAAAGAAACACTTTGTATATTTAATCTAGGATTGAGGAGCATTTAAACGTTTGTTTATTTTATTGCCACGGCGCCGCAATCCTAGTATTTATCGTAGTGGTTCAGACGTCGGGTTTGGTCCCCGAGTTAGTCTGAACCATATTATATATGAGTATATCACCAAATTCTCAGGGATGTTTAAATATTTTATACATTATAACTTTAGAAGTCTGATTGAAAAATAAAATGAATTGTAAATTTAAACCATTTCAAAAGTAATTAGGTAGTTATTTAATAGTTTAAGTTTAAGTTTTTATACTACACCTTTTTTATATTTTTTTATATTACACTTGTCAATTTCCAATGGCACTCTTAAAAGCTGCATAAACTTGAGCGCTAGAAATCTTCAAAAGTATTAAAACTTAGTCGTTAGAGTAGGTGTTGTGAAAAATTTGATATTGTAACTCTGGGGAGCACTATATAAAGACGTGGGCCAACATATCGTCCAAGCATTAGCGTCGTCGGTTGCATTATATGCTCCGTGAAAACTTCTTATTGCTTATTCTTATTTTATTAATTCTTTATTCTTATTACTTATTCTAGTAAAAGCGCATTGAAACTTATTCTAGCAAATGAGCATTGTTACCTTTGGTTATTGTAGTTCTTCAAAGATGTGAGAATGTCCCATTAATGTCTAGGAATTCCAGGAATATGACGTCATTCCTTACAAGCAGTAAATCATACTTTCTTCTTGGTTTTATAAATAAATTGTTGTGTATTTAGAGGAAGCGGAACCCAGGACATGTTTTCTTACCCTTACATTTCAGTTCCCTTTGGTCTTCAGCATCTTTTCTTGATTGTGTGATAGCTTGGCATCAGCTTTTATGACTTCAAGCTATGTTCTTTCAGATATAAGGAGGTACGTACACCTATTTTGTATTTGTGTGTGCAAGATATAAGTAACGGTTTTTCATGATTTATAGGTTAAGATACAGCTATCTTTTTGCATAAGATATCTTGTAATCTCTTGACTCAAGTGAAGTCGTGTGCAGAACCTAAAAGAACTGACCTAATAACTTTTGTCCTATAACAAAACAGTTGTTAGATATAAAACAATATATATCCAATTACCTTCCATTACAGTATTAATAACTTTATTGAAACTTTTACTTTTGAACATAACCCTCCATGTCTACTGATTATATAGTTCAACATGACCACGTCAAACGGTAGCATGTCGCCGTGTTATTAACACAAAACAATTACAGAAATTTGTGGGCAATATCTAGATATGAAACCGACTTTATAGGTTATTTTCTACATATTTCGGTTATTTGTGACCATGCCCGATCATTTGAATAATTAAACATTTTTTGTGTGTGTAGCGTGCCCTTAATAGTACATGAATAGACCGCTTTATTTTATTGATGGTAGTGTTTTGCTTAGATAAGTTGTTTTAAGCACAATTCGTATTCATAGTTTTATCATAACTATAGGTTTTATTATAAGTAGCTAAGTTTTATAATTTATTATAACGCACATGCCTAAAAAATTATAGGATCTGACAAGTGCAATAGCTCACAATGGCTACTTGATTACCGTATATTATATTGTGTAAGTGAATACAATAAAAAAAAATGAAAATATTTGGGACTTTTTTTACATAGCGTCACCAAGCCCAATAATATGATAAACCAACTTATGTATTTCTATTTATTTATTTATCAAGCACGCCTTTTTCAGTGCACGAAGGTAGGTAGGCAGAGGCTTATAATACGCCCGCTCTTCACCGTGTGTAGTCTTATTATATTATTTAGTGCTAGTTGACGCCAACGGCTCCGAACGCGCGGTGAAGTTTTCTCGTTCCCGTTTTCCACAGAAACTTGTTCCCGGGTTAAACAAGTAGCCTATGTGTTATTTTGATGTGTAATCTATATTATTGTAAAGTATCATCAAAATCCATTTACTAGATTTTGCGTGAAAGAGTAACAAACATCCATCCAAACCTTCGCGTTTATAATATTAGTAGGATATACACACATATGGATTCAACATTTAATATTAGTAGAATGTATACTTATATATTTCTATATTTCTGAATACATACATATATAAAAACACCCAAGCTCCGGAACAGACATTTGTAGATCACAGAAGTTTTTGATCCAACCCGGGAATCGAATCAAAACTCAGCGCAGAAGTCGCATACACTTCTACTTACGTCAACGCGGCAGTAATACAAAACTTAACAAATTCTACGATTTAACAAGTGAAATAGCCCAGAATGGCCATGTGGTTACGCTATATTATGCCGTGTAAGTGAATGTGCGGTATAACAGCTAAGTCCCTCTATAACTTAAGTATTTTAAACCTGGTACTATGGAGAGGTTTAGTGAGCTCTTTTCTAAACGGAACATCCAAAACGCAATATTGCAAGGAACTGTTAACTGAAAAGCTGTTGACATGTCAAAGTTTTACTTACCGGCACCAAAAAATGGATTCAACACTTTGAAAACATGCTGCTCCAACCGAAGCGTGAAATGCCGTATCCTAAAGCAGTCACTGTAAAGGCCACTTTCCGTTGTTGTTCCGATTATAAAAGTAAATTACTATCACAATCGGAATATAAGCAAAATTATTATTTATATATAATTTATGATTACAAATACAGTAGCCACATCACTACATATTATAAAACAAAGTCGCTTTTCGCTGTCTGTCCCTATGTATGCTTAGATCTTTAAAACTACGCAACGGATTACGATACGGTTTTATGTAATAGTTAGAGTGATTCTCATAGAAGGGTTTTTATGTATAATTTGTTAAGTTTTTGTATATATTGACCAAATTATAACGATATTTGTTGGGGATGTCGGAAAAAATAAGCCGTCTGGGAGCTTTCAACAAAAACGCTGCCTAAAACCCTTTGATATATAACAAAATAATGTATGGTACAATTGTGTTTCTAATAAAGGTCTACAAAAAAGTCCGCGACGACATATGTTTATCTCTTAAGAATAACATACTATATCCATCCATTTCAATACTTTTAAAAAACAGCTATTATTAAGCGGTAATTTGAAGGCTATTTACACAAATATGCTATTAATCCTTATCATTTTTACTACGTTAGCTGGCTTCAGCATTTCATGAAGATTATTTTGTTCCTTTCCACCTTGCAATTTAAATGAATATCTTACGAGTTGTCGCAAATTCAAAATAAAGCGCAAAGAAATTAATTTAATTCGACGGGCCGTGCGGGCGTAGTAGGTAGGTACCTTTTTTTTTTGATTCATGTATGGAAGTCAGTCCCCGCCTAACTGTCTATTGCCGGATGCCCCGGGTAACTCCTCGGAAAGATGTCCCAGAGCTCCCGGCAGACTTTGGCTACCACCGCGGCCTCACCTAGGGTTCAGGTGTTATCCCGCTTCTTTGGGAGTTGGTTCGGGTACTATCCCGCTTCTTGGGGCAAGAGGCGTGTGTGAAATTTTCACATCATGCCGACTTCATGGGCCTGCTACTGTAAGGACGGCGAGCAGCCCACCCGCCGTCCTCAGGCCCCCGGTCATGGAGGCCAGTAGTCTTGGGCGAAGACAAGTCTCTCCGCCGCCTCTTTCGAGAGCATAACCTGCTCGCAGAAAGACGCAGCGGCGTCCCAGTAGGTGGGTACCTAGGTACTGGAGAGCAGAGAAGTAATCAATGAATTTGGAAAATGTGACATTATTGTGAATGTGAAATTATTAAACAACGGGATTAAATAGCTGCCACGGGGTTCGAAGTATGTCACGGGCGAAGCCGGGCGGGACAGCTAGTGTCAAATAAATTGTACGCTAAATTAACCCGTCCCGCATGATTCCCGACGCAAAGGTGCCCATGACACTGGCGGCATTGCCTCTCTGAATAGCAATGGACATCCTTTGCCTCAGGAACGACCCGGAACGAGAGTCACCATTATTTTGACGCATCCGTCGGCCGATTTCTGATATGAGGCTCTTAGCCTCTTCCTAGCCAAAGTCTCCACCGCCACCGGCACAAAATTATATTGTGTCTCCATCGTCGCATACTTTAACCGCTTCTTACTAGCGGCGTTCTCCGCCGCCGCAGCCGATGCGTGGATGGTACGACCAAGGTGCGAGGCTGCAACAGCGCAAAAGCATGTGGCATCCCACACCAGGCACCTACCCTTTGTCCATGGCACCAAAGTTAAGCCGTCTGGTCGCTTTCCATCTGATCTGCTGAGGCCTGCGGGTTCCAGCACACAAAGACTTTGGCCGATATTAGAGCCTGCCGGACTAAATCGTTGAGAGCGTGGTGTCTCGGAAATCTACCCGTGGAACGACGACAACTCAATGCGTGGTGACCATCAGCCCCGACCATGGAACCGCAGATGCATCTATGTGGTTCACACACTCTGCAGCCCAAGCGTAGGGCCACTGCCACCCGCAAAGAGTCACCATGTAATAAGGTTCCCAGATGTGGGGAAGGAAGCGCTTGCAACCATGCCCCTGATTCCGGCTGCGATACAGCCCTAAGCCTAGCCAAATTGGCACCGCTTGCCCCATCCACTAGCTTTTTCGAAATATATATTTTTATTCTTATTTTATCTATCACGCGGGCTGGCATAATATTGATGAAGTAAATATTAAAAAAATACTGGGCTTCCTGTCAGAAGACTAAATAATCTATAGGTACTCTATACTAATATATAAAACTGAAGAGTTTCTTTGTTTGTTTGTTTGCTTGAAGGCACTAATCTCAGAAACTACTGGTCCGAATTGAAAAAATCTTCTAGATATATATCATTAGGAGAGCGAAGCAGTAATCTTACATACATACATGCATATCGTAACGGAAAATGTCAACAAATCGGGAAAATTTTCACATATTTCTGTAAAAGTAAAAGCGACGGGTTGCATGCGACGGGGATTCAAAATATATCACGGGCGAAGCCGCGGGGTCAGCTAGTTCTTTCTAGCTACCTGTTTACCTACGTGCTTTCATCTTCAACTCAACTCAAAACAATTTAATAACCTCTCATAAACAGAAAAGTCGCAAAAGTACCGTCATTTCATAATACATTTAGCATTACATTTAAATAATTCACTTAACCCTTTCACTGCGAGTGGTACTTGAGCGAAGCGACGCTGCACAAATCTGAAATTCGCGAACTCGTATTGTGTACTTTGATATTTCAATTCATTCGTTCCAGTCTAAGGGCTATCTTGAATGCTACTTTTGTTTCTTTGAAAGATAAATGGTTGAAATAATTAAATTTGACACTTATTTGTCATTGTCATTAAAGTTGTTTATATTTGAAACCAATACAAGGCAAAGAAAGGCTCTTTGACATATAAGATATAAACAGGGTGGCCCATTTAAAACGGTAAGAATGGGCAACTATGAAACTTCATATATACAATACATAGAAAGATCTGATAAAAACGAATAACGATTGACGAAGAATATATATTGTTCAAAAGTAGAGGGTAGAAGGAGTCAGGGTAGGCCGAGACTTACATATGAAGACCACGTGAGCAGATTGCTCAAAAACGGAAAGGTCAAAAGTACTCGGATACCCAGACGTGCGTGTATGAAGCGATTGATGAATCTCGAAGAAGCGAAAGAAGTATGCATGGATCGCGAAGCCTGGCGATCTGTCCTCTCTGACTACCCCGTCAGGGATACAGCGTGAAGATAGTTAGTTTTTTTTTTAGAAAGATCTGTTCTAAGGAACCATGTCACCGATTTTATTGAAAATAAAAACTGCATTCATAGATTTAAAATAAAACTTGTACACAAGCCAGGAATCGAACCTGAAAGTTTGAAAATATATGAGTTATACTTTCTATGTGGGTATCGATTGTGCGGGTCTGAAACAGTAAATGTTTCTATGAAACATTATATCTAAAATGAATAACACAAATTGTTTTTTATCTTATAGAATGTACTAGGTAGGTGTTCGAAATTACTACCATTTTTTTTAAGACAACTTTCAACTCTTTGTTCGTAAAATTGTATATATGGTCGTTTTCCTAACCTGTTACATACTTTTATATATTCTACAGGATGGAGCATCGGTCAGATGAATAGAGACTTTTTTAATCATAACTTTCCTCAAAATGGGTTGGTATAAATGCCCGCGCACATCTCGCGATTGAACCCCACTAGATTATTATTTGTGAGGTTAGCCTCACAACATTATGGACGAGGGGTACAAAACAAGCTATGTTCCATAATACCATAGATTCAATTTTAAGTCTAATTCACAACTGAAGATACAAAACCCAATAATAAAATCGTTATCTAAACGAGTTGAATGTTGTATTGAAAAAAGGGGTAGTCGTTTCGAACGCCTACTAAATTTAATTAAATAATATGAGGAACGTTGCCTTTTATTCATTTTAGATATCATGTTTCACAGTAACATTTACTGCTTAAGATGCGCACAATCGATTTTCACATTAAAATAATGGAAGTTTTATTCTGTGAAAATTCTGGGTTCGATTCCCGACGTGAGTACAAATATTATTTCAAATCTATGAATGGAGTTTTTATTTTTACCAATATCGGTGACATGGTTCCTTAGAACAGATCTTTCTTTGTCTTATAGTTTTAGAGTTGCCCATACTGACCGTTTTAAATGGGCCACCCTGTATATGTTACTATACGACGACGGCAATGTTACCTGGATAAGGAAAACGGTTACACGGATGAGATAATAAATGCAAAAATTGTGGGATGTATATTGAACAGTACTCCTAAGACTGTACGTGCAGTACTTTTGGTTTTGAGATCAGACTTTTTGAACCTTGTCTGAAGTCGGTAAGTCTCGAATATCAATTCATTGGTAGATTGTTGAACGTATTTTCTATTACAAGGCGCCATTTCTTCGCCAAAAAGGAGGAGCGATATTGTATGTACTCAAAGAACTGCAATAAGTCTCGAATCTATAGCCAAATTTTATTTATTCCTCGGGCCCCTTTTGTATAACAGATTAAATGCAAAACTAAATATTATTAATATTATTAAAGCCTTTATTAATCCATCAAGAACATTCCCAAAAAAAAAATGGCAAAACTAAATATATATCCTTTAAATTACAACCAGTTGTAAACCTTTAGGTTGTACAGGACCCTACGGGAGATTAATAAAAGTAGAAATAGTTAGAAAATAGTATATATTTCCCGATAGGGCCAAAAGTAGTATAGTCAGGGTCGCGGGTGTTGAATATAGGTAGGCAACCGTAAGGTGGACTCTGCCGCGAGAAGCCGCGGAATCTGGACTTATCTGAGGGAGGGCCAGGTGATCTTCCACGGGTCGGATGTTGTTCCTCTCGCAGTCGTAGGGTTCTCCGGCTCAACCGTAACAAAGGACCCTGGAAGACAGAAGCCTGGGGTAAGAACCTCAGCCGGAAACCTAAAAGGCTTCCAGCCTCTCCTCAGGCCCAGGTTGGCTGGAGAGGCGGGAAGTCTTACATATAGGTTGTAGGTGGTAGGTACATAGAATGAAATTTAATAAGGGTTGGTTGGCACACTTGTGAAAATTGTAGTTTTATACGTATTCCTACCCACTTATAGCTTTAGCTGAAAATTAGCGATTGTAATAGATTTAGCAATGATAAAAATAGCTATTATTTGCGGTAATACATACGCTGAAAAGGAAATAGGTAAGAACACTATAGATAGAAATTAGATTTAAACACTCCTTCCTGTAGGAAACAAAAGTTAGTAAGGATGATTGATTATAATTAGAACTAACCGGGATATTCCGGGTCCAATATTTTTTACAAATATTTTATAAATTTATATAGTTTTAGGAAAGAATTTTTTGTGGTAGTACACAGTAGCGTAATAGACAAATCTAGGTTGTTCTCGAAACTTCCTGTCAACTGCTTATATAGGGCCCAGGGGTGGATCGAGGCGCGGGAGACGGGACCTCGAACTCCTACTCCACGCTTATACGGGAGTAACTTCAATGCCGTAACCGTCCGATAGATGGCGTTAGTCGTATGATGGCGCGGCTTGGAAACGCATCATTACACAGTGTAAGCAAGTCCTACGTGCTCAAGTAAAAATCTTTAGAGATAGCACTACAAAACATGTCCTACGACGAAACAAAGGGATTACTAGTTGTGTTAAAATAAGTATTGTTATAAGTATTATTATTTAGTATTGATGTATACGTAGTGTAGAAAATATTCCATCTACTAAGCTTACTTTATTTTTTACTTGAGAGATTATATAAATACCTATATTATGCATTATGATTAGAAAAGGCTATTAACAAACTTGCAGATGAAGCCTGAAACACAGGATTACCTAGTTCAGGCGCAAATGTAACTAATATTAGCCCAATCACTGTAATAGAATTAGGACTATTATAAATATTATTGTACCTTCTTTCTACTATGAAATAAATTATTATTATTTCTATTTGATTGATTATGAGTATTAAATACGAGAAATCGTAACGAATTTCTGAGGTCTGGCAGTCTGTTCCTACAACACCGCGCGCGCGCCCGCATAAAACCTTTCGCAATAACCCCGCACCAACTATCGAAATAATCGTATTATTCATGGATAAATAGTGTTTTCGTGCAAGGAAACCAGGAATTAAAGTCCAGGGACGCCCCCGGCAGCCTCCACCTCAGCATCTCGCAGCAAGCAGCAAGGTAGTGTGCCTACTCCTGTTTTTTCATTACTTTTCCCGTCGACAATCGCGTGTAAATTTCATTTTAGTCTTTCCCCGCAAGTACAGTCCATTTTGAATTTATTTATGTCGCCCGCTCAATCATTTTTTGGCACAATAACAATTTATTGTGATCGCTCTTGGTCACTTTAAATATATTAAAATTTTCTCTAGTTTTAGTGTATGACATTTTGTAAGCGCTGTTAAAATGGTCTATGTAAAATAAGGACATTTTTACTATTTATTTTTCTTATCTTCATCGAATTGTTTAAATTTACACAACCAATGATTTAGGTTCATCTGTACCTTGGCATTTAATAAAATAAATGTTATTTACATATCAAAATTTAGCAATGTTTTCTAACAGAATATAAGACATGTGCCTACTTCAAAAATACTGTTTGCGCACCAAACATTTTGCCAGAAACAGTGGTGAACATCGGTCACAATCATTATAAACTAATCATTGGGTGCTTATTATCTAGAGATATAAAAAAAAATTGCTTAAATATAATATATGCACTAACAATGTTACATAATTTATATTTATTTTAATACCAGAATTCAAAGAAACAAACATAATCTACAGTTTAAGTTAGTTCTTTGTAAATGAGATATAACAGATATCTAGATTAACTTCTTGAATTTACAGTAAAACAAAAGTTATATACATTAAATATCCGTTGCCTCTACTAAATTCTCAAGGCGAAGGCCTTCTCTCCCTCTTTATTATAAGTTATTACATTCGTAATAATTAAGGGTACTTATCATAAAGCATTCTGTGTTGTTCCGTGAGTGCCTTCTATATAAACTAAGTAGCCAGCTAGTTTACTACTTAGTGTAGCGAATTTATCCATAACGTAATATGTAGGTAATAATTTTCCGACGCTACTCTTAGGAAATTGCCTGCAATCCGCTGTGCACCTGGTTCTTTTTATTCCGCGTATTACAAGCAATTTCTGTTTAATACCGATTTCAAATCACTATTTGTAACAACAACGTGCCATTGTTTTCAGATAAAATTATATAGTTGATGTTGAAATTACGTTATCCATATTAATTATGAGTGATTTGATATAAATATTGTGAACAAAATACAACAATTATAATTTCACATAATACAACATAAGTATATCTTACTTAACACATATAATATTTTACGTTAATTAATATAATAATTAGTTTTTTTATACAAAGAATTCGTTCATCTAATTAAATATAGAAAATGAAACGTTGTCTTGAAACTTCATTTCCCAGAGGAAATTATGAGCCAACTTAGGTCAGTGTACAGTCAATTTTGACTTGTGTAAAGATGGAATTAAATGTCTTTATATTAATTCGTTATCAAAATCTTTAAAATTCTATTGAGTTTTCTTCCATGTTGTTACTGCATGTTTCAATTGTTCGCGTGCACGAACTTATATATTATGTCTAACGTACAAATGTCTTTATATTTACGTAGTCATCCTAAAAAAATATTTCAGCTAAAATACACACAGTCGGGGGTCGTAATGACCAATTTAATAGAACTGATCGCACACGTGGTAGTGTAGGTAACTCCATGTGAAATGGAGGGTTAGCAAACGAGACCCAACAAATGTCGTGCATTCGTCAGGCGCGTACGGCACGATGCTCACCGAACGCCTGCCTTAATTTTAGTGTTAGAATATAGGTTAGTTTTAACATAGAGATTGTATATAACTTGGCATCGATTCATTTTATGCGGTTCTCTGTAATTTTGCTGCCATGTATACAACAGGTTCAGTGTTGTTAGATCAATATATACTAGATTCAGTTGACTACACACAGCGATTCTGAAATTTTTCATTGTTGAAATGATACGGCGTTGGTTGGTTTAAGCTGGATATTGTAATGTAGGATAATTTTCAAAATACTTTGTAGAGCTTAACTAGAGACAGTAGGGTACTATGGGACTCTGTCGAGATCTTTCGGGTTCAAGCCAGCCTAACCTGCAAGTGGTGCCTCTCCTGACTAACTAAAAGACAAGGTCATGGCGAAGAAAACGAAAAGTCGAAACAAAACCCAGTACCAGTTTCTCAACAATGTGAAAATTGGCTTACATCCAACAGAATATTGCGATATTTGATTGATTAATTTCGGAAATTATAGAAAAAATAACAAAGGACCCTTACAATTGCAAACGGAAAAAAATAGAGTATTCTCTGTTTGTACATTACACTGTGCTCCATTATAATAAGGAGCACCACGATGTATGGCCACTCTTGGCTATGTAATTTTTCACATTGTACTGAGGTGGGTACTATTAAAGTTGGACAGCTTTATCATCGTTGATAATTCCAACAAATTGTTCCAGTAATAAGGCTATTAGAATCAGTTTACATAAAACGATACTGAATACTTTAGTTATTGCCACCAGGAAAACTCGGAAACCAGAATTTTATTACCACCAGAACGGAAAGACTCCGTAGGCCTTTCTTATGTCGCACCATAAAAGCATGAAACTCTCTGCCGGCGCACGTGCTTCCCTCCTCTTACAATTCTGGGTCCTTTAAGAGAAACGTGAAAAGACATATTTCAGGGCCGTCAAATTGAGGGTCGCTATCGGAGCCCTGTGGGTTGATATAGCGGCCCTCAATCACGGGTCGTAGTCTTTGCTTACCATCAGGCGGACGACGCCATTTTAACGTGCCAAATATTAAAAGAAACCTGTAGATTTTTTTTTGTTTTATATTTCAATAATTACTTTTTTTTGTATTACTGAAGTGGCAATAAGACAAAAGTAATGGATTTTGAAAGAGAGGAAATTATGACGGATTGCTCAATTTTTGTTGAAGGAAAACGAGTGAACAGGTGAAAGAATTTGTATATTTAGGTTCTAAATTTGTGAGAGATGGAAAGTGTGATTGTGACATTGAACGAAGAGTTTTGGCTGGAAATCAAGTGAATGGAGCCATGCACGCCTTTATGAGCAGTCAGAACGTGTCTGAGAAGGCAAGACTAGCTGTGCATAGAGGATTACTTATTCCTACACTCATGTATGGCAGTGAAAGTTGGGTGTGGCAGAAGAAGCATAGAAGTAAAATTAATGCAGTGGAGATGAGAAGTCTGCGGAGTATAGATGGAGTGAAATTGATGACCAAAGAAAGGAACAGTGTGATAAGGGAACATTGCGGTATGGTAGAAGAAGTAGTGACTAAGATAGAAAAAGGTATGCTTAGATGGTTCGTAAACGTGGAGAGGATGGATGTAAGTAGACTAACGAAACAGATTTATCAGAAGAGAGTGAATGGGCAAACTGGTAAGGGGCGACCTCGACGTACATATGTCAATCAAATAGAAGACATTTTGGAAATAGGTCAGGTCAAGAGTACCCTTAACCGGCGTGTGTGTATGAAAACACTTATGAAAGTGGAAAAAGCGAAAGTTGTATGCCAGGATCGTAGCAAGTGGAAAGCCATAGTCTCTGCCCACCCCGATGGGAAACAGGCGTGACGATATGTATGTATGTATGTATGAAGTGGCAGGCAAGCACACAGCCCAACTCGTATAAACTGGTTACTGTAGCCGATTGCAACATCAGAGGTGTTACATTTACGCTTCCGATCCCTATTGCCGTGTTGATATGGATAGCGACATCAAACCAGAAGCGGGTTAAGTCATAAAGTCTTAAACAGCATTTTTTTGTTAACCGTATTACTTAACCTATAGCTTGATGGCTTAAGTCGACTTCTGTCATCCTGAAGTTGTTACTTATGCCAAATTCCAGCACAACAGACAAATTCCAACAAATCGTCGAATATGGTTTACAAATTCTTAACATAATAATATGTCTAGGAATGATAAATTATTTCTCAAGCTTCATTTCCATACATGCTTTTGCTTCATGCATAAAACTATTCAAGAACATTCAAATGAGTTAAACCTCCTTCTAAATGTAAATGATCTAGACAAAAGCTCTCAAAATTACTTCAAAATCAGTCGGTACCCGAGTACCCCTTATAAAATAAATATATATTGTGGGACACTTTTACACAGTGCCATCTAGCCCAAACTAAGCTATAAGCTTGTACTATGGGATCTAGACAACTGATATATTATATATTTTATTTATCTATTACGCCTTATCCCCGAAGGGGTGGCAGATGCATATTATATGCCCACTTTTCACCATGTGTATTCCTGTCCCACGTAATAGGTGGTGAGCCCATTGCCGTGTTAAAATAAACAGACGCAGGTTGTGGCTACCTGCTGTTGAAATTTTTCAAGCCGCCCATAAGGCCTTCAACTTGACTTAACGACTGCCATATTACTGGCAACCGGGACCAACGGCTTAACGTGCTATCCGAAGCACGGAAACGCTCGCAAATGTAAATGCTACAAAGTGGTCACCCATCCGAGGACCAGCCATAGTGAAAGTTGCGTAACTCAGTGATCGTTTACAGAACACTCAGTCCGCGAGGCCCCTCTTCAATTTTCGCTTCAAATTATTATACATTTTATATATTTCTGAATACATCCCGAACCCAGATCCCCATGCGCAGCAGTCGCTTACACTACCACTGCGCCACTGAGGCCGTCAAACAACAACAGACTTTAAATTTTAATTGAGCTTCCACACTGAAGTGTGCTCGTAGGCAGTGTTCTGTAAGAAATAACTTTCGCTATGGCTGGTCCTCGGATGGGTGACCCTTTGTGGCATTTCTATTCACGTTTCCATGCTTCGGAAGGCACGTTAAGCCGTTATTCCCGGTTGCCAGTAACATGGCAGTCAAGTTGAAAACCTTAAGGCATCTTGAAAAAATTCAACAGCAAGTCGCCAGAACGCCTGTCCATTTCAAGCTCACCACCTGTTACGAGGGACAAAAAATGCATACCGTAAAATGTAGGCGTATAGTCTGCCTACCCCTTTGAAGATTGATAGTAGACTGATAAATCTGAAGCTAGTTAAACACTAAAGTACACTTGCTTCAAGTTTTTTTAAATTCTGTTCTTTTGCCGTTTACGAGGAATAGAGGGGTGTGGCAGTGCAGGGGTTAAAGAAAACTATTTTACTCGTTGACATCGTATTTACCAATGATAAGATCTAGACATGATTATTTATGGGGGCATTAGGGGAACTAACCCCATCGATATGCTTCTTTATAAGCAGGCTAAGTACAAGCGACTACAAATGTACTAAAATTAATTTTATTAGGATATATGTGTAATGTTTTTTTACTTACTAACTATATTCACGCTGCATCCCTGACGGGGCAGTCAGAGAGGACAGATCGCTAGGCTTCGCGATCCATGCATACTTCTTTTGCTTCTTGAAGATTCATCAATCGCTTTATACACGCACTCTGGGTATCCGAGTACTTTTGACTTTTCCGTTTTTGAGCAAACTGTTCACGTGGTCTTCATATGTAAGTCTCGGCCTACCCTGACTCTTTCTCCTTCCTTCTGTTTTTTTTACTAATTTGTGAAAGTCGTCCATGTGCAATTTAATGTACGTTCGTAGGTTAAAAATCTTTATTCTGTGAAGATATATTTCACATTTTGGATTTGGGTTTAATGGGGGTGCTTTGGAGCTAAGCTAACATTACTTGCAAGTGTTGCATATGTTGAATAACGGATGAGCTCAAAGGGAAGAGAAAGAAAACATGAAATAAAACCCCGTTGAACGCCAAAGCGTGGTAAGGCCTAAATAGTCAAATCATCCACCCAAAACAACAAGAGGTCTAGTTATCAAGTAAATCATGTAGCATTAACTTGAGCTAGCATCAACAATGATGCTTTTCTATAAACTAAAAGCAATCTCTTGTTACCCTTGCGTTAAGTTTTGCAACCAGACTATAAAAAATAGGTATATTATAAAACTAGTTGAAGCCCGCGGCTACGCACGCGTGGTGAAATTTTCTAATTCCCGTTTCCGACAGGAACATGTTCCCGGGATAAAATGAAGCCTATGTGATATTCTGATGTGTAAGCTATATTATTGTTAAGTTTCATTAAGCTGGGAAAGGGCTTGCTCTGTTTTTTTGGACACTTCCAACGAATAAGTGAGGAACGATTGACGAAGAATATATATTGTGCGAAAGTAGAGGGTAAAAGAAGTCAGGGTAGGCCGAGACTTACATATGAAGACCACGTGAGCAGATTGCTCAAAAACGGAAAGGTCAAAAGTACTCGGATACCCAGACGTGCGTGTATGAAGCGATTGATGAATCTTGAAGAAGCGAAAGAAGTATGCATGGTTCGCGAAGCCTGGCGATCTGTCCTCTCTGACTACCCCGTCCGGGATACAGCGTGAAGATAGTTAGTTATTTAGTTCATTAAAATCCATTCAGTAGATTTTGCGTGAAAAAGGAACAAACATTCATTCTTACAAATTTTCGCGTTTATAAAATTAGCTGGATTGTACGACGCTTTTTACACTGCGCCATTAAATTCAAAATTGGTTGATTGTGCTCAATGTTCAATGACTCCAACTCTTTGTCGAATATAGAAATATTTCTTATGTCACTGTGACTTGAACCCGAGACCTCAGTATGGTAGTACTGTACCTCCTTCACGTCACCGAAGCAAATACAAGCAAATACAGTACATGTATGAATTTTTAGAACGTGTGTGTATCTGATTTTACATTTACTGCTTCTTCAGTTTTATTACAAAATCGATACTATTAAACACCTATTTTATTACCGCCAATCACTTTTATCGCTGACTGTACATAGGCCGTAACAGTCAGATAAGTTTTTCAGTTCATTCGTTAAGTAACCCGTGAAGCGATTTATGGTATCTTAGCTGTTTGTCTGATAGCTCTTTACTTAAAAGGAAAACCGCATTGTTTACTAAACACATATAACTTAAAAAGGTATATATGATCGATAATAAAGGGAAGTGGGGAGGTACTCACGACAGAGCCTCAATTCTTCAATCGTAGCACACAACACTCAAAGGTAATCTTAACTGATGGAGGAAAGATGACTCGATCTTCTCAAGGAAAGGGACTTAGGTACAGGTAATACGTACCCTTACCTTTCAAATTGTTGGTAATGTGCAATACTACGCTTTACAAAATGACATTAAGTCGATACGTGCTTCACCTTCACATCAAGCATAAAGCAAGGCTGATGCTGGCATTCATGCCTATTTATTACTATGTGAGAATTATGGAGATTTTAGTACTAGATTATCTGGGGTTTGGTGGCTGTGACTCTTATCGTGTCCATTATATCCTAACACCTGTACAAATTAAGTCCTAAACGATGCGATCAGAGCCTGAATTCTGGGATGGACACGTTTGGTTTTTCTATAGCCATCAATAAGCCATGAATGAACATCTGGCGAATAGAGTGCCACTTTTACACAGTTTACAGGATTATTGACAGTGGGCCTTAAATTCACGGCCCAAATGATGTGTCTCTTTAGGATCCGCTTAAAGAATTCCGGGTTGTAAGAGAAAGGAAACATTTGTGCTGGCAGAGCGTTCCAAATTTTTATAATTTGACAGAGAAATGTTCTTTTGAATCGCTTGGTTCGCTTGGCGGAGGCTACCATTGATAAACAGTTGATTTTTAACTTTTGTGACAGATAGTTTTATGTCGTAAGTAAATATTTCTATCTATCTTTGGTTATTAAAACCGAAATTTTTGTCGATAAGTACTGATGGTAACTGTTTTGACATTCTTTTAGACTGTAGTAAAAGATATATAAGTTATTAAGGCCGGTCGTTAAGGTGATCGCATAACGAGTTTGATAGTTGAAATGAATAGTACAAATAACACTACTCCATCTTGTTTAAATTAGCAATAAATACTGGTTCTGCAGTAAAATAATAGCAATTATAATAGACAGCTAGTGCCGTTAACAGTTAATAACCATAATTAAGGGCCAGCAATAATGTTGTAACTTAAGTACAGTTAAAAATATAACTACTAAATCTTGGTTTACTGCCGTGAGCACAGTAAAACAGCCTTGTGGGTAAAGTAAAATACCTCTTAGAACTCTCATAGAGGAAGATCTCGTAGCCCCTTGCCTGCACAGTGTTCTGTAAATGATTGCTGTTTTAAGCGTCTTACCAATATTTTTTATATGTGGCACGCATTGAGTTAAAATACTATAGAGTCACAATCTTAAACAGACAACACTCAAAAAATGTCCGAGCGCCGTTCTACATACCTATACATTTAATATAACAAAGTTCAAAATGACATTTGCTCGAATTTAGGCGTTAGGCCGATTGCATAATGTTCAAAATAGCTCGTATGCAATGTCATCATCATTCACTATGAGCTTGCGTACGAATAGGGAACAAATCAGCAGTGGAGACGTTATTGATACTCAAATAATTATATTTTTTTTTGCCTAGAAGGAGTGTATAATGTAAAATGTAAAGAGTAATACATAACAAAATTAGACTGTATAAAAGAGTGAGTTAAAATATACCTAGAAGAACTCCGAAACTACCATCTGATTTCAAAAAAGGTTTCAGTATTTTTATTTCATCTACCTATCATATTATTACACTAGTAAATTAAGTAAGTAGTGGTTATGCGTGGAGCAGAGAGCAGAATAAAACAAAATTAATATGAGGAATAAAGGTTTTATGTATTAGAACTTTAATTAATGAACCGAAAAATCTGGAATAATTACATTAGATAGGAAAAATACTTTTCATGAACATAGCAGGATAAATACAACAACGTTTCTAAATTGTATTGTTGTATAGTAAAAAACCTAAACAACATTTTTGTTAAGAACTCTATTAGGAAAACCTTTTTAAATTAATTTAGTAATACTTTAAAATAGTAAAACGCAATCGACCTATTTTTAGTATGAAAAACTAAAAAATAAAACATTCAGCAACATGGTAATACATAAGTATAAATATTTAGTTCATAAACTCAAAAAATATTTAGTGTCAATCCGCTCCATAGCTTTCCGTTAGAACACAATTTGCAAGTCACTCTAGGACGCGACACTATTTGTTTCTCTTTTACTCTTGAATATTTATCTAAAGTGTGAAAGAGATACACGTTAGACGCGATGCGCGGTCGGGCGGTCAGCATTTTATTTTTGCTAAGAAAATGATTTTTTTTGAAATTTAAATGTAAACACGCACTGTGGATACATAAATACGTAAATTCGTTTTGATACTTACCTAAAATATGAGACACCATCCTTTTTGTCACGTATCTGCTGTTATTTGGGCAGGAATCAACCGAACACTTTGGCATCACGGACGTTGTACGAGGATTGCGGTCGCCTTACAACTAACCAAAAACTCTGCGCACTTCGCAGCGTGCGCTGAGTTTCGGAGCGGACATTTTATTTGTCTGATTGTGACTCTATAGTATTGTAACTCAATGGTGGCACGTCAAAATAGCCTGATGTTAAGCAAATACGACGACCCTTGATTGGGGCTGCTATCTCAATCCGCAGGGCTCCGATAGCGACGGCCTCATCTTGACCTACATATATACATATTGTCACGCCTTTATCCCCGAAGGGGTAGGCAGAGGCATACTATATGCCCACATTTCACTGTATGTATTTTTATCCCACGTAATAGGTGGTGAGCCCATTGCCGTGTTGAAATGGGTAGGCGCAGGCTGTGGCGACCTGCTGTTGAATTTTTTCAAGCCTTCAACCAACCAGCTTAACAACTGCCATTTTACTGGCAACCGGGACCAACGGCTTAACTGCCTTCCAAACCACGGAAACGCTCGCAAATGTAAATGCCACAAAGTTGTCACCCATCCGAGGACCAGCCATATTGAAAGTTGCGTAACACAGTGATCGTTTACAGAACACTGAGTCCGCGGGGCCACGAGCGCTTCTACTTGCCGCTCTATTTGACGCTCACCTAGACGGCCAAGAAATATGCCCTTTCACGCTTCTCTTAAAGGATCCAGGATTGTAAGAGTAGGGAAGCACGTGCGCTGGCAGAGTTCCATGCTTTTATGGTGCGACATGAGAAAGATCTACGGAATCTTTCGGTTTTGTGCACGATGGTTTCCACAGTGTAAGGATGACATCTCTGCCCCGCTCGTGTTGTTCGGGACCATATTGAAAGTTTGATTGTGGATGATGGTTTGTGACATATACATTTACAGAAAACAGAAGTGATCGGGAATACAAGCGCTTTAAAAATAGGCGTATTGAATTCCTCTGCATATCGTCACGTCAGTGTACCTTCGTTACGTCTGTTCCCTGGAGAGAAAAAGACGAGACGTAATTTTAACGGAAATGACTGAAGAATGCTAGTGGACGTCATCTAGGGTCGTAGAGACCAAGTATATGGCCAAGTTGTTTCCACTGGGTTCCCGCAGCAGTGGTACATACAAGACGACCTGGAGTGACAATTTCACTACTAAAAATTCTAGAAAGAATTTTGCAAAATGGAGTCTCGAACCCCAAAGCGAGAAAGACATGTATAGCATGGACTAACGTCGGACTCAATAACTGATTCTGTTTGTTGTATAAAACCAAAAGTTATTGAGTCACGCAAAATCCATGGAATTATGTAACAATTGTATAAATGTCATATACTTGTCAAATAACTATCATATAAACGTCAGAGTAAGGATGATTTTGTCGTATAGTAATTGGATAGCCTTATATAACTGAACTAGCTGACCCCGCGGCTTCGCCTGTGACAATCTCCGAACTCCCGTCAGTTTATCAATCACGCCTTTATTCCCGTCACTCCCATTTAATCCCGTCGTTTATTACTTTTTTTAAAATAATGTACGAATATTTGCCCGATTTGTTGATTACTGCTCTGCTCTTCAGGGTAGCCTTTTATCAATCTTGCCTATATTTCCGTCGCTCCCATTTACTCCCATCGTTTATTACTTTTACAATAATGTATGAATATTTGCCCGATTTGTTGATTATGGCTCCGCTCCAGGGTAGTAGCGTGATGAGATAGCCTTTTATCAGTCACGCCGTTATCTCCGTCGCTCCCATTTAATCCCGTCGTTTATTATCTACTTTTACAATTGTGTATGTAATATATTTTGTCCTATTTTTTGATTACTGCCCTGCTCTTCAGGGTAGTAGCGTGATGATATAACATATAGACTTCCACGATAAATGCGCTATCCCACACATATTAGTATAGTTAACTTTATATTATTATTAGTATAGTTACCAAAGAGCAGGACACATCCGTATGTAGTCGAATCGATTGTTTGAGTTGATTTGATTGAGACGCGAGGACTTCCCAGAGCTCGCTCGCTATTGGGTAGTGGCGACGTTGCGCATGCGTAAATCGCAAATTATTGGCCATACTTTTCACTTGTCAATTTAAAGAACATATTTTTTTACAATAAAATGATTATAGAAATTAAACTTAAAAAATAGACATATGCTGTCGCGTAATACATTGCGTAGCTTTAATCGTTTACGCAGCGTTCGCAACGGAAACTATCAAAAGGAAATATTTTATCCCCGATTTTGTCACATTTATCATTGCTGTTCCGCACCTATTGGTCGTAGCGTGATGCTATATAGCCTATAGCCTTCCTCGATAAATGGACTATTCAACACAAAAAGAATTTTGCAAATCGAACCAGTAGTCCCAGAGATTAGCGCGTTCAACCAAACAAACAAACAAACTCTTCAGCTTTATAATATTAGTATAGATTAGTATAGTTGGTTTGGACACGTCCAACGAATGAGTGAGGAACGATTGACGAAGAATATATATTGTTCAAAAGTAGAGGGTAGAAGAAGTCAGGGTAGGCCGAGACTTACATATGAAGACCACGTGAGCGGATTGCTCAAAAACGGAAAGGTCAAAAGCACTCGGACACCCAGACGTGCGTGTATGAAGCGATTGATGAATCTCGAAGAAGCGAAAGAAGTATGTATGGATCGCGAAGCCTGGCGATCTGTCCTCTCTGACAACCCCGTCAGGGATACAGCGTGAAGATAGATAGATAGATAGATAGATAGATAGATTAGTATAGAATAGTAATAAAAATAGGCAGATTGCTCCCACATTTTTTCCAAGAACAGACAAATCCTGGAATTGGATTTGACATAGTTATAATAACATTGGCAACCATTTAAATCATCTATTTCTGAATAATACCTTTTTTTTGTTATTATTTTGTGGCCTGGTAACTAAGACCTTTTAGCCAAACTTTTCTTTCTTATTATCTAAAATGTCCCCGTCCTCTACGTCTTAGTCAAGTCTACTCTTAACTCAAGGTCAGCCTCACCTCAGTATAATGGTAGTTATACTTAGGTTTCCCTGTTTTTGCCCTGAGGGTTGTCGCAGAGAAATACAGGTCGAAGAACACGCCTCTGCACTGTTTGTTTCTAGACATGCAGAAGGCCTTCGACTGTGTTCCTCGTGCGATGATCTGGTGGGTACTGCGGTCCAAAGGGGTTCCAGAGGTCTATATTGATACTATCCGGGACATGTTCTCACTTCACTTCAATGTTCACTCCGATTCAATGGTTCGGATTGCTGTTGGCGACACGAAACCCTTCCCCATCACCGTCGGGGTACACCAGGGTTCTGTCCTTAGTCAGCTTCTGTTCAGTGTAATATTAGACGAATTGTCGGACAGCATTAGAAACCCGCATGAGCAGCCTCCATGGTTGCTCATGTATGCTGACGATATTGCGCTGGCAGACGCGGACAGGGGCAGATTGGTCCGACGTGTAAAGGCGTGGAAGAAGACGCTTAAGATCGGCGGTCTGAAACTAAATGTGGCAAAGACCGAGTACTTGGCACTAAACTCGACAGATCCAACATCTGTCCGCATAGGCGGTGATTTGGTCGAGCGCACGACCAGGTTATTTAACCTGCATCGTGCATCGATTGCGATGTCAAGTCACGCATTGCTGCCACGTGGGCCAAATGGCGGGAGATGACCGGTGTCATTTGTGACCCTAAAATGCCGATCCGGTTGAAGGGACAGGTCTACAAAACCATTATTAGACCTGTCCTTTTACATGGCAGTGAGACGTGGCCGATATTGGCGACGTCTCACTGCCATGTAAAAGGCGACGTGGCGACACAAGCAGGAGCTGCGTGTCACGGAAATGAAGATGCTGCGGTGGATGTGTGGAGTCACGCGGATGGACCGCGTGAGGAACTCTCGCATCCGGCAGCCTTCACGTCCGTGACATTGCAGACAAGTTGCAAGAGTGTCGCCTTCGTTGGTCACGTCTTGCGGCAACCGCCGGGCTACGTAGGTAACAAATGTCTGGTCATGTCAGTCCCGCCGGGTCCCGGTAAGAGGGGAAGACCCAAGAAGTGCTGGCTTGACGTCGTAAGGAATGACATGCGTGCCAATGGTCTCACTACAGGGGATGCCGACGACCGTGCGAAGTGGAGGAGAAGATGTAGGAAAGCGGACCCCGGGCGTCGCGAGACGCAACTGGGACAGACGCTCGGATGATGATGGTTATACTTAGGTTTTCAGTAGATTTAACGCGACAAACTGGAAAATAGCATTTCACTGCATATATATCATTGTCTTTCTCTATAGCACGTTAACACAACTTTTATGTCCAAGAAACCACCACTCCCGCACATAAAACAAGATAAAATGGCACTAGTTTTAGAAAATAATATACAGCAAGCGTCCGCACTTGTCGACTTTGCCGCGTAGAATCGAATAATACCTTAGTTTAGTACTACAATATGACATAGATTATATCATAAGAATTCTAATAGGAAAACTTATCTAGCGACTTCAAGTAAGTAACGTAATCTAGCTAGATCTTCAAGAAATTTATATTTAGTTGTGCTCAAGTTTACGATTGTAGTTTCAGATTGTGCACTTACTGTGTTTTATCTAAAAGCATCCATTTCACAGCAATAAATTTATATACCTTGCAGGGACAACTTTTTTAAGCAATGCAGTCAAAATATTTTTTACTAAAGACTCTTTAAATAAACATACACTAGGAGACCGGGGGGGTCTCCTAGTGTATGTTTATTTCAAGAGTCTTAGGTAAAAAATAGAGTTCCAAGAGAGACTTCGCCCGTGACATACTTCGAATTTCCGTCGCACCTATGTAATCCCGTCTCTTATAAATTCTACAATAATGCATTAAAATTTGACCGATTGTTTTCGCTATCCGGTTAAGGGTAGGTACTGTTGACCTAGCCTTTTTTCAAATGTACGCCGAGGTCGACCCCTACCAATTTGTCCGTTCACTCTCGTCACATAAATCTGCTTACTCAGTCTATATTCATTCATCCTCTCCATTTGTCCCAACCATATAACCATTTATTTTTCCATCTTAGTCACTATATCTTCTGCTATACTGCAATGGTCGCCACAGCCTGCGCCTGTCCATTTTAACACGGCAATGGGCTCGTCACTTATTACGTGGGACAAAAATGCAAACGGTGTAATGTGGGCGTATAGTATTCCTCTGCCTACCCCTTCGGGGATAAAGGCTTGACAATATGTATGTATGTTTAGCGGACCCCGGGCGTCGCGAGACGCTTGGATGATGATGAATATGTATGTATGTACTGCAATGTTCCCTTATCATGGAGAATGTATCATATTAAGCTTTTCATATTTGCCCTAAAACCCCCACAATAATCAGTATTGCTCTATCACATTTAAAATAGCCTTTCGTAATATCGCCTAAAAGCTCGGCTTTACGAGTTCTTATTTGCGAACACCCTTGCGCGCTTCAATAAATTAAACGGCCCCAAATAGACATTCTAATTTCTATATTTTTTTGTAACAGCAGTTTTTCCTTTATCACGACTGCCCTACAGAATGATTTATGTTCAGAATCCTTTCTTAGAGTTTCCTTTCCTCACAGGTGGTCCTTCTATCCGCCAGATGGGTTCGTTCAATATCACCGAGTTTTTTCAAGAGCATTTAATATGAATAGAAATTTTCATATAGACGCGTTCAGTAATTTATCACACATACGAATTATATCTCTAAAAGGGTAAGCAGAATGAAGTAAGGATAGTTTGTTATTTTATCTATCTATTGTGGTGGCAGACAAGCATTCGGTTTTTATGTTCGAGAGTAGTTAGTATTAATGATTTTAAATTTTCACTCATATTTATATAGAATTTAGGATCTTATTTGCGACGTATGTTTTCAAGTAATATGTTTACTTCGTATTTTCCTGTGGTATTGTATGACTGCCTCTGTGGCGCGGTGGGAGTGCATCCGACTGCTACGCAAGAGGTCGTGGGTTCGATTTCCACCCAGGATAAAACTTTGTGTGATGAGCACGATAGTTTATTCTGTGTCTGGGTGTTATTTATCTATAATATGTATGTATTTAGAAATATATAAGTATGTTTATCAGTTATCTAGATCCCATAACACAAGCTAATATTAGCTTACTTTGGGCTAGATGGCGCTGTGTGAAAAGTGTCCCACAATATTTATTTATTTATTATTTCCGACGTTTCGACTAGATTACACCTGCTGTCTGGACTGTCCACCCGTGTCAAATCCTACTAATATTAGAAAAGCGAAAGTTTGTAATATATGGATGTTTGTTACACTTTCACGCAAAATCTACTGAATAGATTTTGATGAAACATTACAATAATATAGCTTACACATCAGGATAATACATAGGCTACTTTTTATACCGATTACAAGTTGTGTCTGTGGAAAACGGGAACAGGAAAACTTCACCACGCGTGCGTATTATATACAAATGAGTAGTTACTTTGGTTACCGACCCGCTTATTATCTTGAGACGGACAAGAACCGACTTTGGTTACCTGGTATTGAAATTGTTCAAGCCGCCTATAAGGCCTTTAATTGTCGTAACGATTACAATGTAACTAGCAACCACAAACAATGACTTACCATGCCCGGAAAATGGAAACTCCTCTGCCTACCCCTTCGAGAAAATCTTGTAATAATAATATGTATGTATGTGTTTATTGTTGAAGAAATTCTTCATAGCAAAGTAATCTATGGAGTTCTTGTATGATAAGTACTTGGCTTTTGTTACATTAATAAGCATTAGGTACTTAAGCGTATTCTGTATAAGGTACCTACGAAAAATTTTAAGTCTAATGGGAGAAATATCTTACAAAATTTAAAACAAAAGTTCAATGACCAAAAGTCTTTTTAACAAAACTTACATTAATTCCCGCACTTAAAAAGGTAAAGCTCTCATCAATAAAGAGGCTTACTTCGATGAGTGACTGAGAACAACATGTCCGCTAAGTAATTACCGGAGCTGGCTGCTAAGCTCCTCTCAGACGGGATTATCGTCCTTTTAAGTAGGACGACATTGTTTTATTTTAGCTGTATTTAGTTTCTTGATTACTTGAATGTTTTTTTAGTAGTTTGCACTCGGTACCGGAAATAAAATCTAATGCCTGCAATTTCGCCCGCGTGGTAAAGTTTTCCTATTCAAGATTTCGTGAGGAAACCTAAACTTGTTGAAAATGCAATATAGCCTATGTTACTCACGAAGAATGTAGCTTTCTAATGGTGAAAGAATTTTTAAAATCGCCCCAGTTTTTGATTCTATTCATTACAAACATACTTACAAATCTTTCCTTTATTATATTAGTATAGAAAAATAAACGCTGGCGGGGCTCAGTTAGTATTTAATTATGACTTTCTCTTAGAAATTTTTCTTACTAGACAACATTAAATATTCAGCAGCAAAGTCGGTTACAAAACCAAAAAAGATATGAACAAAGAAATATACGTAATGAACTGGAGTGCCGCAGGGCATTTTTAATATTGATTTAACACAGGCGATGAACCGTCGAAAGCTCGTTTAATTTTACACATGACCACGATGTGCAGTCAAACGGACAGATTTTAAAACACCTGATATAATAGCTATATTTTATGATTTAAAGCTTTAATTACGGTGTATATACTGTACTAGATGACCCCCGCAGCTTCGCCCGTGGAATATTTCGACCTCCCGTCGCACCTATTTAATCCCGTCGCTTATAAATTCTACAATGATGCATAAAAATTTGCCCGATTTGTCGACATTTATGACTACTACTCTGCTCCCCAGTGTAGTAGCGTAATGATATATAGCATTTAGCCTTCCTCGATAGCGTTTCCTTGCTTCGGAAGGCACGTTAAGCCGTTGATCCCGGTTGCCAGTAAAAATATCAGTCGTTAAGCCTGGTTGAAGGCCTTATGGGCGGCTTGAAAAATTTCAACAGCAGGTCTCCATAGCCTGCGCCAGTCCATTTCAACACTGCAATGGGCTCACTACCTGTTACGTGGGACAAACATGCATACGGTGACATGTGGGCGTATAGTATGCCTCTGCCTATCCCTTCGGGGATAAAGGCGTGACAATATGTATGTATGTATACTGTATTTCCATCTATACTTACCAATATTATAAAGATGAAGAGTTTGTTTGTTTTGTTGCACGCGCTAATATCAGAAACTAATGGTTCGGTTTGAAAAAATATTTTTGTTGTGGATTGCCCATTTATCGAGGAATGCTATAGGCTATATATCATCACGCTACTACCTATGAGTTCGGAGCAGTTCTCAAAAATTTAACAATTCGAGCAAATTTTTTTACATTTTTTTTTAATTAAAAACCTACGGGATTAAATGGATGTTCATGGATTTTCAGGTGGGAGTTCAAATAAGTCTCGGGAGAAGCCGCGGGGGTCAGCTAGTGTACTCATATATTTCACAAAAGCGTTTGCTCGGATTCAATAAGGCCTGCAAATTTGCGAGCTTGAAGATTTTTTTCTAAGCTTCTCGCAAATGTTGTATTGGGTAAGTACCTTACTTGAGTGACATGAGTGTCATCCATTGAACTAATATTACTAGCAAACGATAAGAAAAGCATTACTGGGTGCAAGGTGCCCCACCAAGATCGCCGGAGCCCAAGCGACCTTACCTGCTAGCGGTGCACCTGCTGACCGACGAACGAGCCAACGATGCAGGGTTTCGGGGTTAGGAGGTCTAACGGCAGTGGCTTCTAACAATTTTGGCATAACTCCCGTGCACCGTTTCTAAATATGAGACAAATTAAGTGTCATTATACTAATAAATTTTCATCTACGCTTTCAAATAGTATGGTTCAGAATTGCCGCCCAGTTTTCTGAATAGTTTTGTAGAAAGCTTTTGAACATTTTCTTGAGAAATGTTTACGAAATAAGATGTAATTAAAATATTTGGACGTTGATGTCCCGGATTTCCTTTGTGAGATTTATATGTAATTGTCACAATATTTTCTTCATTTAGAGTCTATTCATAAATTCACAACATCAGTGTTGGCAACAATTTTATTTTTTACATCATTTTGATGTCTGTCTCGTCGGTAGATCTCCGCTGCTCAAGCAAATGACTAAGAAGGACTTGATCTGATGCTGAACTTGATCTGAAAAACGTATTGTGGTCTCGTATCCCTAAAACGCATTTGTCGGGCTACCAAAGCAACCTTAATCAGAATTCTACTACAGGTGTTAATCCAGCTTCTCAACAAAGGTCACTTTTGCTTTTCTTCGTAATATATAAATAAATATATAAATATAAATATTGTTGGGACAACTCACACAACGCCATCTGATTCCAAACTAAGCAGAACTTGTACTATGGTAACCAGACTACTGATAAACATACTTATATATTTGTAAATACATACATATTATAGATAAATAACACCCAGACACAGAATAAACCATCGTGCTCATCACACAAAGTTTTATCCTGGGTGGGAATCGAACCCACGAGCTCTAATGACCTTGTCTGTTAGTCAACAGCTCATTAGTCGCAGCTAAGGGCTACCTTGAGCCCTAAACATGGTGATAGGACCCATTGCTTCCGATTAGTGCATTGAAACAAACAAAAAATTTCTTCAATCCAATATATACCTTTCGCAATTTCCTTCTGGCTGATAATTCAGTACAGTCTTCGAGTTTATTATCCCCATGAGATGTTTCAAAAGTGGCTGCATTCTCAAAACACCCATCTTAGTTTATTGTTATTATTTACGATCTTTTATCGCTGCCTTCTTTATGGCCAATATTTGTTCTGTTAGCTTTCATTTCTAAATTTTATGGTAACTATATAACGTTTAGATTTTCACGATTTTTATGCGAACTAGAGACCTTCTGCGACGCCGCTTGCATGAAATCCTACAAACGAACATGAATTTTTTTTAGAAGAAAAAGTATATTAGTCTTATAAGACTGTTGTTAAAATCTAATTGACCATTCTTCTAATATCTTTCACTCAGCCTGTACACCAAGCACAGACCGACCCCCAAGCTTGCAGCTGAAATCGTCTTGTATTTTGAAGATCTTGTTAGGAACTTAGATATTTCAATGCTTTCTTTCTTCCCTCCGAGCCCAGGGATACCTTTTTTACTAATTTATCTTCCATTCCTTTTCCACTACGTTAATGCTTCATGTAAAGTGCTATAATTTTGGAGCCTGACCTGCGTCACATCACTTCGACTCTTGGATATTTGTGGTGTCTGGGAAATGTACGTTCAATACAATATCACTCCGAAATTATTTCAAATTTAAATACTTTCGTTCCAGGAATATCCGTTACAATAAAATATTGTTTACGTCCGACGGCGGTTGGTTGACCTCAATACGTTTCCGGCTATAGGTCGTCGGCGGCTAATTTAGACGATCTTTATTTAAGAATATATTAATCATCTTTATTTCTAAACTTTTTATCTTAAATTCTTTTAATTTTAAACGAATGGGAGTGCCTGAAATAAATACGATAGCAATTTGCGTAAAATAAGATATGAATATGCCTTTTGAAGATTGTACCAATTTGATTTAAACACAGGCAACATCAATAATAGACCCCGAATCAATGATCTACCGAATTTAGGTAGTACCTGGGAGAATTGTTTTTCTATAAATAAATAAAAATATATCAATGTCCATCAGTTTTATACATAAAATACGAATTATGCACTATGCATAATTCGTATTTTATGTATAAAACTGATGGACTCCACAACATTGAAAGTTTGATAACGTGCAATAGTGACGCAAAGTGATTATATCATACTTAAAACTATACTTAACAAACACGGAGATGAAAAGCATTATGATTTTGAATGTCAAAGCCTTAGAAAAAATAACACAACACATTTCATCGTAAGCATTTTTGTACCAGTAATCGTTGGGGAGCCCATTGCAGTGTTGAAATGGAATGAAATCAACTATCGCCCCATATTTTCTTTTTTGGAATACTTATTCCAAAGACATACTATGATTTTCAATTAAGAAGTATGTAACCCCCTGTATCTATACCTCCTTTGGTAGATAGAGGGATCACGATCAATTGCCAGTAACTTGAGCTTGTAACCCAGAAATAGGTTTACGAAGTACTCTTGCAACGCATCAGCGCTCACCTCCAATGTGTATATGTCGCCGTCATCTGGTTGAACCTGCTATTTGATTGAATGACTAGAGCGTTCATTTAATGACGACAGTGGTGCTAATTTCACTAAAATTTTCTTATTTTTATTGAGAGATTGCCAAATGCTATTCTGTTATTATGTCGAACTAAACTTGGTGATATCATAAACAGCACTAAATTTGTATTTGACATCACTAAAATTCCATTTATGGGATAAAATTCAACAAAACATGTATTAAGATGCCGACTAACTTAGTGATTGAACTGTCTGTGTACATTTTTCACTTTTTGTTGAATTTTATCACATAAAATGAATTTTAGTGATATCAGATACAAATTTAACGTCACACAAAATTTAGACGTCTTTTTTTAGACGTCACCTAAATAGGTGACGTCTAATTTTAGTGAAAAGTCTAATTTTAGTGGGACGTTTATTAATTTTAGTAACCGTTTGAAACGTGAAAACGTGTAAAACGTTGTAACGTGAAATATGTACATAGGCAGTTCAATCACCAAGTTAGTCGGCATGTATTTACATTCGACTGTCTATGTACATTTTTCACGTTACAACGGCAATCTCTTAATAAAAATAAGGAATTTTTAGAGAAATTTAGTTTAGTGGTCTCAACAACAGAATTAGCACCAGGGTGCACAGTGACCATTAACGATTGAATTGTGTTTGTTTCAATTTGATTCATTTTGGGAAATTTAAATCACCTGACTAAATTTTATGTCCGCTCTGTTCAAAGGGCTATGTTACAATCCGCTAACAAGTATGACGTTAAGTGACGCTTGTTCAATCAACGTTTGGCCTAGTCATTCAATTGAATGTAGTCATTCAATGAACGCGCTAGTCATTCAATCAAATAGCAGATTCAACGAGATGACGTTGACATATACATAACCTATTGTAGTTTATAGTTTAAAGGAATACTAACAATGCAAGCATAAACAAAGCAATACAGTAATCTGTTTTCAAAGTTCCAACATAATCAACTTCCAGTTTCGAAGCGCACTACATAAAGCCTGAACACACCAAACGACTTAGCAAACATTATAAAGCAGCGGACACATAATGCTTGTCTCAAAGGCGAATTCAATGAAACGTGCGATATTCTGTTTATATCAACGTATCGTCTGGCAGACAGCCTGTCAAACTCCTGATGTCGTAAACTTTAACGTCAGTGTTTATCACCCGTGCCAAGGGCCATGAAAAAAGCGGCATAAATCTTGGTATAATCTTCATAAAGTTATGACGTGTTTGATTAGATACAGTTAAGAACCTTTGGAGTAAAACTGTTTTTTGCTTTTTTTTTTGCTCTCTTCTGTTTAAATTTGCGGTTGCGTACAAAAAATGAAATGAAATTACATAATGAAGTGTCTGAGCGTTCATCATCTCATAAACCCTAAGCTAGAGCTTCATCTGCTAGATAGTTAATTAAGGTCAGAATGTAACGGTTGATGTGGGCCCCAGATGTCATAATGGATTCGATATCGATTTTCAGTAGTGTGGGTGTCGATTGTAGTGGTAAGCTTTTTATTTTTTTATTTTTTTTATACTCTCGAGGTGGCAGACAAGCGTACGGCTCAGCTGATGGAAAGTGGTCACCGTAGACTATGGACGTTTGCAACACCAGCGGTGCAGCACTCGCGCTGCCGACCCTTTAAAAACTTTCTAAGACCCCTTTTGAAGAACCTCAGAACCTCAAACCTACTGTAGACATTTGGGAAAACCCAGGCAGGGAGTTCATTCCACAATCTAAGCGTACGCGGAATAAAGCCTCTATTGGAGCTAACCGTATGCGAGCGCTCCGGACACAAAGTAGGATCGTAAACGACCTGTCTTTGGAGAGCGGTGTGATGATAGAAGGTAACCGTGGGTATCATATCAAACAACTCCTCAGAGCACAGACCGTTGCACAGACTTACTTAAAATGTTTGTAATTTGTGTAGTTAATGACATAGTTCAATATGGCAAATCATAGTAATTTAGTTATTTAATAATTGTGACAATTTAATATCTTGACATTTAATATCTTGACATTTAATACTTTTGACATTTTAAATTCTTGACATTGAATAATATGACACTTTGACATTTGCAATTCTAATATTTTAAATAGAATTATGATTCGTAGTATTTAATTTTTTTCGAATGCAAAACTGTATTCTCCCTAATTTTGGGGTAATTTTCTAAACTGGTAACTTGTAATGTCGATATACCTACATTGTACGGTTATTAGTTTTAGTATACTTTCTAGGTCCAGTCGTCATATTGTGTACCTTTGAGAATGCCGTGAGGCGAAACCGGTCAGGTTTACAAAGTATATGTTGTGGAACAGTACCAGAGGTGTTATTTAATATGTGTAGCAAGTTCCACCTAGCGCCATCAATCAACAGTATAAATAAAATTAAGTAAATGATTGAATATTAGTCAAAGGAAACCACCAAAAACTAAAGACGCTTAAACCTACTACAAGGTGCACTTGCCGTCCCCGGTAAGACTAAATGGAGCGAAGCGTTTTGCCCTCACCATTTCCGAACAGTCGCTGACTGATTATTCCTCTGGCATGTCCGATTTTATTTTTTCTAAACCATCCATGGCTATTTGTCATATTATAGGTCAAATTTGATCAAAAAGTGTTGAGTGGTTTGGGAGGAGTTCGAGCACAAAGCGAAAATCGAATAACTTGTTTGTTGTCAAAGTCTGTTCCGTGATAAAACACTATTAGCATTTTTTATTTCCTTAATACTCGTTCGTAACTCCCTTCATCTATTCGTCTTAGTGTGTTCCCAGTTCCTACCTGGGTTTGGAGCCTGGGGTTTACTTTTATTTACTGCCTAAGAGCAGCTATCACTTGGCTTGTGGTTTTCTGTATTGTTAAGAGCCACCAACTTTTTTCTTTGTATTTGAAGTCTCTGCGTCTAAAGGTCTGCCTTACGAGGACCTCCCAAAGTCAGACGGCAGTCACTTCCTCGGCAGCCTGTAATCTGCCTCTTTGCCTTCTCCTCTGCGACACTGGAGATCAAAGTTACTTTATCAGTGTTTACTTAGCAGGAATGGAGCGTAGTCAATATTCAATCCGATGGTTTAATGGCCACACAGTGTCACGCACCCTCTTCAATCATGGCGCCGCGCGCGGACATTGTAAACGGTACTTAATTTCTCTCGTCTGCCAAATTAACTTTTACTGAGCGAATCCATAGTACGCGGCGACCCAGCCCGTATTGCTCTAATTACTTTAGCAGATTAACTTTTTTTATATAAAAATAATAAAACTGTATGATAATTGGGTCATCATTTTGGAGGATAATAATTGGACATGCGCCACATGTATCATCTACCACCGGGCATATCGATGTCAAAAAAGCACAAGAAGACTTATATCTGTATACACAGCAGTTTTATTCAATAAGTACGTAATTCTAAATATGATTGTATAGTTTTCTTACATAAGTACTCCCAATATAAATCTTGAGCGACCTTCGATTAATGTCTGCCTCTTTTTCTTTTGGCATTATCTTATTGTTGACTGGAAGAAAACTCTAAGGCATTAAGTCAACCATTGCATTAATTGTGCATAAAGTTTTAAATATTTTTTTATTAATATCTTCTTTGATTGTGCCACATCGCTTGGTAGATTTCATGTACAATTGACCCAAAAGGGTCGCGTCCCCGAATACCTTGTTTGAGTTTGCCTCCGGCTAGGTAGAAAGATATAATAGTTGTTTGCCGAAGCCTGATGGATGCAAGCAGAAAGACCGAATGTTTGATGTGCGATAAATCATCGTATCGTCTGGTAGACAACCTGTTAAACTCCTGATATCGTAAACTTTAACATCAGTGTTTATCAGATCTACATTATACATTCCATTATAATATCCAGGTACCGTGGGTATTGGATAGAATAATATGAATGTAGGGTCGGCAGCGCGAATGCTGTACCTCTGGTGTTGCAAACATCCATAGGCTACGGTGATCACTTTCCATTAGGTGGGTCGTATGCTTGTCTGCCACCAAAGCGGTATAAAAAAATATGAATATGAAACAATTGGGTGCATCGCGTTCATTTAAATTACATTTCAGATTCGATTTAGATACGAAACAGTCGGTGATTAAACTTTTAGACGCTATTTGTATCCGTAATTACACAACATTTGAATGTACCGTATAATTATGTAGACAGTACTGGTGACCATTGGATACGTTTAATTAAATCAATAAGCGTAAATCAAACTAGGAGCGAGTTTCACGTTGAGCACTATTTGTTATACGTCAGCGTTTGTCAACATGGTGTAATTAAATTGGCACAAACGTGTTTTTCTGATTTTGTGACACATTATTTTTGAATGACCTGCTTACATTAACAGTAATGTAGTAACAGTTTGACAAGATTGATATAGATAGAGAATAGAGGGTAGAAAGAGTCATGGTAGACAGAGGTTTAGATATGAAGAGTACGTGAGCAGATTGCTCAAAAACCGAAAGGTCAAAGTACTCGGATATCTGCAGGAAGCGAAACAAGTATACATGGATCGCGAATCCTGGCGATCTGTCATCTCTGACTAACTTGTCAGGCATACAGCTTGAAGATAGTTAGTTTAGTTAAAAATTTACTTTCAAAGTTATCTATCTGAAAAATGGTAGATTTGCGATTATCGTACTTCCTTATTTGTAGAACGACTATAAAGGAGGGGGCGAGGATCCCACCACACACCCTCGATTCGTCAATCTGAACGCACAACGGTCAAGGATAACCTCTACAATGTAACGGAGGAATGACGACCCGAACTCCTCAAGGAAAGGGATGTAGGATAGGTTGGGATCCTCCTCCCCTCCTTTATAATCGTTGTACGGTGGATTTCTACCATGTAACGCCCGATTCAATTAGTTATTCCTTATTTGTTATTGTGGTAAAATAATCCTCTCTCAGCTTTAACAATATTTAATACATACAATGGGCTCACCACCTATTACGTGGGACAGGAATCCACACGGTGAAAAGTGAGAATATAATATGCTTCTGCCACCCCTTCGGGGATAAGGCGTGATGGATATTTTTATTTTTTTATTTTATTACAATTTAAATAACAATTAAACTCCACATGTTTATTGTTAGGGACCAAGGTGGTAGTAGTCCCTAAAATAGGGGGTCGCTACGGACGGCGAGAGCGAGTGGACTGTATAGAAACGATATTTCGCTCTCGTCGCCCTGTAGGTTGTTGCAGCTGATCCGGTCTGAAGAATGCCTTGTCCGTATGTTCACGCTGATGTGGCTTCAGGGCAGGGGTTCCAGGCAGAGAAACAACTTCGGATTTTTCTTGGTTTATTTTCTTGAACCGTAGAGTATCAGGACCTTTGAACCGTATTGGTCGTACAAAAGTGCGCTTATTATATTTACAAATTCGGCCCGCAACTAGTGGGGTGTTGCGGGAGCAAAACAAAATGCGCCTAACTATATACAATGTACTTATATCTAGACCTATCTACGGTTGTTTCTTTATAAATTTTTAGTTATACTTATCGCTATTCTTACAATTAATATTCTTATGTTCTAATTTTATTCACATTAAGCTTCTCGGGTGACGTAGCTAACATTTATGTTTATCAGTCACGCCTCCCCCAAGAGATGCAGAGGCATATTGAAAATTTGATAAATTTCAAAAAGGAAAATTTAAAAACATAACAAATAAATCACACGTTATTTTTATTATTTCTACTAAGATTACTGTGATGTGAGTTACGTATTATGTTAAGTAGGTATTTAGGTTATTGTGCAATTGAAAATAACTCCAGATCACTAATAACTCCAAAAATCAACATACCGTAATTGAGAAGAAATGTAGTAATTTCTAAGCAATTTGTGTTCAAAATGTATTGGGGGTTCAGAATACAGATTGAGAATCGTATGTGTCGTCGAAAGAACTGCAGACCTATGTTTTACTGAGTACCGACGAGGGCTAAATGAACGCTAAATACAAGCGTAATTAAAATGCAGTAGGTTATTCTTTGCTACAGGTTGTTAGTATTTATTTAAAAAGGGTAGTATTTATTTTTATATAGGTAGTTTCACTTTCTTTATTTGCATTTTTCTGACAAAAGTAAGTAAGAGGAGCAAATTAATTTGGATTTATTTTTGATTGAACTCGTATGGTCACCCGCGTCAAGTTTATTGTCATTAGTTTGTCAGTTAAGTGTAAAGTTAGTCAGGATTTACACTTCCTTAATTCTTTTATTAAGTTGAAGTGCAGTTGAAGTGATTTAAATATATGGGAAATTAAGTAATGACTTGACATAAATTTACCACCTTTCGCCAAGAGACTGTAAATCACCTCTACTAAACCCTCGGGATACTGGCGTGATTGTATATATGTATGTATGACATTCGATCAAATCATCCTATCGTAGTCCACTGTTGTTTCCTATTAGTTCTTAATTAATTATCACCATCACTTTAAGCGTAAAGTGATAGTGATAATAAAATTTGGTGGAGCCGCGGGCTTATGCTCTGCTATAAAGCGTTATAGCAGAGCATAAGCCGGCGGCTCCACTAAATTTTCAAGCCGCCCGCGCCCATAATGCCTACAATTTGTCTTAATGACTGCCAATGTTTCTGACAACCGGGACCAACGGTTTCATGTGCCTTTCGAAGAACAGAAACGGTCGTAAATCTAAATATCACAAAGCGGTCATCCATCCGTAACCAGCCATTGCCAAAAGTTGCCAAGTCGGCGAGGCCACGAGCGCTTCTATTACTGTAAGGTTCATTAAAATCCATTCAGTATTTTCTATGAGCGAGGAACGATTGACGAAGCATATATATTGTGCGAAAGTAGAGGGTCGAAGGAGTCAGGGTAGGCCGAGACCCACATATGAAGACCACGTGTACAGATTGCTCAAAAACGGAGAAGTCTAAAGTACTCGGATACCCAGACGTGCATGTGTGAAGCGATGGATGAATCTGCAAGAAGCGAAAGAAGTATGCATGGATCGGAAAGCCTGGCGATCTGCCGTCTCTGACTACCCCGTTAGGGATACAGCGTAAATATAGTATAGTATAGTATAGTAAATAGTATCTAATAAACATCCATCCACACAACCAAACAATCTTTGACATTGCAATGAACACATAAAATAATAGTTTTCACGCGGAGTTCACCAGTACATTTGTCACAAAATGTGGACATAAATTGTGTTAACCCTGCAATACTGCTCGGTTGCTCCATGCTTTTCATACACGATTATTTGGTGCAGAACTTAAATAAACAAATTGTAAGCTTCATTATTCGCAGCTATCGATTTTCGATTGTATGTGACAAATCGGGCAAGTAAATCGAGACGAGCCCATAATGCGTAGGTACAATAGCATATTAAATTAAATGCTATAAAATAAATATCCATCACGCCTTATCCCCGAAGGGGTGGCAGAGGCATATTATATGCCCACTTTTCACCGTGTGGATTCCTGTCATTTCTGTCCCACGTAATAGGTGGTGAGCCCATTGCCGTGTTGAAATAGACAGACGCAAGTTGTGGCTACCTGCTGTTGAAGTTTTCAAGCCGCCCATAAGGCCTTCAACCAGGCTTAACGACTGCCATTTTACTGGCAACCGGGACCAACGGCTTAACGTGCCTTCCGAAGCACGGAAACGCTCGCAAATATAAATGCCACAAAGTGGTCACCCATCCGAGGAGCAGCCATAGTGAAAGTTGCGTAACTCAGTGATCGTTTACAGAACACTGAGACCGCTAGGCCACGAGCGCTTCTTAATTAAATGCTAACTTGAACTAAATTATGTTTTGGAATCTGTATAAATAAATATAACAAAATTGTCTGTTTATAATTCCAAACTAACAGCATTTCAATATGCAAATGAAAGTTTATACAGTACGAACTTTAAAAAATCAATTTTAAAAAATCTGTCTGTACGGCTAATGTCTGAGACGGATGGACCGATTTCAACGGGACCTCACTGGTAGATGACTAATGTTATAAGGAATGATTTAGGCTACATTTTATCTCTGTATGCTCTTGAGAAAGAAAGCTCGCGAGTAAAACCCCGGGGCATCCGCTAGTAATAAATTATTTGGCACATATTCACACAACGTCGTTTAGCTTAAATTAAGCTAATTTAAGCTTGTGCTGTAGGATCTATACAACTGATAAATATACATATACATATTTGACATAGAAAACACCCAAACTCCGAAATAAACATTTGCAGGTCACACCATTATTTGTTTCAATCCGGGATTCAAATCCAAGACCTCAGCGCAGAAGTCGTAAACAAACTACGCCTCCGAGGCAGCAGCAGAATTTTGATATGAAAAGAGTATTATGACAGCATTGACAGCTGTCATTCTGATGATCTTTATGCAATTGCTAAAATTTCTGAACAGGATGGTCACCTGTATAATTTTGAAGTTACCCTAAATATTTTACAATGAAATCGCACAAATTATATGGTTTAGTTATTTCAGAAACAATTATGTTTTAAACTGACACGACTTGTAATATGCATTTATGGTTTTATGGGTTTCGGGTCCTTCTTTGCGTAACAAAATACGCTAAACTACAATAACATAACTACGAGAGATGAGCAAAAGTTATGTTATTACGCAAAAAAAACCCGAAAACCATAAAATTCAGAAAACAACAAAAGAAACCTCTTTTATTCTTAAAATGAAAATTTAATTTATTCTGAATGCTAAACAGATTTCCGATAACAATAACGTTGTGAATTCCTCGAATCCCTGGTCCTACCTGACTGTAGCCCTTTAGGTGGACTAGGCTATTAAAACGAGTATTAACACGCATGTTTCTTCAACCGGCTTTGTTGTACTCAATTCACCTAGAAAACGTCCAAACTTGCCACCTAGTCTAGTAGTTAGGTACCTGACTACAACAAATAACTTTACTACATTATTATTCCTGTAAAATAGACGAGTACCTACGTACAGACGGACAGAATGAGCCGTTTTAATAAGACTCCTAAACTTTTGGGTTTAGATGTCTAAAATCGGTTATGATTCAAATTCCACCCAGCGCAAATCTCTATGCGTGATGAATCAGCAATCTCTCATTCACATGATCTTCGTATTTAATTCTCGGTCTACCCTGACTCCTTCAATTCTTTCGCCCAATAAATATTCTTCATCAATTGTTCTTCACGGATTCGCTGGATGTGTCTATGGTATCGTATCACGCCCTTTTCCAGTATTAAACTTGAAAGGGTATGTGCGATGTTAAAAGTGCTAAATCCTTCTTCTTTTTTTCTTTTTTCGTATCATTTCCTAGTAAGTGTCATTTATCTATAATATTAGTATTAAACAATATTTAAATTTTTAAGCAATTATTTTGCTAAATTTATCATAAATTTTTAATAAAGTGGATAAAGACAATTCGATTCGAGACAGGGATTGAACCTGTGACCTTTGCCTAACCAGGGCAATGTTCTAGCCTCCTGAATTACGCGAACCGTATCGAATCAAGTCGAAATTCTCCACTATATTATACATACATACTCTTTAAAGGGCGGTTAAAATATAGTGGAGAATTTCAACTTGATTCGATACGGTTCGGGTAGTTCAGGTGGCTAGAACATTGCCCTGGTTAGGCAAAGGTCACAGGTTCAATCCCTGTCTTTTTCCACTTTATTAAAAATTTATTAAACAATATTTGTTGGTAAGTAGATTGTAGTCAATAGATCTTATAACTACAGCTTCAATGGCGGTGGCTATAACATCTCCAAATTATAAGTATACTAGCTGAGCCCCCGCGGCTTCGCTCGAGAAATTTTTGGAACACCCGTTGCACCTCATACATTTCACCAATTGTAAATATTCAAATACTTTCATATAAACTTGATCTATTTTACACCCTTAAGGTATAATTTCGGAAAATCTTGTAACACGTATTTATTTATTTTTAATCAGAAGTAGGTATGCGAAGTTTGGTGTTGCTATCTTAGAAATGGAGAATTTCGTATAGAAACTTAGAACCCCTATTTTACCACTTTATAGGTAAAATCAAGCAAAATTGTGAAACATGTGTAATGGACACATGTTTCGAACCACGTAACGAACGTTGTAACGAAAAATACGTGTACGTAATTTTGTGTTTCCAACTTGGAAAATGACGAACTTTCATACAAAAGTATGTCCCTTATTTTACCCCCTTAGGGTTGGAATTTCAAAAACCCTTTCTTAGTGGGAACCTACTATATAAGGGTAGCTTACCGTATTATTAAAGGTAAAAAATAGCAAAACCACGATACACGTGTCTATTCATTGGTAATGAGGAATAGGTATACGTCATTTCATGTCTCTAACTTTCATACAACCGTTTATGCCTTATTTTAACACCTTAGAGGTAAAATTTTGAAAAATCCTTTCTTAGTGGGTGCCTAAATTATAAGGGTAGTTTACCCTAAAAATTTCTAGTTCCTGGGTGTAACGGTTTCTGCTGGACGTTGATAGATGAGTGAGTCACACGTGATTTTATTAATAAAAAATAAATAATAAAAATATTTTATTTTCAGGCATCACAGGCCCATAGTGTGTTAGTATAACAAATAACTTAACCTATGTTAGTAGTAACAAACAGATTTACAACAACAAACAATAATTTAAATGTATAAATATATTAAATAAATTGGTAGATTTATTAAGCCCCACTTCTGACTTGTAGCTTAACAAATCTATCCATTGTAGACCCATCTAGCCTGCTAGAAAATACCCTCAGGACGCTGTTGTTACATCCTCTCACTCTGCTTACTATTGATGCCACTTTCTTGCGCATTATCGCTAAATAATCATCTTTTTCAATCATTCATTAATGTATAGAAAATATATATAGGGTAGTTAAACTAAAAAAAGTTTCAACTACCCTCAATAAAATGTGCATTTAAAGTGTTTAAACAATTATTATTAATACGCTCTTTAGACAATAACCTAACGTCACTCGACTACATTCAAAAGACAGTTAACATATTAAGTTGTCTAAAGCGAATTTCAGTTTCACAAACAGAAATAGGCCCACACAAAGGCACAATGGCATGCCCCAGGGCACTGGCTGTAATTAAAATGCCTTTTGGGGTTTTGAGCGCAGCGGCAGGGTTAGATAGAATGTAATGATTGTCTATGTGTGCGAGTGTTTGTTAATGTTGGGGTCTAACTTAATAAATTAAATGAGTTATGAGATGTCGGCTTCATTACTGAAATATTCTTCGAAGAGATGGCTTCGTTTGATAACAATTTTTGTTGTTGTTATCTTTATATATATATTTCTTGTGTGCGTGTGTATGTCACTGAACTCCTCCTAGACGGCTGGACCGATTTGAATGATTATTTTTGTATGCGTTTGGGTGGCGCCCTGGATGGTTTAGATTCACAAATAATAGAAAAAAAAGGTTCGAAGTATGTCACGGGCGAAGCCGGGCGGGACAGCTAGTCTATATATAATATTATAAAGATTTGTATGTAAGTATGTTTGTAACGAACTGGCACAAAAAGTACTGGACCGATTTTAAATATTCTTTCACCATAAGAAAGCTACATTCTTCGTGAGTAGCATAGGCTATATCGGATTTTCAAAAAGTTAAGGGTTTTGTTTCAAAAGCTCGAATAGGAAAACTTCACCACGCGTGCGGAGCAGCGTGCTTCAACTAGTGTAACATATGTTTATCGACCAAATGAAATAATTTAAATTGATTACGTAATCTGTGACAATATGGCTAAATGGCTAAGGGACTTATCCTATATGGTCCTATCTATTCTATCTACCACGTTTCTCAGATAAAATCAGTATCAGAAAACAATAATTGATTTATCTAAATATAACTATTATTCTTTGTTTTAATTTCTGAATGGGGCCATTTACACCCTATACACACGTATAGGGTGTAAATGGCCCCATCAATATATCCAGGGGCCAAAGAACCTCACCTGCTCGCGGCGCACCAGCTAACGTACGGACGAGACAAAGTTGCCAGGGATTTTGGTGAGTTTATAGTTTTCAAAACACCTGCACGAAGCCAGAAAGGTAGCCAAGGAGTTTTTATGGGAATTTTCGGTACATTCACGGTCAGGTGGAGGTCGTCCACTTCCACACAAGCCCATTGCTTAGTCAGCAGGGCAGTGTAAGCGGATCACTGCACAGAAAAAAAAAGAAAATACAGCCCTCTTTACGATTTACGGGGTTGTGAGGTCAGACGGTATTCGCTTAATAATGTTGAAAATCAAAAGCAAAAAGATAACTATTTCTAGCAGGCAAATAAAATTGAACTCCAAACTCCATATCCAGTTTGAGTTTGGAAGTAACTGAGAATACACCGCTTCCATTTCGTGGTCCCATTGGATGTCCCATTAATGGGACTACGGAAAAAATCATTTAAATGTGGTCCCTTTGGCTAATGGAACCACGGTAAGTAAGATGTCTTGTAGTATCGCTATTCAATATTATAGCTATTGCCATTGTTACCCTAAACAAAGTTATATAAATGACTAGCTGACCCGCGCGGCTTCGTCCGTGACATACTTCCAACCCCGTGGCACCCATGTAATCCCGTCGCTTATTACTTTTCCAAAAATGTATGATGGTTTCCCTGATTTGTTTGCATTTACGATTACTGCTCCGCTCTCATGTGTAGTGGCGTGATGATATATAACTAAGAACCTTCCTCAATAAATGGGCTATCCAATACAAGAATATTTTTTCAAATCGGTCCAGCCGTTCACGTGTGATGGCGTATTTGATGGCCTATTTCAGACACCAGTCCTCTCACAACTATTGAACATAAAGTAAAAGTAAAATAGTATAATGTAATTGGTGTATGTATAGTTTAAGAGGAAATATAAATAAATTATTATTATTAGGTATAGAATACTAAATTAAGAATATACTAATATGAAGAATAAAGGTAAGAATACACTAATATGAAGAACGTAGTTAAGAATGAATGAAAATCTTAAGAACCAACTGTGGAACTATTAACACAGATTACTATTAAACCATGGCTTAATTGAAACTATTTCATCTTTCCAACACGGGCAGTAGAGTTAAACTTAAAATTCATTTCACCGAAGTAGCGATTGGGTAACGAACACAGCCTAGGCGATAGCCAAAGTGCTGGATGTCGGGCACTGTGCCAAATCGGCGTCTTAGTTCCACTCTAGCCGGTGTTGCTATAAATTTGCTCATATTTTTCATGGAACGTTGGACTTGAACATATGAAACATTAAACGAAAATTTTATAATAGTATTCGATAAGGTTATTTTTTGAATTTTTTATTGATACATATGTGACGTAGATGGGGTAGGCTGGGGGCGAATTAAGGGTGACTTACGCACAGGGATGAAGGAAAGATGCATTTGCAAGTACATGAGCATCGACTGCCTCTGTGGCGCGGTGGGAGTGCATCCGACTGCTACGCAAGAGGTCGTGGGTTCGATTCCCACCCAGAATAAAACTTTTGTGTGATGAGCACGATGGTTTATTCTGTGTCTGGGTGTTATTTATCTATAATATGTATGTATTTAGAAATATATAAATATGTTTATCAGTTATCTAGATCCCATAACACAAGCTAATATTATCTTACTTTCAGCTAGATGGTGCTGTGTGAAAAGTGTCCCACAATATTTATTTATTTATTCAGCTAATTAAGCGTTATACAAAGCAATTAAGAAAAATGAAAGTATTTAGAATGAACGTTTTAAATAAGCTAAGGTGATAGAACAAGAGGGGTGGGTTCGGTAGACGAGATCTTGAGACGTGTCCCGAGATAAAGTGGGAGGGGGCGTCACTTGGTGAGCAGCTCCAGCAGAAGAAGAGCCGAGGACCGCCAGTGCGGCCCGTTATATAAGGCGCCGCGGAGGACGCAAGGCAATGCCCCGCTCCTGGCTCGCGCTCTGGCCGCAGGTAGCCATGACGTCACACGTATTATGAAATTAAGTATCTCGCTGTATCTATTCTTCTTTATCTTAGCGTATTCCCAGATTTTTATAAAACTCTATTTTGATTTCGAGCCTGGGGTGCGCTTTTATTGGATTTAATTTTCGCCATCTTTGGGCACAACTGCCATCTGATCTTTCAATCTCTTAAGGATTCTTGCAGAGAGGTATTAATATGTATGTATGTATGTGTTTGGAGGTTCGGATGTTATCCCGATTATTTGAGGATATTTGGGTGCTGTCTCACTTATTTGAGGAGCACCATCGTCTAGAACAGCCCACTCGCCGTCCTCATGCCCCTGGCAGTATTAATAGCTAAGTGTATATTCTACTAATCCTCAGAATATAGTATCTGTCAAAACATAAATCTTAACTAAAGAAATATGAAACAAACACGCGGCGCTGTTTCCCTTTCCAGAACATGCGTTCTTAATTTCGATTACAATGTAAATTATTCACTCAGTCGTACAACACTATAAACAATATCTCTTACTTTTTTTGTATGCATTCAAGATATCATTTGCCAATCAAACACGCAATGGAATGCAAAGCTGACGATACACAGTCATTTTATTGCGATATCTAGGTACGTCTACACGTCGCGGAAGGCCGATAAACTCGGAGACACAGGTTCACCTAGTAAACACTGCATTCGCTATATCTCTTTAGTTAAGATGTCTATGGTCCAAACATTTAAAGTAGCACAAATCTTTCTTAAAATCACCATTGTCAATAACGTTAGGATCTTCTGCAAACCAATACGACCTATTCTTTTTTATTTACAACCCTATGTTCACATAAAGCCTCGTATCCTTAAAACCTCTCGTATCTTCAAAACAAAAAAAAAATACCGGCTTTATCGGCGCTTATTGTTTGAGTGATAGCGAGTTCCGATCCGGAATCGTTTAAATTGCTTACGTCAGTTGCAGATATCGGGAGTCGGCGTCTCGTCAATCTTGTGGTGTGGTATTTTTTGTTTTGTTCCTCTTTTTGTCTACACGATTTGGTATTTCGATATAAGTGTTTATTTAAAACTGGGCTTTTTTATTTGATGCTCAGCCTTTTAGGTCAACATTTTATAAACGGGGTTAAGCATAGTGCTATCTAATCTTAAATATCTGTACTTTTTCTCTTTAGGTGGATGTGGATTGCGACGAGTCTGGTGACACCCATTAAATCCTGAAGTTTTTTAATTTTACTAGTATAATAATGTATAAAAATTTCCCAATTTCTTGACATTCTAATACCGATTACTGCTCAACTCTCTTTGGTGAAGCGTGATAAAATATAGCCATTCTCGATGAGCTATGCAAAACAAAAAGATTTTTTTCTATTTGAACCAGTAATTTTTGAGATTAATACCAAACTGAACAATTGTTTTGGTACCCAAATCGAAATCGTTACATTTGGTATATATATATAGACACTAGTTCAGTAAGGTCGCGATGCATTTAGTCTTTTTACGGCTCTAAGTAAGCTTTGCTCAAGCAAAGGCTTTCCATAGCTATCCAGCGTTGATTTCTTCCTGTGTTATACTTTCCTCGCTAGAGTGTCCTCACCATAACGAGTGAAAGGTTATTATTAAGGTACCAGCGAACGTTCCGCAGTTTCTTCTGCGTTGTAGCCAGGATAAAGCTATATGCCAGCGAAATTCCCGTTAAAATCGGTCCAGCCATTTCAGAGGTTAAATGTAACAAACAGGCAGAAATAAATCCTTAAAAATTCTTTTTTTATGTAAGTATCACAATTATATTAATATGCATTTAGAGATACGCTGTTTAAAATTACAAACAGACACTTAAATTTTATTTATCTGTATAGTTAGTTTTATTATTTACGTGGATATGTTCAAATTGTTTATTAACTTGTTCATGTTCTACAACAACGAACGAACCAACGTAACGTCTATAGTATGGTGGTAAAAGGGGTCTTAGAAGGTTTTTACAGGGTTGACAGCCCGAGTGCTGCACTTCTAGTGTTACAAACGTCCATAGGCTACGGGGACCGCTTTCTTCTGGAAACTTCTTTACGACATTTTTTACAGCTATAAAATTTCTTTCATACGTGACCGCTTTCTTCTGGAAACTTCTTTACGACATTTTTTACAGCTATAATATTTCTTTCATACGTCGATAAAGAAGTTTCACTTCAAAACAACATGCGCATAACGGAAAAACGTGACGATTTTTTTACAGCTATAAAATTTCTCTCAACATTGATAAAGCAGGTTCTCTTCAAAAAAAAAATGTAAAAATTGGTAAAAGTAATATTTTATAATCTATTTCTTGTACAATTATGTAAAAAATATATATAAAAATTATCTATTACCTCTGTAACTATTTATTAAATAAAATCTAGAGAGGTTTCCATAACAAAATCATAAAAAATTGCAAAATCAAGGTAAAATATCATTACGAGGGCCCGAAACGGCTTAAAAATGGCCGATAAAGCTATCAGTTTCCTTAATACTGTTCCTCATTTACCCCGCCCACGATCGATTACCCTAATTTTAGGGGTCCCTAAATATCTTGCTGGCATTTAGACTATTTAGGCGTAGGCCACATAGACTGCGTAGCGATGTCTAGCGATATTTTGTGAATCAGAATGTAGTAAAAATATTACAAAAAGCACAATTTGAACTTTCACTTTTATTTCGTCTGTAAATACAAACTATAAACACCTTACTTTACCATAATATCACTCACTCTATTTTTATTTTATCACAATATGTAATTGGTTTAAATGTGATGCTCACTCTATGGTTGCCGAAACAAGAAGGCCGAACCAGGCTCGTGCGATACCTTTTATAACTTTATCAAAAAGTTATTATTAATATTTATTTAATGGCCTGGTTTCTAAGACATTTTAGCCAAATCTTATTTTTTATATCATATTTCTTCAATCTTATCTTCTAATTAGTCCTGTCCAGTCGATGTCGTGTCCTCATTGTCCGTCCTGGTCCTTGCCCTCAGTATAATGGTGATTCTTATACTAAGGTTGTCAGTGGACGTTTCGCGGCAAGAGAGAAAATAGCATTTCAGTGCATATATATCATTGTCTTTCACTATAGCACGTTAACACAACTTTTATGTCCAAGAAATCACCACTCCCGCACATAAAACAAGATAAATGCACTAGTTTTAGAAAATAATCTAAAGCAAGCGTCCGCACTTGTCACTCTTCCCGCCAAATGTCCTTATCAAAAAGTGGGGATAAAATGTTGCCAGCCTGAGTTTGTCAGATTAACTAGATTACATATTTAATATTTAGCCCCCAGGTCTTTTTGTCATAATATAAAGATGTAAGCCTCAACATCAATGATATTTTTAAGTAGAAATTAAAATCTCATCGCTTTGACTGTGTAACGTCGCCTTTATGTGGCCATTTTGGGCTCACTCCGGAGGCTCATTTACCTCCACATGTTCATGATAAGACGATTGACCTTATAAATAACTGCTTTTAAAGAATGTGACTAAAGATGGAGTGATTTTAATACTGCTAATAAGCAAAGAAGGGTCGATAGATTGTTTGGCGTTTATCTAAAATATTGCGACAAATTGCGTTCAAGAATAGGTGCAGAAGTGGGTAGAAAGAGTTAAGAAGCGCTCGTGGCCCCGCGGTCTCAGTGTTCTGTAAACGATCACTGAGTTACGCAACTTTCACTAAGGCTGGTACTCAGATGGGTGACCACTTTGTGGCATTTACATTTGCGAGCGTTTCCGTGCTTCGGAAGGCACGTTAAGCCGTTGGTTCCGGTTGCCAGTAAAATGGCAGTCGTTAAGCCTGGTTGAAGGCCTTATGGGCGGCTTAAAAATTTCAACAGCAGGTAGCCACAACCTGCGTCTGTCTATTTCAACACGGCTCACCACCTATTACGTGGGACAGGAATCCACACGGTGAAAAGTGGGCATATAATATGCCTCTGCCACCCCTTCGGGGATAAGGCGTGATGGATATTTTTTTATTTTATAATTTTTATATGTATATTACTAGTGGACGCCCGCGGCTTCGCCCGCGTGGAGAAGTTTTACCGTTCCCGTTTCCCACAGGAACTTGTTCCCGAGATAAAAAGTAGCCTATTTGTTATTCTGATGTATAAGCTATATTACTGTAAAGTTTTATTAAAATCAATTCAGTAGTTTTTCCGTCAAAGAGTAACAAACATCCCTACAAACTTTCGCATATATAATATTATTAAGATTAAGATATGACCCCCACGGCTTCGCCTGAGACATACTTAGAACTTCCGTCGCACCTATTTAATCACGTTGTATATAAACTCTACAACAATAAATTTTTAATAAAGTAGAAAAAGACAATTTGATTCGAGACAGGGATCGAACCTGTGACCTTTGCCTAACCAGGGCAATGTTCTAGCCACCTGAACTACCCAAACCGTATCGAATCAAGTTGAAATTCTCCACCATATTTATATCGTCATTTTAAGAGTATGACCAGAGCCATCTATCGAGCTAATGAACAACTCGATACCAATGAACAGTGTTAGAACTATTTTTTAAATTTGATTGATGCAATGGACTCCACTCAGTATACTGTATACTCTCTACAACAATGTTTAAAATTTGCCCGATTTGTCGACATTTATGATTACTGCTCCGCTCTTCAGAGTAGTAGCGAGATGATTAATAGGCTATAGCCTTCCTCGATAAATGGGCTATCCAACACAAAAAGATTTTTTTAAATGCTAACAGTAGTTTCGGAGATTAGCGCGTTCAACCACACAAACTCTTCAGCTTTTTTTATTAGTGTAGTGTATAGATGATATTTTCTGTATCAAGATTTAATTTATCCCTAATAGCTGTGTCTTTTTATAAAATAATTATCCCCGAAGGGGTGGCAGAGGCATATTATATGCCCACTTTTCACCGTGTGGATTCCTGTCCCACGTAATAGGTGGTGAGCCCATTGCCGTGTTGAAATAGACAGACGCAGGCTGTGGCTACCTGCTGTTGAAATTTTTTAAGCCGCCTATAAGGCCTTCAACCAGGCTTAACGACTGCCATTTTACTGGCAACCGGGACCAACGGCTTAACATGCCTTCCGAAGCACGGAAACGCTCTCAAATGTAAATGCCACAAAGTGGTCACTCATCCTAAGACCATCTATAGTGAAAGTTGCGTACCTCAGTGATCGTTTACCAAACACTGAGACCGCGGGGCCACGAGCGTTTCTAATTTATATACTTCGATTATTTTTATATACATCTAACATATTAAAAAACCCTGCTATTATATCTATACTCCATCGTGAAGAAGTTTGATCTGAGAATCCACCTTGAAGTTCGTCTTGCTTTTAATTACCTTTTCCTTGGTGCGTGCTTTTAGTTTTAAATTTATTATACAATCTCCTAAGATTAATAATTAAGTTTGCTAAGTTAGTAAAACTGTTAAATATTAAGATCCTTTCCTTTGCACAATTTATGTCCAGAACAGAAAGAATATTTTACAATAAATGTGTAAAAGACATTTAGGAGAAAACTAGACTAATTGACATAAAATTGCGCTACAAAAATAACACAAATCCTAGGCGTGCAAATCCATCCGTAACTTCGCATAAAAGGCGCCATTCGCTTGGCCGCCATTTTGAACAAAGAGCTAGTAATGACAGCTACATTGTACGTCGCTAATGAGGGTTGTTATAAGACAAAAACGAATTCAATACATGTCTGCAGCTTTTGTTTTTAAAGCTTGCCAGGTAGTTATCCATCATAACATTAAACTTTTATTTTGCCATTTTTAACAAAAAGAAGGGGGCACTTAGAATTTTATTTGTGGAGCTAGCTCCTTTGCGGTACGAGTGTATCTAGGACGATGTGATTAAAGATCCTAGGAGTGTAGTGAGCATTCATTTTAACATCTAAATGTATGTAACGCACTAAGAACAAAAACTGATTCGTTGGATAATACCGTGGATCTTTGGATTACAGCCTACAGGAGTCAAAGAAATGGTACTCACTCATACATACATATTGTCGCGCCTTTATACCCGAAGAGGTAGGCAGAGGCATACTATACGCCCACATTTCACCGTATGCAAATTTGTCTCACGTAACCGGTGGTGAGTCCATTGCCGTGTTGAAATGGACAGGCGCAGGATGTGACCTGCCGTTGAAATTTTTCAAAACGCCGGTAAGGCCTTCAACTGCGCTTAGCGACTGCCATTTTACTGGCAAGCTGTACTCGATTTTCCTACATAGGGCGAACCTATTTTGCAAGTTATTCTCAAACAAGCCTTTTCATTTGATACCCGTATTGCAGCAATTGGATGGCAACACCATGTTGGAATTAAAATAACGCCGCACAGCTAACCATGCATGGTCTTATTAAAAAAACAATCTGGTGAAGATTTCTGCTACTAAATTGAGTTTCAAGATTTGGTCCAAACAACAAAAAAAAATGTTTTACTTTATTCAGCATAAGCGTATCATAATAAGTTTTGTATTTCTGCAACATATAACAACGCCAGGATAAAATTAAATCCCAAACTTCCTTCTAGCAATTGGACGCACACTGCGCTCTGTCTAGTTTCACATACTCGTAAAGTAGTTATTGTTGTCTTATCACGAGATAGTGCGCAACAAAGCTGGTTGAACAGCCTGTTACTAATGAGATGTCGCGTCAGTCATTAGGCTCACCAGGACAGACGTGCTGGGGGGCGAGTCTACTATTTTTCAATAGAAAACCGTTCTATTTCTATTCTATAGCGGTTCTATTGCGATTAGTCCAAAACTAGGTAGTCTACTAAAAGTATTATATATTTCACTATCACACTTCTCAAGCTGCAAAATAGAGACAAAATAATTGTTTTAAGTTAACAAAATATTAATATAGACTACCAAAATAGCAAATTAAGAGCTACTTACAGGCGCTACACGTGTTAATAACATTCTATCGACCGGCCGATAGCATTCTATTGGAGCGCAATTGTAATAGTGGACTACGAAAACTGTCATTTTTTCTGTCGGCTAGCGGCAGCGACGATTTCTATTCTCTTCTGACGTGATTGAATTAGTAGACTTGGCCCCTGTATGTTTGCCAATATATATATATATATATATACGTACATTAGTTCGCTACTAAAGTTTTTATGCATTAGGAGTTATGCCGATCGGTGAATATAATGTGATGTGAAATTGTTAAATATTTTAGTAACTAGCTGATCCCCGCGGCTTCACCCATAACATATTTTGAACCAACGTCGCATTCATTAGATCTCGTCTCTCACATACGCATGTTGTGGTGACCTGCACTTGAAATTCTTCAAGCCAATAAGGCCTTCCATTTGGCTTAAGGTCTGTTGCTGGCTACCGGGAGCAAACGGTTTAACGTGCTTTCCGAAGCTATTATGGCGTTTCAAACAATAAAAGTTTGTGCATATATGTGAGATGCTCCTGCGATCAGGGTGGTGTTCACACCTCGTTTGCCGCGGATGAACGGTTGTGTTTATTTTATATCACGATGCTGGATTTTGGTCTCACTACAGGGGATGCCGAAGACCGTGCGAAGTGGAGGAAAAAACGTAGGGAAGCGGACTCCGGGCGTCGCGAGATGCAACTGTGTCCCAGTTCGGAACGCTCGGATGACGATGATATATTTTTTATATTTATGTAAATATATGTTTTCTAAATATTATTACAAAATTAAACATATTGGCTAGTCGAGCACAAGCACGAGAGTCAAATTACGTGTAAGCTTAAAAGCTATATGCGATTCATTGCGATGTCCGCTGGCAAGACCACGGGGTAAGACCTATTTAAGCTATAGCCAAGACAATTTGCCATGGATTGTTTTAGGGTTTTTAAATAATGTTTAATGTTTCAGTCATAAATAAATATTGTGACAGCCCTGCTAGTTACGTCATGCAACGCAAAACAAATTAATCCTGATGTTATTAACCAGTATTAGATGAAATGCGTAATACTGAAGAGCATTTACAGCTGACGTCCTAATAATTTAATCATTGTTTAGGACCCTTCTTCATCGGTACATACCTAATATTTGCGAGAATAGATTCATCCGCATTTTCCTCTAATAACAGGTGAAATAAATGTGTTTCTCAATCTTTTGAGAGTTGTATAATACAACTCACTCTAGTACCTGTTGAGAAATATAGTAAAGTGAAAGTTGTAGTGTATGCGCCTTCCACGCTGAAGTATCGGGTTCCCGGGTAGGAATAAATATTTGTGTGATCCGCAAATATTTGTTTTTATTTGTTTTCTATAAATAATATGTATGAATTTGATGTTTATCAGTTGTCTAGATCACTTAACTTAAGTTTATGTAATTTTAATAAGGGCTATACTTCTGAGGGCTAACCCGGTATGGAAAGATGGAAGGGGAATGTGTGGTTTTAATTGGTAGGAGTCATAGCATCCATGAAAATTTTCACACGCAAAAGACAGCATTGTGTAAGACTGTCGCACAACATTTAATTGTTTATAAAGGTTTCATATAGGTACACCAAAGAGTTTTAGTGATTATATATATATATAAAACTTATAATAATATATAAGTTTATAATATATATATATATTATTATAAGTTTTATGATTTTTCAATGTAAGCTTGTTGGATAATTTAAGAATAATGATGACAATACTGTGTTAACTCCGTAAAATTTGTTGGTATTATTTCAAAAGATTTTTATTTTTGCATTCACAAAAACCTTTAAATATTGTGCGACATTTTTGTAATACTTAATCTCAAAAGATACAGTATATTACCGCCACATAAAAAAGAACTTCAAATAAACCCAAAAGGTTAGAGAATTCGCCTAAACAAACACACCCTTTAAACAACTCCGTCAATGTTACCTCGTTGAGATTGCTAACTTGATAATAACTTTCAAAACAAAACCATTTAAAATAAAGCAAATAATTCTATAGATAAATATTTCCGCGAATTGACCAAATTTATAAAAAATAAAGGTTTTGACCCCAATAAAGGGGAGCCTGTAGATAACAAGCTTGATAACATTAATCAGGGCACATAACTGTAGAGCTGTGGTTAGAATGTCCATTTTCTGGTCAGTGCTCCCGTAATTTCAGTTTCCTTGGCAATTTTTCAACCGAACTGTTATATAACAAACATTATGGGATTTGATGAGGACTAAAATTCAAGCGAGTGTATGAAAAATAGATCTTATAAAGGCCTTCGTGGTTTGTAATATCTATAAAGTTGTTTATTAAATAAATACACTAAGGTCGTTAAGAGGTCTACATTTCAAAACGTCATTTATAAGCTTTTTTTAAAACGGTAGCTGTTGCTGCCTATATAATACTATAGCACGGTGACTTAAACAGATTTATCATGCTCGCCTAAAATTTAGAGTTCGCTACTCATTCCTAGGAGAGTAAGAAATTTGAGGATGTCTTTGGCAGCAATGTACTGTACCTTCTCTGGTTAAAGCAGGTGGTTGCCAATGGAAGTGCATTGTCTGTATATGAGTGGGCCGTAGAGAATGTGCTGAGCGTTATATCGTCTTCGTGGAAGAAACTGCAGAGTCAGGTTGGGCTGAGACTGAGGTTGCCCATGTGTTTTTTAGCCTGCAATGACCTGTAAGTGCCCTCCTAATGCCACAATGGCCACATCTGCTGTTTCATAAGTTTACTGGAGTATCGATGCGAATAACCCTTGATGAGGGTTTAGAGTGCCGCTTATTTGTCTGGTATTGCCAGCGCCCTCTAGCATCGCTGGTCGTCTTTTTCTTGAGATACTCGATAACTTCGATACTTCGGCACGTTATAAAAGTTATAAAATAGTATAAAATAATGTGGAAAAGTAAAAAAAAATTCAAATTCAATTCTCTTAGTAAGAAATACACAAACTCCAACACAAAGTTAGACTTAAACTTATTAAACAGTTCAGTAGCGCAATTAACACATCTCGGATCTAAATCCTCTACTGCACAAATGTCATCGATGTTCATAGAACTCGAATATCGATGACATTTGCGCAGTAGAGGATTTAGATCCGAGATTTGTGAGTTGCCCTACAGTTGTCCATCTTAGGGGCGAAATGATTATACAATATATAATAGCTTCATTGGCTGCATTTCACCGTATGCCGTACCACGGCGAGTGTTCTGAAGAGCTTTTTTACCTAGCGCGGGCAGAGGTGCCACTCTCATACAGTGGAGAAAATTTTTGCCAGAACTGAGCAATTAAAAAGATCGTTTCTCTGTTGAACAATGGAAATCTGCAATGCTCTGCCAGCGCACGTTTTTCTCTCCTTTTATTACCCAGGGTTATTCAAGCGGAGCGTGAAGAGGCACATCATAGGGCCGCCAACTTGAGAGCAACTGTTAATAGTCTTGTGGAATGTGACAGTGGTTTTCAATTCGCTAGATGTCGCCATGGCTTTTCATCAGGCAGGAGACTCTTTGGCGAGCTTAATATTAAAAAAATAACAGTGTCATATCAAAATTAGCCGATCCGATTGCAGGTTAAGAATATAGTGATAGTGATACAATGGTCAAATTTCTAAAACCACTTGTTTTTAAGTTGAGTTTAATAAAATATTATAAGTACCGGTCATCGTTCTTAAGATAAACTCAAAGGAGTCTTGATTTTTATATCTAGAATCAATTCAAAATTCTTTAGTCGAGTATTCCACGTTCTTCATTCATACGCAGAGAGGGCTCAAAATATGCTTTAAAAGGACCCATGATTTCACGGTACATTACGACACTTGAATATAAATCTTTTGTATTGATGTTGAATATAGCCACATACTCAAGTTATGAACTTTAAGACAGTGGTTCTATACATGCAGTTGCGATGCATTAATATTTCTAATTCACATGAAATAAGAAAATAAAAGTATTCATAAATTAAATAATATTAATCATCATGGCGCTTGCAACAGTGCTGAAATAACAGGAAATCGCATAGAATGTTTTAAAAGCCACCTTAATAACGGAAATACAGACGGTGAAATGTGGGCGTATACATATGCCTCTGCCGTCCGCTCGGGGATAAAACTTGATTAATGAAGTCTTCCAAACTATCCTATATAGCTGTTTTTTTTTCATAAACCGATTTCATTAACGACGTAGTAGACGTAGTACAATGACGAACATACGCATTAGTAAGGATATCTCACAAACTACTTGTCAGATTTTGATCAAATTTTATAGGAACCACACGAAAAGCTCTTGCTTTCAAATCAAAAATAAACATGTAAATAGTGCCGGTTGATCTAGAAAAAAAAATGAGTTAACTCATCATAACACACAGGACGAATTAAATCCCTCCTCCTTTTTTGACCTCGGTAAAATTGCAGCAGATCTGTTGGCGTTATCAAAACAGTTTCGCTCCAAAATTAATATGAATGTTTAAAGTGAACCAACGGATGAATTAATGTAGCATATCTTAACGTCAGTTTGACTGGTATAATTTAACTTTTCACCTGTTTGTATGTAAAATTTAGCTGATACTTTGAATACAAATTACAGGTGTTTCATAATTTCATCACTTCATTTCATATTATTTAATCACTTAAATTGATGTTTTGTGTACATTTTATTGAGATAAAATAAATGTTACATCGCGTTAATTCTGCATCAGTCGTGATACTATAGGAATATTGACTGATTTTTGACTGACCCGTATCAACTCGTGATCACGGCTAACGTAATCCGGTCAATACGTCAGGAAGTACAAGGTAGGCTTTGTACCTAATAGTATATGATGCTAATATATGAGTGAAAATCATTGATATATTGAAGTAAAGGTATCGCAGTACAGTCAGTATAGGTAAATAAAAGAATAATCTTAAAAAAAAATTAAATGCACGATGATTCTCTATTTGAGAACCACTGTCTGAGCTAAGACCGGTGAGACGTTCTAATTTCGAATATCAAAGAAGAGTCTCACCGTGTTTATTTATTGGATGTTAGTCTGTATCGTAACTGTCTTACACACATCGTTACGGCTTGTTATAATCTGTGATTTTACAACGTCTGTGTCATATAAATATGTTTTGTCTTAATTATATTACAGCGTAGTTAGAAGTGAGTTAATTAGTGTATGTGCATATTAGAAAGGAGTTTATGCGAAGTCTTTGCTTATTTCTCTGAACGGTCAAATACTCACGAGAAGGGGGTTCAGTCTATAACAGAGGTGAAACGGCCTAGTCCTTGTAGTAGACCACCTGCTGTAGATTAGCAATTGTAATGTAATTTTTAAGCTTGATAAGAGACCTTTGTTTCTAACGACTACCACTTTTAGCAGTGCCATTGTTCTCAAATGTGTCTAGATAAATAGTCAAATAAGTAAATCAAAGTTTTTTTTTCTTGTGCAAATCCTCATGGTTACTATGCCGGACTCCTACCGACTAACACCACACGTTCCCCTTCATCTGTCTATAGCCTGGAGTCCCGGGTAAGCCCTCAGAAGGTTAGTCCCAGGGCTCCTGAATTTACAGGACACTAAGATATTTTTGTATCACGGTTTTATGTCAAGCTTATGCATTTAAAAATAGTTTTATGGATATCGTTAAACTGCTACGAGCTCAAGTATTTTTTTTATTTTAATTTTTTTTTTTAGGATTTACACTGTTTCTCCTAAATTAATTTTAGTTACATTCTTTTTAATGACCGTCTCGAAATATTTTGATTGCTGTGTAAATTTATCTTATTTAATTAGACAAGTTATTCGAAGTGAAATATTTATATTACTGTTGAAATGTAATTCGAATCCAACAGCCGCTCAGTTAACGACAATCTGTCGACATTATTTTGACACCATTCCAAAATGTCTCCTAAAATCTATCGCTAATTGCATTACCTTCCCGACTTCCTTGCTCCACCAGTTAACGTAGATGCGTCAACTAATACTTATTATTTATTTTTCAGAGTTCTAAATAGAGCAGTGGCGGTGCAAAGACAAATTAAACTGTGAAAAAGATCACACGCACCAACATGGCGGCTGGGATTGCGCGCCAAATCCTACGTCACCGACAACGCCATCTGTCAACTGCGCACGATAACCACTTCCGTAGTTTGAATCATTCCGACCGTTCGAAATAGTCATTTGTGATTTTAGTGTGACACTGCAGAGCCGTGATGTGATAGTGTGTAAAATATATTTGTTTAGTGTTGTGTTTGTGATTGTGAGTGTTGTGTTAAAATGTCTGAGGAGAGGTCGCGGCGGTTGTCGCAGATCTTTGATCCACTTGCGCGGTTTACGGACCACAGTGGGGCGGGGCATTCGGCCAGTACGCCGAATAGTCCTCGACTTTTGCCGAGGAGGTCACGGGATCCGCCGCCACCGCCACCTAGGTAAGTTGTTTCTTTATTTTTTGTAAACTTAATTATACCTACAAACTTTCTTGGTTTACTTTTTTATACCACTGAGGTGTCAGATAAACATACGGCCCATCTGATGGATTTTGAGCGAAGTGGGCGACAAGACATGCGGTCGGATCGTTCGCTCGGCGGTGCCGGCGTCCCTAACATGAAAATCTGATGGAAAGTGGTCACTTTAACCTATGGATGTTTGCAACACCAGAAGTGCAGCACTCGCTCTACCGACCCTGTAAAAACCTTCTAAGACCCCTTTTGGATAACAAAACTTGGTATAAAACTAAAAATACACACGAACTCTGATGCGAATGGATATATCTTCAGGTACCCTGATAACGGCCTCGATGACACAACGGTCGGGAAAGCTACTTGTTCCTTGTGAATTATAGGGTTCAATATCGGGGTCTGAAAAAGAGTTTTTTTATTATTATTTTTTGTCTAAAAGCAGTATTGTCTAAGAGCCAGTGAATACCTGTATGTATTTGACCAGACCTGGGGTTCTGTACAGTGAGACCTCTATACCTGCCATACATGAAAAGGGGAGTCGCTAAGCCCTAAGTGGTGGACACAGCCAGTACGCAGATTAGACAAACATCGATTTTTAGCGAATTTTAAATGCGTTTTATTATTATTATCGGAAAAGAACAATGACAGACCATTTTCGCGCGGATAACATTGGGGCAGAGAGTTTTAAAGTGCTAAAAAAATTTGGAAAGTAATTGACAAAGATCTGCCATTGATATATTTTATTTATTAGGGTCTTAAAAACTTATATTGATCACGGCAGACGTTTTCAGTGAGTACACACTTCAACAGACAACAAAATCTTAGCTACTGTACGATGTCTGTCTTACCTACGCACAGGCCGCGTCCACCACTTAGGGCTTAGTGACTCCCCTTCTCATGTATGGCACCTGCCGTAGAGGCCTCATTGTACAAAACCAGGTCAAATACGTACAGGTAGCTTTTCACTGGCTCTTAGGCTAGTACGTAGTGACTCCAAATCTGGTTAGGGCGATTGATGGCAACAGAGCTGGCAAAGTGTGTGTCTGACTACGGGTTTTGTTGGATTCCGTAGCTGTATCTGTAATACTTTTAACGTAGAAAAGTACATTTTCTGAGTTTATCGGATAAACTATCTCTAACAAATACTCTAAATTTTACATAATCTACCTACTTAAAAATATATGCACCTTACAGTAGAAACGTGCGTATGTGTGAGTGAGCCTATTTGTACAGTTTGTACGAAGAGTCTATACTGTATTTTAGCTATGTCTTCTTCTTCATCTTAAGTGTTTTCCCAGTAGCTTCCAAACCCTACCTGGATTTGGATCCTGGGATCTTTTTTTGATCAGCCGCTACGGGCAGCTATCGGTTAGATTTAAATTTTTGGCATTGCCGGGAGCCACTGCCGTCTGACCTCCCAATCTCGTAAGAGCTCCTGCATCGTTGACTTGTCCTTGATCAGCAGGTGCACCGCTAGTAGGTGAGCTCGTTTAGACCCCGGAAATCTTTGTGGGGCCCTTATCCTTTAATATAAATAAATAATATTGTGGGACATTTTTTTTTACACAGCGACATCCATCCCAATGTAAGCTAATATAAGCCTGTGTTATAGGATCTAGACAACTGATATACATACTTATATATTTCTAAATACATACATATAATACATTAACACCCAAACTCCGAAACAAACATTTGTGGATCACACAAATATTTGATCCGACCCGGGAATCGAACCCGGGACCTCAGTCGCGGCAGTCGCTTGCACTACCACTGCGCCACCGAGGCAGTCGTATAATATGTATGTATTGTGTCGAAAGAAAGCAGTTCTACTGATTCTTATTATATTTTTTCTCTTATTGCTTATCAATATTTACGAATTACTCCATTTACAGATTCGATAACAAAATTTGATCAATATTGTAATCTCATCAGATAATCTTTCTTGCTTATCTCTCTCGTAAATTAATTATTCAACATTAATTATATCTCATTTGTTCGTATTAATCCTATAAAAGCTACCAAATGGGCTCTTTAAACCCGGTTTAAGTAATAAGGCTGGTTCTCCACCTGAGTTAGATATGCGATATAATTGAGCTTTGCATTGCTTAGCATGAGACTTGACAAAACACTATCTATCTACAAAATACGAAATATTATGTTTTATTTTTATCTATCACGCCTTATCCCCGAAGGGGTGGCAGAGGCACATATTGTATGCCCACTTTTCACCATGTGTCTTCCTGTACCACGTAATAGGTGGTGAGCCCATTACCGTGTTGAAATAGACAGACGCAGGTTGTGGCTACCTGCTCGTGAAATTTTTTAAGTCGCTCATAAGGCCCTCAATTCGGCTTAACGACGGCCATGTTTAGGTTGGCAACCGGGACCAACGGCTTAACGTACCTTCCGAAGCTTGGAAACGCTTGCAGATATAAATGTCACCCATCCGTGACCAGCCATAGCGAAAGTTGCTTAACGCAGTGATCGTTTACAGAACACTGAGTCAGCAGGGCCAAGAGCGCTCCTATTATTTAAGATTTTCGTCTAAATAACTCAGCCAAGAGGCCCGTTTCCACATTGGCAGTCGACAACGTGGAAACGTGCCTCCATCACACGAAACCTGATGTTAAAGTTTTTCAGGCTGCCAATAAGGCTGTTTTTTTTACGTTCGGAATTCCTCATGGATGCTATGCCGGACTCTTACCGACTAAAACCACACGGTGATCTATCGATTTGTAAAAATTTGCATCGTCATTATTACGTTTTGTCAGCGCACGTGTATCCCTCCTCTTAAAGCTTTGGGTTCTTCAAACAAAGTGTGAAGAGGCACATGACTGGTCCTGCCAACTTGAAGGCCAACTTTCAGTAGTCTTGTGGACTGGTCTAGTCGTTAAGCCTGGTTGAAGTCCTTATGGGCGGTTTGAAAATTTTCAACAGCAGGTAGCCACAACCTGCGTCTGTCTATTTTAACACGGCAATGGGCTCACCACCTATTACGTGGGACAGAAATACACACGGTGAAATGTGGGCATATAATATGCCTCTGCCACCCCTTCGGGGATAAGGCGTGATGGATAAATAAATAAATATCTTTATAGCTTAGCGCAAATTTACAGTGGACATGCGACTTTATGTAGGGTAGAATATTCGGCATTTAAATTAATGAGCGCTTCAAATATTTATGAATATTTTGAACGGTTTTTGACGAAGATTGCTGACATGGTATGAATTTATGTTACAGCGGCCATTGTTGACGTAATACCTATTCATACACACCTAGAGGTACATACGGTTATGCCTGTTCTTCACTGGGGTAGGTAGAGACTATGAGTACTATGACTTTTAATTGCTACGATTAAGACTTATGACTTTTGCATCTTCTAATTTCATGTGAGTTTTTGTAAATGCACTTCGGACACTGATCCTTCATACCTGACTCGTATTTCAAGACACCACCGATCCAGTCACGATATATTGACAGGTATTAGTTTATCCAATACATACATAATAGTACTACCACCTTCTTAGGAATACCTAGATATTGTCTTCTATTGAATTTATATATCTATTTACGACTGCATTTATCTTTTATGAATAGTATAACGGTCTGTGCACACAAGGTCGCACCTTACGATTTTGTCTTTTCAAAAATAAGACTCAAAAGAATAAACCCTTTGAGTTAGTGTAGTCCCAAGTGAAAACAACAAGTAACTTAGTGCTTTTAGTTAAGAAAATAAGAACTAAGTGTATAAACTTATCAGACTCAAAGGAAAATCAATGGATTCTCTTCTTAGAAAAGGTTTTAGAATAGGCTTTTTAGAAGAGAAGATTAAATCAAAGTAAAATACTAATTAGCCCACAAGCTAGATTGTAATAGTTCAAAGTGAACCTAAGTTAGTGTACACTTTACTGAATGAAATGAATAGTCTGATGCCCCGTACTGGTCATACTTCACTTCATATATTTTAGTCTTACTCCTTTATAGTTCAACACTTGTGAACAGTTCACAAGTGTTGAACTTATTACTAGATTCAAGAAAAGGATGCGAGAATATTATTTCTCGTTATTATCGAAGAAAATAGTATAATGTATGTTTATTATACAAACTTATGTATTTATTATATATCTGTAGGTATACGTGGTCATAGCTCACCGTAGAAATTTTTAACCTAAAATTTATTAACCTGAAAAATTCGATGGTGAAAACTAGGTATATTTGAAGAGGTAAGAAAGATCATGAACGCAAATTAAACGCTGTGGAGATGCGATCACTTCGTAAATTGTGCGGCGTAACGTTGATCGAAGGAATACGTAACAAAGTGACACGCAATAAGGTAGGGTTAAATGAAAGTGTCAGCATTACGCTCGAAAAGGGATTGCGCTGTTGGTTTGATTGACGATTAATATTTATTGTGCGAAAATAGGAGTTAGTCAGTGTATACCAAAGCATACTTACGATGACTACGTCAGTAAATGCTCAAAAACGGAAAGGTCAAAAGCACTTGGATACTCAGATGTGCATGTATCAAACGATACTTGAATCTGCAAGAAGCGAAAGAAGTATTCGTGGATCGCAAAGCCTGGTGATCTGTCCTCTATGTCAGGGTTATAGCTTGAAGATAGTTATTTATTAACCTACACACATATCAATCAGTGCAAGTGTAACGCCACTGATGTTGCATACGTCCATAGTTTATGGTAACCACTTTCGATCACGTGGACCGTAAGTTTGTATGCCAGCTTAGTAGGATACAAAAACTCTGTATATCTCAACACTGTAAAACTACTAACCAGATTTCCATTTGCTGCCTCTGTGGTGCGGTGGGAGTGTATCCGACTGCTACGCAAGAGGTCCTGGGTCGGAACAAATATTTGTGTGATCGACAAATGTGTTTTCGGAGTTTGGGTGTTTCCTATGTATAATATGTATGTATTTAGAAACATATAAGTATGTTTATCAGTTATCTAGATCTCATAACACAGGCTAATATTAGCTTACTTTGAGCTAGATGGCGCTGTGTGAAAAGTGTCCCACAATATTTATAATTATTTATTAATTATTTCCTTTGGCAGGCCCATTGCGCACTCCTCGCGGTTAGACCCGTTGGAGTACGAACTGACGGAGGTTGGTTCCATCAACTGGCAGGAGCGGTGCCTTGAGTTGCAACTTGAGCTGCATAGAAGCAGGCACCAGGCAACGAGGGTCAGGGATATGCTGAGAGATAAGGTATGTTCTGTTTAAATAAATTTATGGTGTTGATGGACGGCACACATTTATTATTATAAACAAGTAACTTGACCTTCACTATCGTAGTGAAGGAATCAGACAACTTCTAAACCGAAACCAGTTTCAAAACCGCAAGTGGTGGACAACTTCAAAATCATTCATCATCTTCAACTTCAATTCACGGTGTCCTGAATCGAATGCCGCAAATCGTTTGTCTATATCTTTTATGGTACCTGAGAAATAAATACGTACAGACGGACTGACTGACGGACAGACTGGGTCCCGGTTGTCAGTAACATGACAGTCGTTAACTAAGCTTAACGACGAAGTATGAAGGCATATTGGGCAGTTTTTAAAAAAATCAACTGTAGGTCGTCACAACGTGCGCCTGTCCAATTCATTACGGCAATTGGCTCACCCACCCGTTACGTGGGACAAAAATGGTTACGGTGAAAAGTGGGCATATAGAGTGTCTTCGCTACCCCTTTGGGGATAATGGGGTGAATGCTAAGACAATTTAAAACAATCGCTGGTTGCAGATTCTAAAAGTAGGTAGATTGTGGCCACTTTGTTGAAAATATGTCAAATAAAATAAATAAATATCTGTTCGATAACTGTGGCTGGAGACGGGACTGCTTATGTGAATTAATACGCTGGTTCTCTGAATATTACTTTTACTTGCTGTATACAAAGTAGGTAGGTACATTTGTATCTTAATATTATTGTAAAATATAACAATTGGTTATAAGTTTGTAACTTCTGATGATAAGACGGCGACGACGAGAGAGGAAGCTTTTTGGGCCACACACTGCCCGCGGGGTTCGCACGCGCCGGCCATAGACAAACGACCATAAAGGCCGCGCTGTAGCTGTACGCGCAGCGCCAGGCTGTATCCCGCTGTATCAAAAATATGTATATTCTTGTTTTAAAAAGATACATTCTTGTAGACTGCAGAATTTTCATGTCCGGGTTTATTCAAAGTTATACTCCAGTGAAAAGGTGGAATCTTTACTGAGCTGTCTGAGAAGTTTAAAAAATAACAAAAATAACCGCGATCTTTGGCATTATATCACATCCTGACACTTGTGCACGTTGTTGTGGCGTTGTTTAAGTGTCCACCATTTTACACATAAACACTTAAATAGTTTTGAAATAGAATGGAAGCGAGTTAATAAAAACAGGGTAAAATAACCAAAAATATACAATACATAGTCTACAACTCGCAGCCATCATAGTGAAGTTAACCGGCGGCACTTCGTCATCTGTTCCTTATAGCCCGGGATTTAATTTCGCACAACGTTATTCACCCCGGGAACTTTTTGTACAGCTGACTTACCAAGAAAGGACTTCAGTGATAGATGGCTGATACATTTTTCATCGATTCAAGAGGTAATGTTTTTGGGGTTATGAAATATGGAGTGGATTTTTTGTAAACATCGCATAGCTTTATTTTTTCGTTTGAAATAGTTTTTATAATACCACTGAGGTGGTTACCGTAGCCTATAGACATAACTTAGTTTGAGCTAAACGGCCCAAACCAAGTTAAAAGCTTATACTATGGGATTTAGACAACTGATATAGGGTAAGTTGTCCCACAATGAACCAGGTAAATTTCGAAAGCTCATAACATCACTGTTTAAGCTTCGAAGCGTTCAATATTTTGTGTGTAGCTAGGGAATTTATATACCTAAAAATGTGCAATTATGAATTTACAAGTTTCGTGTTACTTTCAGAAAAATAAAAGATTTTGTGAAAAATGAGATTTGGTTCAATGTGTACACTAGGACGTGCACAATGAACCAGGGTATTTTTCACATTGAACCACCTTCATTCACATTGAACCACCTAGTTTTGTATACATTAATGATCAACTTTTAAGGAAATTACTTTTTAAAATAATAAAATAAAATTTTCATAATCACTTAGAGTTTATTGTGAGCTTAATAATCTTTATCACAATCATCAGTCTTAAATATCACAAGAAATGTACTATCATAATAATATGTTCTACTAAAAATAATCAACAAGTTAAACAATTAGAGTAGGTAACTGAATAAAATTATATAGCTTCTTTAACATAAATTATCATTGAATAACCAATGAGAGATCGACAATAGAGATAAGTATTACCTAATAAAGGTTTTTTCAAACGTAAAATCAAGCCTACCAAAAAAATAGAACATACAAAATGTAAGTTCTTAACGCAAGTTTATAGTGGGAGCGGCTCGAATCGCGAAACCTAAAATCGAGTTGCGGCTCTCTGTTCCATTAATTTTCGGCGACGGTAAAATCATTTTAATATCCTTTAATTGAACAAGTGCCACATCAGGCTCTAATGGCATCCGGAATTTCATTGTTTCTTTGTTAATCAGCCGCATAAATGAAACTTCATAATTGTCTCCTTCATCGTCATCAATAATCTTTGCCACATAATAAACTTTAATAATCTTGGCATTGAAAATTACCAAAATAAAATCACCTTGTACTGGTTTAGGTCTTGTAAATGTCTTCTTGTTCTGCAATAAATATCAAATGATTTTCATAATTGGGTATCAGTCTTTTGTCGATAAGATCCTCATCAGTGACGTTCAAATTTTGCACTACATAACGGCGTAAGGTGGGATAGGCAATGTTGAAAGATTTTGCAGCTTTTCAAATGCTTTCGCCTGACCTATGCATCTTTAATGCTTTAAGCATATTGAAAGCTGAATGTCCGCCTCTTTTCCTCTCTAAAGCTTTTTTCCGTGCCATTCTGAAACAAATTAAGTATGATTAAGTATGTTCCCGTAGATGTCGTAAAACGTGATTGAAGGATAGGTACCTACTTAAATAAGGCCATAGATTTCTTAAACAGTCAACTGTAAACCTGTTATGTATTAATTATTATATATATTTATATATATTTCATGCCTTAAAAGCCTAAACGGGTGTATTAGCTCTGCCTATTGAGAAAGTACTTAGGCGTGATTACATCAATAAGGTAAGTACAGTACAATCTTACTAATCCGGCACTTCGATAGATCGGCACGTCCAATAATCCGGCACCTTCCGCCCACGCCTCCCTCACCCCTCTATACCTGTGCGCTTGGTCGCTGCGTCGTCGACTAGCAGTCTAACCTCAAAACTTATCACGTGCACGTGCTAACGTATTTGTTTTTTTCAAGTAAGAATAGTTTATAGTTAAAAATGACAAATAAACGTAAACACAAGACACTAGATTAGAATAATAAAATGGAGATTTTAAGAAAGTTAGATACTGGACAAAACATGTGCAAATTGGCAAAAGAATATGGTGTTGGGCGTGCTACTATACACGATCTTAAGAAGAAAAGGCAAAAGATAGTAGACCACGTCAAGACAATGGAATCAGGGCCAGGAAAGCGTAAAACACTAAAAGTTGGCGATTGTCCAAAGATGGAAAACGCTCTTTACTTGTGGTTCATACAGCGGCGTTCTAAACACACTCCTATATCTGGAGAAATTCTGAAAGCCAAAGCAATCGAATTTTATAAAAAAAATTACCCACAAAGATGATTTTCGTGCCAGCGATGGATGGCTGGATAAATTTAAAAAACCATTTGGTATCCGTCTATTAACCATATCGGGTGAGAAATTATCAAGCAACGAATCTGCAGTACAGCCATTTATCGAGCATTTCAAAAACAAAGTAGAAGAACTGGGTCTTCTTCCTGACCAAATCTATAACGCAGACGAGAGTGGTCTGTTCTGGAGACTGTTGCCCAATAAAACATTTGTATCTTCTGAAGAAGCAAGTGCACCAGGTCGTAAAGTGAGTAAAGATAGAATCACATTCATGCCGTGTTCAAATGTTACTGGAACGCACAAATTTGATTTGTTAGTGATTGGCAAAGCAAAAAATCCCAGAGCTTTCAAGAATATTTGTCTGCCAGTCTGCTACAAGAATCAAAGTAAAAGTTGGGTCACGAGAGAGGTATTTAGCGAATGGTTTCATAAAGACTTTGTCCCAGAAGTCAAGAAGTTTATGAAAAGATCAAACTTGCCCATAAAAGCTTTACTCGTACTTGACAATGCTCCAGGCCACCCAAATGAACAAGAACTTAAATCAAGTGATGGGAATATCCAAACCATCTTCCTACCTCCAAACTGCACACCTTTACTGCAGCCGATGGATCAAAATGTTATCCAAAAAATAAAGTCTTTGTATAAAAATAAATTGCTGATCCATATTATATCTCAGGATGGTGATATAACGCAGAGCCTTAAAGGATTGAATTTGAAGGATGTTGTATTCTCTCTCGCTCATGCTTGGAAGTCTGTTTCTCCTAACTTAATCCAATCTTCATGGAAAAAGTTGTGGCCTACAATGAATGATGTATCAGAAACAGAAGAAACAGATGAATGGGATCTTGAGGATAATGTGCCAATTGCCGATTGGTTACAAAATCTATCAGAAAAAGGATTGAAGACAAGTGAAGAAAATTTAAATTCTTGGTTTGAAGGAATCGAAGAAACAGAGCAAATTATGACCAATGAAGAAATTGTATTTGAAGCAGTACAAGAAGAAAGCTCTGTAGAAATATTGGAGCCACCAACTACTACAATTGCTGTAAAAGTTAAACCAGATGATGCATTGATTTGTTTCAATACCTGCATAACATGGGCAGAAGAAAACGGCATATCTGGCAAAGATATTTTAATTCTTCGCAACATGCGAGAAAAGGTTTTTAAGCAAGGACTACAAGTTGCACAAAAGCAGACCTCAATTAAGGATTATTTCAAAACTAGTTAATTACATATCTACCTACATGTTAATTTAATACATTATATACATTTATTCTCTCTATGAAATGCTTTATTTTATTTATTACCTATGATTTTTTCAGTATAATCCAGTAATCCGAACATTCCAATAATCCGGCACCCTCCGGTTTTTAATAGTGCCGGATTAGTGAGATTGTACTGTATAACTTTGTTTTAATTCAAAAAAGCAGTAACTAGTGGTTAAATGTTTACCCACTACCAAAAATCGTAGGACACATTGAACCATGGTTAATAGTGTACCTCTCAAAAGTGGTTCAATCTGAGACACACCATGTTTTCATAACTTACCTCAAAATTTATATGATAAAGCAAAAGCATAACAAAACGAATCGTGGTGCATAAGACAGCTAAATTATCCTAGTATTCAATGAAAATATGAAAAGATCTAAATTTCACACCGGAAAAACTTTAAAAATAAAAGAAACATGCATTATAAAATTACCTTTTTTTACACTTTTCACAAAAATGCTCCGCACTTGACCACCTTCCGCGAGATCACCGCGCAAACTAGTGAGCAAACAAGACAACTATATGCCTCTCTTTTGCTTACATTAGCCTAGATCGGCAACGTTGCGTTTTGGAAATATAGCAGTGGTTAAATGTAGCAGTATGGTTCAATTTGAGACACTCGACCCTACATTGTTTCTAAATACATAGGAAACACCGAAACTCCAAAACCAACATATGTGTATCACACAATTATTTGTTCAAACCCGGGGATCGAACCCGAGACTTCAGCGCGGCAGTCGCATACACTACCACTGCGCCACTGAGGCAGTCTTTCAATCGTGAAGAACTTTGAGTTTCTACATGACTCGCACGTGAAGTGCTATCGGAAAATTTGACGCTGAAAATGCCTATGCATACCACAACGTTCTTTGATAATTCCTCCATACATACATATTGTCACGCCTTTATCCCCGAAGAGGTAGGCAGATGCATAGTATACGCCCACATTTCATCGTATGCATTTTTGTCCCACGTAACATGTGGTCAGCCCTTTGCCGTGTTGAAAATGGACAGGCACAGGCTGTGGCGACCTGCTGTTGAAATTTTTCAAACCGCCCTCGTTAATAAGGTCTTTAACTTGGCTTAACGACTGCGATTTTATTGGCAACCGGGACCAATGGCTTAACATGCCTTCCGAAGCACGAAAACGTTCCCCAAAGTAAAAGCCACAAAGCGGTCACCCATCCAAGGACCATATTGCGAAAGTTACTTAAAGCAGTGATCGTTTACAGGTCACTGAGTCCGCGGGGTCATGAGCACTTCCTTCGAGCGGGGAACGAGATGATTTCTTCACAGTGCAATTTTATTTTTTTACACTTTCATATGCTTTTAGTGAAAAGCCGCAAATTTGTAAAATTCAAAACATGCACTTCCATTTTATTTATCTGTACAAATGAAACTTGTAGCCTCATCGGCACGATTTTTTAGGTACCTTATAAATACAGGGTGCTCTCTGCACACTGTATACTCCCTTCGGGTCCACATATAAGCAGCGACGTGTAAACAGTCCCTTATAAAGCTGTGTTCAGGGTACGAAATGCCATAAAATCAGTCGACTGTAACAGCTGATACGCACGAGAAAAGAAAATTATAGCCCAGTCTATAATCTTCTTTTAGAACATCATTTTATGGTACATAAATATTTTTATTTATAAAATTCTGTACATGAAATATGTGTTTTTTTATCAAATATACCTTAGCTATGTTATTTTGTATAACCTATAAACATTAAACAAACTCATGTTAGAGACCCCTTACTAACCTAACCTAACAAAATTGTATTCTATAAGTACATAACCGCCTTTAACCCCCTAAATATAACTAACTAGCAGATGCCCGCAGCATCGTCCGCGTGTAACGTTTTCCTATTTGAGATTTCGTAAGGAGCCCTAACCTTTTTGATAATCCAATATAGCCTAAGTTACTCACGAAGAATGTAGCTTTCTAATGGTGATAGAGTTTTTGAAATCTGTCTAGTAGTTATTCTAAGCTAATACGGTTTTTGAACCTATTCATTACAAACAAACTTACAAATATTTTTCTCTTTATAATATTAGTATAGATACCTATACTTAAATATCTCTAGCTTATTTAACATACCTTCATAAATTTAGCAACCATTTTTTTCTATGGTAAACAATTATTTTCAACGTAATGACAATCAAACAATTCGTCAGAAGACTTTCAAACTTATGGACCAGAGAGTTGAAACTTTTAACTAAGTAAAGGGAATTTCCCTAAACGTCGTTTGAGGCAATTTGTGAAGTTTTAACGACTGTCAACAATAGCGAACAGTCTGAAACCGATTTAAGTCGACGCTGATCGATTTCGAAATGCAACGTGAAAAAAAAAATCGCAAAATTATGGCCGCGTTCCAAGTCAATATAAATTTCCAATTATGTTGTTTATAACATTCATGACTTAAGGTTGAACTAGTCGCGAGCATTAACCGTTTGGTGGTCCCGCGGACTCAGTGTTCTGTAAACGATTACTGCGTTAAACAATTTTCGGTATGGCTGGTCACGGATGGGTGACCATGTGGCATTATATTTGCGAGCGTTTCCGTGCTTCGTAAGGCACGTTAAGCCGTTGGTAACCGGTTGTCAGTAACATGGCAGTCGTTAAGTCAACTCGAAGGCCTTATGGGCGGCTTGAAAAAACAGCAGGTCGCCACAACCTGCGTCTGTGTATTTCAATACGGCAATGGGCTCACCACCTATTATGTGGGACAGGAATACACATGGTGAAAAGTGGGTCTTATAATATGCCTCTGTCACCCCATAGGGTGTGATAGATAAGTAAAATAATAAATTACAGTAATACAGACATAATCAGTAACGTGAATAACTCATATAAGTCTTATTGATCTTACAACGACGACGATATTATTTGATCTTACGACCTTAACTTTTTGAGTTATCGACTAGCTTCCTCTTAAAGAGCGGTAGCCCAGAAGTTAAGGTGTTGTCAAAATAATGTCAAGTTGTGTTGAAATAAACAAAAATAGAGTTTATTTTAACGGAGCACAGTTTCTTACTTTGCTGTCTATTAATTATTATTATTATAATGTATTTTGCTGTCTAACCTTTAAAGTATTATTATGCCGAGATTTGCTAACGTTTAACCTTTATAGCATTGTCTGTTTCTTGTATTTAAAAGTCTGCAAGCCTTCTGAGGCGATCTGTCCTTTCAATCTACCTAGTCAGGGATACAGCGTAAAGATAGTTAGTTTTTTTTATTTCACTGGCAGCCAAGCATACGGACGAACTGATTGAAAGTGGTCACTGTAGCCTACGAACGTTTGCAACACCAGATGTGCAGCACTCGCGCTGCCGACCCTTTATAAACCTTATAAGAACCGTTTTGAAGAACCTCATACTATAGACGTTCGGGAAAACCCAGGGAGGGAGTTCATTCTACAATCTAAGCGTACGCGGAATAAAGCCTCTATCGGACCTAACCGTATGCGTGCGCTTCGGGCGCAAAGTGTGAGGGTGAACACCCACTCTATGGCGAGCGATGCGATGATAGAAGGTAGCCGTGGGCATCATATCAAACAACTCCTCAGAGCACAGAACGTTGTACAGGCGATAGAATAAGGAGGCACTCTCCAGTCGCGAAGGGGTTCGACACCGCCTGCTATTAGAGGATCGTTGACAATCATCTACTAATAATCAATAATAATAATATCTAATCAGTTAGATAGTTAACCTTCTATAAAGACAAATAAATAAATATAACTTGAATTCCATGTCATTATACTGACAGTATCTTATTTATTAGACAAGAAAGAATTGTATAAATAAATCGAACACGGTGAAGTTAAAACTAGTAAAACCTCAGTTTCACCTCCAAGCAGCAATACATCCTTCGAGTTTAATCTGATTTCCGATAAAATTCTACACCAGCGTTGTGCTGATTCCCGGGCGGGTACCGTACAAGAAACGGTTTTCATCTCCCCGGCGCATACTTTACCGTGTTGCAGGCCGCTTAGTGCAGAAGGCGGACTTTCGTATTGCGTCTGTTAGAACTACTTAAATAAGTTACAATACAAAACTATTGTATCATAGCTTGTTCGGAGTTTCGGAAAACAGTTATACTTGTCGTACTTATATTATTTTCAAAAATTGCATAATTGTAAAAATATGGTGGTTTGTAGTAGAAATAAAACTCGGCAACGTAAAAGCAAGCATAGTGATCATGCATGCATATTGTGGCGCCTTTATCCCCGAAGGAGTAGGTAGAGGCATACTATTTGCCTACATTTCACCGTTTACTTTTTAATTCGTTACTTTGTAATGAAAGATTTAATTTTGCTGAGAGCTCGAAGCGATATATATTCCAAAAATTTGTGGGTGGTTGTAACGGTTATAAATTTATTTATTTCAATAAATCGACGATTTCTGGTGTCGTGAAAATTTTGTCCTCGTGAATGAATGTCCTATACATATGTACATATGTATGGAGGTCAGTGATGTTGGAACATTGAATGACATCGCATCGCTACAGCACGACATGACGTTTCGACGTCGATTACAGATGCTATAACGTTTAAGAAGCGTGTAAAAGTTGATTACTCGATGTGCTATAATGAAGAATGATCTTTAAATTGACGGTTTCAGAGAGACCCGCTTATAGAACTTGTTGTAAAAGAAAGATGCGGCAAGAAAAATCGCACTGTATTTAAACCATGTAGTTCGAGAAAATGATTACTACTCCGCTATCTAGGATAGTAGCGTGATGATACTCTCGTATATTGTTCACTGTATAGTTATTTTATTCACAATTAGGTGATCCCCACGGCTTCGTTCGTGACATATTTCGAACTCCCGTTGCACCTATTTAATCCCGTCGCTTATAAATTCTACAATAATGCATAAAAACTGCCCGATTTATCGACATTTATGACTACTGCACCGCTCTCCACGGTAGTGGCGTGATGATTATATTGCCTATAGCCTTCCTCGATGAATGGACTATCTAACATAAAAGATTTTTTTTAATTCCGACCCGTAATTCCTGAGATTACCGCGCGAACCAACCAAACAAACAAACAAACTCTTCAGCTTTATAATATTAGTATAGATAGAGTATAGATCATGATAGGCAGCCTCTTACTTTTAATTATTAGGTAAGTCAAAACGTTACCATAAACCAGATAACGTCATGTGCAAACGCATTGTTATCTTATCACTGTTTTCTGTGATGTCACAAATACGTCATTACGTCCATAGGCTACGGTGACCACTTTCCATCAGGTGGGCAATAGGATTGTCTGCCACCTCAGTGGTAAAAAAAATATATACACACTTCTTTACAGCACATTACTCTATGCAAATCTCTACAGAGTAATTCATCACTCTGAAGCCAGGTCACGATAAATCAATCGATTCTAGCTGTTGCTGTGGACCAGATATTTTACGTAAAAGACGGTGACCATAACCAAACGTATTGGTTTTTTGATTTATTTGAACGCGGGATGAATATATAAGTAGGCTGTTTTTCTTTCCGTTGGACATGAATAAATATGTGAATAAATTTAGTATCTTAACTGGTTCTACGAAAAGAGGAGGTTTTAAATTAAATACAGATTGTTTGGCACGTTTCGAGAGACGAAATTGACGACACGTAGGTTGAAAGGTTAGAAATAAATATATTTCTATTATCCATAATAAATCGAAGCGCTCGTGGCCCCGCGGTCTCAGTGTTCGGTAAACGATCACTGAGGTACGCAACTTTCACTATGGCTGGTCGTCGGATGGGTGACCACATTTGCGAGCGTTCCCGCGCTTTGGAAGGCACGTTAAGCCGTTGGTCCCGGTTGCCAGTAAAATGGCAGTCGTTAAGCCTGGTTGAAGGCCTTATAGGCGGCTTAAAAAATTTCAACAGCAAGTAGCCACAGCCTGCGTCTGTCTATTTCAACACGGCAATGGGCTCACCACCTATTACGTGGGACAGGAATCCACACGGTGAAAAGTGGGCATATAATATACCTCTGCGACCCCTTCGGGGATAAGGCGTGATGGATATTTATTTTCATAATAAATAATTTACACTGCCTTTAGAATAGAGAGTAGCGCTCCTGGTCCCGCTGACTCAGTGTTCTGTAAACTATCACTTCGTTAAGCAACATTCGCTATAGGTGGTCCTTGGATAGGTGACCACTTTGTGGAATTTATATTTGCGAGCATTTCCATGCTTCGGAAAGCACATTAAGCCGTTGGTCCCGGTTGCCTGTAAAATGGCAGTTGTTAAGCCTGGTTGAAGGCTGTAGCAACAGCAGGTTGCTACAGCTTGCGCCTGTCCATTTCACCACGACAATGGGCTCACCACCACATAGGACAAAAATGCATACGGTGAAATGTGGGCGTATAATATGCCTCTGACTACCCCTTCGGGGATAAAGGCGTGACAATATGTATGTATGTATAGATGTTCAGAATAGAGCCTTTTTCGTGAAATAAGGTAAGCTATATCCTTTCCCAAGCTAAGTTTTAGTTCTCGTTTCAGTTTTTCAATCGTAAAAATGCAGCTGACATAAAAGTAGTTATTTTCGCAGTTATATACTAGGTATATTATTCTTGCATCCTTATTGGCGCCTATTATAAGAAATAAAAATACAAGTCAAACACGAGGGGGACTAGTGCACCGAGGGTTCACTAAAAATTTGTACCTACCTTACTATTTTTGAGGTTACTGCCAATTTACCTAGACCTCCTAATTGTATGATCGCCTTAACAACTCAGAGGACTATGTTAATTGGATTTTTCTATGTATGTATGGGGACACACCTTAATTTTCAAATTTCTTATGGTATTTTCTCTTTATTTGTGCCGTAGATCTATCTTTTTGCCAAATTTCGTGATTCTTGGGTTTTGATCCAAAATCTATAGAGGTCTTCCAGTTGACGTATAATTGTTAAACTAGCACTAGAAATAGGAAAAATCTATATATTATACACCTAATACCGACTATAGACCTCAGTATTTGGTATAAATTTAGGTCCACCCGTTCCTAAGAAAATTTATGGTTACACACGGACAGACAAACTGACAGACGGACAAGACAACAACTGATCTATATAGGTACGGAACCCTAAAAACACTTAACATCCTAAAATTATATATCCATTTAACATCATATAAGGCCTTATGGAATCTACAAACCTTGAGTGTCTGATATGATAGCGAACTTTATGTATTCTACAAACTCCGCATTATTAAGTGTAGGTACCTATCTATGTTACTCAGTAAAATATCGCTTCACCGGTCACCAACGCCGTCCATCAAATCTACTCCACCGAAGATACTGCAAATGGAACTGATATCGCTCCAATAGCGTTCCATCTAAGTAATGTGACCAGTCGTACGTGTTACGGAGTCTGTACGGGCTAAATGTCGATGAGGTCTTTTGGGTGTTCACGCTTCATGTAAATGTAGGATATTATAAAAGACATTGAATATCATATAAGTAGGAGTTGTTAATCTATAATATGTATGTAATACCAAATTGACAGGTTATCACTGAATGCGTATGAGAGTAAAAAAAAACAATTTTTTTTTCTCCGTGTGTCTGTTTTTCTCTCTGTTTGTTACGGCTAATTTCAGAAACGGCTGGACTATTTTAATTGGAGTTTCAATGTCAGATAGCTGACCTATAAGGCGTAACTTAGGCTACATTTTGTCTCCGTATTCCTACGGGAATGGGCACTATGCGGTTGAAACGGCAGGGCGTCCGCTAGTTCGGTATAAATTGATAGATGACTTCAGCATAGACCAATTTCTTAAAAAAGTTTCCCTTGACACGTTTCTGAGATATAGTAAACAAAGTTGGTTATCATGGGTGTTCGTAATCAACTTTGGCGTTTAATAACTGGTAAATGTTATACAACAAATCGGTGTCAGAATATTTTTCATATATCAATCAACTTTTGGTTTATTTAGATTTCGTGTCTAGCCGCCTAGAGGGCAGTAAGTCTGCACAGAAAAAAAATACCAAACAAAGTCGCTGGCCCTTTTTACTAACAAGATTTTGAGAGCAAGCTCTTGATGATTGCAACCAGATAATGGGTGCAATGGAGTCCTACCGAAATATTCGGCGCCTAAGACAGTCTCACCTAAAAATGTTACACCTGCTGATTAATAGGTAAGGTCATGTCAAAGAGAATGAGAAACACAAACAACCCGTCTGGTCAGACTGCTACAGTAAGGTAACCCTCTTAAAAAGATTGGAAGAGGACTAAGACAGGCTGATTTGACTGAGATACTGCGATTTGTTTATATGTTATCTAGTTAATGCCTGCGTCTCCCCCTGCTTGGGCAAGTTTACTGGTTTCTGTTTCCTGTTTTTCTCTCTATTTGTTACGGCTAATCTAATCTAAATAGTATTAGTAAGATTAAAAGTTTCGTAATTTCGCTGTAGTATACAGAATACAGATTTAAAAAAAAAATTAAGAGTGTGTGCTTAATTTTGTACATTTTTCATTTTTTCATTTGTGGTAATTTAATTCATATTGGTGTACAATAAAGTTTTACTTACTTACTTAAGACCGCATGGCAGAAGTGAAAATTTTATTGTTAATCGCAATCAATTTTTACGTATGAATTGAATATACTAAACACAGCGACACAACAGTAGAGAGCAGCTGACTGTATCTTTCTCGCTCGGGTACACTCGGCGTCCCCGAGTTCACCCGATCGAGCCTTTCACCTCAGTGCGTGACGCATCAGAATAACTTACTACCTACGGAAAAATCTGTGTGCGGTGTGCCAAAAGAAATTTTCACTTCAAAAAAATTCAGTCTCAATTTAATTCAAAAGCATGGTATCTGTGCAACATCGTCGCGTGGATTCGCAGATGTCTAGAAACCGATTTTATTGTTACCTTAGTGTAATATAGATAATGTTAGTCTCTTGAAAGTTTTACTGAGCACGAATGTGGTGAATCTAATCCATAATAATATCTTGGTTCTTTATTCGAATATCTCTAATATTATAGAGTATGTGTGAGTTTTGAAGTCTACTTTTTGTGTATGTATAAATATTATCTGTGTCTGTGTGTTTGATGTTGTATTTAATCTATCTACACATACAGATGCATATATGATTGGCAATTGTATCTATATCATGTGTGTGGGAAATCATTGAACTGAATTTCATCACACGCAACTCCTCTCCACTGAACTGCACAATTATTCAAGAGTTGTACGTGAAGAGATTGAGATTAAGAAACATGAAACATTCAATATAAAAAGGGGTTTAAATTATCAGGAGCGTGGAATCCAGTGATTAGCAACATAAAACCTCACTTTTATGCAGGCGCGCGTTGGTTAATTTAAAGAATAGGGACACCGTAAGTGTAGTATGTGACGGTACTTGGAGAAAAAACAACATCAAGAATAACGAGGATTTGCGGGTGGATGAAGAAACTTCTACCACGCGTACTCCACGACGGAGGTCGTGCGCCGCTGAGCCAGTCAGCCTGTGACCACGGCCGGTGCAACCTGGTCGAAACGTCAGGCACCCGCTGAGCCAGTCAGCCTGTGACCACGGCCGGTGCTACCTGGTCGAAACGTCAGGCACCCGCTGAGCCAGTCAGCCTGTGACCACGGCCGGTGCAACCTGGTCGAAACGTCAGGCACCCGCTGAGCCAGTCAGCCTGTGACCACGGCCGGTGCAACCTGGTCGAAACGTCAGGCACCAAAAGGTATGTGATATAACCGCGTTTAGCCACGATACAAATACACATACAAATATACTGATAGTATGCAACGCGATTGTTTAAAAAATGATAGCTGCTTCTAGCAGGCAAATAAAAGTGAACCCCAGGCTCCGAATTCAGGTAGGTTTTGGAAGTAACTTCGAGAACACTTAAGATGAAGAAGAAGGGGTTTAAAAAAGTCACAGACGAACTTGCGGGCATTTGAACACTGACCGGTGAGTAACCTAGAAATACGAGACACTGCTGTAAAGCGCTCAGAGCCCTGCTAGCACAGTGTGAAGCGATTATTGCGTTAAGCATCTTACGCCACTATAAAAGAAAAAAAAACAACAAAATATGTTATATTCTGCAAAAAAGATGACGTCACAAAATAGGTACAGATAAAAATAGGCACTACAACATCGACATTTACTTACAACTACATGACCCCATTAAACCTTATTACTAATAAAAATTAAAAAAAAAACACACACACATATACACATACATACACACATTATGTGTTGGTACCCATCCCCACGGCTCCGTATTGGGTTGCATAAATTTAAGAGGCAGAAATTAAAACTGCATAACATTTTTTGGCATACTCTTCGTTTCGCATAACGTTCAAACAGTATAAATCATTAGGCATACTTTATTTTCCCATAACTTCTTTTATAATAAAGATCTACCAGCATAAAATGTTCACGCATAATTTTTTTTACCATAACACCAAAACATTTTTTACATTCCAAAGATTACAAGTCATACATATAGAATACAATAATGTTAACGGGTAAATACTTTTATTTTTATACGAGTATGTAAGCTTGAACTGTCTAAGATTGAAATGCCGACTGATTAAAAATGTCGATAGTCACTATACTGAAGTTCAAAATGTTAACACTAATACTAAAGAGAATGTAGACTATAATGTATTATATATAGAATATAAATAAAATACAAAAAGAAGTACGTAAGATTAAACGAACGATTCAGTACTGGCGGGTTATGGTCACAAGTAACCTAACACTCCTCCTCGCTTCGCTCGTCGTCGTACCTATCTACGACTTTGCCCAAAACTAGCCAAAGATAATAACACTTTTAAAATATCGTTTCATATTATGACATTATGATCAAATACATGAGATGATTATTTACAATTGTGTCTTATCATTTCTTAAATATTCTTAGTCAAATTTATTATTCATTTATTACTTAAACGGTTATGCATACCTCCATTATGCGTTTTGTATTTTATGATAAATTATCTTTAGGCGTATATCAATTATACCCTTTACATTTATGCTTATTCAAATTATGATAAAGAAAATTAGAGTAAGTTAAAGTTATGCCAATAAAACTATTCTGCGTTTATAATACTCTGCCAATCATAAATTATGCGAGAAAATGCTGAAACTGGTATGCCAAACTACATTATGCTGAAAAATATTATGCGATCGAAAGGGCCCCACCGACAATCACGCCACCCAAGTGCAGAATATGGCCCTCTCTCAGTTTATCGCTGACTCACGCGAGAGCACGATGATGGCACTGATTTTCAGAGGAGGCCAATTGGAACTAGATGACATCTCAGAACAATGCCACTATAAAAGTCTTGCTACTGTATAGATACATCAGTCAGTATACAATCAGTCCTGAGATTGACCGTACACGTCATTAAGCCAAGTTGATGGCATTATGACATAGGTTTCGAAAAAAATCAACAGGATTGACAACGCGATGGCTATAGACAGATGGAAGGGATACGTGTGGTTTTAGTCGGTAGGAGACCGGCATAGCATCCATGAGGATTTACTCACGAAAAAATAAGATCGTCAACGCGAGTCGTACGCCTTTGGTGTCACAACCACCCGTTAGGCTACAGCGGCCACATTTAGTGAAATGGGCCGGTTGCTTGTCTGCCACCTAAGTCATATAAAAAGAAATTAAAAATGAACTGGAATATATAATAGGTATAACTAAAGCTTGACCTTGCGATTTTTAAAGTCCTCGGGTCAACTTGGGAGGCCAATCAGGTTTTTTAAATTATTGACCAGTATAATATTACTATTTTTTTATCTATCATGCCTTATCCCCGCAGGGGTGGTTAAGGCATATTGTATGCCTACTTTTCACCATGTGTGTTCCTATCCCGCGTAATAAGTGGTGAGCCCATTGCCATGTTGAAATAGACAGAGGCTACCTGCTGTTGAAATTTTTCAGGCTGCCTATAAGGCATTCAGCTTGACTAAACGACTGCCATATTACTGACAACCGGGACCAACGGCTTAACGTGCCTTCCGAACAGAAACGCTCAGAAATGTTAATTCCACAAAGTGGTCACCCATCTTTGACCAGCCATAGCGCAAGTTGCTTAACACAGTGATCGTTTACAGAACACTGAGTCCGCGGGACCACGAGCGCTTCATATGACTAAAAGTATACTATATTCGTGTATGTATATGTGAGTATGTGCAAAATGCACCAACATAGATTGTCAGCACCGGTTCAGTCGGAGCACCAATTTAGCAAACCGCAGCAGCGGCTGTAACTTACTGCATAAGTGAAACGTCGCCTTTATGGCATAGTTCTAAGTGCCGTTGCACAGATTTCATACTTTCTCTAAGTTCTGCATATGAGTTTTCATGTTATAAACTCCAGCATGGTGACGTTTGAGAGTATGAAGTATGTGACATACGATAAATTGATATATGAAAGGTTTACAAAAACATTTTGTGGCATTTACAGTGGCGAGCGTTTCCGTGCTTCGGAAGCCGTTGGTCTCGGTTGCCAGTAACATGGCAGTCGTTAAGTCAAGTTGAAGGCCTTATGGGCGGCTTAAATTTTCAACAGCAGGTAGCCACAACCTGCGTCTGTTTATTTCAACACGGCAATGGGCTCACTACCTATTACGTGGGACAGGAATACAAATGGTGAAAAATGGGCATATAATATACCTCTGCCAACCCTTCGGAGATAAGGCGTGATAGATAAATTAAATTAAAGTAAAATGGTTCAAAAGGAAGGTATAGGTATATAACTTGTTATCGGTATGTGTAAATTGCTTAAAATATAACGATAATTATGCGAGATGTCGGAAGAATCAAACTGACTAAGGGCTTTCATTGACATGGCTGCATAAATTCTGAGAGATATAAGATTAAACCATTTACAACTGTATTATTCCTTATTTATAGGTGTACTGAAAAGTCCGCGGTGTTATATCTATATTTTTTAGGATATTGGCCAGTGCTCTAAACTAGAGATTTTTGCTGCAACAGTGACTTCCCGCTAAGATGAGAGCATTGTAAATAGAACATAATTACTAGTTGAGACGAACGAAAACATAGAAATCGGAACTATTCCAATATTTTTAAACGAAACTAAAACTTACATGAATCGCGACCTAAAATACGAGTATAAACTTGCCGATGTACATTATTCGAAAACAAGTAAAATACAATCTTTGCTCAAATTGACAGAAAAAGGGTCTCAATTTATTAGACTCGACATCAAAGCCAAAGTATTTTTCTCTTTTATCAGTCCCAGGATTGGTCCCTAAGTAATTTGTCTAGTTACGCCTAAGACCTGTCTGTTTAGTGTACGACCAATTAACAAAATTAAAGAAAAATGCTTTTAATTACGCCTTTTTTGAATTTTTTTTGTTATTATGTTTAGTAAGAACTGTTTATAGAACTTATAGAAAAGTGAACTTACTTAATGAGGAATACCTCAGCAGATTGCTCAAAACGGAGAAGTCAATGTACTGTAGAGTAGACGTGAATGCATGAAGCGATCAATGACTGCCGAGAACCCTAAGACATCTTTCTGAGAAGTTACCCGGCCGGCGCTAGACATATATTGATAAGATCCGTGTGGTTTTAGTCGGTTTAAGTCTGGCCTAACATCCGTGGGGACTTCCACACGGTACAAAATAGGGGACGAGCGTGTTTAAGCGGTTCTCGCCCAGCATGCCATTTGTCGAAATTTGTCCACTCGTGAAAAAAAAAGAGAATTTATAGAGTGAAAGCCCTATACATAGCACATTCTCGCGAAGTGCTCGTAGATGGGAAAAGAATTAGGCGATACTTGACGCCTAAGATATTTAACAGAATAGATTTTTAAAGACATAAAACGTGCAATCAAATGAGCACTGTAACTATTAGGAATAGACTTAAAGTCTTTTTGCTAGAGGATTGATGCTGGCTGATGGAGCTGCATAGGTCGCCTTTGTTTTTATTAACATAATGAATTTTTAAGTCATACTAATAATTAAAAAAAAAGACGTGTCGCACTCGGAGACTGCCGCGGTAAAGTTATTGCATAGCATACCTTTGTTTTTCTTTGATATTAATTTAAGTTACACAAAAAAAAACACAAAAAAGAGCCCTCACCCTCACCCTCACTCTCACCCTCACCCTCACTATCACCCTCACCCTTACTCTTTACCCTCACCCTCACTCTCACCCTCACCTCACTCTCACCCTCACCCACTCTCACTCTCACAGTCACCCTCATCCTCACCCTCACACTCATCCTCACCCTCACACTCACACTCACTATCATCACGTCTCGATCCGTGCGAGCTTCGTACAATCGTACCATATAATAAAATAAAATAAAATAAAAAAATAAAAATATCTTTATTTTGCATAGACCATTTTAACGGCGCTTACAAAATGTCATACACTATTTAAAATATTTAAAGCGACCACCGGTTCGGAACGCGGCCCACCTGAGAAGAACCGGCAAGAAACTTAGGAAGGCTTTTTTTTTGATGGCCTATTTACAATTTAATATTATTTCATTTTGCCAGCAGATCATTTCCAGGCGTCCCTGTCCTGCAAATAGTCTGTAACGGAGTAAAAACCTTTTTCACAAAGCTTGTTTTTAATAAACTTTTTAAATTTATTTAAAGGTAAATTTCTCAGGTCACAGGGAAGCTTGTTGTAAAAGCGTATACAGTTACCCTGGAAAGAATCGCCAATCTTATGTAGTCGACTGTGGTGGACTGAAAGATTATTTTTATTTCTAGTGTTTATATTATGTTTATCACAGAGTTTAGAAAACTGTGATAGATTTTTCTGGACATACATAAGATTGGCAAAAATGTATTGTGATGGTACGGTTAGAATATTCACTTCTTTGAATTTTTCTCGGAGAGAAACTCTGGGGCCCAAATTATAAATAGCGCGTACAGCCCGCTTTTGTAGAACAAAAATAATATTTAAATCTGCAGCACTCCCCCAAAGGAGAATACCGTAAGACATAATACTATGAAAATAGCTGAAGTAAACCATTCTAGCCGTATCCACATCTGTTAGAGTCCTGATCTTTTTTACAGCGTATGCAGCCGAACTTAATCTAGAGGCTGTCTTTTCTATGTGTGGGCCCCACTGCAAATTGGCATCAATAGTTATACCTAGGAACACAGTTGATTCTACAAACTCTAACACTTGTCCATTCAGTTGAACATTGGCCGCAACTTGTTTTACATTTGGTAGAGTAAATTTTATACATTTAGTTTTATTTTCATTAAGGCAAAGATTATTTGAGCTGAACCAATGAACTACTCTTGCAATTGCATTGTTTACATCGTCATAGTTATCTAATTGTCTTTTAATTTTAAAAATTAATGAGGTGTCATCTGCAAACAAAACAATCCTATTCCTGTCCCCTACATAAAATGGTAAATCATTAATATAAATGAGGAACAAGAATGGCCCAAGTATCGAGCCTTGCGGCACACCCATTGTAACCATGGATCCTACAGAACGTGTACCATTAATATCGACCCTCTGTATTCTATTGTTCAAATATGAAGACAGAAGGTCGAGAGCTTTGCCTCTTATTCCATAGTGGTGTAATTTTTTGCACAGCGTTTCATGTTGAACGCAATCAAAAGCCTTTGATAGATCGCAAAATATACCTAATGCATCGTGCTTGTCTTCCCATGCTTCATGAATACATTTTAATAACTCAACACCAGCATCGGAAGTTGAGCGCCCTTTATGTACATACACGTAGCCAACGCTCGGCCGTGCTCGGTGAACTTCGTGTGACCTCGGATCTTAGGTTTTTTTTCCTCACGGAATTTCTTGATTAAAGCCCACTCAAAGCCCGCGATAAAAACTATGCAATAGCTTAAAAATCCATTATAGTTATTTTCTTTATGAGCCCTTGAAACTGGCAACTAGAATCGGTGACATTTTAATTATTTTCATGACTATTCATAAATGCCCAAAATGGTGTGGTGTACATGAATAAAAATATTTTTGATTTAGATTTTTTATTTCTCACAATGGGTGGTCCTAAGATGCGTGCCTGTATTGAGGTATTTCTAAAAAGATCATTTTTAGGATAACTTATACTTTATATAGATTGACAAATTCCACTAACTAACCTAAAAAAGATGTTTAAATGCCTCCTCAGTAAGATTAGCACAAGGGTGAGGCATTCCACGTTGTTTTTTAAAGATCGCACACTAATCTAATATTGGAGCCTTGTATAAACACACTAGTCACAAAGACAAAGTATGGTGTGTATCTTGTTTACTTATTTCCTCTTAGCTATAGTTGGTCTCGTAAAAATAACTTTGAGATGAAAAGGGGCGGGAAACTTGTACGAACTATTATTATCGTTTTTCACAGCAACCGTTATTTTGTAATGGATCGCTGAATCATACAAAAATATTGGAATTCTTGGAACTTGCTACATATCTATATTAATAAAATTACCGATTGACTGACTCACCATCAATGCCCAACCAAAACTTACACCTTGGAACTTTTTATCAAATCGGCTAAATTCGGTCGCTAATAGTAACAAGCTCATCAAAGTATTTCAAGGACAAAGCCGCGAGGTACAGCTAGTATTGAATATAACCAATTGTGCTGTTCCTTGACATTTATTTTGTAAACCCGACCGGTTTCGCTGTACGGCAATCTCAAAGGTTAACTTAAGGAATAACTTTATTAAGAAACAGTATATACACGATTTCGTCATTCTTCTTCTCTTCATCAGAGTATCAACCTTATTAAAGGCCTTGACAAATTTTAACAGCTGGTTGGCACAACCTGCGCTTGTCCATTTCAACACGGCAACTCACCACCTGATCCGTGGGACATAAAAGCAAACGGTGAAATGTGGGCGTATAATATGCCGCTGACTACCCCTTCTGGGATAAAGACGTGACAATATGTATGTATCAGAATACTCTGATACATACATATTGTCACGTCTTTATCCCAGAAGGGGATTCCCAGTCGCTTCCAATCCCTACCTGGATCGGGAGTGACTGCCATCTGACCTCAAAACCCGTTAGGGCGCGTGGCTTGTTGCCTCGCCTGTTAGTCAGCAGGTGCACCGCTAGTAGTCAGTCTATAGCAGTCTACTACAGGACGTAGACAAAGTATGTTTATTAAAGTAATATATGTACTGTGTCGTAGGCCTCTCCCAAACGTTTTGAGACATGTTCTTGGGATTTTGACTCGTGTTTTCCTGATCTTAAATAGGACGTCGTCCGTTAATGGTTTACCACTTACACGTGGCCCTATTATGGACCCCGAAGATCTCAGGAGGATCCCCAATGCACTTCCCGAAAGTCACCTTACACCAATTAATAGATTTTTATTTTGAAGTACATGAGCTTGGTCTTACTGTATAGCTTTGTTACTCGCAATCGCTTTTCGATTGCACTATCGCGAAAGCTGCCGACTGGCTGCTGACCACAGGGCATGTTTTATGTAATGCACGTGTGTACACGCTGTTCTGTTAATTAAACAGTCTTTACGAGCGTAGCTTATTGTAACCGGTGATAGAAAATTCAATAATCTTATATCTTACCTCATACCTTATAACAGCCACTCTTTGCCTCCCCACCGTACGTACTTACGAACTGGATATATCCCTTCGAAGACTTTGTATATCACCTACAAATATGAACCTCAAAATAAAACAGAAACTTCTTATAAAAATATTTAACATTCTAGCAGTCAAAACATTTGGGAGACGCCATTGGAAGTGCTAGAAAAAAAGGTGTATCCTCTCATTTGGGAATTAAAATGGCATTAAAAAGAAAAATAATTTGATATTCTTTGTTTATGGATTCACGGGGAAAAAAGGGATGAGAGCTGTGGATCCAAATGAGCGCAGAGGTGTTGTAACTGTAGTGTAGCAGAAATCACTATCGCTTATATATTATACCATTGTTTCAGCTGCCGACTACTAGCTGACCGCAACCCATGCAAATTTATACGCTTCGTGTGCATGTTCTCTTAATTACTACGGCTAATGCTTTTTCGATTACCTACTTCGGCGGTTATTTGGAGGCTAGGGTTAAAGCTATTAAGTTCAGTATTTGGACGATTAGAGAAGTAGGTTGTGTAACGTAAATAATGTATATGTTCTGAGTAAGATAAGAAATTTATAAGTCAACTGTGGAACGTATTTATATATTTACTAGATAAATTCCACGACTCCACTCGCGTAAAGTGATGTTTTCTCACAAATGTCTTTCCGTGGAAGATGTTTCTCCGGTTAAGTCAATAACACTCTCCATATCAGAAACTATCCCGACAAAAAAATCAACTACGTTCTCCCGCCGCAAACATGGTTAAATCAGAAAAAGTATAAATAAAGGATATACCACAGTTGAGTAAATCATAGTACTCACTATTAGTTGAAATGGTTGCCAACAATAAAAAAGTTGTATAATAATCTTATCATTCCAAAAAAGAAAATTCCAGTTGACGTAAATTCTAATTTAGAACAAGTTTTTATCGAAATAGACCAAACCTTACATTCTGGAAACGAACATCACATTAACAAAGTAAAAAAATATAATAAACCTTAATACTTACTGAATTAATTTGCATATTATGTCAGCCATAATAAATTATCAACATGACACGATAAGGCTAATTTACTTATAAGTGGTATTTCAAAAAAGCTGTTACACTATCAAGCAGGCTGTTATAAGTAGCCCTACGATTAGATTGTTAAATTATGCTAATTTTGTAGCTGTTTATTGTGCGTATATGATATTTTTAAGGCTCTGAATCTAAAGAGTCTTAGCAGTCAGTAATAGACCGTGGACTCCGTGTTAAGGAGCGCAAAAGGTTTAAAAAAAAATCATAGACATACACATGGTGCTCTTGAAGAGCTTTTCGGAACTGTTATTAAATATATTATGTATTTATTTATCTATCACACCTTGTCCCCGAAGGGGTGGCAAAGGTATTCATTTTGAAAGTCTACTTTTCACGATGTGTATTCCTGTCCCACGTAATAGGTGGTGAGCCCATTACCGTTTTGAAATAGACAGACGCAGGTTGTGGCTACCTGCTGTAAAATTTTTTAAGCCGCCCAAAAAGTTTTCAACTTGACTTCACGACTGCCATGTTACTGGTTACTGGGTTTAACGGCTTAACGTGCCTCCCGAATAACAAAAATAAATATTGTGGGATTATTATCATTGATAATAAGTTTTATCTTAAATACATGTCTTAGAACAAAAGATCATTATATAAAACTTATCACTTTTAAAACAACGTTTCTTGTTACCTTAACTATATGGCTATTGTGCAATAGCAATGATTACAATGACATCGCTTCACTTCTTAAGATGAAAGAGTCCAGAAGGCTACTGCTAAAACTGGATTTCTTCTGCTGTAATCGTTTCAATGCAATAGCGTTTGTGATACCATATGTCTGCCGATGACGTCGTCTTCTATTTTCCATGAGCATATTCAAACAATTTTCCACTGAGCTTATTTTGTATTACACTTAGTTCTTCCATCAGAAATAAATGGATGCATTTTACTTAGCCGATGAACTGATATAGATATGTGGTATATATAGGTGAAATGATATTTAAATTTTGTTCAAGTTACTAGTTCAAGTGTTATTAGTGTGTATGTGTCTAGGATAGTGCTGTTTTATTGCTGCCTAGATTGATTCTTGATTATTTTTATGTGTTTGTAATTCAAGTTAATTTGGTGTTCTTGCATTATAGGTACTAATTGCACGTTTTTATTTGATTTGTTCTATTTAACGCTGATTTTATTGCTATTGATTCGTTGTTGTCATATTAAATAGTATTATTTTGATATAAATTGTATGTTAATCCTTGATTTTAACTTTACGATTTGTAATACTTTGAAATCTACTTTCTGTACTATCTATTTGTTTTCTAATAACTCCTGTGCTTGCTGTACCATGTATTATAATTTTACTGAAACGTATACTATATATAACTGCCTGTTCTGCTGGACTTCTGCTTTTAAACAGACTAGTTTTATTTTACTGACCACGTTTCATTTTGAGTTTCAACTCCTCTTGTTTAGCAACTGTAATAGCTCGTTCCAAATCTGTTTTATATTTTATTTTGATAAGAATTCCTATGATCAGATTTATATTGTCCAGGAAAGTTTCTAGTGCCATCTATTCGTAAAAGGCACGTTTTTCTGGATTTTTTGAAATAAGAATTGTCAATAAGTTTATAATTTTGTCTGCGAAAACTTCTAATGAGCTGTTATTCCTCTTTAATTGCATTAATTCCTTAACTAATTGCAATTCTGATCTGAACTCACCAAATGTGGTCAATAGGATGTCTTTGATATCTGTCCAAGAATTTGTTTCAGGGTTTTGAGACAGTGCTTCAGCAGCTTTCTCCGTGAGTTTGTTTCTTATGAGACAAGTTATGTAAGGGTCATCCCTATTTGTTAGGTAGTTTAGGGCGGTTTCAACACCTTTGATGTAGAATGCTAATGTTATTTTGTTTCCATCGTAACTAGGCAGCAAGTTTAAAAAGGTTTCGAAGTCGATCGTTGTCGGTTTCACTTCAACGTAGAATTTTTCGCCTTGGGACCCATTTTCAGTAGCCATTTTAATCTGGCTCAGTCTCTTGTACTTTAACGTAATACTACACACAAAAAAGTACTATAAACACTAAACGAAACGTGTGGTCTGCTTCAAGAGCATTTCGAGACTGTTTATAGATAAAACTTTTATCATAAATACGTTTCTTAAAACAAAGGATTGTTATATAAAAACGAATGTTTCCTGTTACGAAGTACAGCGAAGTGATATGATACTCATGTTAATAGCCTACTAAACAATATGACCATTTTGTATGGGCAATGGTTACATTTACACAATTAACTATTGAAAAAAATGTTATGTCTTTACATAAATCAAACCGCACCGATATCTTAAATTCAATGATTTTACGAAATGTTCTTTGTCTATATTTTCTGTAAATATAACAACCAGGTTATCATCATCATCATCGTAATAATGAATGTATTCCCAGTTGCTTCCAAACTGTACCTGGAATTAAAGCAACGATCCAGTTTTATTTGGCTACTACTTGATTTTCGGCATTGTTGGGAGCTACTACTAGTGCATGTAATATAGTAGTCATGTAAATAGGATGTATGTAAATCGTGTGTAGTCGTTTTTGGCTTGAATATTTCAAGACGAGGTCGCCACAACCTGCTTTTGTACGTTTCAACACAGTACATATTAATAAGCTAACCACCATTACGTAAGAAGAAATACTACTTGCGAAATGAGGCTTATAATACTTCTGCCTAACGCTTCGAGAAAGAAGCGTGACTGAATGTATATGGAGCTATCTAATGTCAATAATCCTCATGGCATTCTGTGGAAGTACCTAGCTTTAGGGTTCCGTAACTGAAATGAAAAAAACTAAACCCTTAGGGTCTTTCACAGACAGACGGACGGACAACAAGTGATCCTGCACTTTCCTTTCCGTCCGTCTGTCTGTCAAGACCCTAAATCTCGTGAACGCGTCATGATATTGAATTTAAATAAAAACTATATACTCAGGTGCACAGTCCCTTGAAGTTTTGAAAAAAAAACATACTTCGAAGTTAACGTAAAAAAGCTATGTCCGTTTATGAGGCATAAAACGTATATTTTGTCACTCTCAAGGGAATGAAAATACGCCGAGACACAGTTATTTAAGTATTACACAAGTTCAATCTGTATGTATTACAGGCCTGTTGTCATGGTAACCGTTCATCATACTTGTGATCACACTAACGAGGAATATTGATCCCCTTTGTAGCATGTCATAGCCTTTGCTCGAATCAAAAGGTCCTTAAGCCACGGCAGACGAAGGTGATTTTGTAGTAGGTTATCGGCCTAGCTTCGATTTGAGGTACATTCAGACGTGTCTTTGACAAGAGTAATGAAGAGTAATTGATTGAGATTGCCAACTTTGTGACACGATCGAAATGTATGAGTTGCTAGGCAAATTTATAACTTACAATTTTCACGCTGTATCACCTACGGTTCGCCAGGCTTCGCGGTCCATGCATACTTTTTTCGCCTTCCACAGATTCATTAATTGCTGCGTACATGCACGTCTCGGTATCTGAGTACTTTTGACACAAATGAATAATGTAAATTAATTTCATTCACTAACGCGGTTGCGGTGCATTGAGAAATAAGCATTGCACTATGCAGGCCATTAAAAATTACACAGTGAGCCAGCTGGATGTATGAAAACAAGTAATTAGAGCGTTTACAAACGAGTCGTACTCGTGTCGCGAGATGCTGTGTGTCCGCGTACTTTTGTCATTTAATCATTAGTGATACACACTGCTAAATAATATTGATAGCTTGTCGGCGATATACATAGACGGCGTTAGGTGCGTGTCTTGCGGTATGGTAAGAATTGTAGGAGCACTGAAAATTTGAAAGGAATAACATAATGGCATGAAGTCGTATCAGAGGCGAAACCACAGGTAACATACAAGGATACAAGAAGCTAAAAGGGATATTGAGCATCTTTAGTACCAGAACCAGTTGCACACATTAACGTGCCATTTCATGTTTACAATTACATTCAGTTTATTCTGACATTAATTAGTTAACTGAAAATATTATGCGGATAGCAATAAGAATGATTTTCAGAACGGTTTGTTTCATCAAATATATAAAATCATGTAACCGCAGTCATGTAACAAGCCGCGCTTACAGTGTCACTCTAACTAATTTCTTGTGCTCTATGGGAATGCTTTAGTTTCTACATGGCTGCCCAGGAAAGAAAGAATTTAATAGAATTACTCGAAATATCTCAGTGGCAGATATTATATGAAGGCTGTACGATGGTAAAATTCTGCCTATATAGTGTCTCTGTGTGGGTAAATCTTTTTGTACCATTGTAGCTCCAATCTGGTTAAATCAATTGTGATGCTGATTAATTTTTTTAAAATATGACATGATCAGGACATTTTTTAGTTGTAATTTCTAAAGATTTATTCAAGTACTTTTAAATATTAAATAGATCTTTTCTAAATGACCAATTGAGTTAAAATGGCGGCGGTTAATAGAATTTAATAATTTAAAGTTAAATTCAGTATAAAATAAATGAAATTACTTCCTATACACCGATGAGTGGTTATACCGGACTTTAGTAATTTAATAATGTTGTGTGCATTTAACTGCCGTGTATCACGTGCGTAGGGTTGCACGAAATTTCAACATGGTGGTGTTTCGTATTTAATCGTTTTTCACTCTTGAATACTAATTATACTAAACTTTTACTTTCCACTTATAAATCATGGAGATATGTCGCGTGAAACTTATTAGTTTAGCTATTTAGTAACAATTTATTGAACTAAATAATGTTGTTTCGAATGAAACCGTATATTATTGTAATGTATTTTTAGGTTAGGATTTGTATAAGGATAAAATAAATATGCCTTTAATGTTTATTTAGAGTGAGGGTGTGTATTATAGCGTATTAAATTGTCAAGCTTATTTTAATGTTTTTGTTTTATGATTTATTTAACAACTCTTTTTCGTAATTGTGTTGTAACTAAAATTAAAAAAAAAATTGGCCTGCCGGATCATGATGTATTTGACAGCGAGACTTCTATTAATAGTACGCACTCTTTTGTACAACCTTTGTAGGAGATGATGTAAGTAATTCATTGTATTGAATACTAAATTGTTTAGTTGTATCTATTCTTGACTTAAATTCACAAGTTGCTGCAAAAAGCACAGAAAGCCATTATAAGTATTGAATTGAATTAATTTCATGACACGTGCTTTGTCTATAAGAGTTGCACTATAATATTAATTTATTATACACTTTATTGTACGCCCAGTAAATACATTTGGGATCAATAAATGCGGAACAATTAGCAGTACAATGGGCGGCCTTATCGCTAACAGCAATCTCTACCAGGCAACCTTTGGATGGAGAAAGTTGGTTGAAGGTTATTAGTAGTAGTTGCGTGGCGTACTTAATTTCTAAAAAAAATAAATAAATATCCATCACGCCTTATCCCCGAAGGTGTGGCAGAGGCATAATATATGCCCAATTTTCACCGTGTGGATTTACCTGTCCCACGTAATAGGTGGTGAGCTAATACAATACTAAATAATAATTAATCTACTTAATTTCTAATACACTTAAATACTATAGATACGAAGAATATTATAATGCATTAACATATAATATATATATACCATACATAGATAAATTGTGAACTGGAAGTTGATTCCATAGTCGAATCGCAGTCACCGTGAATGAATTGTCGTAGTATGTTGACGAGTGAGACGGCATTTTTAGCCTTAAGTTTTTCGACGACATCAGGCGCTTCGAATGCGTATCGTGAAGGAACACGAATCGTTCCTTAAGATAGGAAGGAGTAGAAGGGTTAAATAATGTACTATATAATTGTGAAAGACCATGAGCATCCCGGCGAAGTCGTATTGATAACCACCCAAGCTGCGTTCTGAACTGTGAAACGTGGTCATATTTGCGTAAGCTAAATATAACCTTATGCAGACATTTTGAATACGCTCGAGTTTGTCTAATTGGTATTAGGCGAGATCAGGGTTGGCTGACATCTGCATAATCCAACAGTAAAGTGTTCGCAAGCGCAATTTTGGTAGTCATAGGGAGAAGGCTTTGTAGTTTTCGTAAAGAGCCTACCGATGCAAACATCTTACGACCTACTTCTTGAAGCTGTGGCTCCCAAGATAATGTAGAATCCATAAATATTCCCAGATTCTTAACTTTATCACTAATAGGAATTGTATTGTTGTCAAAGATAATCGGAGGGATACCTGCCCACTCAATTTTTGAACGTATTCTGGAACTACCGAAGACCACAACTTGAGTTTTCAGAGGATTCACCTTAAGACCATAGGATCCACTCCATTTACTAATTTGACTCAAATCCATGTTAATAGACTCAACAGCTTCCTTTAATTGTTGCGGTGGTGCTTGACAGTATATTTGTAAATCATCAGCATATGGATGTGGTAAGTAGAAGAGATATGAGTTGAGATGGAATTTATGAAAATTGACAAGAGTAAAGGAGAGCGAACACCGCCCTGGGGTACACCGACACTAGTATTACACCAATTGGATAATGTATTTTCAATACATACACGTTGCCGGCGACCACAGAGGTAACTCTGAAGCCAATCAATCACTGTCGGAGATATGTTAATAGAGCGCAAAACATATAGCATTATATCAAAATCAACAGTGTTGAAGCCATTGCTAAAATCTAACAATGCAAGTATTGTTAGGTTTCCGACTTCCATACCGGATCTGATGTCATCCGTAATATTAACCAGAGCTGTAACAGTACTATGGCCGGGTAAAGTCACCATGATAATAATATATATATATTCGTTTTTTTTTTATATGTTAATGTTTTTTGGTGATTAGTGTAAAATAATTTTGACGTCAATATTATTAAAACTAAAAAATATAGTTAAAACCAGTATAAATCTGTCCCATATTATAATGTATATAGATATTGAGGTGTTCTACTCGACTAGAGTAAGTGTTGTATGCTCTATAACACTACTCTATTCAAGTTCAAGTAGAACACCACTTACATCACATACACACCACAACACACTTATATATAGTGAACATATTATATGATATTGCGTTTTAGTAGTAGATTAAGCCGTGACAATTTGAAAAGTTGCGTTTGGTAATTGCGTTTCCAGCAACACATAGTCTAAATACTCTAGTATGCGGTTCTTCTAATGGGGTTTTAGGAGGATTTTACAGGCGCGAGTGCTACACCTCAGGTGTTGCAAACGTCCTTAGGCTACGGTGACCACCTTCCATCAGGTGGGCCGCATGCTTGTCTGCCACATCAGTTGAATATAAAAAAATAGCCAAAAATAGTTTTCTAAAACTTTCGAGAAAGACCAGTTATGAATATAATAGAATAGAATATTCTTTATTGTGTACCAATCATGATATATTATGCTATTTCCAATTGAACTGGAAGCTAGAAGTACTTTAATAAACACAAGAAACACGAAACTGCCTCCCCACGCGCTAAAATCTTTGTCCAAAACATTCATTTGTTTGATAAAATTTACGCTTTTTGACTTTTAATGGACCAATTAAGCATTGTATTTTTTTTGCTAGAATCTTTAAGGCTTTTACTAACTAGGGGACGAATACAATACACGTTCATCAGCATTTTTTTCTCACTTTATGATTAAGATACTCCGATATCTTAAAGTGTGATCATGGTGACTTTAACTTTGCTTGACTAATTACAAGCATCTTATTTACTCTAAAGTGCTCGAAGCCCAGCCAACTCGTATTTCTGTAAACGATCATTGTGTTAAGTAATTTTAGCTATGGTTGCTCTTCGGATGGGTAACCACGTGCTTCGGAAGGCACGTTAAGCTTTTGGTCCCGGTAACTCGTAACGTGTCAGTTAAGCCAAGTTGAAGGCTTTCTGCGCCTGTCCATTTCAACACGGCAATGTGGCTAACCACCTTTTACGTCGCACAAAAATGCTTTACGGTTAAAAATGGGCATATAGTATATCTCAGCCACCTTTTCATGGATAAAAGCTTGAATGTTTTTTTTCTCTGCATCTCAGACTAGATGTCTTTACGTATAAAACCTTTTCGTATGTCAGAGAACTAATAAAAATACGACATTAATAACGATTCTCTGTCGAACGATGTGTTTCCGTCCTCTTACAATCCCGGGTTCTTCAAGCGGAGCGTGAAGAGGCACATCATTGGGCCGCCAACTTGAGGGACGCTGTCAGTAGTCATGTAGACTATGAGAGTGCCCCTTCAAGTCGCTAGATGTCGTCATGGCTTTCCATCAGGCGGACGGCGTCATTTTGGCAAGCTAAATATTAAAAAAAAACTTTAAGGCACAGGCTTTCCTTCACCAAATTTAAGGCAGGCAGGGCGTTTGATTGAATTAACATGAAAGTTTCTGGGCCTCGTCTGACAAATTTATCGTTATAGAATTTTTCGGCTATCCAACTCGTAAAGAACGAAGTTTAACTTTGAAATTAAGTTTTTTTTTATTTGAATTCGGGGCGTTTTATGTTTGTCTGTTATTTTTTTATGTTGTTATCTGGCGATGATAATTTAAGAAAATGTTTATAACTTTCTTGTTTTCGAATTACTTTACTAGTACTGTACAATTTATGGCCAGTGTTTCATAAGAATATTCACTAATTCATCAAATTCGCTTTCGATTCGCATAATTAATACGAGTAGCATAATTAATACGAGTGTGAAGATAGAGAAATTTGTTGAAATGATAAAACAATATTTAAAATTCCATAGAACTATATAATAAATCAATTATAAGAAATATTTGACTCATACTGTTGACTTCTACTCATCCCACTGATCTTATAAAGCACCGTTTTATAATATACAAATAGAAACTGAACTCAAGGTATAACTTTCTCAAAATATCTGCACGAAAACAATTATGAAAATTTATCAATCTTTCCGAGACATTAAAACAAGGAATCACACTTTTTTTTTTGCTTTAAGACGAAGGAAAATGGCAATGTACGGTCGAATGGAGGGGTAAAAATGTAAAAAAATTCCCTAGCTGTAAGAAGACGGTCATTAAACATGATCGCTATCATAATTGAATTAAAAATTCCGACACGAGCGTTTGCTAAGTGTTGGTGGAGGGACGTGCCCGTTACTGCACTTGTCGACTTCGTTTTAACCTAGTAAGAGACTTATTTTTTGCTATAGACAATTTTTTCCATTTATTTCGTGTAATGCTTTTGAAATTGTGATTAAAGTACCGGAGTTATTGATGCTTTAAGGGCTCGCAGTAGTGAGTTTTTTTTTGTCGTATAAAAGTACCTACGTTTTAAACACTGTAGTAGGTAACAAGAATTTTTTGAGTTTAATTTTATGACGTTTTCTTCTGTCCTTGCGTCTATTGGCGTATTATAATATCCAAGTTATAAGCAACCAATAGTTCTGGTCCGATCGTTTAATAATGAGGAATCCTGAACCTGGGTTTTCTGGAACATCTACATGGGATTCAAAGAGCCTTAGAAGGTGTTTACAGGGTCGACAGCACGAGCGCCGCACCTCTGGTGTTGCAAACGTTCATAGGTTATGGCAACCACTTTCCAACACCTTAAAAAAGAAATGTTGTTGTCACGGTTATAATTTTTTTTTCATTTGCTATGCAAAATAAAGCGCTTGTGGCCTCGCAGACTCAGTGTTATGTAAACGGTCACTGCGTTAAGCAACTTACATCATAATGTAAGTTGCTTAACGCAGTAATAGCTGGTTCTCGGATGGGTGACCACTTTGTGGCATTTACATTTGCGAGCGTTGCCGTGCTTCGGAAGACACGTTAAGCCGTTGGTCCCGGTTGCCAGTAACATGGCAGTCGTTAAGCCCAGTTGAAGACCTTATGAAAATTTCAACAGCAGTATGCCTCTGCCTACCCCTTTGGGGATAAAGGCTTGACAATATGTCTATGCAAAATAAAAAAGAAAATTATTCAGTGCGATAATAAATTAAGCAACGATCGCTTAAGTAACTTTTGAGTTTATTTAATGATTTCATTTTCTTTATACAAATTTAATCTCATTCATCAGTTTTTGCACTTCAATTTGTCTGGATAGTCTAATTGGTGCATCAAATATCAAAAGTCTTTATTCTATTCCAACTATCAGGTTCTATTAAATTGATGCGACAGCGAATTTATCTTCAATTCTTCTTCATTTGTCTAAAACAAGATACAGTGCTACTACTGTAACTTGTTTTAGACGAATGAAGAAGAATTGATTGTCTGATATTTTGCAGTTAGTTCTTCAAAATGCATGCATTTCTAATTACGTCGTCGGTGTTTAATGAAAGTCTATGGTATCTTGGAGCCGCGGGCTACGTCTATCAACTTGACACAAGAATCGCACCGTATACAGAGAGCATGTTCCACTTATTGCCAGCAACGCCCACGACCGCGACCAATGAAATTGCCGTTCCACTAACGTAAATAGGTCGCGGGCGTTGTGGTCGAAATTTATAAGTGGCACTTGAGCGCTGTAAGCCCACCTTTATTTTGTGGGCGCCATGCGGTCGCGAACAGTGACGTCATGTATGACATCATACGATCGCTCGCAACAACCACGACTATTAGGTGTAACGACGACACGAGACTTTGGGTGTTACGATCGTTGCGGGCGTTTAGTGGAACGCAGCCAGAATGTACGCTATTTAGACAAATACTTGTTTGTAGTTAGGAGACAGTTCAACATTTTGTCTATTGGAACGAAGTTCCTTAACGCAACTTATGGGTAGAACGAATTAGTAGAAATCTTCGCGTCACGAAAAGCCGTATGCTGTGTGAGTGTATCGAGCCTACAACAAACAAATTTAATGTTCTGTGTTTATTTAGTGTAGATAGTACATATTCACGATTTCACGTAGAATAAAAAAATTATTCGCTAGTTGTCAGTCCGCCTGTCATGCGGGAGATTCCCCACCAAAGAATTTTTTTTGCGTTTTTGAAGTGAAACTTCTTTATCGACGTTGAGAGAAATTTTATAGCTGTAAAAAAATCGTCACGTTTTTCGGTTACTCGCCATGTTGTTTTGAGTGAAACTTCTTAATCATAAGTGAAACTTCTTAATCTTAAGTGAAACTTCTTTATTGACGTATGAGAGAAATTTTATAGCTGTAAATAAATAGCATAAAGAACTTCACACACTTCTTACCTGTGTACTCTGGTACTCACACATTTTTTTTCTCTGCTCAGTTTTTTTAGTATTATCTCGACTTGTTATTTATTTTATAACAATAAAATGAAATCTTATTTTTTTTAATTTTCCTTTAAAAACGTAAGAAACTTCTTTCTTGATGGGGTTCCCCCACACGCATTTTTTTTCATACGATTTCAGTTTCATTTTAAAAAAAGTGGTACACATTTATCTCAGTTAACTATAAATATGTATTTCACTTATTGATAAATATTTGAAACAAAAAATTTAAACACTGCCTAATCAGGGCAATACTACGCTAACAGAGCTACCAGAACCTTATCAAAACAAGTTGAAATTCTTCACTTGATATTTTTACTACTATTATTAATGTTTGTCCATTTGTTATTTAACGCATTCCTTTCCTATGTACAAGCATTTCATATGGTACTTCAAACTCTAACATTCAAACAGCTATGACTTCGAGGAATTCTTAGTACGTTCTCGAACATACGTCTTGTGCAAAGTAATTCAGGGATGTCTAGTTTCAAAGGCCGTGTTTCTCCGCGCGACAAATGACGCGTCTAGAGCTGCTCCTTTGCATGGAACATCTCTATTAGGAACAGGTATTTAGTTAGCATGTGATTGTATGCGCAAATTTATGTATATTGGTATAACGTTAGATAGTATATAGTACTATCAGAGAGAGTTTGTGCATCGGTTAATTGCTTTCCTTGGAAATGGCAATGATGTTTATTACAATATGGAATATTGACATACCTAAAGCTGAATTACGGGTATGATTTTTTTCCGATATTATTTATTAGTTGATAGCTCCCGTCTTTGAAGCTTTCCCGTTTCCAGGATAATAATATATAAATATTCTGTATAAGCTATATTACTCTAAAGTTTAATTAAAATCCATTCCGTTGTTTTTGCGTGTAAAAATAACAAACATCCATCTACAAACCCAAATGAACTTTCACGTTGTATATAACACTAGCTGATGACCGAAGCTCCGCCCGCATATTGAAGATTTCTCGTTTCCATTTCATACGGGAACTTGTTCTTTGGAAACGATAAAGGGAACTTTCCTTTCTCGGTCTCTAGACTATCTCTATTCCAAAATTCATTGATATCGTTTCAATAGTTTAGGCGTAAAACCATCACAGACAGCCAGACAGAGTTACTTTCGCATTTATATATTAGTAGGGACTAGTAGGTATTTCTTAACGTCTTGTAACATCTGGATTTGTGAAGAGAATTTGTGAGCTATTAAGGCGAAGCTCGAGAAAACATCACATTTAATTTGTCGTCCCGCCTCTTAACGTAATGACACTGTAACACATACTATATCTACTTGAACGAAATTGTGTCTCGTAGTGATTTTCTGGAGCTATCGTACTAACTACCTTTAAATGTTCGACACAAAAGTAGATTTACCTTTTATTACGTGTGCATGTCTTAAAAAGACGTTTAATTACAGTAAATTACCACCTATTATGTGGAACAGGAATTCACATGGTGAAATGTGAGCGTATAAGCGGCATGTTTGTGTGGTCACGGGTTGACTGTAATGGTGACGGGCTGGTGTAATCCGTACAAAACGTCGGGAAGTATAAGGTAGGCTTTGTACCTAATAATATACGTCGCGAATAAGACCCGAAATATCATAAATATGAGTGACAATCGCGACAGTTTAAAAACATTAACATAGCCGTTGTTAAGTCAAGTAGAAGGCCTTATGGGCGGCTTGAAATATTTGAACAGCAAGTAGCCACAACTGCGTCTGTATATTTCAACACGACAATGGGCTCACCACCTCTGCTAAGGCGTGATAGATAAATAAATAAATTTAGCCAAAAGATGTTACACGTCTCACCAGCTATCGGTGCACCTGCTGACTAACGGACGAGGCAAGAAGCAATGGGATCTAAGGGACTAGACACCTACGACGTATGGTAAGACAGGGGACCGACACCCCGCCTTCTGTCTCTTATGCCAGAAAGCCTAGACGGAAAACCGTCGTGTTCGCGTCGAGTCTTTTCTATGTGCTTTGCGACATTTCTATCCATTTTGTATGAAACAGACGCACTTTGTATGGGAGTCGAAAGTCAGATGGCAGTCGCTCCTATCAACCAAAAGTCAAAAGACAAATGTTAGTTGCTTCACAACCAAATAAAATGGACCCGGGTTCCAAAACCAATGAGGGTTCTGAATTGAGAATATGCGTAAGTTGTACACGTAAGATGAAGAGAGAGGGTAGCCAGAGAATCTCGTATATACCCAAGACAAGAGGTCTTTAACCTGACCAGCTCACAGGTTTTTATATTAAAGAAGTCTTAAACTATAAATATATACTAGCCGCGGTTCCATTCGCGTGATAAAGATTTCCCGTTACCGTTCCCCATAGTAATATGTTCCTGGAGTAAAAAGTTGTCTAACCCACCTTTCTAACACCCCCCCTTTCTAACAGTGAAAGAATTTTCAATATTGGTTTACTACAACCTCACAAACTTTGCCTCTTTATAATTTAGTATAGAAACATACAAATGGTTACGCTAGGATTCTCGAAGGGTTAAGTATAGCCATTGTATACGCCAGTAAAAAAAAATCGGCAAGTTTTTCAGTTACGCGCATTGTTGTTTTCAAGTGACACTTCTTTAACATAAGTGAACCTTCTTTATCGACGTATTACAGAAATTTTATAGCTGTAAAAATGTCGTAAAAACGTTAACTTTTTACCTGTGTACTCTGGTACACACACATTTTTTTTATTTTGTCCTACGTAGCAGGTGATGAGCCATTACCGTGATGAAACATTACGGACAGGCGCAAACCGCCTTTTTAAACCGCCCATATACCGCACCACAGCCCTAAGTAAACTAATCGCCTTCGATTTGGCATAACAACTGTCAAGTTACTGGTAGCTGTGATCAACTACTTCAAGTGCCTATCACGTGCATGCAAACATTCGTAAAATGGAAATGCCTCAAACGGTAACCCATCAGACGTACTAACCATATCGCAAAAGGTTTAACGCAGTATTCGTTTACAGAAGAAACATCTACTGGAGCGTATATATACATACGAGAGCTTCTTATAAGTTAACAAAGTTCGAAATAATTCCAATAGGTTATATTATACTATTATTATATTGAAACTATTTGGAACGAGCAATATATTTTTTAATAAGTAAGTCTCTAGCTTGTTCCAAATATAAAAACAGTATTGTTAGCTTTGTCGAAGTATTCAAAATGAAGCTATTTGAGTTTTCATTTTCCAGTTGGAATACAAATTGGTAGCAAACATTGTATTCAATAGAGTGTTTAATAAAAGAACAAACGCTGTTTTTATGCTTTTGTATTGCGATGATTAGAGAAGATACTATGAGTACAATTATAACTACACTAGGTAAGCCCTGCGGTTAATCCTGCCGTTTATTATTTTTACACAAATGTTTAAACTGTTTTCCAGATATGTTGACATTTATGATTACTGCTTCGCCTTCTTGGGTAGTAGCGTGATGATATTAAGCCTCTAGCCTTCCTCGATGAATGGGCTATCCATCTCACAAATAATTTTATTCAATTCGAACCTGCAGTTCTAGATATTAACGCGTTAAACTTAACAAACAAATAACCTCGGATTTATAATATTAGTATAGGTATCGGCAGAAATGATTTCACCGTTTCACAATTGTTTTTCTTGTCGTGTTGCTCTTAATATTCTTATGTGATGTGGTAATGATGTGTTAATGTTAATTTACTTTGTAAAATATTTTTTCTGTTGTGATGTTCTTAATATTTTTATGCGATGTTGATTTACAAACTAAGTTTAGTCGACTGTTCTCACGTAACTCCAAAGAACAATGTAAATTCATTATTGTAAGCCGTACATACATTTTAAAAGAGCATCCATGGAGATTCTTGCCAGATTCTTCTCCATGAAGGGTAGGCGGCCCTTGGAACTGGCAACTAGAATTACTCTAATTTTAATAATTGCCATAACTATTCGTAAGTGCCTAAAATGGTCTACATGAATAAAAATAATTTTGATTCTTTGATTTACATCCATCTGAGTTTGTAAATTTCCGGGCGAAAATACAAATTGGTAGCAAACATTTTATTCTATTGCACTATATTAGCCGATACTGGATGCCTTTATTAATGTTATCTTACACATCAAAGTGCAGACGGTAGAGAAAATATAAAAAAAGTCAAATATAAGGGTCTTAGGTTTTTTGCGTTACGGAATTTCTTGATTAAAGCCCGTTCAAAGCACGCGATAAAAACTATGCAATATGCAATAGCTTAAAAGATTTTACAGTTTAAACTACATTTGGGATAAAAACTTTACCTCTTCACAAAATTGTCTTGTAGTCGTAGTGTAGAGTCATAGACAACCCTGTAGAGTTGAAAAAATATTGTACGCCAGTTCAAAGCTTTTGTGTTTGCCTCACCATAGCGATACTTCTTTTCAAATTACTGAAAGCTTACAAATTCCTAAGATCATTCTCCAAGGGAAATGAGAAAATATTCAGGTTTCAATTCGCTAAATTGAAATAGGAATACATTTTGTTGAAATCGTTGATAAGTGCAGTTCGTCTTACAAAGAATTCATTCTTTTATTGTTGACTCTTTGAACGTACTTCGTGGTCCGTTGCCTTCTTGTTATTCTCTTCCTTATGTTATTGGTGGATAAGCATAGGTATATTACAGACGCGAATCTTTTAACTCGCAAATGGCAGCTATTGGTTTTGATTTAGCCGGCTGATTGATTCAGAGATCGGTTGAAATCCAGTACTACAAATTGAAAAAAAAATCGATAGACATGGAGATTACCGATACAAGTTATAAGTCCCACAGACAAACCAATATCACGGTTTTCTAGGGCATTGTATAATATAAATATGTAAAAGATTTATAATAAATAAATGAATAAATAAAATAAAAGTCGTCCTTCAACAAGATTACACCCATCCTAAAATGCAGTTTGGAAAACCTTAAAAAATATATCTTAAAATGTTTTCCTGTGATGAAAATCTTTACTGTTCTATCTCAAAAATCCATTCTGTAAATTTGTGTGTCGCTACGCACCTCGTCATACAAAGCTACTCATTACCTTGTTGGTGACGCGAACCCATAAGATTTTCCCTTACTAATAATCCAAATAAAAGTCTGAGAATCTTATACTCGAAATGCCGAAGCATTCCACGACAATTATGAACAATTCATTTACTGTTCGGGCTGTGCGTCTATGGAATGCATTGCTTCTTACTATCAAACGGGTACAAACTTTACAAAGTTTTAATAAGGCGGCGAAGGAGTACTACATGTCACTTTGAACACCTATCATCATTAAATTATAATTACTACGAGTATTGTGGGACTATTTACTATGTTGAGTAGGTGTATAGGTATATGTCGTTGGTACGAATATTGTGTGTGAGGGTGTGTGGGATTATTTTATTTTATTTCTTTGACGATGAACGTACCATATAATGTTGTGTAGGTACAGCAGCCCCAACAATAATTTTCACATATATTTAACGTATATACATCCAATAGTTGCCTGGAAGAGATCACAAATTGTGATTAGGTCGCCAATTGTACAACATTGTATTTTAGTTTTATTGTTAATATCACTGTTTTCTGTTTTATGCTGTACAATATGGTACGTATCTATCTATAATCTCAAAACGCGACTAAAGAAGTTTTGATTTCAAAACACTCATTTCTCACAATCAATAAGTGTAAATACTTTAACATATTGCAATTTTCTCAGTTCAATAACATTGCTAAGGCCGGTTACACACAAGCGGCGTTCATTACGTTCAAATGGTACGCGTCATTATGGTGCCTATCTTTGCATAACCGTTGGCGATAGTTTACGCCGGGAACGTTGTGTAGAATTCAATTTTGTAAGCTAAACGCTTCTGGTGTGTGGGGTGTGAACTCAGAGATTTTATTTTTTGTTGAAAATTGAATTTTATAATATTGATAATTTAATAAATATTTTTTGATCACTTATGTAATAAATGTTTTTGATCACTTATGCAATAAATGTTCTTCTTTTGATATTTCATCAATGTTTTGTGGTTGTTGTTAATTTGTAGTTGTATACACGTAAACTTTAGTAAATTTGAAAAAAAAAGCAAGTAGATTGAGGTGTGCTAAGGTGTCTAGATTGAAATTGGGATAGCTGCACCAAAATCTCCAGGTCCATAGCCAACCTCACCTGTAAATGGTAAATCTGCTGAATGGCGGACAAAGACATGACGTAGGTACTCTTCGATCGGATGCATATGTAATGTACGGGACATTACATATGCATCCGATCGAAGAGTGATTGGAAAATTGAAAGACAATCGTTTCTTACCATGCGGTAGCAAAACCCAGAACCCAAGGTGTTGACTTTAACATGGACTTGCCGCTAAGATGCGTTTTACTACAGCGTTTATAAAGAAAACTATGGTTGCATACAGTAACTTTCAAAACAGGTCGGTTTTTCGTTATCCCTATAAGTTAGTTACTCTAGAAAATATTTATATTAAATCAGGTGAAATATCGATCTTTATACAATAAATACTTAAAGTTCCGATAAATTTCGCCGAAAATTGTTATTCCGTCTTTCAAATTCAACTCACAGAAAATCCTCACGTTTTAAACTCGTCAGGATTCCGTTGCGAAAGTTATGAAGTTTGAAAAATTCAGTTATATATCAAACAGTTTGGATATGGATGAGGGAGCGTTTCATATTTGTTATTTATTTCAATTTCCTTACTAAAATATGAAAATATCTTGAAATACTTATGTACGTGTCCGCCGTGCAGTGGAAAAGTAAACAGTTGTCGAATAGGATTGTAGGTTTTGAAAATTTAGGCATTGCTCAACATATTTTTTGTCGCACGTCGTCTTTGTATTTTTATTTATAACTAGTTGACGCCCGCGGTTTCGCCTGCGTAGAGAAGTTTTCCCGTTCCCGTTTCCCACTGGAACTAGTTGCCGGGATAAAAAGTAGCCTATGTGTTATTCTGATGTATAAGCTATATTATTGTAAAGTTTCATTAAAATCCATTCTGTAGTTTTTACGTGAAAGAGTAACAAACTTTCGCATTTATAATATTATTAAGATTACTGGTGCAATGTGGGGATATATTATGACTCTGCCTACGCCTTCGTACATGATGGCGCGACCATATGTATGAATGTATTTTTAATTTAATTCTAAATTCCAAATGTTTTAATTTTAATTCCATATCACAAATTTTCCAAATTTTTTATAGGTTCTTACCCCTTCGGGGATAAAGACATGTATTATTGTAAATTTAATCTGATTCTAAATCCCTAATTTTACATAGGTGTCACTTTATCACTAATCTTACTATAAAGCAGCTTTACCTCATATTTAGTTCTCACCTAAGAGTTGACTTTTACAGAATGTCATAGGAATTAAATTTGCCATTTCAAAATATCCAAGTTGACTTTTCAGTGTCTAAAAACTGCTCTTAAAAATTTACATATATTATCATATTATTATTTTAAAACTTAAATTTGTGTGTCCAGTTATTGCCATGCATACTTCTTTCGCTTCCTGCAGATTCATCAATCGCTTGATACATGCAAGTCTGGGTATCCGAGGTCTTTTGAATTTTCCGTTTTTAAGCAGCCTGCTCACGTGGTCTTCATATTTAAGTCTCGGTCTACCCTGACGCCTTCTACCCTCTACTTTCGCACAATATATATTCTTTGTCAATCGTTCCTCACTCATCGTGAAGCCTGGCGATCTGTGCTCTCCGACTACCCTGTCAGGGATACAGCGTGAAGATAGTTAGTCAGTTATTGCCTTTGAAAATAAACTTTATGCAGTACGAATAGCTTAGAGTTTGAGTTTAATCCATCAGAATATACGATCTTTTGAATTTTATATTTCGGTGAGTCTTTGTAATGTAATGTTTGTGTGCAACAGTGCACTGAGAGTAATTGCGTACATCAATAAAAATAAATAACTATTCGTGGTATTCTAACATCTACAACTAAGCTCAATTGCTTGTGAAATCGAACTCGCCACATCTATTTTTAATTATTTAGCCAGTGCTGGACGTAGGCCCTTCCAAATTTTCATCATTTCTCTGTTGCAAGTCCATTTGGCATTTCACATTCACATTTCGTGATTGCTGATTATAAAAATGATTCCTCTATTTACTTATGACTTCTATTATCTATCTATTAATCCGCAAAGCGAAAACGTTTTACCCATTTTAAAAAATTATGCGTACGTATGAACGTGAAATTTTGACACATTTAAAGTTTCTATGTAGAAGTCGACAAATTTCAACCAATGGGCTGCTACTAGTATTTATAAATAATCCTTTGTGTGTGTATACTTATAACCCGTTAAAACTTACGAGGATATATTTCCTTGAGATTGCTTTATAAACCCATTAGTATTCATCCAAGCTCACTATTTAAAGTATGTTAAGCTTCAAATTCGGTATTTCATTATCAACATACAATAGTGAATGCCATCACGCATGTTGTAATATTTAATCGCTTGTTTGTGACCGCGCATAATGAAGGAGGAGTCAGTTCGTGTGCGCGCGCCCTTATGTAAGATTATAAATTGTTTAATGATTGATGGCTTCGTTTTTAATTTGAAGTTGAGAATCGAGAAATGCAAAATATTTATTTTTCATTGGAATTTTCATCCGGGTTTTTTTTAATTATATTGCCTGGTTACTAAGACCTTTGGGCCAGTCATTCAGGTATTGACTTTTCGTTTAATTTTTTTTATAATCGTATTACGGCCTTTGGTTAATCAGTCATTCAGCTAATTGAATATTGGTTCGGTAAATAAGATCTTATGTGAGATTTTAATTTGGAATGTTTTCAATTTAAATCGTAACCAATCAACCATGATGAATTTCTTATACCCCAGAATTGTTTCGTCCATATTCAGGAAAACAAGAAAATTAAATAAATAAATAAATATCCATCACGCCTTATCCCCGAAGGGGTGGCAGAGGCATATTATATGCCCACTTTTCACCGTGTGGATTCCTGTCCCACGTAATAGGTGGTGAGCCCATTGCCGTGTTGAAATAGACAGACGCAGGTTGTGGCTACCTGCTGTTGAAATTTTCAAGCCGCCCATAAGGCCTTCAACCAGGCTTAACGACAGCCACTTTACTGGCAACCGGGACCAACGGCTTAACGTGCCTTCCGAAGCACGGAAACGTTCGCAAATGTAAATGCCACAAAATGGTCACCCATCCGAGGACCAGCCATAGTGAAAGTTGCGTAACTCAGTGATCGTTTACAGAACACTGAGACCGCGAGGCCACGAGCGCTTCTATATTAAATTACCTTCTATAAAAATTAAATATATTACCAAAAGACTCCATCACATATCAAGCCTCAACTCAATACTATACGGTGCACTTAGGTGCATCTTTGTCAATAAATAATTCAGGGTGGAGAGATGGATAGCGTTAATAGAGGCCATCATTCAACGTGTAACACGTAAATCGTCTGGAACTTTCGATTGCATGGAATACGGATACCCGATTTTATAAACCAGTACAGGTTAGATTATTGCAGCAAAACATTGCCATATATTGTCCTGAATTATACGGTAAGGTGCGTTGTTTTCTTATATCACTTGTAATGTTACAAATAAGAGGGTATTTGTTTAAAAAATATGAGAATCAAAATACGTTTTGTACTAAATTGGTAGAACTTTAACTGAAAATGTGCCTTCTATCTTCTTCTTCATCTTAGTGTGTTGCCAGTTGCTTTCAAAATCTACCTCGATTTTGTGCCTTGAAGGATTTTATTTGACTGGTAGCAGCTATCGGTTAACTTTTGAATTTCGGCGTTGTTGGGAGCGACTGCCGTCTGACCTCCCAACCTGGGAGCCAAGTCTACTAATTCAATCGCGTCGGAAGAGGATAGACATCGTAGCTCAATAGAGAGCCTATTACTATACTATTACAATTGCGCTCCACTAGAATTCTATCAGCCGGCCGATAGAATGTTATTAACACGCGTAGCACCTGTAAGTAACTCTTAATTTGCATTTTTGGTAGTCTATTTTGATAGTAGCAAAAAATAAGTAAAAAGAAAGTTAGTTAATTATGCCAAATGAAATTTCTATTCAACATAATGTAGATAAGAACATCGGCGCTGATTTGTCCATGAATGCTGATATTAGCACAGCCCACCATTTTCTTGTCAAATAATTAATAATGTCTATATATCACTGACCAATTTCAGGCAGATCTTATGTAAGAGGGGCTCGTATTGGTCTTGTCGTTCCAGTCCCTGCTTTACCATTATAAATACATACATATTTTCACGCTTTTCCCCCAAGGAGTAGGCAGAGGCATACGATACGCCCACATTGCACCATATACATTTTTGTCCCACGTAAGAGGTACCCTTATAAACTGCTAAACAGTTAACACTCAAGTCAAAACACAAAGGCAAAACTATCCAGCCTTACTGTTTATTATCAACTATCTAAAAGAAAATATTCTTTAAACAACGCCGTGTGGAATACGAAACAAAACGGCTTATCTCCACAGCTGGGACATAATCCTTTCTTTATTGAATTCCCCGTTGCCGCCGCCCTGCTGCGGTATGCACCAGATGCCAAGACTCCCGAGTATTGCACGTTATTGTACGATAATGCAAGAACGTCTTAACGGGCAGTTACTACTACGCAAGAAGATTCTAAAACCCGAATAATAGTGATTTTAGACTTAAAATTTCTTAGATGCCTATGTTGATATAAGTATTTTTTTATTTAATATCCTTATATTAATGTCTTAAAACGCACCGTAAAATTACGGAATCGGGTGTATCATTTTCTATTAATCTATTAATAACACATAACTTTTTCAAAATCAATAACGACTTATTTCCATTTAACACCCTTCAAAAGTAACGCATTCACGCACCTCATGTTTAAAAACCCATATCGCTAATTGCGTCAATCAATTTCCCCCTCGTAACATTGAAACCGCAGCCCTCAGCGCTTCCACCCTTAGATAGCACTCAATCTAAAAACAATATCTGTAAAGTATTCATGACAAATCGTCATCTAACGAAGAGTAATATCTGTGTAAATACTGTGTGTCTTTAGCCTGGGGGCTGATGGGTGGGTTGTCAGTTCTGGCGATTTTCTTTTTCTTTACTTATGACTGTAATCTTCTTCTAATAAAAAAGCCATTGTTTTTATTAAGAATGTTGTTGAAAATTAGCAGCCTATTGTGGATATCAATGGTCGTTTTTGCATAATAGTACATTACGATATAAGTGCGTTATGGTGGTTATAACACACGAGGCGCCTTTTCAGCCCGAGCCTTAGGCGAGGGCGTATTAGAGCCGAGTAAGATTAACCAAATCATACGACGTGTTTCAACACTTGGAAAGAGACAGAATAAAAATCAATGATTTCTTTTTATGTCCACTTAAGTAATACCTACATAGAGTACCTATCTATAACATCTAAACACAAATATATTATTTTCACAAGAGAACGACATAAAAGTAATAAAAACACTCACCTATTCTTAATTCTTAATTCTTGTCTTGGAAGAAGTAGCTTGGAAGATTCTGTAAAAATTAGAGAAAAATGGCGCACACAATAACTTTGCCGTAGCTGCGTACGCTTAAGCTACTACATACAGCCTAGTTTTTGAAATACTTTATAAATATATTTTTTATTACATAACATTATTCACTGTTAATTTGTAGACATAACTAAATAATGGTATGAAAATATATGATTATTTGTTATATTTTAAATAACACAGGTGATTTATTAACAAAAGTATTCACAAAAGGTTGTCATAGCCATACTGATTTAAAAAAAGCAAAGAGAGCGGTTATAGAATATTACTTAACTGTTTGGGTTCATACTCGTAACACACGCGTGTTTTATGAGCTGCTTTATGTATACATAACCGATAAAATAAGATCCACTTTATGAGCTTTGTGTGTTGAAAAGATTTTTATTGAATTAAAATTATGGAAAGGTCCATAATTTCGGTTAATTATAGAATCTACGAAAATTATTTGTATTACTCTTTAATTTTCCTGGCAAGCTATACTCATAGTATTCGTGCTAGTTGTAGTATATCACTACATATTATAAAACTAGACCTAGTCTAACTAGTCCCTATGTATGCTTAGATCTTTAAAACTACGCAACGAATTTTGATGCAGTTCTTTTGTATATATTAACTTAATTATAACGTTGTATGTTGGGGGTATTGGAAAAAATGAGCCGTCTGGGAGCTTTTAACGAAAACGCTGCCTAAACCCTTTGAGATATAATAAAATAATGTATTGTGAAATTGTGTATCTAATATAGGTCTACAAAAAAATCCGCGACGGTATATGTCTATCTCTTAAGGGTAACATACTATATCCATTATAGTTTTTAAAAAAACAGCAATTATGAAGCGGTAATTTGAAGGCTATTTACACAAATACATTATTCATCCTTATCATTTTTGATATGTTAGTTGGCTTCAGCATTTCATGAAGATTATTTTATCCCTTGACATCTTGCAAATTAAATGAATATCTTAGGAGATATAGCAATATCAAAAAATGCGCAAAGAAAAAAGGGTGTCACGGGGTTCGAAGTATGTCACGTGGGACGCCGGGCGGGACAGTTATCTATAAAATAAAGCACTGCTGTTCAATATGCTCACTACATATTTTTTTCTCTTAAAACGTCTGGGTTTTTTGGAAGGCCTCTCGCTTGCACTGACACCCTACTATATTAACGGCCCTCCAGTAGGGTTCGTAACTACATAACACCGTTTAGATTGATGGCTGATGCAATTTGCGACTGACTTGGATTTATTGACACTGATAAAAATACCACTGTTGGTGGTTTGATAATGCGTCGAGCCTAACAGAAAGCTCTATTTCGTTATGTGGCATATTTAGATAATACCGGCGTACATTCAAGTCATTGTTTGAACTTCAGCAACTTAGGGTAGATTTTATAGTCGATTGAAAAGGGACAGATTGTTTGGTATTAGAAAGAGATGGAAAAGCACAAGACAGAACATTGGTGATGTTTGAAGGGAAGGTTCTGCTCTGAAAATTGGCTGAAATGAAAATTATGATGATGGCTGATTCGATAGATGGCTCTGGTCATACTGTTAAATGACGATTTAAATATAGAGAAGAATTTCAATTTGTTTCGGTACGGTTCGGGTAGTTCAGTGGCTAGCATATGCCCTGGTTAGGTAGGT